>CM075064.1:108034363-108677041 GCA_037428765.1 Rubia yunnanensis
ATCCATGGCTATCTGATGATGCACTCGATCCCGAAGCCTCCCTACCTTGATGATGGCTCCCTGGATCCACCTTCTTGTCACCCAAATCAGTAACCTGAGTCACCACAGACTCCACCCACGGCGCAGCGCCCGTGCCAGCCACAAAGCAAACACTCTCATCCTCCTCCCCAGAGCAAGAAAGGCTAAATGGATGAACCTGAGGATGGGATGACGGGCCGAAAGGCGGTTGCTGCATCCAAAATGAACCACTGATCATCATCTGTTTCTTATCTTCTTCTTCCTCCTCCTCCTGGAAATCCTCCGAACCCGTTGCATTTCTCCTCTTCCTCTTCAGGCAAATGTCCTCATCTTCGCGATGCTCCGCGAACCTCTTCAAGCTCTTGGTCCTCTCCCAGAAATCATCCCTGTTCTCTCTCCCTGAAGGCGGCAACCGGATGCTATTACTCCTGGATTCAATAGGCCTCTGCTGATGATCCAGGGAGATTCCAACAGGTCTCAAAGGCTGACTTCTCGGTGCATCTTTCCTCGCGAACCCGCAAGGCAAATCCAGCCTCTGTGTGCTCATTGGCTGGAAATGGTGATGGAAATTCGATGGCGACTCGCTCCTCAACCTGTTATGCCTTGGTGACAATAATGTAGAAGAAGAAGAGCACCCGGCCAACATTCTTTAGGCCCTCTCCTCTCTTTCTTCCACCTTTCTGTTTTTTCCCCGCTCTCTCTCTCACCCGAATTTCGAAAACAATTTGGAAAGAAAGGATCAAATGCACAAAAACAAACAAAGAATGTTAAAAATAATTTTTGGTTCCCTACTGCGTGAGTGTGTGTGAAACTAGGTAGAGGGGAAAAATTCAAGAACAAACAAAAATAGGAATCCGATGGGGTTTCGAAACAAGATCAGAGAAAACACATATGCGATGCGTGTTTGTGTGTCCTATATGATGATGATTGATGAAGATCAATAAATTAATTAAATCAAGATAACAAATTTATGTGCAATAAAGAATAATCAATCTGCAGTGTGAGTAAGAGAAAGAATGAAAGAATGATCGAAGACAAATATCAGTACCTACAAAACCAAACAAGAAAACAGTGTATAATCATCGGATTCCCGAAAACCTAAACAAATTCCATCAATTCACTAAACACACACACAACACACGTAAATCCACACACTTGAAAGAACAGAGCTTGAAACATCCCATCCCCTTTCCCCCCACCCCAGAGAATCAAAAAACAACAAAATCCCAGAAAAACCAACATTCAAAAACCCCTCATCATCTGAAAAAACTCGAGAAAAACCTTAAGAACTGTCAATTCTGAGAACCCCACAAGCCCGAAAAGTCACACACTATTAGGAGACCAAGATTTTATATATATTGAGAGGGTTACCGGGTAGTGAAGAATAGACAATGGTTTTCACCTGGGGCGTCGGGGAGAAAATGGGTGGGAGTACTGGGAAGGTGATGTTGGGACCGTTGGATGGAGATCGGACGGTGGAGGATGGGGCTCGGGAAATATGACCGTTGATGCGTTGTCGGAGAAATACGACCGTTAGTTGGGGCGGGTTTGTACGGAAGTGTGGGCCGTGTGTGGGGTCGGGTCAGACACACGTGGATGTCTGAGGGTATCCGTTCAATTGACCGTTGGTACACGTCATCATAACTCGAAACTTCTCTGAAATGTACTGCCTGGTTAAAAAGGTAAATAGTACTCCCCCATGATTACCAAAACTAGAAAGTAATTTTGTTTACTTGCGTTGGAAATTCATTTCCATTTGTTTCACAAAAAAATATTCAATCTTTTAATAAAATATTTCACAATCTCAAAATATATTTAATATTTATTAGTATTACGAATCCAAAAGTATTTTGAATGCAAGACTTGGATTAGTAAAAGTCAACAAATTAATATATTACATTGATAAACCGTCAATCCGCAAACGTGTCTCCAATACAAGCGTTAATGAAGTCATATGTATAACATGACTCATTTTCTTTTGACAGTGTTTAATTATGTCTCCATTTGGAGATTCTTTCGGTCTTTACTTGTTTATTCAACAAAAATTCCAGTGATATGATGCATGTATATCTCATAAAATATAGGAATTCATCACTACGCGTGAATGTACAATAAAATTTTGCATATGAGTTTGATGAACATGGCATACTCTAAATTTACAATTATAATAGTAGTATTGATGAAAATCATAAAATATAAAAGTATGACTTCACACTGAAGTTTGAATCAAAAATATTCCCTCTGTTTCACTAAGAGTGTCACATTAGATTTAGATTTTTGGATTAATGTGAAGAAAATGAGAGGTTGAAATTGAGTGTAGAAAGTAAAAAATAAAATGAGTGGATGAGATGGTAGAAATTTTACCAAAAGTGTGTCATTTAAAAAAAATATCCTAATAAAGTAAGTGTGTCACTCTTATCTAAACGGAGGGAGAATGTCATATGAAATGAGTAAATTATTAAGTCGTGGGAGCCCATAACATTGGAAATTGCTCAAACAACATATCACAGTGAAATTTTAATAAGGAGATCGTAGTATTTTTGTTAGTGCAAAACCATTCTAATCAGATCCAGGTTTGACTAGTGTTAGTATTATATATGTTATGCTTTTTATGGTTTGGTGATCTTTAACAAAACAAACACAATTTTTTTTATATTTACGTTGCATGAACATGTCAACCCTTCAGGTTAAATATCCTGGTCCTATTATATATATATAGTAAAGAGTTTTTAATATAAAATTAATTAGTATTATACTAGTGGAGTACCATCGCGCAACATGCAATATTATTAATTAAAATATTAAAATTAAGTTTTATTTTTAAATTTTAGTCAGGAAAATTATATGAGTTATGAAGTGAAATAATTAATTTAGTTAGAAAACATTAAATATTTAATACAATAAAAATTGATTAATTTATAATATTTCATTCAAATTATTTAAAAATTAATTATTTATATGTTGATACTCATTTTAAAAGGTTATCATAATTATATGCATGTATCTCATTGCAATGAATAAAAATAAATATCAAATAACCTTATTAGTCTCACTAATTATAAAATGTCCTCATTTAACCATTAGTCGGTCTAAAATAAGACTTTGTCGTATATAAATAAATATGTATACATATTTCTATCAAAAGTACTCTATCATTGTATAAAAAATCTGAACATTTTGTTATTTATGATTATGTGTAATTTTGGATTTTTTCATATATATATATATATATATATATATATATTATAATGAGATTTTTTTTGTTTTAAATATATCTTTAGAAGTTATATATTTTAACAAGTTATGATTGATTATATATAGTAAATAATTAAAATCAGTAATATATTATAATATTTGCATGTTAATAAGTTATGATTAATTATGCATATTAGAGAATTAAAACCAGTAACATGTTATAATATTGGTACATATGTTATTTTTTAGGCAATTTTGGGCTTAGGGTAGCCAAAATGACTCAAATACCCCCGGTTGACAGTAAAAAGCAAACAAGATCTATTATAGGGTGTTTGAGATTATAATATTTCATTCAAATTATTTGAAAAGTAATTGTTTATATGTTGACATTCATTATAACGGTTATAATAATTATATGTATATATTTCATTTCAATCAAATTACCTTATTATTCTCACTAATTATAAAATATCCTCATTTAACAATTAGTCAGTCTAAAATAAGACTTTTTCGTATATAAATAAATAAATAAGTGTACATATTTTAATCACAAGTACTTTATCATTGTATAAAAAATCTAAACATTTTGTTATATCAGATTATGAGTTTCTTTGATTTTTTTTCAAATATATATATATATAATGAGACATTTATGGTCTTAAATATATCTTTAGAAGTTATATATTTTAACAAGTTATGATTGATTATATATAGTAAATAATTAAAATCAGTAACATATTATAATATTTGCATGTTAATAAGTTCTGATTGATTATAAACAGAATTAAAACTAGTAACATATTATAATATTGGTATATATGTTATTTTTAGACAATTTTTTGGGATTATGGTAGTCAAAATAACTCAAATACCCCTAGTTGACAGACAGAAAGTAAACAATATATGTTATAGGGTGCTTCACAGAGAATTAAAACTACTAACATATTATAATATTGGTATATATTTTGTTTTAGACAATTTTTTGGGCTTAGGGTAGTCAAAATAACTCAAATACCCCGGTTGATAGACAGAAAACAAACAATATTTATTATAGGGTGTTTGGGATAAGGCCACTCATTATCTTATATATTAAGATATTCTTTTGCATATAATAGTATTATTTATCGTGTAAATATAGATAGAAAAGAATTACGAATTGATCAATAGAATTATGCATTCCAACTGTCACGGGTGGGTTTAACCGTGCGGCCTAACCGTGCTAGAGTGTCACAACTACCGCCTGTTTTCCACGCACGTCGCACTCAGGCTCCCAGCACATCAAACCTTTAGAGGGGTGTGGACGTATATTCAGCGAAAATACACACGAGTTTAGATTAGAAGCAAGGCTTTCACAACAAGGCAACAAATGCAATACAAGGCCCGACAACTGGTGAGCAAATGACTGTTTTCAATATATTGCAAAAAGGTACCATGTAAATTCAATTGGTACCATGTAAAGGTACCATATATTAGGGCAGAGTCGTCTATTACCATGTTCAACCGGTTATTATTTATTATTTATTTTTAGGAAATTGTTTCATTTCTTGTTCCGACTTCTTAATTCAATACCTTTTCACGTTTCTTTTCGACCAAAGTATATTCATACTTATAAAAACTTATTATTTTTTATATTTTATTTAATTGTAATTAAGTATTTTTATTAATTTATCTTTGTTTTTATATTTGTTTTTGGAAAACCATAATATTCAAATAATATAAATTTTATTTAATAATTATATTAATATATTTAGGGGGTCTCATGTTTTATTATATACATGATCTTCAAATTACCATAGACAGCAATGTATAAGAGATCCAAGTAATAAAGTTAATTGACCACAATATAATATCAACGCCAAATAAAAATCCCTTGCATGAAAGCTACCAGTGGAAAAAGAGCGCATTCATCATTTGGCCTTTTTTATCTTTGGATCCGACTTGGTAGTAATATTTATGTTTAATAACATAGAAATCCCTCCCTTAATTTGGTGGCGTGTGTTATTAATGAAGAAGAAGTGAAAACAGGAAGGTGTCTCAGTTGTCATTTGTCAAAGGCGAGAAAGTGCCAAAGACATTCTTCCTTTTTCTTATCACTGCCAAAAGGCTATCATCCGCTCATCCTCACCAGCTCATATTAATCCACACCTAGATCATTATATGAGAGGTAAATCACGGTAGCCCAATGCCAGGATCCATGGGCTCGGCATTGCCTCGGTGCGCACAAAGGAGCCTTGCAAAGCCGAGGATCGAACCTGGGATCATTGGCTTACCCACCCATGTCTCAACCACTAGGATACACCCGTGGGGAGTTCTTATCACTGAAAACAACACATGCTTGAATTGATTAAATGCCAAGAGCCTGGGTTATAGATCAATGCATCTGAAGAAGTATAGGCAAAATGGTGAAATTGATAGTAGTACGATATATATAAATATATATATATATATATATATATATATATATATACTCCCTCCGTTCCAGATTAAATTGCACATTTTACTATTTGTACTATTCATTATCAAACTTTTACCACATATTTAAATAAGTATATAAACAATAATATTATTATATGTGATATTGTTGAATTTATCATAATAAAACTTTTTATTTAATAATATCATATGTAACTAAACATATTAATGATAAAATATGATTCTTAATAACCGTAAAAAATAATTCTTGCAATTTAATCCAGGACATATATGTATACGTACCTTTCATGCTTTTTGACACCTGGATTACAGGCTCACATAAGCAATTTCCTCAGCAACTAGTTCATTTTGTAGTCTTCGTAAAGGACATTTTCCCTCTTTTTCCATAGCCGGGGGAACTTATATCCACTTTTGCGTGTTTTGCGCTTACACATTCATTAGGGGTGGTTGGGGGTGAGCAAAGTTTTTTTAATTTTTTTTTGAGTAATGCGAATCAAATTTATATAGTTTTCGGATAATTAAATTAAGTAAATCGATTCTTGAATATGGTTTTTCGTTTGATTTTGAAATTTGAAACTCAATCGAATACAAAATTGCAATTAAAAAATATATTAATTATCTATATTAATAATATAACTTTAAAACTTAAAAATTGTTATGGTTGAATTTGTATTGTAGTTGTTGGATTTTTATTTTAAACACTTGATTTTAATGATGTAGAAATTAAATTACATATTTTTAGATAGAATTTTAAATTAGTTTATGTATTTTTAGTAATTATTTATGAAATTTCTCATGAATTGATTTATTCAGTTTCAAACCGAATTCAAACCGAAACCAAATTTTGAATTCGATTCGGATAACTCCATTTCTTGACCTATTCGAATCGGTTTCAATTTTGAGTTTTTTTAGAGCAAAATCGAAAAAATAAAAAACTGATTGAACTGACCTGATGTCCGCCCTTAGGGGTGGCAAAGTAGACCCACGATCTGCGAGTCAAACGGGTTATTTATTTTAGAATTAAGTGCTCATATAATCCTATGTTTTGAGGGTTAGTGCTAATATGACCCTGTGAAGTTGAAAATGCTAATATAGCCCTGTGTTTTTTCGAAATGTGCTAATATAGCCCTGTGTTTTTTCAAAATGTGCTAATATGACCCTATAGACCCGATTTTGGCCAGAAAGTAATGAAATGACTATTATACCCTCTGTAATTAAAAAAAGAAAAATTGGGTTAGATAGAAAGATGTTTATACCCTTGTTCATTGAGACAAAAGCTTCCTTTCTTTCTTTTTCTCCTCATTTGTTTCTCGCGCCCGACCTTTCGTCTCTTCCTAGGAGAACTCCAACAGTACTCGCATTTTCAATCGGACCGGTCTGGACGTTGTGCCAGCGTTTTCAAACAAGTCATTCGCACCGGAGTCGACCGGTGGTTGGCGTTCTCACCGGGTGTTCTCTTGCTCTGCCGTGGTGGTGGGTTTGGGTGGTGAAAAATAGAGGTGTAGATATGGTAACCTCTGACCCATGTACACCAAAATTCGTCCAATTTTATGCGTCGTTTTGGTATATCGCTGATGGTTTTGTTGATTTTGTTTCACATTTTGTGTTGTTTTGGTCGTTTTTTCACTGCCGATAGGGTTTTTTAGGTTTTTTAATTTATGGGGTTATTATGTTCACCTTTTGTAGGTGTTGGTTCTTAAAATCCATCTTGTATACTGTGTTACCACAATTTTGTTCGATTGGTACTGTTTGTGACCGTGGCGGACTGGGGTTAGGGTTTCCATGTTTTTTTATTTTCGAGAACAGGGGTTGCATGAGAATTTTGTGTGGAACAGGGCATGAGGGATGAAGAAATGTGTGGATTGTTTGTGATTTGTTATTGTTCTGATTGGGTTCTGTTCTGCTTATTTTTTGTAGGATGATGTCAGTGTTTTTTTATAGCATGAAGCTTCGTCATGGTGATAGGTGGAAAGTATTGGATGACATCGATCCGGATAGGTACTCACTGGTTGTTTTGAAGTCTGATTTCACCGAGCACTTCCTGAATGATCCGGAGTTGTGGAAGACAGTATAGCTTACATTAAGCTATCTACATCCAGTGAAGCAGAAGACATTTTTGCACACTGAGGATGACGTTGTTCGCATGTTCAAGGATTTTGAGGTGGAGAAATCAGTGGTGATTTTTGGGGAGGTTGTGGATGGACTTGTCGGGCAGGGTGAGTGTAGCACAGATATGAAATTGAAGTCCACTGGAAAAGTGAACGAAACAGGCGTTACGGTGGACATCGATGCCTCAGACCATAGCAGTCAGGATGACACATATGTCGACGAACCTGAGGATCAAGCAGTGTTAGATCAGGAGGTTGATTGGATATACCGCTACACAGAAGAAGGATCTAAGATAGGATTCGAGGACAATGAAAATGTGGAGAACAGAGCCAACCCGGATGGGGAGAACGACAACGTAGCTGAAACAGGTTATGATACAGAATCCAACAATGGGGGTGATTTTCACCCTTTGAGAAAGTGCATGAACATGGCAAAGTTCAAGAAAGGGCAAGACGATAGGGTGAGCTTGAGGGAGGGTATGATGTTTCCGTCCCAGAAAGACATTAAGCAAGCCTTACTTGATTTTTCTATTCAGGATTTATGTACAATTTTTTTAGAAGCAAGAAAAATCGGGTGACTGTTTTCTGCATGGATCCAAATTGTGATTGGAGGTTGCATAGTTCCACTATTTAAGGTAGTCAGCCTTTTTTTATAAGGACGCTGACTGGGCAGCACACTTGTAGGTTGAAAGGACATGTGTTGGCCCCCAAAAACTGGATTGCTCGCAGAATTATGGGGTTGTTGGCTGCTGACCCAAAAGTGTCAAACAGTGTGCTTGAAGAGCACCTGTTGAGATTCGGAGTGCAACCGAAGAGGCATCAGTTAATGAGGGCGAGGCTGGATGCTTTGCATATGATTGATGGTCACCATGGAGAGTCTTTTAAGGCGCTGCCACGGTATTGCGTGGAGGTGACGAAGAGTAATCCTGGAAGACTAGCAATTTTGAAGTATGATGGTGGAGCAGTGCAACCAATACCCACTGTGAAGGGATTTTTTCTTAGATTAGATGGTCTGAAGAAGGGATTTTTAGAAGTTTGTCAGCCATTCCTTGGTTTCGATGGTTGTCACTTGAAGGGGAGGTACGATGGCGTGTGGTACGGTGGCGTGTTTTTGAGTGCCATAGGAAATGATCCCGACGGTGGATTCTATCCCCTGGCCGTAGCATATATTGAGAGCGAGTCTAAAGATAGCTGGTTATTTTTCTTTCGGATGATGGAAGATTTCCTTGGTGGTTTTGCAGAAGGTAGACCGTGGACCTTCATGACAGATCGTCAAAAGGTAATATTTTTATTACCTATATTTTCAGTTTATGTGATGATTTGACCCTCTGTTTTGTTTGTATACCCTTGTGCTAAATTAACCCTATCCATTATATATATGTGTTCCTATAACGTGAAGCATTTTAATACGGATGTGGTGTTGTTTTGGTTAGGGGTTGAGAAAAGAAATTTCCGAGGTTGTTCCCCATGCCACCCAAAGGAAGTGCATCCGCCACATCTACGCCAACTTCAGGAAGAAATGCCCCTCTGACATATTGAAGAAGCTTTTTTGGAGAGCGTCAAAGGTAGTGTTTCCTCCTTTATGTGCTAATATTAACCTTATTGCGACCCTATATTTTTATACTTGTGTGCCGATCTAATCCTGTGTTTTGGAATTCAAGACGCTCAGTAGACCCTATGTTTTGGTAATATGACCCTGTGTTGGTATTAATGTGCCAATATGACCCTGTGTTTTGGTTTTAATGTGCCAATATGACCCTATGTGTTGGTATTAATGTGCCAATATGACCCTGTGTGTTGGTATTAATGTGCCAATATGACCCTGTGTGTTGGTATTAATGTGCCAGTATGACCATGTGTGTTGGTATTAATGTGCCAATATGACCATGTGTGTTGGTATTAATGTGCCAATATGACCCAGTGTTTTGGCCTTTTTGTTGTAGTTATACAATTTAATGGACTTTAAAGCAGCAATGGAGAAGATTAAGGAGCTGTCGGAAGAGGCGTATGTGTATTTGGCAAGTCTTGGGGATTCCTTATGGGCAAGACATGCTTTCAGTACGCGCCTGAAGTGTGACAATGTCACGAATAATCCCGCCGAGTCTTTTAGCCATTGGGTGGGAAAATTGAGGGAGAAACCAGTGTTGATGCTTATGGAAGGGCTCAGAATAAAGCTAATGAATCGGTTGAAGGAACGGTCAACCCAATGTGCTGCGTGGGATACTATTGTGTGTCTGAGGATGGACGAAATGTTGAAGATAGTATCTAGACAAGGTCGAAGGGTAACATTCCACCAATGCTCAGATACTGTATTTGAGGTTGTCCACGGTGAGACCAATTACGCTGTGATGATTGACAGGAGGTCTTGTGATTGTGGTGTATGGGATCTGTCTAGGGTGCCGTGTAGACACGCTGCTGCAGAAGAGGCTCCCTCTGCACGAGTATTATGATGGCATGCTAACAAAGACACAGTTTGAGAAGGCCTATCATCCCAAGATTCAACTTGTCTTACACAGGGCATTCTGGGAACCTGATCGTGTGCAAGAGTGTAATCCCCATGGTATACACCGGCGGGCTGGAAGACCAAAGAAGAAGAGATCGAAAGAGCAATGGGAGGCCAAAGGTGTAGGAGAGAAAGCTCACAAATTCAGCACTTGTGGGGAGTTTGGACACAACAAGCGAGGATGTCAAGGTGGTCTAACAGCTAGGAAAAGAAAGAGGCGGAAAAAAAATGAGCATCAGCTACTCCGGTATAATAATTGTTCACTATTGCATTAGCTTTATACTTACATATTTGTATAATAACATTTTTAAAAATTTATTTGCTTAGGTGATGGAAGGGACTTCAAATACAGTGAGCACTCAAGCCACTGAAGTCAGTGAACTGGCTTAGGAAATTCAAGGCAGTACTCGTGGCAACCGGCCACCTAGGAGGGGAAGGTCATGGGACACTGCCTCTTCGAAGGCCAGAACAAACAAGGTGACAAGAAAAAGGGGAAAGAATGGTGCAGCTCCTAGTTATAGTCGTCAACCCAAGAGGGGAACAGGGCCAAAGGTATGCCTTCTATGCTTTCCTATTATTTATATATCACGATTTATAGTCTAAGCTTAGGGTCTGAGTTTAGGGTCTGAATTTAGGCTTTTATGCTGCACGATGTAAGAGGTTCGAGGACACGAGGTAGCTTAGGGTTTGAGCTTAGGGTCTGAGTTTAGGGTCTGAATTTCAAGGACAAATCTGGGCAGTTTTTAGGGTCTGAATTTTATGGTCTGAATTTAGGCTGTTATGCTGCAAATTCAGGGACCGGATGTTATGACAGTCAACATCGAAGATCCAGAAGCACCTACTATGAAATGAACTCGAATAAAGCAGAAGGCAAACCGGAATTTGACCGAAGAAGAAAAGATTCCCAGTCCGGAGCAATTACAGGTATGGATACTTGGACTTGTCCTCAAAATTCCAAATATTATTCAATTTACATCACTTACAACTACACATTTTGTCTCAGCAACATGGGTTACAAATCGATGAAACAGTTAGAGATGAATTCCCTGACCCGGACGAGGACTTTGAGAAACAAACTCGAATAAAGCAGAATGCAAATCGGAAATTGACCGAAGAAGAAAAGATTCCCAGTCCGGAGCAATTACAGGTATGGATACTTGGACTTGTCCTCAAAATTTCAAATGTTATTCAATTTACATCACTTACAACTAAACATTTTGTCTCAGCAACATGGGTCACAAATCGATGAAACAGTTGGAGATGAATTCCCTGACCCGGACGAGGACTTTGAGAACCAACTGGTTGCAACATTAGACAGCGCCGAAAAAGAATTGGCATGCCGAGATGCGGGAAGATCTTCAATTGTTCCACTCCTAAGTTATAGGGATGAACATGGAAATGTCGACAATGCTAGTGCTGAGTTAGTGGTGTATGAGGGGGGTGATAAAATTGGTGAGGGTGTCATTGTTGCCGATGCTAGCTATAAGAGTGTTGCGGGTGGCATTGTGTATGAGGGTTTTGAGAAGGATGTTCAAGATGTTCTTAAGGGGGATAGGGGTGGACAGATTGTAGTTGATGTCTATGACAGTCATGGTGGAGAAAAGATTGATGATGATGTCTTCGTCGATGTCCCGGTTCTAAAAGAGAGGGACGGTGATATACCTAGTTCAGAGGTGCCTATGGCTACAACTGTTGTACAGTCCGATGCTTATGTTCTTGGGGATGGTGTCCCAGATATGGAGAATTTGGTTAATGCCCCTGTTTGGCAAGGGAATATGGTAGAGGATTACGACCTAGATGAAGGTCCTTATGAGCAAATTGTTGCTGATGATTTGGGTGAGAATACTCACAACATGATTCAAACAGTGGCCATTATACCCCGTCAATACACACATGAGGTATCCTTTTTATCTTAACATGATTCATAATCTGTTGATGATAATTTTTAGTAACCTAGGTTGGGTTGATTGTGGACAGGATTTGAAAATTGGTGTTGTGGATCTGGATGACTGGAAAGTGCTCCAGAAACTCCCACTAATAAACCCAATTACTATCTCTGAGGTAATGGTAGGATTTTTTTTACATTCAGCACTTTACTCTTGTATGTATTCACCCAATCTTTTGTTCCACAAAACAGCAGCATAAGCCAATCCGACTAGGAGACGGCCACGAGGCATTCAAGAACATGCTTTGGGGGAAGTCATTCTTGTACAATGAGAGGACAGCAAAATTGATGGGCACAACTCTAGCTCCAACTTACCACATGCCGTCAAGCTCGCAACCGCCTAGTCCACCACCTACTGAAGACTTGTCAGAAGATGCTAGAAGTAAGTCGCTCCCACCGCTGGAGACGGGCCCTCGAGGATAATGTATGATGATGGATTTTATAGCACTTTTGATGATTCTAATTGTAGAATGGATAACGAACAACTTTCTAGTACCTATCATTCTCACTTTTGTGAACTCTGTACTAATTACAACTATAGCACTTTTATTCTCGTAGAGAAACAGTCTACCTTATATCTTTTGGAAGACAGTATGTATAGATTATTAATTTACTAATCAGACTAGAATGTTGTTTTCTATACTTCTAGGGTTATCGACCATAAAGGTCCCTACAATATAGGGTCTTATAAAAAATAATTCGTACCACACAGGGTTAGACTACCACTTTGTGGGAAATGTTAGGGTCACATTCGCACTAATCTACAACATATAGGTCAGATGAGCACTTATTAAGCAAACATAGGGTTATATTAGCACTATTTGAAAGCATATAGGGTCAGATGTGCAAATATTATGCAAACATAAGGTTAAATGAGCACTAATTAATCAACCATAGGACCAAGCATCCAAATACTTTCTTCGAATTACAACAGAAAGTACACCAATAACAACATGAACTAAGCTAACACATCACGCGCCTAACACATCCCACAGCCAAGTACAACCAGCCAACACTAAATTCCAGGACTAAGCTAACATATCCCATACCTAACACATCCCACGGCCAAGTACAACAAGAACATGGACTAAGCTAGCACATCCCACACCTAACACATCCCACGGCCAAATACAACATACCACACAAACAATAGTAACATGTTACCACTAACCAACACTAAATTCAGTGCTATCAAGCCCCTTAGAATCAGCGGACAATTACAAGCACTTCTGGGTGCTAAAATGCCTTTACTAGGGCCACCCATTTGGGCTACAAAATAGCAGCATAAACCAATCCGACTAGTGAAAGACCCTTGATTAAAAACAACAATTAAAGGCGTTTCCTTTGATTTTTTAGAAACTACCTTTATTAGGGTCCGATACAAGTTCCAAATTCGGAACCACCCTTTCAAGTCACCATTTCATTTGAAAGGGTGTTCCAAATCAATTAAAGATGGTTCTACCTATAATGAAAATTGATTAAAGACGATTTTATAGTAAATTACTTAGGGTTTCGCACTTGATTTTTCCTTTCTCCTGATCAAAAACACAAGGCACGCCTCTTTTCCTTTCCTTCATCTTCGTCCCAGCCCTTCATCTATTCCCAGCCTCCACTATGGCGCTGGGTCTCGCCTTCACCATATCCCCATTGATTGCCCACTTCTCCAGCGGAAGATGTTTCTTCTTCGCTACCCCCAGCATCGACCCACCCTTTAGCTGTGATTCTCTCTTCTCCTCAAACCCACACTGGCCTCCGATTGCCAGGTTCTCCAACGGCTGATCTTTCTTCTCCTTTGACCCAACATTGACCCAGCACCATATCTTTCTTCTCTAGCAATGGCTCACCCTTCGGCCGATTTTGAGATTTGTAAACTTTTTCTTTGATTGAGTTTTTTGGTTTCTAAACTTTGGTTTAAATGTATGATATTGATGATGTGTTGTTGAAGATAGTGTGAGATTGTTGTTTGTTGTGTAGGTTTACAACAACTTTTTTTTAGAATCACCGATATAGGTTATGAATCCGGTTCTGAACCGCCTTTAATCGTTGACAATCAAATCGAGCTAAAGAAGACACCTAAAATGTACCTTTTCCAGTATGTTAAAATTGTCTTTAATCACTCATTTTCAGTTGTGTATGATCGAATTGGATAGAACTATGGTTTGAAACTGACTCATTTATTTATTATTGTTATAAATATAACTTTGTGTCAGACCAAATCGGGTAAAAAATGCTCGGATCAGGTCGACATCGTCGATCATCCCAACTCGACTAAGAATATCCCAAGCATTCTTGGATTTGCTCAAAAACAAACTTGATGGAGTAGACTCTACCTTCAAACCAAGGAAATAATGCAAAGAGCCCAAGTTCTTAATGAAAAGCTCTTTATCAGTCTAAGCAATAAACTGATGAATGCCCGAGGAGTCATTTCCAGTAAAAAATACTATCGTCCTCATAAACCAAAAGATACAAGAAGTATCTCGAGAAAATACAAACAAAGAGGTGTGTCTTTCGAATTGCAAAGAAACCCAAACTAACATAGATAGGTGACAAACCATTAGAACCAAGCACAGGGAGCCTATTTTAGGATAGAAGTAGCTTTTTGTATGCCACAACATAATCGGAATGAGTGTCATCTATGTAACTAACCGGTTGAGCCATGTAGACTAGAGTGTAAAGCACACCATTGAGAAAAATATTCTTGCCATCCTACTGATGAAGAGGCCATCGACGCATGGTGGAAATCGCAAGAATAGTGTACACAGTGATGGGAGAATTTTGAGCAAGAGTGAAACCGGCCTAGGGAAAATGCGGAGTGACTAGAGCCATGGGCGTCAGGATCGAAGAAGTGTGCGCTAAGGGTTGGAGAAGCCGAACGTATTACTGAAGCGTCGGGATCAGAACAAACCATGCAAGGTGACCTGGTAAAGGGTGATCCAGTGCGAGAGCTAGGTGGAAATGGTCATGCAAATGAGGGCTCTATAAATGAAAAGAGCTCCAGATGAGAGATGGAGCAGATATCCCATGAAGAGGAGGCATAAGGAAATAAAGTCTCATTAAAATGGACATGACATGAGACATAGATATGCCTAGTAGCCGGATCAAGGCACTCAAACACTTTGTGATGAGGGTTTTAGCTAATAAATACACGGAATGGAGTGAGGTGCAAACTTATGAGCGAAATAACAAGTAAGCAAAAATACACACGATAACCATATGGGTTCAAAAGAGAATAATCTGGTGCAGATCCAAAAATGACATAGAAAAAAAAGACTTTCCACCAAGAATAGAACTAGGCAAGAGGTTAATTATATAAACCATGGAAGAGAAAACATCCACCCAATAATAATTCGGCATGGAAGAACAAAATAATATGACAAGGCCTATTTTTCGTGATCTAACGATGTTTCCGCTCAGCTCGGCCATTCTAAACATATGTATAAGGACAAGACATCTAATGATGAATGCCACAAGACACAAAGTGAACCTGCAAACTATGGTTAGTGAACTGTGTGTCCCCATCTGTCTTCAAATTTAAACCTTTGTGGAAAACCGAGTATCCCAAAATTTTTGGAAATGGAGAAAGATGTCAAAGGAATCAGACTTACAACATAACGGGAGAAACTACGTAAATTGTGAAATATCATTGATGAAAAAACATAATAAGAATAACTCTCTGCAGATAAAACTGGGGCAGGTCCCTACAAATCACAATGCACCTTATCTAATCGGTGCCTAGCTTGTCGCTAGTAGAAAAGCGCATATGTTGGCTCTTGGCCATTTGACAAGAAGAGCAACTAACAGGTGCAGGCAAAAAATAAGTGATCATGTTTACTCAACAACTGAAGAGTGGCATAAGACACATAACCAAGGCAAGAATGGCATTGTTCAAAAGAGGTTCAGAGCTACCAAGAGCGTAATTCACCTAAAATGGTGGAATCTCCCGTCTTGGGTAAATAAATTAGCATAAATAAATGGGAAAAATCTGTGTAATTCACTTGATTGTCTTTACCCATAACTTTTATTGTATTTTTGTTGAATGAAAAATACATCGATATCAAACCAGATAGTGATTCACAAGAATATCATGAAGAGACAAACCAGAAACATTACACAGACCAATATGAGAAACAGATGGTGATTCACCATTGCCCTCATAAATAGAACGAGGACCGCGATAAAGATCTACCTTCTCAAGATGTTGAGAACTAGAATTCATGTGTTTAGTTGTGGAGTCAATGTTGTTACTATTAGTAAATCAATAGTTATATGCAGCGGAATATGTATAACTTAAATTTATTTCATGCTAAGAAAACACTGTAATTATAGAATAATACATATATGATCGATGAACATTATGTTTCTATTACCTTGATAGAGAATCAACTTGATAATCACAATTTGAGGTGAATTGACCACAAACCGGACACGTGTCCGGCCTCTATCGTTATCCATACGAACTGCCTTCTCGGGATCCTCTAAGGACTAACAGATTACTAGATCGACGACTAGGTCAGAAGAGTTCTCTCTTTTCTTTGTTTTTTAAATCTCAATAACCATGACTATAAATAAGATTTGTATTGGGCTTGGCCCAATCATAACCAAAACCCTAGTACCTTATTTATCATTAAGTCCTCAAGATTCATATATCTTATATGTTGATCCTTCAAGTTATGTTAACTCAATAAGCAGCACTATGTGTGTGACCCTTTGGATTCCTAATCACGTTGACAGTAAATATGAATTGGCTCCCACTTGTCCTAAAGATAATTAAACCATGAGATTTCCAATTCATATTCACTATTCAAAATTGGTCTCTAGTCAGGCACCATGACCACCCAAGTAATAGGAAATATATGTGATCGTTTTCACCTTTCCAAAATAGATATTTGTGCAACTAGTATTTTTTCACCATATTATATCCCAATTAGTTTAAGAGTAAGGATAAGTGCTAACTCTTAAAGAACTAATCATTTATTTTCTTGTTCTCAAAATATGACTTGTATGAAGTTGAATTCAGAACACTTTCTAAAATCACTTCTAGTTTGTGCAACATTTTAAAGTCATATTCCAACAAGTGGCCATAGGGGATATGTTTTTCTTGGCACAAGGCAATCAAACAGCTCACCCTCAGCTGCAACGGCCGCACCGACACTTCACGATTTCTTTAATACAAATATTATTCAAGGGACTTTATTATTTATCTATTGTCATTAAACTTAGAATAAATAATAAATAGTTCCATATCATCAAAAGTTTTGCTAAACTCAAGTTGTATTTTACCTTGTCCACATACTAAACTCCCACTTTGACTAAACCAATTCCCTCTAATTGTTTTAGTCAACTATTGAACAATTTCATCATCAACGGGAATCTAGTGGACATTACTTCTTACTCTTAGTATTTTATCATTGATCAAAATCAATTGATTATATTTCGCATCAATGAGTCCAATAAATACTTGAACACTCTATTATGCTAGACATGTAATATAAAATAATCAAGAGTAAGTCATGAACAATTATGTTTTCAAGAGATCTAAATCTTCAAAAATCTATAATATTCTAATTGCTCCCACTAATTGATTTTGATTGTGCGGAATTTATATCTAAATTATTTTGACAAAATCAACTCCTTGATCTTCAAATAAAATATTAAAATCCAAATAAAATTCATAATTTTGCACAATCTATAGTAGTCTCAATACGAAATTCCGAGTTATATCACAAAAAAACTCATCTTGTACGATACAATTTCCTAAACCTTAACCATTTCATGCAACTATTGCAATCACATCATCATGTGACATATTTATTCCTATAGTTGATTCTGGTTAAAACTTCTCCCCATTATTTTTTTGGAATAAACACTTTATTATGAAAAATACTTTATTATGAGACAACTTATCATAGATAACGTAAATTTTATATAATCAACTATATGAAAAATAGGGGATAATACTATGACATAATCTAAAGACTGCATAAATCATATATAACAAATATTATAGATTTAGTTTTACACATTACCATCCTATAGTGCGTACAATGATAATAGTACAATCCAATCGTAATACTAAATTACCCTTATCATAACATTTGAATTTCAATTATGTATTTGAAGTGTCGAAATTCTTGAACTCGTACACTTAAATAAGTGTTATTAAATCATCTGAATTATTAAAATTGAGTTGTGAAAAATTTTCTTCAACATTAACTGTTATAAGACAAATACTTCAAATGTATCAGTCAACAATAACTTTAACTTTTCCCTTAAAAGTCGTTCAATGAACATGATAATAATATTTACGTGTCACAATCGATCAAAAGTTCCACATAGCATCAACCATACATATTTTGACGTTAACGGTACATTATCTTATGTGGATAATATAAAATCATTCATATCTAAAAATCAGTTCAAACTGACTTCCATTACATAAAAGAATAACTACTCCCTCCGCTTTTTTATTTATGACACCATAGAGTTAGGTACTTGGATTTAGGTAAATAAATTGAGTTGATGAAATTGAATGTAGAAAGTAAAAAAAAAATAGAATTAGTGGATGAAATTGAAGGAATCTTGTCAAAAATGGAAAGAGTGTCAAATAAAAGAAAATATCCATTTATAGTAAGTATGTTATAAATAACAAAACAGATGGAGTATATAATTCATCCTAACATATCAAACGTGATAAGGTTTATTTTAGTCAAACTAACATTTATATTGATTTATTATTATTCCAATAGTGAAAGAAAAATTTTCAAACATGTACTTTTACAACTGCTATTAAGTATTTGAGTTCTTTCACAATTATCAATCTAATTGTTTCTAAAATATTATGCGTATTTCAAAAATACACATGGTATAATGTATACCAATAATTTAAGTACAAATTAGAATAATAATTAAAGTTAAGTGCTAAAATAACCTCTACTTTAGGCTAAAAGTGCAAATATAACTCTGCAATATCAGAAAGTACCAAAATAATCTTTGACTCCATTGATTAAAAAGTCAATGTTTGTTTGGCCGGATTTTTCCCTTTCCTTAAAAAATATTTTTAAAATGAAAAAAGAGGAAGAAATACTTGTGCATCCTTCTTCTTATACGATTTTGCGCTGCCTTCTTCTTCTTCCTACCATCTCTACCACCACCCTCCCAGCTACCCTCTCCTGGTGGCCCAGCCCTTTCTTCTTGCCACCACTGATGCCCACCACAACCCACCCTTCTTCTCACCACCGCTATCTGCCCCACCATCCTTACCATCTCTACTTGATAGCTCATTCTTCTCGCCTAGCCCTACAAAACCACCCCCAATCTCGCCGGAGATGAAGAAGTTCCCAGCAGCGAAAATGCCTATCGGTTACAAACCAATGGGGATTAATGTCAGGTTAGGGTTGCGTTCGGTGGCGAGAGTGGGTTTGTATTGACGCACCGTTGTTTGGCTCCGGCGCAATCAACTTTGCCGGAAATGGCATTGACCATATAGTCGGTGACTCAACGCTACGGTATTCCTCCTAAAGAGCCTCGCCCGTGGCACTATCGGGATGGTTGGGCTTTGCCAAAATAAGGCAGCGCTACCGTTCCAGTTGGCCGTTGTTTTCAGGTTGAAGAAGAAATTTGCATTGTCTCTCCCGCTCCACCAGGGCTCCCAATGCTCTCTTCATTGGCGACGGACCGTACAATTTTATCCCGGGGATTAAAACAATGCCACTTCTGACATTCACCCAACTCTTGATCAATCTTGTAGCATCGAGAGGAAATTTCACATCAAAGTAGTCAATTAAATTCATTATCCAGAGCTTAACTTGTTGAAAATTGAATCAGTTCTGATGGGATTGATTAAGAGTTGGATGAATGTCAGAATTGGAAACTATGGAGGAGTTCAGAGGCGGCAGAGGAGCACGGCGGCTGCAGCCGTAGAGAGGCGGCGACAACATTAGGTTTTGAAGAAGAAAGATAGATTTGTCTTAGGGGGTATTTTTGTCATTTCATTTTCTAGTCATGCCTGAATTCATTTGGTCAATGCCGGAATTAAGGATTTTGTCTATATCGGCACATGTTTTTTGAAAGTTAAGGTTAGATTTGCACATGCAATAATTAGTTAGGGTTATATTGGCACTTTCTGAGATTGCAGGGTTATATTAGTACTTTCAACCTAAAGTTAGGGTTATAATTGTATTTATCCCTGATAATTATTACTGCACCTAACAAAGAAATTACTGAAATTCCCCATTTCAACATACAATATCTCACAATCTTAATTCAAGAAATTGAATAGTTAGTTTCACAATTAATTTCCAAAATTAATCATGATCATATCCATTAAACTATCGTATTTCACTCCTTATCTTATAATAATTATCTAACTAAGAGCACACTTAGAATTCTTGGATAATAATACATTAAACAACATTCAAAATGTATCATTATTTTGTGAACATGTGTCATCCATAACAATTTAGAACTATGAATTTAGGATATATAATGGCTATATCATCATTTACTCTTTTGTTCTTCTAAACATTCTAAATTGGTCATCTTAGTTAGATTGAGAACATTTAGTCATAATCTTTGGATGAGAACCATTCTCAAATTTTCAAGAAAATTTAAGGGCAGACTAATTAGCGAATTGTAGATTCTACTTACTCATATTCTATAGTACACAAAAAAATATAGAGTTAAATTTATGCTATTTAACAAAACCAAAACATGTGGATATGGAAATAATTAAAATTTTGTTTTGCTCCCACTATTTTATTCAAATCAATAGCCCTTAAACATTGATTTGGGGATTATCTTATATAATTTCAAGTGAGCTAGGATTCCTGCTAGTTATATCGACCTTAAGAATTCCCAACAAATCAAAATAATTTTGCAAAGTAGATAGATTTTATCAGTTACAACACTTGGTAACTTTTAGAACATTAAGTAACCAACTATTGATATGCACGATATACATGTCACCTTACTCATTGCCTCAAAAAATATGACCTTGAGAATACCCAACGAATCACATGTCTCGTTAAGTTGAACTCATTCTTTAGAGATCACATCACAGATTGAACGATCTTGAGGAATTCCCAGCAAATCAATTCGCACGAGGATGGTTGTAATGCTATAACAGTGGAAGGCAACTATATAAGATAATATTTCGCCTAAAAACAAGAACCTTGAATAAACCCATCAAATTCAATGTTTTGTGAAATGACTCATTATTCAAAGATTATATCTTATATGACTATTAGAAATTTTCCTCTCGGCAAAATACACCTTGGGGATTCCCAACAAGTGAAACTCACATGAAAGTTATATTTCTACTAAATAATGGGAAGGTATATAAGGGACTTTATTGTATCATACAATTATATATTTAAATATTTAGTCGCATACTATATGCAAAGATATAATCATATTATTCTAACATATTATTATATGAAAAAATAATGAATGAATATCGCATATTAACATTTAATTATTTAACCATTGAAATAATTACACAATCATAATTAATCACTAAGTATGATATGTGTAACCATGAATCTCTAATCAAATTAGAGATGCTAAATTTAAAAAATTGGATTTTTCACATAAATATTTAGGACATATACCAACAACTACTAGCAGTGTGTGAACTGGAATGAGGCATAATTGCAGGGAGAAGAACTTAAATATATAAAAGAAAAAGTGTTTTTATAACCCTATCTACTTTACATAAGTGTCAATATAACCTTTTGATAGTTAAAAGTGCAAATATAACCCTAGATAGTTCATGTAAGTGCAAATATACCCATTCCCATGACTTTTAGCTAGAAATAAGTGAAAAGACACTTTTACCCCTAGAAAAAAACTATAAATAAATTTAATTCCTATTATACCCCATTTTCTTATTCTTCTTCTTCGTTTTCCCTTTCTTCTTTGTTTTTTTGTTTATTCTTCATTTTTCTTCTGGTGCCAAAGCCACTTGTTCATCTTCTTCTTCATTTTTCCTTTCTTCTCCAGCACCATGGTCGCCGGTGTTGCTCGTTCCCTCGTCTCGATCCAGACCTTGGAGAACGACATGGCTCGTTCCCTCCCATCCGTCGTGAAGGTTGTTGGGGCCCTACGCCGTCTTCAAGAAGGCCAGCCACCAGACATCCGCCAAGTCCTAGGTACCGACCGCGGCATCTCCAGTATCTCCCAGGTTCCCGGTGGTGAGACCCACCGCGACGATACCAAGATCTGGTGTTGTTCCCAGTGCGAGACCCACCGCACCACCACCAAGATATGGCGTCGTTGGCTCAGTAAGATCCCGATCTGGCGCTGCAATGGCTGAAACAACGGTTGTTGTGCCTTTCCTCACGAGCGGTGGTGGAGGTGGACGGTGGTAGAGAGCTGAGTGGTGGTGGTTTATGGCGAGGGAGGTGGTGGCCGGAGTTGGTGTTGTGGTTGTTGAGGTGGTGGTGGTGGTAGTGGTGGTGGCCGGGAGGTAGTGGTGGCCAGATATGGTCATGGGCTATGGTGGAAAAGTTGATTGTTGTGGTTGTTGGGGGTGGTGGTTGTGGTGGCCGGAAATGGGGGTGGGGTGGTGGTGGTGGCCAGGAATGGGGTGTTGGTGGGGGTGGTGGGGGAAAATTATCTTGACAATTTTAGGTTTTAGGTTAAAGGTTATTTTGGTTATTTTATATGTGGTCAATGCCGGTCAACACCCGAAATAGTGTATTAGGATTTTTTGGCACTTATACCAACTAGTTAGGGTTATTTTTGCACTAAAAAATATCTGAGGGTTATATTGGCACTTACTCAAGTAGATAGGGTTATATTGGTATATACCCCTAAACTAAATGATGGCCGAGGATGCCTAAAAAGTGTACACAATGTGCGGTCCAAGAAAAGCCTTAAAAGGGTGTGCAATGATGTGTGGACCATGGAGAGAAAATGAGTGAAAATGCCAGGCTCGTGTACTCACGCGCAAGAAGATGACATTGCACGCGTGCGTGAAGACACGTTTCCTTTTCATGATACTGTGCATGAATGTTATGCGCTAAGCAAATATGAGGAAATATGAGCATGGCAAAGGGTGCCGCTTCTTGCTGGAAAGAAGACCGACGTGAGGGAGGGGGTGTCAGAGTTCTTAGAGAAGACTAGTCGAAGATGCCGGAGAAGTTGGAGGGGTGTGTGCTAGAAAGCATAGATTTGAACGCCAGAAAAAAATATTTAGAAGAGGAGATCCTTGCCGAAGGATGAGATGCCGAGAGGAAGGGGTTCGCCAAAGGTTTTGCCAGAATGTAGGATTATAAAAGCCGCCATAGGAAAGTGCTGAGCACCGGGGTGACTAAGTGATAACGCTGGGAAGGGGTCAAAATCTAACCAGACTGTTACCAGCGATGGAGATTTGACCGATGAAAAGAAAAAATGTAAATTTTGAAAAGAGAGAAGCAGGATAAGATCACTGCTCTGATAGCACGTAGAAGTGAATTCCTCTTTGTTAAACTTTATTTTATTCAGAAAAACATATAGAGTACAAAGAGAATGAGTTATATAAGAAGTCCAACTTCTAATTACTTGACAGAATATTCTAGTGAATCTTCTATCCTAACAAGATCCAATAGAAGCTAAGAGCATCTTTAATGCAAACACATTGGTAAAGGTTACTAGTCATGTTATCATAATAGGCCCTTAAGGTAAACAAAACCATCTCCAATGTAAGGGATCTCTTGCAGCCATCAGTCTGAAGTGGCTAAAATTTGAAGTGGCCCCTTCAAATTAGAATATCTCCAATAGTTGGTGTCTTCCTTATTTTTAGGTGCCATGTGTCAGATTTTAATTAGGATTTCAGTGTGATGCAAGCAAATACAATAAATTGATGGCATCTTTTGGATTTTCATCTCCAATTATACCATCACAATGATAACTTCAGTATGACGTGTACATATAAAGAGAGACTAAAATCCATTTATGTTTACAAAATTTTGACTAACAATAAGCAAATGTCATCCACATAGAGCAATAGAATGATATTGGAGAACTTTTGCACAAAAACACAATGGTCAGAATTAGTCTTCCCCTACCCAATATTCTTCACCCAATACTCAAACTTCTTGTCCCATTGTCACGATGCTCGCTTCAAGCCATACAAACCCTTCTTCAACCTGCACACAAAATTCTCATTCCCTTTCATCTTGAAGCCTTCAGGTCGCTCCATGTTGATCTCCTTATCCAAATCACCATGGCTCTAATACCTCTTGTTAGGATTGCATAGCACACTTTAACCAACAATAGTATGATATTGTCTGTTTGGGCAAGCATGCACAGTTTTAATATTGGGTCCATCCCAAAAGCATCATGTACTAATGTGGTGAGACTAACGTTTATATAGTGGTTAATTTCTCTCTCTCTCTCTCTATCTCCCCCCTCCCAACTTCAAATGTGGGACTTAGATTACCTCAAACCAAGGACCATACGATACTGTTAGACATGGCAGTGGGGCGGGTTTTAGTGGAGGTCTGCCCCGCATCCGCCCCAATGGGGTGGATATGGATGTAGTTTTGATGGGGGTGGGGCGGATATGGGTAAGAAAATGATACCTGCCATGGGCAATAGGTCCGACATGGATATTAGTTCATACTCGCCTCACCCCCACCCCACCCCGCCCCGCCCCTTATACCCCACTATGTACACACTAATTTACTATATAATAAACTACGCATATTTTACTTATAACTTTTCATGTAAATATTATTAAACTTTAAATTTTAAAAATATTATTTTAAAGTAAAATTTAGGTGTTTTTTGGAGATATAGATGGGGTGAATAAAATTGTAATGGGTATGGAGACTTAAGTGGCCGATAGGGAGGGGGTGGATTTTAATGTTGTACCTGTCATGGGTGATGGAGCGGGTATGAGTATACTCCCTCTGGTCCCTTTACAATGGCTCCAACTTTTTGGCACAATTTTTTCAAAAAGACAAATGAATGGTAGAGATTGTATTGGAAGTATAAAAAGTAAAATGTGTTGATAAAAACAATCTAGGATTTACTAAAAGGGGAAGGAGCCAATATAAAAAGAATCATCCAAAAAAGAAAGTGAGTCATTATTAGAGGACCGGAGGAAGTAAAAATTTTAGGTGGACATGGGTATGAAGGTTATCCATTGTCATCCCACTGTCCTTCATTCTCGTTGACCATCTTGCACCGCCACCACATCTGCAGGACACCGTTTGACAACCCCCTTGATCGGGTTGACTTTCGACACAAGGACACATTTACAACCGCCAAAGCCAAAGTGAATGTTTCCACATTCGGTACACACGCAGTCCATGTCCCGGGCACAAACATGACTATGGTACCACTTGGAATTTGCATTGCTTACCTCAACTAGCATTAGTATGAGACATTTCATGAATGGCCCAATTTAAAATCGATAAAAAATTAGACTTAAAATGAATAGTAATACACTAAATGAGGTGGACTATGAGGTCCCAACAATTACTTAACTTAAATTGATAAAGAGATTATCTAAAATGATACTCACTTTTAATCAAAGTTCACGTTTTTGTACCCAAATTTTAAATTTGTCCATTAAAGGTACCCCATTTTTCATCTGTCTCAAAAGGGTACCTCTTAGGAGGAAAAAGTACCAATTTGACATCAAAATTGTATCATAATGGTACCCACTTTTAACTAAAAATATCTTTTGGAGACATTAAGAGCAAGTCCAACAGGTTATCCAAAAGTTTCTCTAAAATGGAGAGTGAAACTCATTTCTCTATTTGTCCAACCTGCAAGTAATCGATGTCGGTAAGATCGTGATGGTTCTAGCTTCGTTGGCAGTATAGTGTTTGGGTGTTCTCAAGAGGACATTCCTAACTATTCAAATGGATATAATTTCAGCCTCCACTGAATTTCAATAAATTCAATGGTGGTATCTCCTAGTTAGGTCCTAGAGTAGGATGTTAATATGTAACTTAATTGCTTGTATGTAATCTTTCAAAAAAAAAGTTACGTTAATTATAAATGATCATGTCTAACGATTAATCGGTCTAAAATAAGAGGTTATGCTAAAAAATACAATATAAATAAATAAGTATATTTATTTTAAAGGCATTTAAATAATGGCTATTTTTTAAAATTAATGAATATATACCTGTTTTTATAAAAATTATGTCACGACTAATTTTTAGTAATGTCATCCGTCAATATTTGTTCCTACGCATGAAAGTTGCGGTAGTCATGAAAGTTAGATATAGAAAATATTTACATAAATAAGGAAATTGCCTTTAAATTAAAGATGACTAACATTAATGACATTAAATTTCTAAACCTCCAAATATTTCACTCTCTCTACCAATATAGAGAATGAAACCTTCTCTTTCCGCCAATTCTCCATTTTAGAAAACCATATGGAGCATATGTTTGGAGCTGAAATTGATCAAAATCTCCAAATATACCTAAAATCACCTATTTTGCATAATCCGCTGGACTTGCTCTAATGAAAAAGTGTGTACCTTTTAAGAACAATTTTTAAAATAGGGTACAAAGTTGTAATTTTGACTTTAAAGTGGTACCATTCTGGACATTTTCTCAAAATTTATAGCAGGGGCCTAGGTACAATCATAATCTATGATCAGCTGTACTTATCATTCGTTAATATATAGTCGTATTGTGATGACCGTACTGTATATATAAAAAGTAGTATAAGAAAACACACACCACTGGGTAAATTGTGAAACCAAACGAAGCATCATCAAAGAATTCGGAAAGGATTGTAGTATAGACCTGCAATGTGCTACACTGCTACTGCACAGGTTCTAGCCTCTGCTAAAATAAATCTTTCACCAATGTCTCCATGCCCAAGTTACCACAACCACGAAAGCACAAACAATCCAACAATTTACCCATCGACTCCTGTTTCAGTAATATAATTTCTATGTTCTATCTTCAATTTTCAGTTTAACTTTACATAATGGAAACTGCTCATCAGATTAACTCAAGAAACAGGGCTTCTTGTTTGCTGGTCAAGCCTAGGTCACTTAAACTCGAGCTGCACTCATCTTCACTGAATGCCCGTCGGGGAAATGGTCTCACCTGGACAGTAGCAAGAGGTTCAATCTTGTATTTCAAATGGCACAAACTTACCATTCAAGAAAGTAAATAAGGCTGAACTATGCAGTTTCAAGTGACATGGGAATTTACCAATCTGTATTTCCCAGGTTTAACAGCTCTGCTAACATCGATGAAGTCATAGAGACACTGGAAAAAAAAGAGAGGAGAGAATCAGTTATACTGTCTGTCGCACCATGCAGGAACAAATTTGGATGACTGGATATATACCTTTAGTCGATCAGATTTGAGAAACCGTCTACCTCTCCTACTTCCATCAGGCATACGCACTAGCAGGGTAATAGCATTTTCATTATCAGATGGTGGTTCATCAGGAAGTGAAGCTTCTTTGGCAGCTATCTGTCTATCAATTTCCTGTTGTCCATTGAACAAAATGGGAAGAAATAAATCCTTTTAGACAAAGGCTCGGGAAATATTAAATCAAGGATTAAAATACTGATAGACTTTACCTGCTCTTCATCCATTTTCTTACGTAATTCTTCTTCCTTTTGCCTCTCTTCTGCAAGAAGGGCCTCAGCTTCTTCCTTGGCCTTCAATTCTCTTTCTTGGTCAGCTTGAAGAGCAGCAAGGTACTCATCATCCTGCACAAAAATGTTGCAGTCAAGAGCTATCAACAGATTTAGTATCAAGCAGAACTTCCAAACACTAAATGTAAACCTGTTGTTCACGCAATAGGCGCTGAGCAGTAAGGGATGGAGATGGAGGGCGAGGAGCTCGTGGAGCATAAGAAGCCGAACCCTGGTTCAAGCCATTCTGCATGAGATGATGAGGGGCAAATGGAAGACGGTAACCACTTTGATCAGGAACTCCACCAAACATAGCGGCCTCAAGCATTACAGCTTCATCATGTTCCTCTGACGAAATGCCACCCCACTTCAGACATTAAAGACAGTCAGAATGCTTTGGTTCCTCAGGAGAATTTCAGAAAGTATGAATTCAAATTGAGCACTTCTAGATACCTCATGGAATTCACTGCCATTGACCTCTGGAGCATTAACGTTGTTGTCATGATGCCCCGGACTCAATTGTGGACTGACATTAGTTTCTTCAGCATCTCTACCAGTCTCAACAGATCCCACAGATGTAGGTCTGCTCCTATGTCTGACCAGTGGTTGTTCTTCCATGTCTTCAACATCTTCATCTGGGACAGAAGTGCTCCCCGCATGCAATCTGGATTGCCATTGCAAAAATCAACAGAAAACTGAGATATACAAGTCTAGTGGGAAACTTAAATACATATTTCCACATAATTGAGGATGAGGAGAAGGGCTCCTCATTTAAAAAAAGTCTGCGAATCCCATTGAAGGCCTTACCTCTCATTTGGTGGATGTGATAATATTCCATGATCCTTGACATCTGGCAATGCAACCAAACCAGAAACTCCAACTTGTCCTTCCAGCTCTCGAAGAGCTATTTCTCTTTCTGCTGTCTGCATTTAATTCACATCAGATAATTGAAGGATTATATCACAAGATCAAGGTCAGTTAAATAGCTGAAAAGAGCATGTAGATCTCTGAGGCATTATCAGATGCAACATAGACCTCAGATTGAAGGTCCATCTGTTCAGCATCCCTCTTAGAAGCCTCAATGGCAGCTCTGATCATTTCTTCTTCTATATCATTGTTGTAATCCGGGAACTCGTCAATCACAGGAGCAGTTGGCCGAGTATTAAGGGCAGTTTGTTCGGAAGCGGGCACAGCTCGAGCAGTTGGAATATTTTGATGGTCGTCATCATCAAAAATGACTGTGCCATGAATTTCATGGCCTTGAGCTTGTGTGGTTCCAGTGACATCCTCAATCGTAGGAGCAACACCAGAACGACCAGACTGGCCATTGCCATCTCTAACCTCTATTGGAATCTCTCTCACCTCTCTAGGATGGGAAACCAAATGAGAACGGCTCACAATTCCAGGTCCACCATCAATTATACCTGTCCCGGTGGCAGGATCAAGTAGTCCAAACGGATTGTAGTTTCTGCCAGAAGACAATAGAGGAAAGGGAGGTGCTCGCCACCCACCTTCAATTGGATCATCAATGTCCATTGCATCATTCTGAGCACCACCAAAAGCCGTTCCTTGTACTCTGAGGAAAGACAAATCCAGGTCAACAATCCAGCAAGTTAAAATGACCTTTTTACGTCTCTTCATTTTTACATTCTGTGCAAGTGTGTGCAGCTATTTTTTTAACCCATCGCTGGGGTGGATCAAGCAGTGAGAGGGATCAAATTTCAAAATAGAAGGATGGGCAGAACAGGTGAAAGGAAAGACACAGTAAATCCCCAACCTATGTCTCTCTCCTTCATTGAAATAAGCATTAACAGCTTCATTTAGATTTCCACCATGCTCCTGCAAGAAACAAATTTAATCATCATGTTGCAAGTAGGAAGGTGGGATGAAAACATTATTGTTTATCTGATCACTACAACAGGAAGAAGCGACAACAATGAAGTTTAGGAGTGGACAAGAACTGAAAGAAAGATCACAAATTATTACATTTCTATACAAATTAGAAAAGTCCAAGCACCAAGAGTAAATTATGAGCGTTGTGAGAGAGTTATAAAGGAAACTAAATGTGCTGCACCAACAATGAATTCGGATTTGAGTAGACAAGTGCCACTACACAGGTGCCAACATGAATTAAATTCATAAGAAGCAGAAGCCACAAGTAGTTACAAAGGAGATAGTACACTTAGATAATTAGATAGCAGATACATCTGGGAATGACATAACAGCCTATAAACAAAGACAAACATAATTTCTTCCACAAATAAGGGAAATGTAATAAGCATATCTAAATAAAAACCACAATCATTCAGATACATAGTATGACATACAAAATCACACTAAACAACAAAATATTGGAAACCGAAGAAGACAATAATAGTCCATCTACTACGACATAAAACACATGTACTCCCTCCGTTTCAAGACATGATCGACCCGTCTCAAGACATGATCGACCCGTCTCAAGACATGATCAACCACCGATACCTTTAGATAAATATACTAAAGGTGTATAAAAATTATACCTATAGAAAATACATGATAGACACTAATTGAAATTTGTGGTCAAACATACTTAAACAAAATTGACCCAAAAAAAAATAAAATTGGATTACATGCAACACAATCATAATCCTCATAAGTACACGACCCCAAATTAAACAAATCGAGTTTCCAGGCCTTATTTGTAATTGACAAAAAAAAATAATTATTTGCCAACCTTGAACAGAATTCCACATAACCTCCCTTACAATTACTGCCTCCAATAAACCATACTGCAGATTATACCCCCAGAAACTCTAATCAATCTAAATCTCCACTATATCATCAATTTTACTCATCGGATGCATCGCATTCGTTGGTCATCATTCCATTCCAATTAAAACCCTATTTGAGCTGGTCACTACACTGCACAATCGAATCTTTAAAATCCCACTAAAATCCTATAACCGAAACAGCAAACTAGCATTCAAAGAGCATCAAAAACAACATCTAGACCATCAAAATCGAGTGGGAAAAAAGAGAGAAGGGATTCCTCACCTCGAGTTTATGAATTGCAGCGGCTTCAGCAACACCGGCGATGCTCATGAATGTCTCGATAGCTTCCTGATTAGGTCTCGCCATTTTTGCTGAGATTGATGAAATTGAAACGAAGAATGTGAGAAAATGCTAATGGAGAATGACTCTGCGTCTGTGTGTATATGTGTTTACCTGACGGCTACGGTGTCGTTTTGAGGCGGTGGGTGGCAATTTGGGGAATAACGGGAAATTTGGGGATTCCGTATTGTTCTAAACTTCCACGCCTTGCCAATCTATTGCCAAATTATATTTTAAAAATAATGAAAGGGTGTCTTGAGGGGTAAGTTGCTTAGGTCTGAAGGCCTTGTGGGATATTTTCAAAATGATTGGTAGATTTTAATGACAGTGTATTTTTATATGACTCTTGAAAAATTATGAATTTTCTGTGAGATGGGTGAAATATTTGAATTAAGAAAAGTACCCTTTGATTTATTGTCTATTGTTTTGTTTATTCAGTTGTGTTATTGTGTAAGGTGATAGTTGTGACTGTGTTGATCTTTATTGTTTTTGAGATTGGTCGTTTTCTACATTTTGCTGATATCATTGTTTTGGACTATGTACTGATGTTTTGCATACAAGAATCGATATTATTATTTGCTTTATTGGTTTTTTTATAAAGCTTTATTGATATTTAATTTTTGTTTTATCTTTCAGTTTGAATTGTATCAATGTAATTCATGATACTTAGGTTTTCATTAGATAATCTAATGACATGAAGTGATGTTTTGGTTTGTATATTTCAAATTCACGTTTATTTGAGTTTGTTGATATTTTTTGTATTCTCCACAATTCTAAGATTTGGGTGAGACGGTTTCATCCAATTTCATGGTAAGATAGAGGGTTTAAGTGCAAATTTTTAAAGATGAGATATGACATGAGGTACATTTTATAATAATTTAAACTTTACTTACATAACTTATGGTGAGACAGTCTCTCATACGAGTCTTTCTCTCTCCACAAATCTTTTAGTGTTCTATACTAATATTTTTATTCTTCGCCTTTGATATCATTATTTCCTACTTGTGCCTTGATGTTTTCATAAACATGTATATTGATGTTTTTCATATATTCTATCTAACTAGGTTGGTAACACTGCGCGTTGCGCGGTGAGCTTGATAATAAACTTTAGAAATACTGCAGGAATGTTGCTACAATATAGGAATGTGAAAAGAGCTGTAATAGAAGTTACAAATGTATCAATTTTACATGTAATTTAAGCTCATAATTAACTCGAGCTATCAAGTAAAGCAACGAACCACTCGAACCTCCACTCGAACTCTCACCTCTCGAACCCTCTACTGGAACCTTCACCTGTCGAATCGGCCAATGGAACCTGCACATTTCGAACCAGTGCCTCTCGAACCCTGATCTCGAACCAGGTCTCCAACTAGGTACAGATTCGAGAGGTGAAGGTTCAGGTAGAGAGGGTTCAAATGGATGGGTTTCCAATGGAGGGGTTCGAGAGGAACTGATTCGAGATGTGAAGGTTCAGTTTCGGGGGGTAGTGATTCAAGAGGTGAAGGTTCAGGTGCAGAGGTTGAAGTGGAGGGGTTCCAATGGAGGGGTTCGGGAGCTACTGATTCGAGAGGTGAAAGTTCAGGTGGAGAGGATTAAAGTGGAGAGGTTCGAGAGGTACCGATTCGAGAGGTGAAGGTTCAGGTGGAGAGGCTTCAAGTGGAAGGGTTCCAGTGAAGGGGTTTGAGAGGAACCGATTTGAGAGGTGAAATTCAGGTGCAGAGGGTTAAAGTGGAGGAGTTCGAGAGGTACTGATTCGAGAAGTGAAGGTTCATTTGAACGATTCGAGAGGTGAGGGTTCCAGTAGAATCTTGGACAGGTGAGAGTTTGAGAGGAGGTTCGAGAGGTACGGATTCGAGAGGTGAAGTTTCCATTGGAGGGTTCAAGAGGTGAGTGTTCCAGTTGAACCCTATTCACCTCTCGAATCGATACCTCTCGAACCCCTCCAATGGAACCCCTCCACTTGAACCCTCTGTACCTCAACCTTCACGTCTGGAATCGGTACCTCTCGAACCCCTCCAATGAAACCCCAAACCTTCACCTCTTGAATTGTCCAATGGAACCTTCACATCTCAAACCCTTACCTCTCAAACCTCTCCAATGGAACCTCTAAGCTTCACCTCTCGAATTGTCCAATGGAACCTTCACCTCTCGAATCCGTACCTCTCGAACCAATACCTCACAGACTGTCCAATGGAATCTTCACCTCTCGAACCCTCCACTCGAACTCTCACCTCTCGAACTTCCAATGGAACTTTCACCACTCGAATCCGTACCTCTCGAACCCCTTTACTGAAACCCCTAGACTTGAACCCTCTGTATATCAACCTTCACCTCTCGAATCGGTACCTCTCGAACCCCTCCACTTGAACCCTCTCCACTTGAACCTTCACCTCTCGAACCACTCTAATGAAACCCCTCCACTTGAGCCCTCTCCACCTGAACCTTGACCTCTCGAACCCCTCCAATAGAACCCCTAACCTTCACCTCTCAAATCGTCCAATGGAACTTTCACTTCTTGAACCTTTACCTCTCGAACCATTACCTCCCGAACCCCCACTCGAACTCTTACCTTTCGAATCTCCACTGGAACCTTCACCTCTCGAACCTCGAATGGAACCTTCATCACTCAAATCTGTACCTCTCGAACCTCCAATGGAACCTTCACCACTCGAATCAGTACCTCTCGAACACTCCACTGGAACATTCACCTCTCGAACCTCCACTCAAACCTCCACCTCTCGAACCTCCAATAGAACCTTCACCTCCCGAACCTCCAATAGAACCTTCACCTCTCGAACCATCACCTCTCGCATGGGTACCTCTTAAACCCCTCCAATGGACCCCACCACTTGAACCCTTTGTACCTCAACCTTCACCTCTCGAATTGGTACCTCTCGAACCTCCAAGGAAACCCCTCCACTTGAACCCTCTGCACCTCAACCTTCACCACTCAAATCAGTACCTCTCGAACCCTCCACTTGAACCCACTACCTCTCAAACCCTCCATTGGAACCTTCACCTCTCAAACCCCTCCAATGGAACCCCTCCACTTGAACCCTCTCCACCTGAACCTTCACCTCTCGAATCGGTACCTCTCACATCGGTACCTCTCGAACCCCTCCAATGGAACCCATAACCCTTACATCTTGAATCAGTACCACTTGAACCTTTCACATCTCGAACCAGTACCACTTGAACCCACTACCTCTCGAATTGTCCAATGGAACCCCTAACCTACACCTCTCGAACCTGTACCTTTCAAACCAGTACAACTCGAACCCACTACCTCTCGAATTGTCCAATGGAACCCTTCACCTCTCGAATCGGTACCTCTCAGAACCTTCACCTCTCGAACTTCCAATAGAACCTTCATCTCTTGAATCCGTACCTCTCTCCACTTGATCCCTCTCCAACTGAACCTTCACCTCTCGAATCAGTACCCTTCCACTGGATCCCCTTTACTTGAACCCTTTTCACCTGAACCATCACCTCTCGAATGGGTACCTCTCGAACCCCTCCAATGGACCTCGCCACTTGAACCCTCTATTCCTTAACCTTCACCTCTCGATTCAGTACCTCTTGAACCCCTCCAATGGAACCCTTGACCTTCACCTCTCAAATTGTCCAATGGAACCTTCACATCTCGAACCATTACCCCTCGAACTCTCACCTCTCGAATCTCAACTAGAACCTTCACCTCTCGAACCTCTAATGGAACTTTCACCCCTCGAATCAGTACCTCTCGAACCCCTCCAATGGAACCTGTAACCTTCACCTCTTGAATTGTTCAATGGAACCTTCACCTCTCGAAGCATTACCTCTCGAACCCCCCACTCAAACTCTCCAATCGATACCTATCAAACCAGTACCACTGGAACCCCTCCTCTGGAACCCTCTTTACCTGAACCATCACCTCTCGAATGGGTACCTCTCGAACCCCTCCAATGGAGCCCGTCACTTGAACCCTATGTACATCAACCTTCACCTCTCGAATCGGTACCTCTCGAACCCTCCAAGGGAAAACCTACACTTGAACCCCCTGCACCTCAACCTTCACCTCTCGAACCCCTCCAATGGAACCCCTAACCTTCACCTCTCGAATTGTCCAATGGAACCTTAACCTCTTGAATTGTCCAATAGAACCTTCACCTCTCGAACCCTACCTCTCGAACCAGTACCACTCGAACCCACTACCTCTCGAATTGTCCAATGGAACCTTCACCTCTCGAACCAATACCTCTCGAACCATTACCTCTCGAACCATTACCTCTCGAATCATTACCTCTTGAACCCCCTACTCAAACTCCCACCTTTCGAAACTCCACTGGAATCTTCATCTCTCGAACCTCTAATGGAACCTTCACCACTCGAATCTGTACCTTCACTGGATCCACTCCACTTGAACCCTCTGTACCTCAACTTTCACTTCTCGAATCGGTACCTCTCGAACCCCTCCAATGGAACCCCTCCACCTGAACCTTCACCTCTCGAATCGGTACCTCTCAAACCCCTCCAATGGAACCCCTAACCTTCACCTCTCGAATTGTCCAATGGAACCTTCACCTCTCGAACTCGTACCACTCGAACCCACTACCTCTGGAACCGTCCAATGGTATATTATTATTATTTTTTAAATCCCATAACGACATCATTTTGGGCAGCCACTTGACAGCACCTGTAGACCCACATGTATAGGCAGCCATTTTTTTAAATACCCAAAACGATGTCATTTTGGGCAGCCACTTGACAGCACTAGTAGACGCACATGGTTAGGCAGCCCTTTTTTTAAAATGCCCAAAACGACGTCATTTTGGGCAACCACTTGACAGGACCTACATGGTTAGGCAGCCATGTGCGTGAACGGGTGTATGGGAATTTACCATTCTACCCCTAACGATGGTTTGTGTCAACCATGCGGTTGGCAGGATTTCTTTTAATAAGTACCCTAAGATAATGCTTTACATACAAAAATTGATCTTTTTTGTTAAATTTATTGATGTTTTGTTATTTATATTTCAGTTTGAATTTGTAGGAATGTGAGTGTCTGTTGTACTTTGAATAGTTTTTAATGCTATTATCTGTTTGAAAAGGAGACTATAGTAGCAGAAATTTCTTCGAGACTCTGAAAAAGAGCGCTGGATTAGCTTTGAAAAACAGTTTTATCAATGAATGTTAAAATCTTCATATGGAATGTGCGTGGATTTTATATTTCTCAAGTGAGGTTGAAGAGGTTGGCAAAAAAACTTGAAATTGGACATATTGGTTGTAATTGAACCAAAAGGGAACCAGTATCAGAAAATGCTATACCTAGAATCACTAGGATTCAGAAATTGTTTGAACTCTGAACATCCTAAATTTGGGGATTTCATTCCTATAGATTGGAAGTAGAAATGATAACTGAAAACTAGTGATTTGTACATCTAAAACCAGAATAAAGGACTCTAATAAGGTTATACAGACTTACACTGTATATGCTTCTTGTACTAGATTAGATAGGCAAAGATTTTACTCAGATATCTCTCCTATATCTAGTAATTAACCAGCTCTTATTTGAGGATAATTTAATGTGATTAGAAACATAAAGAATTATACAAGTCCAGAAGCCCAGAATTAGGATTAATGAGTGATTTCGATGAATTTATCTGCAATAATTTTTTTTAAACGAAATCAATGTTACAAGCAACCTGTACACTTGGTGTAACCATGGAAAAATATAATCCAACCTCTAAAAAGTTAGATATAATCTTAGGTAACCATCTCCCATTCAGTAATTTTAGCACCCTCTTCAGTGCAAATACTTAACATAATGACCTTGTATCATTCCCTCGTGCTACTAGAAATTAATCACTCAACAAACACATATCCTAAACAATTTTAATCCAGGAAATGTTGCTACATAGATATGAATTCCATGAATTAATAAATCAAAATTGGAACCAGCCACTAGAAGACCAAGGCTAGTTAAGAATAGTTCTGAAGTTGAAAAGATTTGCAGAAGCAATTTAAATATGGGATATAGATATATCTGATAATGTAAATGAAAACATTAAAAAGGTTGGTTTTCGAGCTGGAAATTACCTATGATAGATCCCACTCAATAACTAATAAAAAAATTTAATCGAAACTATCAATGACGGAGATGTTCGGGAATTCAACCTTATATAATAATTTGAATGGCCTAAATACCTTACACAACTTGATACGGGATATTCCTAATTACATAGAAGTAGTGAAGCTAAGGTTCTAAAACAAAAGGTGTAACTTATGATAATTTGATCTCCCTCTACTGTGAAACCATTCAGCAAACTCAATTTAAATCTACCTAATGGAATACTGTTTTGAGATGGCATCCAAACTCGAAACTGTCAGAATGGAAAACAATAGATTTGGCATTTCTTTGTAACAAGTAACAAGATTTCTCAAAAGATACGTCAATCGCACAAACTATGATTGGGTTAATTTGTGCATACAGAATCTCAAACTCATACCAGAATGGACAACCGAAATAAATCATTCTAGAGACCATTTAATCGAAACAAGCCAATGAAGATAGCCTAAACCATCCAAACCAACTGAAGTCATCAAATTTACTCTACCTTGGATGGGATAGCCAAAAGTAAGTATTAAACGCCTTTGGACTCATATTTTCCCTAAATCAACTTAGAGAGTAGATTGGAAGCCAACACAACTTTATGATACGACTCAAGAGTTTTAAGCGACTCAAGAGTTTTAAGCTCGAATTGTGTTGAATGGAAATTAGGAATAAGAAAGATATATTTTCAGCATGAGAATAATTATAGCCAAACACACTATTTATAATAGTGCGGTGAAAGAAATACGCAGAGTACGTGGCCAACCACATCCCGTATGTGGTCGGTTTCTCACGTTCTAACTAACAGTAATTCTTCTAGGGTGGAGAATAATGGGATAAGTGAATATTAAACATGGTGAGTGGATTGAGTAGTGGTCGAGTGAAATGCATGATTGAGTACGTATAGTAGTGGTCGAGTGGATTGAGCACATATATGTATCACGTATCAATCCTCCCCCTTGCACCATCCTCGTCCGCAAGGATGAAATTTGGATAGGTGCAACGAAAGCGACATCCATTCTCCCAAGTTTCATTATCAATGAGGGCTGACAAAATTCTAATCCCTGGGCTGATATATCCCTTATAAATTGTACAATGAACCAAAATGGCTTTAGGAGATGAAGAGAATAATGTATCCTCTAACAAGGTGGGAAAAGAGGACCAGGCATATGGACATGAGTAGCTCCTAAACATTTGTGCAACAAACTAACCCGAAAAACATTATGAATTTGGGAATCCGGCAACATCCCAAGCGATAAGCCACTTCTCCAATGCGTTCAAGGATGTGATAAGGACAAAAAAAAGGGGAGCCAACTTCATCAATGCACGAAAAAGCACCTAAGTCTATCGATAAGGTTGGATTTTGAGATAAACAAAATTGCCCACGTTGAAGGAGACCTCTCTGTGGTGTTGATCAGCTTCAAGCTTTATGCGGTCATTGTCCAAGTTCAGATTCAGTCGCAACTACAATTAATTGCATTGCAGTCACGCTGATAATCATCAACAGCAAGAAGACGAGTTGTGCTTGAGACATAATCAAACACCTTGGGAGGGGGGAATACTGATAGAATGTAAATACACAAATAATTTCGGCTGTGTGTATTGATATATATATACATATATATATTGAGTACAAAGGGTATACAAGATCCAAACAAATATGGAACCTTGCTTTGCGCCTGTCATGAGAGTCATCAGATTTATATTTCAATCGGTAAACCTATTTTGAACCAACCACAGTTGCATTGATGGGGAACCAGCTCTCATGTTTGTTGAGTGCTTAAGACATCCATCTCTGAGTCCATGGCAGCAACTCATTCAGGATCCTTGACAGCTGAGCGATGACTCTGGGGCTCAGTTTTAGAAAAAATAAAGCACTCAGCAAACCAAAAATATCATAATAAAAAAAATCCTTGTACCGTAGAGAACTAGTGGTCATTGGATACGACAAGGAGGGACTCGCAACTGGTGAAGGTGTGGATCCTGAGGACGATGCGGAGGCCAAGGTGGTGGGCACGAAACTCTATGCGAGTGGGCGGCGGCTCAGCAGGCAGCGCAGATGATGACACTTGGGAAGTAGAGGTTGTGGGGGAAGCGCGTGGCATACACGCACAGCCAGAATGGGCAGCCGTATCGTCGGTTGTGGTGGCAGCGCTGGCTGTTGTCGAACACAATGCTGGCCACCATATAGCAAACAAATGCAATTTTCTAAATAACCCTGAGCTTCTGGTACAGGTGGAAAATTTGAAATTTCCAAAATAATGAGCAGTTGTGCTGAAGAAGATGACTCAAACACTTCTGATGGAACCGATAAAGGCTCCAAAAAAGTAGAAACATCCAGTGATGAAAGATTTGTAACAGTACCAGTACGGGTAGTCAGAAAAAACAACTCATCAAACCGAGCATGGCGAGTGATGTACTCCTTTGTGAGAGTATCAAGGCATCAATAACCCTTGTACTGAGAACTGTATCCCAAAAATATATAAGACATACTCTGAGGTGCCAGTTTATGTGCATCATAAGGCCTCAAATAAGGGAAAACTTGGCAACCAAGTGGATGAAAATTAGAGTAGTCAGGTGTAGAACCGAAAATTAGAGTAGTCAGATGTAGAACCAAAAATAACAGTGGGGACTGACCAAATAAAACCAGAGTAGGTAGTATGTTGATGATGTAGACCGCCGTAGAGAAATCATCATACCAAAATTAATGATTAAGACCTGAATGAAAGAGCATCGACAAACCTGTGTTAGTAATATGACGATGCTTCCTCCCTGTACGACCATTTTGCTCAGGAGTGTAAGGACAGGAAAGCTGATGATGAATACCCTTAGACACAAAATGAGTCTGCATGCGATGATTTACAAACTTAGTTCTACCATCACTCTGAAATACCTTGATGGTGGTAGAAAACTGATTCTCAACAAGAGCTTCAAACTGTATGTATGCCTCTATTTCTTGATATTTTCCATTTATGATACATAATTAAATTGAATATTTACGCATAGAAGAAAAGTTTAAAAATTCAAAATAATGGTAAAATTAGACTTTCGTCGTTGAGGAAATAACCAAGTAAACCGAGAGAAATCATCTATAAAAATGACATAATAGAGGTACCCGACACGAGAGACAATAGGTGAGGGTCCCCAGAGGTCATAATGAACTAAATCAAGTATGTGTGGTGTGCATTTTAAATTATCAGTAAAAGAAAGACGCTTGCCTTTAGCCATCTCACAAGAAGAACACAAATGATGCTAAGGCAGCAAACTAGTAACTGACAAACTACCAGTCTTATTCAAAGAAGAAACTGCATGAAAAGGAACTTGTCCTAAATGACTATGCCATAGCTCAAATGAGGCTTTGGCCTTATTTGCATTAACAAAGGAAACTAAAGCAGCACCACCATAGTCTAAAATGTAAAGATCTCAGTCACTGTGTCATCGGCTCACGAGCTCCTTGCTAACCTTGTTCTGAATAGTAAAGACATTGTCATCAAAACAAACAACAACATTTAGATCCCTGGTCAACTTAGCAATAGATAATAAATTCTTAGGGATGTGAGGAACAACCAAGACATCAGATAAAGTAAGAGAATCATACATCTGGGAATTGCCAATATGGGAAATATGCAAAGAGGTGCCATTACCAAAATAAACACGATGATTACCATTATAAGGAGCAATGCTATCCAGGTTGAATGCAGAAGCAGTTATATGATTGGTAGCACCAAAGTCCATGTACCAAACTGAAGCTGCAGTATTTTGCTGATAGTACTAAGACTGAGTTGTGTCCGTGGTATTTGCAATATCATCGCAACCAACATGAGAAAGCTTGTAGCAAAATTTAGCAAGATGACCGAAACGATGACAGCACTGGTAGGCGTAGGTGCCACGGCCACTCGAAGTGGTTGGAGGGCTACCGGCCAGCGATGGATTGCCTCTCTCCCTTCCTCGTCCGTTACCGCGGCCTCTCCTGCCACAGTTATCCTGTCCGGATGCCTATTGACTAGCAGAAAAAGCAGTAGGTGCAGGTCCAGAGGTTGACGAACGAGCTTTGAGATGAAACTCCAATGCCTCAACATCAACAACAATAGAGTATAAAGGTAGTAAAGGATCTCAACATGATAGAATTGGAAAACTAATAAAAGTGTTGGTTTAAACCACTACAAAAAATGACAGTAGCATCCTCATCATGGAACTGATGTTTAAGTACACGCAATTCATCAATAATGTCCTTCAGAGAATAATAATCTTGAATAGAATGGTCATCTTGACAAACGTCATACAGACAATCACAAAGAAAAAGGCAACGAGAACGAGAATTGTTCTGGTACTTTGTAGCTAAAGCATCACATACCTGAGCAGCAGTGACCATATTGTCAACTACTGACATTGTAGCCGATGACAGGGATGAGAAAAGTGCTGCCTGGTCCAGTTGATCCTGCTGGATCCAAGCATCACGAGCATTGTCCTCCTCGAAAGCCTTGCCATCAGTTTCTTTGAAAGTCGAGCTCGCAAGGGAATCAGGGCACTTGGCAGATCCATCAACAAAACCAATCAAATTGACAGTACCAAAAATAGAAGTAACCTGAGTACGACAATGAGCATAGTTAGAACCATCAAGCTTGATAGTGATACAACTGATCAATGATGGAAGTGTAATTAACATTATTAGGAAAGACAGGAATAGATCCTAACACAAAGGAGAAATCAAATCACACCAAATACACAGTAAGCTTGTGAACAACAGTGGATGACTAATTAAACTTTTGTGCAAGGACAAGGAGCAGCAGCAGAACCTAACAAAAAACAATAGTGGTGGTGTCGGATCAGACGGTGCGTGTTGGGACACGGTGGCGTGTGTGCGAGAATCCGATGGCTCATGGACGGCGACATCGGGAAAGACTCTAATCGGTGATCGGCGGATGCTGGAAGGCTACGACGATCAATGAGAACGGTGGGTGGGCACGACTGAGATCAGAGCTGTAAGGAGAAAAAGATTTTGAGATTTTGGGAAAGAGCTAGAGAAATTTAGAGAAACTGGACTGATACCATGATAGAATGTAAAACCCACAAATAATTGTTGCTATGTGTATTGATATATATATATATATATATATATATAGTGAGTACAAAGGGTATACAAGACCTAAACAAATATGGAACAAGATATATACAAAACCAATCAGAATGGGTATTCATTTCTTATCCTGATTCTAATTGATGTACATCTCTATTATATACCATAAACTGCTTTGAATGGAGTCATTTTTGTTGCGGAGTGTGCAAGCGTGTTATAGCTATATTCTGTCCAAGGAAGCTAATCAATCCATTGTTTAGGTTGTAATCCTGCAAAACAACGTAAATATTGCTCCAAAATGCGATTAATAACCTCCATTTGGCCATCCGTTTGAGGATGATAACTCGAGCTCATACAAAGTTGTAGAAAATAAGGGTAATAATGTGTGTTTGTATTCATGATCTTTGGGTACATTATATAGTGGTACAGAATACCTATACAAGCTAGGAAAAGGTAATAGAATCTAATTACAATTACAAGTTATATCTACATTCCTTAATAATCCTCCTCAAGTTGGAGCACGGGGATAAAAAAAATACCGAACTTGCCAAGTAAGGAATGAATCTGGTTACGTCCGAGGGCTTTGGTAAACAAGTCTGCAGGTTGATTTGTTGTGTGGATATGATGAGTAACAATTGTGCCAGACTGTAAAAGATCCCAAACAAAATGACAATCGACTTCAACATGTTTTGTACGCTCATGGAATACTGAATTTTTCGCAATATGAAGAGTTGATTGATTATCACAAAATAAATGCATAGGAGTAGAATGTGCAACCCCAAGTCATTCAGTAAATACTTAAGTAATAACAATTCACAATATGTAACAGCCATAGAACCATACTCTGCTTCAGGAGAAGATCAAGAAACTGTAGGTTGCTCTTAGTCTTCCAAGAAACCAGAGAATCACCAATCATCACAACGTATCCGGAAAGAGAATTTTGGGTAATAGGGCATGCTGCCTAATCAGAATTACAGTAAGTAGTCAATTGCAACGTACTACGTGAAGAGAGAAATAAACCTTTACCATAATGACTCTCCAGGTAGTGTAAAATGCGAATAACAGCTTGCCTATGAGGAACACAATGAGACTTCATAAACTATGCAAGGGTATGAACCGAATAACTTAGCTTGGGATGAGTGATGGTGAGGTAGATCAGATGCCTAATTGGACACCGGTATTGCTCAGGATCATGGTAAAGTGGACCTTCAACACAAGCCAGATCGTTTTGTTGCTCCATCAAAAAATCAGTTGGTTTAGAAGCAGATAAACCTATGCCAAACAAAATGTCCAGGAAATATTTTTGTTGTGAAAGAAACATTTTATCAGGTCTTCTAGCAAACTCTATACCCAAGAAATACTTAAGCAGACCAAGATCTTTCTTGTGAAAACAAGAGCTCAAGTATTTCTTAAATTCAGAGATAAGCGATGAAGAACTACCAGCAATAACCAAATCATCCACATAAACCAGTACGTGCAAAGATACCGAACCACATGAAAAAAATAGAGAGTAATTTGCTTTACTCTGAACAAAGACAAATGCACGGAAAGCCTGGGGTGAGCTTTAGGACATTCAATGGTACCATTAGATTTAAACTTGGTACGGTAAACCCATTTGCAACCAATTATAGTCTTGTCCAGAGGTAGAGAAACCATTGTCCATGTCTGATTGCGCTCAAGTGTAGTAAGCTCTTCAGTCATAGCATCTCGCCAATAAGCATGCTTTGACGCCTCAGAATAAGTGGTGGAATCTGCACTAGAAGTTACTGCACCCAAAAATCTAGAATGCATACTAGAAAATTTATCACAATTTACATAATCAGTAAAAGGATAGAGAACACTTGAGGATAGTGATGGCGCATGATTAGTCGTAGCAGTATAGGGGGTTCTTTATAAGTAATAACACAGATATAATCATCGTAGATATAATCATCCAGGTAAGACGGGGGCCGACAATTGTGGACACTCTATTGTGTAGGAGGCAGCTCGGTGGCAGGAGGCACAACCAGTGAAGCATGCAGAGGAGTGGACAGTAGGCGGCGGTGGTCGTAAGTATCTGAGGCCAGAGACGCCACGTGAGGCAGCTGTACAGAACTTCGGTCGAGAGACAGCGGTGCGTGAGGCTCATTGCTGATGAGAGCCGGTGGAGCATGAAGTACGTGCGATGGTGTCTGCTTGCATTGTGCATCGTTGGACCGGACCAACAAAGAAGGTAGCCGGTGGTAGGGAACGATCGAAAGATTCGCGAGGCAGTTGGGTCGGAGGGCGGCTGGAACGGTGATGCGGCGACCGGTGCGTATGAATCTGGTGACAGTGGAGGTAATGCCAGCAATGAGGTGGTGGCACCACCGAGATCCACTGATGAGGCCGATGTCAGAGTTTCTGCATACGGGAACTGGTCTTAAAAAAACTGGCATCCCGACTGTTGAAGAAAGTGCAGGATTCCAGGTCATAAAGGCGATAGCCTTTCTTCCCGATAGGATAACCAAGAAACAAACATCGCTAACTTCTTAGTGCAAACTTGTCATGGTATCTGGTAATGTAAGTAGCAAAACACAAGCATCCAAATAACTTCAAAGGTGTGTAATTTGGAGCTCGTCAATAGAGCATCTTAAATGGAGTACGACCATTGAGATATTTTATTGGTATCTGGTTAATCAGATAAGAAGCAGTAAGAACACATTCTCCCCAAAAAATCAACTGGTAAATTAGCTTGAAAATGCAAGGCACACGCCACATTTAGAAAATGACGATGCTTACGTTCAACTTGACCATTCTGCTATGGTGTATCAACCATAGACGTCTCAAAAATTAACCCAAATTCAACAAAGTAGGATCTCAAAGGTAACAAGTTAGTGCCATTGTCAGCCCGGGCGTGCAGAACAGGATAGCTAAACTAGTTTTTTACTAACGCACAAAACTCCATAAATCTAGAGGCTACATCTGACTTAGCTACTAACAAATAAACCCAAACAGCTCGGGAATAATCATAAACTTTTGTTAAAAAATAAAATGCACCACTAGATGATGATATTCTATAAGAACCACAAACATCACAATGTATTAGTTCAAGTAATGAAGTAGCATTTGAAGAACTCAAAGAAAAACTATGTCTACTCTGTTTTACCCTATAACATACAGAGAAAGGAACACATGTCTTATTTATGATAAAATTAATAGAAGAAATAGAGGACAACACCGCTAAGGAAGGATGTCCAAGACGCTGATGCAATAAATCAGAAGTAGACACGAAAACAACTGTTGGAAAAGACTGCATGATAGAATGACGAACACGAGTATCTAGTAGACGAAGCCAATAAACCCCCCCTTTCTATTCACCACGCCAATCACAGTCCTCATACTGATTTTCTGTAAAATGAAATAATTCCCAATAAACAAAGCTAAACAGTTTAATGTAGATAACAATCTAGAGCAAGATAAGCAGTTGCATCGCAAAGCGAGTATGTATAGCACATAATTAAGGATGACATCGCCAAGGCAGATAGAACCATATTGTGTAGTAGACCAGTGGCGGAACCAGGAAAAAATGTGAGGGTAGGCTGAAATGTGAGGCCGGTGCCGGTGGTGGCGGGTGGCGGACGACTGGCGGCGGCGGCGGCGAACTGAGAGAGGAGCCGAGAGGGAGACTGCCGACTGGGAGAAGGAGCTGAAGAAGAGAAAGCTGAAGAAGAGAAAGCTGAAGAAGAGAAAGCTGAAGAAGAGATTAGGAAAAAAAAGGGAAGCTGCAGCTTCCTCCGGCGAGAACGGGCGGCGCGCCTACGCCGCCGTAGGCAGAAACCACCGATCCGTCGGCCGGGAACAGTAGCTCCCGCCTAGTCGACGGAGCTCAGGGCAGGCGCGCGCCTGCCCCCGCCTAAAGGTGGTTCCGCCCATGTAGTAGACAACACAGATCAATCAGGTAGTATAACATTCACAATATCGATAATAGTAGTAATAACAGTAAGAGGACTCATGTCACCAGTCATGTGATATGAGGCTTCCAAATCAAGAATCCAAGGCAAAGTTAACTTATCTGATCAATGGTCCAAAAGAGAGTTAAACAGATTAAATAAATGCATGGTCGTGCTCCATTGGTCATCACACAAAGTAGGGCTAAAATCAAAATGGGTAGGGACACTACCAGTGGAGGCCGCCACAGCTAACCCTGGCGGCGACATGGAAGCACCGGCGAATAGCGGTGGAGGTAGAAGAGATGCGGCAGTGGGAACCCTTAGGCCAGCGACGGTGTTCGGTCGGGCAGCTGGTGCCATCTTTTTGGCAGCGTTAAATTTCTCCCTCAACTCCTTGAACCATTCTGGAATGCATGTGATATGGAAACAAGAAGCTTTGTCATGACCCTTGCGATGACAATGCGTACAGACAAGATTCTTGCGATCAGCTAAAGTGAGGACAGCTGTCAAAGAACCCGTAAGCGGTGGGCGTTGTGCGGTATTTGCCATGGGGTCAGAAGAAGGCTCGCGAGACCGGTTGACAGCTCAGTGATTCTAATCCTGGACAACAAGCGCATACACGCGATTGACTGGTGGCAGTGGATCAATGCACATGATATGGGATCGCAAGGTGTGATAGCCTTTATCGAGACCAGAGATGAATTGATAAATAAAATCCTTCTTTATCTTGAGAGGCACGTGCAACAAGATTACAAGTTCACAACAATTTTTTAGCTTCACGGTCGCAAACTAAATGAGGTCGTACAAATTTGTAGTCTCCAAACAGCTTCTTTAGATTTCCAAAGTAGATGGCGATGGTCTGACCATTCTGCCTACATTTCTGAATATCTTTGCACATCAACATAATTTTCACGCCATCATTAAGAGTAAAACGGGACTTCAGGTCATCCCACAGTTCCTTAACTGTGGCAAAAGAACTTGTAGAAGATCGCAATGCCGGATCTAGGGTTATCAAGATCCAGCAGACAAGTGTAGCATTAACCCCAGGCCAATCGGCAGCATCAGGATGATCATCCTGGGGTTTGGTAATTGATCCATCATTGAATCCAATCTTATGTTTAGCATGCACAGCACGGAAAATTCCATCAGACCATTCAAGGTAATTCTCTTGACTTTTCAGGATGGTGGGTGCAATAACAAAACCAGGACCGTCAGAAGTGCCAATAAAGTATGGGTCATTCGTTACCAACAGGTACATGTGAACAAGGGCTAGATTGTAGTTGCAACTGTTTCAAGAAAGATGCAATTACCTCATAGCTGTTCATGTTCTGCAGCATGGCGGCCTCAAATTCAACATCGGTGCGAGCCTGTTGAGCAGCATTGGGATTAGCTTTAGATTTAGACATAGTACAGAATCAGGTACATGTCAGTGGAAAATTAGCAGGATTGATAGTGGATCGGATCGTTGAAAATGCAGCGGCGTGTGGGGTATGGGATTGGCGTGTGGGTAGTGACGGATGGACCGATCGGAGCAGGACGCATCGCGACAACCATGTGGTGGTGCAGGGGTCGATGAGCGGTGGAAATGACGAGTGACAATGGCGACGGGAATAGCGACGCGTGAGGACAATGTGCGGCTGACTGTCTGCGGTTGGAGCTCACAAAGGCAGCGGAAAATTTTCTTTAGGATTTCAGGATTTTAGGCTCTGATACCATGTAGAAAATAAGGGCAATAATGCTTGTATGTATTCATGATCTCAGGGTACATTATATAATAATATAGAATACCTATACAAACTAGGAAAATGTAATAGAATATAATTATAATTTTAGTTAATATATATATTCCTTAATAAAAGTTGAGTCCAATGGAGTTGAAACAAAGTTTTCCAAAAATTACTCAAAATCTTATCCCTATCACTGACAATAGTGAGAGGTATCCCATGTAAGCGAACAATACTTGACACAAAAACCTTAGCCACTGTTAAAGCGACAACCACCATAATCACCGTATAGCCTTTGGAATATGGAAGACCTTCCACAAAATCTAATGAAATATCTGACCATATACGGACAGGCACATGCAAGGGCTGGAGTAAGCCTGCAGGTTTCATTGTAACAAACTAAGTAAATTAAAGCAATCTCTTGCAGTATATTTAGGCTATACATAGTCAAAGTTTTGTTCCTTATTTCATGCATACGTGAATACTCCATATCCCATGTCCTTATTTCATGCATGCAGCATACTTGTGTGTGACTATGTTAGTTCCACATTTCTAGCATATTAGTTACTTACTTCACATTATATATATTTGTAATCATCTCATCATGAAATACGAAGAGCATTTTATCAGTTTCTCTGCTCTTCTTTATGGTATTAGAGCTCCAGTTCTTTTTTTCCACCATGGCTCAACAATTACTTGGTGCTGCTAACTTAGCAAATCCAACATGAATTTCTAAATTCCATCGATAAGCATCAAGCTTGATCAAAACAACCACTCTCTCTAGAGAACTACCATCGTTTTGGCTTTAGAAACTTCCGACCTTAAGTCCTTTATCCTTAATCCAAATCCACCTGCTAAATTTTTACTCGTTGTTGCAAATAGTGCTAATCCTATTCCGAATCCTTATTTTACAACCTGGAAAAGGTAAGATTGCTTTGTTTTATTGTGGCTCAAGTCCACTCTCTCTAAGAGGGCTCTCATCATTGTTGCTTGGGTGAAGTCATCCCAATCTGTTTGGCTTTCCCTCGAGCACTCCTTTCAAGCCCAAACTCGTGCCAATCGAATGGCCTTGGAGACTCAACTCCAATATTTCTCCAAAGGATCTTTGTCAGAGATGGAATACATAGAGAGGAAAAGATCCATTGCTGACTCCCTCTCCGAGAATCTCAACCCTATTTCGGATGAAGATCTCATTGGCTACATTCTAAATGGCCTTGACTTCTCTTATGGCTCTTTCGTTGCTACCTTCATGATGTCCTTTGATGATATGTTTGTTGATGATTTGGTTGGTCTTCTTCTCCAAGAAGAAGCTTGGTTAGAATAGGAAACTGCTCGCCAAGCTGCTGCAACTATGCATGTGCCCATAGCCCCTGCTTCAACACCATTTTAGGGTTTTCCTGTCAACAGTGTCTCTTGTTCTCGGTCCACTTATTCCACCAATATAGGCTCTTCCTTGACGAATCCACGTCCGTCTGATCAACGACGCCATAGAACTCAATGCCAAATTTGTGGCTGACCAGGGCATGAAGCCATTGATTGCTGGCAACGCTATAATCAAACGGACTTCCCATCGCGGCGACCCAACCTAAGAATGAACAACTATGGAAAGCAAGCAAATCTTGCAACCTCCAGCAACCCCTCCACCGTGATGGATCCATCTTGGTACTTTGACACCGGGGCCATAGATAATGTGTCCCCAAACATTGGCAAGCTCCAGATCTCCGACTCCTATTTCGGTGATAATAAGCTACAAGTTGGTAATGGTAATCATCTTTCTATTTTGCATATTGGATCATGTTCTTTACCTGATTTGCGCTTGCCTCATGTTTTTTTATTGTTCCTACCTTAACCAAAAATCTTCTAAGTGTTTCCCGCTTAACCAAGGAAAACCACATTTTTTATGGAATTTTGGCCCGACCGTTGTTTTGTTAAGAACTTTTGGGGCACACCACTCCTCCAAGGCCACGTTGATAATGGGTTGTATAGTTTTTCTTCCATTCTGACTAATACGACCTCCACCATGGCGCTCACTGGAGTACGCATTTTGCTCACCATATGGCACAAATGTCTTATTCATCCTCATGAACCTCTGTTGCGGTGCCTCGTCTCTACCTTTCAGCTTCCTATTTCCTTTAATAAATCTCCGAGTATTTGTGCTCCTTGTCAACTCAAAAAGAGTCACTGATTTCCTCTTTCTATTCCTCATGTTTCTTCTAGCAGACCATTTGATTTAGTATATTTGGATGTTTGGGGACCACACCCCCCTTCATTTTTCATTGAATGGGAATCGTTATTTTTTTCTCTTTATGAATGATTATTCCAAGTTTGTGTGGATATATTTTTTTGTCTCATAAGTTGCAGGTCTTCTCCACATTCCAACAATTTCGTACGATGGTTAAAACACATTTCGAATGTGAGATTAAAATCTTGCAAACCGATTGGGGCGGAGAATATCGCAATGTTTTAACTTTGCTTCATTCTTGTGGCATTAACCATTGACTTTCTTTCCCTTATACCCCGTAACATAATGGTGCCATTAAACGGTGTAACCGTCATTGAGAAAGGACTTGCTCTTATGGCTCATTCCTCGGTGCCCCAAGAATTCTAGGAGCTCACCTTTAAAATGGAAACTTACCTCCACAATCGAACCATCACTCCTGCCCTCAAATACACATCTCCATACTCCATCCTCTACCACAAAAATTTGGATTATGCCTTTCTAAAATCATTTAGTTTCTTGCGTTTTCCTTTCTTACAACAATATAACTCGCACAAAATGGATTTTTGTTCACTCCCCTACGTCTTTGTTGGTTATTGCACCTCTCACAAGGGCTATCTCTGCTTTCACAAGCCCACATCCCGTCTCTATGTATCACAACATGTGGTATTCAATGAAGATGTTTTCTTATATGCAAATGATCAACTTATACCTTGGCCATCACCGTCTACGACTCCAGCCTCTCCACCTTCCAATCCTAACCTCCTCGTACAAGTAGAACAACATCCAGCCCCTTATATACCATTATCTACTCCAGATTCCCTTACCTCACCAAACCCTACATCATCACCCTCTCCCAACCCCTCTTTCCAGCGACCTACAATCAGTTCCAGTGCCAAACAAATACCCTCTCATTATCGACCTGCTGTAAACAACCAACACACACACCATGACTATTAGAGTTGCCACCAATTCGTTCAAGCCAAAATCTTTTAATTTTCACACTCAAGTAACAAACCAACCTTCCATTGAACCTAAAAATATCAAACAATCCACTACTGATCCTTCTTGGTAAGCCACAATGAAAGCGGAATATGATGCATTAATGTGTGATAACACATGGTCACTTGTTACTCATACTTATCATGCTAATCTTGCCGATTGTAAGTGGATTTCCAAGATAAAAAAACATTCGGATGGTTTGATCAAATGATGCAAAGCTTGGTTGGTGGCAAAAAGGTTCAACCAAGAAGAAGGTGTTGATTTCTTTGAGACGTTCAGTCTCGTCATCAAGCCAACAACTATTCACCTAGTTCTTTCTATTGCTTTATCTCAAGGATGGGTCATTCGGCATATGGACATCAACAATGCTTTCCTAAATGGTGACCTCTCTGAAGAGGTATATATGGCCCAGCCACCAGGTTTTGAGGATCCATATCGGTCACTCCATGTATGTCGGCTACACAAGGCGCCTTATGGATTAAAATAGGTGCCTCACTTTTGGTTTAATAAGCTCCAAAATCACCTTGTCTCAAGATGATTCGTGGCGTGTCAATCCGACACATCCTTGTTCATACACTCCTTCTCTACTGTGACTATCTATATACTTGTTTATGTCGATGATTTAATCATTACAGGGAGCAATCCGAAGTTGGTGCATCAGTTTGTTGTGGACCTCAATCGTACCTTTGCACTCAAGGATATAGGTTCATTTTCTTATTTCCTTGGCATTCAGTTCACTTGGTATGCCTCTGGTCTTGTATTATCTCAACAACAATACATCCATACTTTTCTTGACCGTATTAAGATGTTTGATTGTCGGCCCATTTCCAGTCCAGCAGATCCTTCCACCAAGCTAGTCTAAGAAGACAAACCGTTCTCTAATCCAAAGCTCCATCGACAAATTGTTAGCTCCTTGGAATATACCACTATCACTCGGCCTAACATTGATTATGTCGTCAACCGTGTATGTCAATATATGCACGCCCCTACAACTCTTCATTGGCAAGCTGTTATACAAATACTACAGCATCTATCGGGCACCATTGCTTAGTGTTTTCACTTTCAGCCAACCAAATATCAGTCCCTCCTTGCATACTTATACGCTAGTTGGTGTTCCGATAAAGATAATAGTCGTTCTCAATATGGTTTTGCTATCTTCCATGACCATAATCTCATCAGCTGGGCATCTAGAAAGTAGAAGGTCGTGGCATGTTCGAGCACTGAGGCGAAATATTATGCCTTGGCATACACAACTGCTGAATTAATGTGGATAAAATAACTTTTACAGGATCTGCGATTTCATATGCAGAAACCTCCAACTATACTTGGTGACAATATTGGCACACAATTCTTGTCCAAAAATCCAATCATAAGCACTCGCTCAAAGCATATTGCTCTGGACTTCCATTTTGTTCGAGATCAAATTGACGAGGGTGATCTGTGTGTTAATTATGTCTCCTTGGTTGATCAATTGGAAGATATATTTACAAAGGTGCTTAGTAAGAACAGGGTCCAGTTTCTTCGTTCTAAACTTCAAGTGCTCCCCACTCTTTAGCTTGTCGGGGGGTAACAAACTAAGGAAATTAAAGCAATTTGTTGTAGCATAATTAGGTTGTACATAGTCAAAGTTTTGTTCCTTATTTCATGCATACGTGAATACTCCATGTCTCATGTCCTTATTTCATGTAGCATACTTGTACGTGGCTATGTTAGTTTCACATTTCTAGCATATTAGTTACTTACTTCACAATATATATATATATATATATATATATATATTTGTAATCATCTCAACATTTAATACGAAGAACATTTTATCAGTTTCTCTGCTCTTTTTTACATTGTGTCTGACTTGTTCCATTGGAAAACATCACATAAGTGCAAGAACTCCTTAATCGAAAAGTTTATGTGAAGCCATTGAAAACTACGCTTGATATGAGTAAGATTTTTTTGGAATCCAAAGTGACCTCAATAGGGCGAAGAATGACAGTCTACCAGAACTTGATGGATGAAAGAAGAAGATGGACTGAGAAAGATGCACACCTCCAATAACCACACTCCATTCCACAATTGGAATTTTTATGTAGACAAAGAGCCGTTGAAAGGATTGTCTTTTTCCTCAACCTGAAGTTGAGACCACCAAGCCGCCTGAGGTGCAAAAAAAAAAGACCGGGTGAATAACAAATATGTAGTTTGATTGGTTATTACCTTCATATACTCAATCTCATAATCATAACCAAGAAGTTTAGATAACCATTTTTGCTTGTATTGGAATTGTAATCCCTTGTTCCAACAAATACTTCAAACTCCTATGATCGGTACAAACGATGAAAGGTCGCCCAAGCAAATAAGGCCTCAACTTCTGAATGGCTTTAACCATTGCCCACATTTCCTTTTCGTAAGTAGATAAATGGAGAGATGTACCTTTCCAAGCTTCATCGAAATAGGCGATCAGGCGATTATTTTGGGACATAATGAATCCAATGTTGAGACCACTAGCATCACATTCGATGGTAAATTTCTGATAAAGACCAGGAAGGGCCAACATCAAAGGTGAGGTAAATGTTTGTTTGAGCTCTCGAAAGGCCTGTTCTGTATCTTCACTCCACTTGAAACCATCTTTTGTGAGAAGTTTGGTGAGTGGTGCCACAATGACGCCAAAGTTACGGATAAACTTGCAGTAATACCTCGCCAAACCCAAAAATCCTTGAACAACCTTAAGAGTAGTGGGGCCTGGCCATGCAACAATGGTTTGGATTTTATTGGGATCCACATAAACTCCATTTGCCAAAATAATATGACCCAAATAATCCACCCTAATAACCCCAAACATGCATTTCTTCTCCTTGAGGAATACTTGGTTAGCCCATAAAATGGTGAAAATAAGACAAAAATGGGAAAAGGTGATCCTTCCAGGTGGATGAATAGATCAGAATCTCGTCAAAATAAACCAAACAAACCATTGAAGATACGGTTAAAATAGATCATTTACGAGACTTTGGAAAGTTGTTGGCGCATTAGTGAGACCAAACAGAATAACCACAAACTCTTAGTGGTCATCATGAGAACGAAATGCCATTTTTGGAATATCTGCCTCAAAGACTCTAATTTGGTGGTAGCCAGCAGTGAGGTCAACTTTGGTGAAGAATTGAGCCCCAAAAGCTCATCCAATAATTCATTCAATCATCGGAATAAATTTTTTTTATCCTTCACGGTAATCTTGTTAAGAGATCTGTAATCAACACAAAACTGCCACTTTCCATCTGCCTTTTTTACCAACAGAATCAGGGAGGAGAAATAACTATTACAAGGGCGAATCAAACCAACCTCTAACAATTTTTTAACTAACTTTTCAATGTCTAATTTCTTAAAATAAGGATAAGGATAAGGTCGAACACATACATGATTAGCCTGAGGATGCAAAACAATATGATGATCATGATATTGAGCAGGTGAAATGCTAGGACTGGTCTTGAACATGTCTATGAAATGCCCTAAGAGTTGTGATAATTATGGGTCCTCCTGCGCCAGTGATGAGTTTTTTTGCATAGAGTGAGACATGGAGGAGATGACCTTGATCTCTAGTAGGGTTAAATTCATCTGTATCTAACTCTTGAAGGGGCGTGGATTGAATGCCACAAAGGGTGTAGCTCTTGTTGGAAATACAAAAAGTCATCTTCAGGCGGCGATAATTCATTTCAATAGGCCCCAAAATTTGGAGTCATTGGACTCCCAGTACCAACTGGCAAGCAGCCACCAGAAGGACGTAGTAGTCAGCTGTGATTGTCACTCCTTGGATATTGAGAGCCAATGCCCAACATATACCTGGACATTCAATATGGTTGCCATTTGCAATATTAACTTGGAATTTTTTATCCCGGCTAACAATCAACCCAAGTTTGGTCACAATCGACTAGTCAATAAAGTTGTGAGTATTGCCTCCACCAAGGAAAACGATAACAGTAAATTTACTAATTTTACTTAATACACGGAGTGTGCTCGGATGATTAGCACCCGAGATGGCATGGAATGAAATTTCAAGCTAAGGGTTGGATTTTCCTAGGGGTTTGGTATCTCGTCCTCAATAGTAGACACATCCTTTATCATAAAGAGTTGAGGTTTGAGACATTGGTGACCGTGAACAAACTTTTCATCACAATAAAAACACAAACTTTTGTCGCATCGTCCACGTGCTTCATACGGGGTGATTCGTCGAATGTTCGTGCTTGGAAAACCTTGGTTGTTGTGAGCTGGAGATGCTCTCAGGATTCTTAATGTAGGTGGCCTAACTGTGACAGGAGTTTTGAAGTTGTTACTTGGCCTTCTACTGAGGTTGTTGCGTTCTTTCACTATTATGGCTACGCCAATTGCCTCAAATAAACTTGTTGTTTGCTTGAGCTTGACATCCAAGCGTATGCATCATTGAGCCTTGCAATAAAATAACTTACGAAAAAAATTCTCCGATTGTCTACCTAATGAGACACATTTTCAAGCCTGTTGATAAACCATCACGGTAGAAGTTTGACAAAGCCGAGTAAGAGCTTCAGATGGATCTTCATATTTAGTTAGTCCAAATCGTGCCAAGAAAGCTTTGTTGAATTCTTCTCAAGTTTGAGGGAATGAAACTTGTTCAGCTAATGATGCCATTAAAGGGCAATACCTTCCAAATGAAAAGAGGCCAACGATATTTGTTGATTAGCACCAATGGAATGAAAGGAAAAAAATTGTTCAGCATGAGAATGATTACAGCCAAACACACTATTTATAATAGTGCGGTGAAAGAAATACGCAATGTACGTGACCAACCACATCCCGTATATGAGCGGTTTCTCACGTTCTAACTAACCGTAATTCTAGGGTGGAGAATTACACGGTACGTGAATATTAAACATGTGAGTGGATTGAGTTGTGGTCGAGTGGAATGCATTAGTGGATTGAGTACGTGTAGTAGTGGTCGAGTGGAATGCAACATGTATCTGCATCACGTATCATTTTACCACATAGATCATCAAAATAAATAAATAAATTTGGGAAAGATTTTTGGATTCAAATGTAATAACAAATACATGACCCATTTTTTTAAAGGCAAAGTCTTGGGAAAGACGGTCTTTCCATAGGCTTATGGAAAGACGGGGTTTGATTAGAATAATAAAAGGTAAAAGGTCTTAGTTGCAATATTAAAGTTTTAGTATGAAACATGTAGTAGTTATAAAATTTATAACCCGGTTCATGAAACCCGAAAATTTTATCTTAATTTCTTCTAATTTACACTTTAAACCTTGGTCTTTCCATAAGTTATGGAAAGACCGTCTTTCAAGAGACAAACTCTTTTTTAAATCACCATTTTATTACAATGTAGTCGGAAAAAACTATTCTTGAAAATGAAAAATATATTCTATCTGTCCAAACTAAATTTGCACCCTATCACTATCACATTGTTCAAAAATATATTTTACTGTTAATATGTTTAACTAAGAAATTCAGATGGGAGAGAAGGAAAAGTATCCTCAACCTGACCCAGTTTACCCATACCCTACAAAACCATATTTGACCGGCTGTCGAATCAGACTTGGTCGTCGACCGTCCTTGCACCGACCCCGACCTACGGGATATCCAAACCGCCCGCGGAGCATCGACACCTGTGATCTCGTCTGGGCACTGGTGAGCTTAATCCGACCAGAACCTCTCAGGCTTACAATGGCGGAACCAGATGACAGCAAGGAAAACAAGGCATCGGAATCGAAGTCCGGGTTCGGGTTCGGGTTCTGGACATGGGCAGTAGCGGCGGTGGCTTTCCGATTAGTACTGATTTACTTCCCCAGGAACCTCAACCTGGCATCTCGCCCGGAACTCTCCACGCCGGTCACTAGCCTCCGCCGCCGTAAGCTCTCCCCTTCACCCACGCCTGATTCGATTTACAATATTTCATAGTTTCACTCTACAATTTTTTAATTTGTGCTTTCCCCCTCCAGTTGCTGAAGGATATTGGTTGAAGCAGCTAGCAATGTCCCCTTATGCTGGTAGTGTGTTATGTTATCACTATTGTAATAATTGTTGGTTTTTTTTTTTATGTTATTTTTTTGATTATTGGGTGGTATTTGTGTAATTAGGTTCTATGTATCATGGATCGCCATTGCTGCTCTCTCTTCTGGGGCCACTTACTGTGAAAAGGTGGATAATTAGCTCTCCCGTTTTTAATGCAATGCAGCTAGAATTATGTGGTATTTTCTTGGGGGAAAGATGTTAATTTGATTTGAGTAAAATTTGGTGTTGCAGAATTGAAGGGCAACCTACTCATCTATTATGCAGGTATAATTTTATTTTGTTCTGGTGAAGATGGATAGGAGAGGATCGGATTTTCCGACTCATACTTGGTTGTAGTTTTCTGTCTGTGGTTGCAGATTCTGTTTCCGCTCTACTCATTCGAGCCATTGGCTCGAGGCTTCACATTGCATATGATCAGAAGCTAAGAACACTTGGTCTTGGAGAGGTGGTTCAAGGTTGGAATTCATTGCACATTGGTCTGTTTTTGTGCTCTGGTAGTTTTTAGTTGACGTGCTAATCTGTATCCTTCTATGCGTTCCCCAGGAAGTCTTTTGTCAGGGGATGTTGCTGCTCTTGTGTATTTATGGAACCCTTTTACCATACTCACCTGTGTGGGGTTTAACACGACACCTATTGAAAACCTTTTTGTGATCTCGTCCCTTTATGGAGCCTCTACAGGTACAATGAATGTTGTCTCTATTTTCATCATGTATAAATGCCTTGATGACTTATTTTTCAGAGTTCATTTTTAAGCATTTCTACCTCATGGATATCTTGTATTTTGCTTAATCCTTTCTTTATATGTCCAACTGCAGGACTGGTACCTTTGGCTGCCTTTGGCTGGGTCATTGCAACACATTTGTCATTATATCCTGTTTTTCTGATCATTCCGGTATATCTTTGTTATCCCATTGATGAATTGCAGAAATTTCAATGGTAATTGTATCCATGTTGTAATGGTTTAAGGAGTTTTACCTATCATTAATTTCAGATAGTTATTCTGCTTGGCCGTGGTGTGGACGGTCCACCAAAGCAATTGTTTTTGCAAAAGAGACTCTCTTCTAAAGCTGGAAAGGGCATTGGAAGTGATGGTCACACTGAACGTACAAAAGTCCAATCAACTTCTCCTTCACTTCGGGCTGTTTTGCTATTCGTCTTGTGGACTTCATTTTGGGCGTCCTGTGTATTAATTTTATGTGCTGTCTCGTTGAAAAAGACTGGTGGTGTCTGGGAGATGTTTGAAAGGTAAAATGCTTTGTTGAAGTTATTTGCAGTCTTTAGCTGGATTATCCCAAGACATATACGATAATCAGCATTTCGGATTCATGCCTGTACACCAATATTGCTATGCTAATTCTTCATGATGTTTATGTTGACTTAATGTGTAGTTATTTAATGTACCTGCATGCTGTTTATATCATCAACTTCATGACTGGATAGATAATGTGCTAAAGATGATATTTGAGCATGTTTTTTTCTAAAAAAGAATACCAAGCAAAAGCACTTGTATCACTATTGTGGTGTAGAAGTTCTCAAGTACACTGATTGCCTTAGCAGGATCTTGATGTGAAATGTTTACTTGTTCATATGCAGGACATATGGATTCATTCTTACAGTTAAAGATCTATCCCCAAATATTGGCGTACAATGGTAGGTGAAGCCTAAATTGTTGTATTTGACAGGTTACAAGTTGTGTTCACTTCATTAAGGTTTTCAAGCCTGTGACTAGATTATGCTATTTTTATGCAGGTACCTCTTCGCAGAAGTGTTTGAGTTCTTCCGGGATTTTTTCCTGTTAGTTTGTCATGCAAATATTGTAGTCCTGATTTTGCCACTTGCCATAAGGCTATACAACCGCCCATGCTTTCTGGCTTTTGTTTACTTGGCAATCTGTTCCATTCTTAAATCTTACCCATCCGTGAGTTCTCCATCCATCTGGAATTGGAATGTCGTCGTAAATTTCATTAGTAGAATAAACTGTTTGACTGTATTGGCTACTGCAATAATTTCTGGACTAAAATTCACCACCACCTACTCAATTGGTTAGGTTGGAGATTCAGCTTTGTACTTGAGTTTATTGGCACTCTTTGCTAATGAGATAGCAGGTAACAGGCTTACACATCTTGTTGTTGGTCATGATCTATAATGGTTCATTACTTTAACTTCTGTCAACTTTGTAGAAATGCAATTTTCATTCTTTCTGATTTGTGGATACGTTGGAGTGTCGCTGCTTAGCCCTGTCATGCACAATCTATGGATTTGGCGGGTATGTATTTAACCCCCATTATATGCTTATCTGTACTTGTGATCTACTAAATTAGGGAGTAGTAAATGTTGGGAAATAGTTCTTGGGTTTAATGTGGTTAATTTGCAGGGGACTGGCAATGCAAACTTTTACTTTGCTACTGCCATGGGATATGCTTGTTTTCAGGTGAGTTCAACTCTTCCTTTGAGCGCACATCTTCAAATGAAAGTATCTGTTGGGACACAAAGGACATGTTTTCGAGCAATCTGTTATCTATGCTTATATATGTCTTGATACTCTCTGCACATGTGTTTTGAGATGTTTCTTTCAAAAACGGCAGATTGTGTTGGTCGTTGAGAGCGTTTCTTCCATGCTCAACCATGATAGAAGGATCAGAAAACTAAGTACTACTGACAAGGCCAAGATTTCGTGATACGAGACTTTGCTGTGCCGGGGCTCCCTGTGCCCAGGTTAGCCTCATCTTGATGCACCTATTGATGCCTTGTTCAGCGTCTCTTTTTGGTTTTTTACTTGAAAAGGCTGGCTGGTGGGGTTTCAAGTTCAACCATATCCCTTTCTGATCAGGGGGCTTTCAGAAATGAACAGTTCAGATCCCTTCAGGTTCAAAAGAACTGCAATTGTGTCACAACTATCGCATCCACGCAAGGCAAATTGAGGCAAATTGTACAACACTACGAATGACCATTAGGTATATGAATTTTGGGTATGGGAATGAATCTATGAATGACCATTAGGTACACGAATCTTGGTTTATGATTATCGAGATGTATGTTATCGAAAATTTTAGAATAGTTACCAAAATCATTTCCTCTTTGGTTTAAGTTCGAGTTTTAGTTAGACATGTCCCAGTTTTGATGCAAGAGCTATTTTTAATATTCATTTTGGCTCTTGCATCAAAGCTATGTCACATTTGATCACAGATCCTATCAGGTCTCCTAATTATTTTTAGTACAGTTACATTACACATTAAACTTAGCATAGTTGCATATAAAATCGAAGAAAGTTGCGCACGACAGAACAGTTTCATACATCCATGAAAGTGTGACAAATAAACTCTATTTCATTATTCACATTAAGATATGCACAGATCTGCATGGAGATATACACAAATCTACATTCATCATCATTACTGAGAACGAACAATTTGATTGGGTAGGGGATCTCTCCGAGAGGAGCGTAAATGAGTCAAATGACACTCTCTTAAAATGTACTGTTGTGAAGGATTCGGATATTTTTTTGAAAGGTGAACAAAGGCACGTTAAGGGAGCATTTGGTTGGGGTGAATCAGAGAAAGAGAATTTGGGATCTTGATTCCAATTGTTAGTGTTTGGTTTGCAATTTTTATCATTCCCTTTCTCTTATTTTAGTTTTTCCATTCTCTTGTTTGGATGTATCACGAGGTTCCCCAATTTCTGTCTTCTAGCCTCCACGAAAGGCACACATATTCTCCACTCTTCCTACACCTACCATGGGGAACAACTTAAGGCCCTGCTCAGTTGGGTTTATTTGGTGATGAATTTAGTTTATTGGTGTCGAATTGAGTTTATTAGTGCTAGATTGAATTTATTAGTAGTTTATTTTCTTAAAAAAATGAAAAGAATAAATGATGTTGTACACCTAACATATTTTTATTTTAGACTAATTATTCAACAAGTGACTACCGAGAATCCAAATAAATATTTATTTGTTATTTTTAAAAAAATTTCAGTGCTAAGTTTATTGGTGTTAAATTTAGTTTTGAGTCCATCTCTTGAAATACGGTCTTTCCATAAATTATGGAAAGATCAAGGTTTAAAGTGCAATGAGGATAAAATTTTTGGGTTGTATGAATCGGGTTATAAGCTTTATAACATATTGCATAATAAATTTTTAATATTGCAACTAATTTTTTTTACTTTTTATTATTCTAAATAAATCCTATCTTTTTTAAGACTTTGCCTTTATTTAGCGTTGAATTTAATTTATTGGTGCAAAATTACGCTGACCAAATGGACAGACTTCAAAGCATTTTTAAGTTGCAGTAACATTGTACGCAGTACATCCGGTCGTTGAAGGGCAAAATCCTTTTTCTTATCAGATGCTAAAATACATTTTTTGAAAATTGCAAGGACCATTTGTGTAAGTAGTGAAATAAATCCAGAAGAGCAGCGAAGTCTGTACACACTTCTACTCATGAAATCAATCATCGTCCTCAACGAATCCGAAGAACCACACGCGCGTGGTCCTCACACGCAGCAGCCTCAAGGTTCCCGCGCTTTGCCTCGGCGATGAAGGACAGCGTCTACTTTGCACGCGTGGCGCAATGCGGATACGAACAGTCCTACGCGCTCTTCCCGTTTGCGCCTCCTTCCTCTCCCGCACGGGACAGTTCGTAGCAAAAATGAAGGAAAAACATGTCATTACTGTGAAATTTAAAGAAATTGTGTTGTTCTCTTCACATGTGCTTAACAAAGTTGTTAATCTGTCTATTTTTTCTTCTTTGTATGATTGTATCTTTACGGTACTTTGTTATCAAACTTCAGTTTTCCATCGTTGAAGATGTTAGGACGCCAATGAATCATTCGCAGAGTGGATGAAGTTCTCCGGATCACAAAGGTCAAGTTCTTTTCATCTTATCTACACTTCAATTTAGTAAATTGATGCTATTTAGCTTAGTTTCAATCTGTTATTCCTATTCTTCCTAATAGTTTAATTTTAATTCAGCTGAATAGAAAATTAGGTTAAGGAGAAGAGGGCCTAATGGTATAGCGTTAGAACGAAGTAAAGATAAAGAGGAAAGTAAGATGCTCAGGTGTTGCTGGCTCCACCATTTTGTATACTTTGTTTTGAATTTTGGAATCTGAAGTTTGCAAAAGCCAACCCTCCTCTAAGAAAACTGGTTCTTGTCTAAACTCCAACACATTTCATCAGGGGCGCAAGTGATCAATAATGGAGGAGGAAGAGGAGGAAGAGGAGGAAGCGATGAGTTGGGATGGGGAGGACAAGTTGAGGATCATGACCAGTGTAGCACCGGAGAATCCAGAATGTAGCGCCTGCACGAGAACATCCTCGGAGCCAGGTGAGGCCTGGTACTATACAGATAGTAACAGCTGCAAAATGATACACAAGAAGTGTGCAGAACCGCCCAAGCGGATCGATCATCCTACGCATCCAGAACATCCTCTGGTTCTTCTCGCCAAGCCTCCTTACAGAGATGGAACATGTGAATGCCAAGTGTGTAAAAAGTCTTGGAGGAATTCCGTGTATAACTGCACTTCTTGTGAGTTCGATGTTGACATTCTGTGTGTGCCTCTTTGGAGGATAAGGATATTATGATCCCAACTCACCACCATCCGGTGAGGCTCATCTCAAGGCCAGCATCATTCAAATGCAATGCCTGTGATGTTAGAGGTGAGGACAATGAGTCGTATATATGTACAAAACCATCTTGCGGGTTTTGGATACATAAGAAATGTGGATCATTACCGGAGATGTTTAAGTTCCCTGATCATGATCACCCCTTCGGGTTGCCATTAGTATGCCAGCTCGGTATCGCAAATATAAGTGTTGTGCGGAATGGAGAAATAACAGAAAATATGAACGAAAATAACAAGATACAAGATTTACGTGGTTCACCAATTTGGCTATATCCACGGGAGACGAATTCACTAATTTTGTTCGGAACAGAATTAGAGTTAGTTTACAGAGAGAAGAGAGACACTTTATATGCTGTCTCCACTTAACCCTAACAAACTGGGTCAAAAACACAATTCGGCCCAAATCAACAGCAGTCCAATAAAGAGGCAAGCTATACTGTCGAACCGGGGGCGACTCCGCCCCCCTGGACCCCTTGACTCGCTGACCGGGCAGCGAGACTGTTAGACTAAATCAGACTCCTGATTAGATTATGATTTATTCTGCTTAGAGTTCTTTCCTTATTATACCTCTATTGTATTCTCTATATATTCAGATATCAATAATACAATTAATGACGGCAAATCATTCTTTCATGGTATCAGAGCAAGTTCTGATCCTAACCCCAAAATTTTAATTTAGTGCCTCACTCCTTCTCTCTTTTCCGGCAAATTTCCGGTCAAACTCCAGCGTCGGCGTCCTCATCGTCGTCCCGTGCTTTTGCATATCGATCCAGCGTTATCCAGCGACCTCCTCCGGCGACCTCCTCCGGCGTCATCCAGCGGCTCCTTCGCCGGACTTTTGCATATCGATCCAGCGTCATCCAGCGACCTCCTCCGGCGTCATCCAGCGGCTCCTTCGCCGGAGAAGAAGAAATCCAAGCGAAGCGAGACGGAGAAGAAAGGCCGATCGCGAAACGGAGAAGAAAGGCCGATCGCGAAACGGTGAAGAAAGGCCGATCGCGAAACGGAGAAGAAGAAACCGCGCGTGAAGCCACGCTCGAGTCGGCTCGCGCGCTAGACGAAAATATCGCGCGTGAAGCCACGCGCGAGTCGAGTCGCAGCAAGAAGGAAAATTCTCGCGAGCTGATTCAAATTATCGCGATTTGAGCAAATTATCGCGATTCGTCTCGCCAGCAAGGAGTTTATCGCGAATTGATCAGATTATCGTGAGTTGAAGCAAATTCTCGCGAGTTTAAGCTGTTTCTCGCGAGTTGCTCACATTCCGACGAGTTTTTCAAATTCTCGTTCGCATCCGGTCAATTTCTGTGCCATTTTCCGGTCTTCCGCTATGGTTCATTTGGGCCCCATATCTCGGGAAGATTGCTCCACAAATTGGATTGCGGACAAGGTGTTGTTTCAGGCCAGTTTGAATGGTCCCAACTGTCATTCTTCGTCAAATCAGTGGATTGTTGATTCAGGTGCTACATCTCATATCACTGCTCACACCAGTCATCTTGATCAGGTACAACGTTATCGTGGTTCTGATTCTATTCTTGTTGGAAATGGTGAATCATTATCTATTTCTCACATCGGCCAATGTCATTTATCTGGATTCTCTGTTAATGATGTCCTTGTGGTCCCTAAGATTACTAGAAGTTTATTGTCCATTAGTAAGCTTACTCGTGATCTACCTGTCCGTGTTATATTTGATGCCGATGCATTTTCCATTGAGCACAAGCTTACAGGGGCGACATTTGGTAAAGGCCGTCATAGGTCTGGTCTTTATTTTCTTGAGACTGGTGATTCCAATTTTTTAGGCGAACTACGCTCTACAAAGCTTCATGCTCCTTTTGAGAAGTGGCACTCTCGCCTCGGTCATGTGTCTCATGATACTATTCAGTTATTGAATCGACGGGGCCTTATTTCTGTTACTTCCGCTATGCCTGCATCTGTCAGTTGTTCTCCTTGTCAGATGGCCAAGAGTAGCCGCTTGCCCTTTTCCACTAGTGACAAGCGCGCTACTGGTTTATTGGATAAAGTACATTGTGATTTGTGGGGACCAGCTCCTGTTTTATCTGTCGGTGGTTTCTCTTATTATGCCATTTTCATTGATGATTTCTCGCGATTCACGTGGTTTCTTCCAATGTGGCATAAGTCGGATTTCTATGACACTTTTATCCAGTTTCAAAAATTCGTTGAGAATCAATTTTCCGCTAGAGTTAAAATTTTTCAGACCGATGGTGGCACCGAGTTTACTAATGACCGACTTCAGGCTCATCTCATATCATGTGGCATTCACCATCAGATGTCCTCGCCTTATACACCTGCTCAGAATGGCCGGGCCGAGCGGAAGCATCGTCACATCACAGAGACTGGTCTTGCCATGGTTTTTCACTCTTCTGTGCCGCACTGTTATTGGGTGGAAGCTTTCTCCTCTGCGGTTTACACTATTAACAGTCTGCCTAGTTCAGTTATGAGTGGCAAATCACCTTTTGAGGTTGTTTTTGGTCATGTGCCTGACTATGCCCTCTTTCACCCATTTGGTTGCCGTGCATTTCCATGTCTGGGTGCCACTGCTACTGATAAGTTTGCACCCCGATCCATTCCCTGTGTTTTTATTAGCTATAGCCCTCGTCACAAGGGCTTCCAGTGTCTCGACCAGACTTCCAGGCGCATCTATATCTCTCGGCATGTTCGTTTTGATGAATCTTTCTCCCCTTATGTCTCATCTCCCACGGACAGTCGTTCGATTTCAGATATGGAGATTTCATCATTTTTTGATGGAACTGTTACTTCATCGATTGGGGCCACCACGCCTGTGTCTGTTCTAGCTGCCCCTCCTTCACCACCATCTTCCCTCTGGACGGCCGACCTGGACCCGGCTCCTCGCCAAGCGCCCACCATTTCTCAGCCGCTGGCCAGCACTCCTCCGCCACCGTCTCGGCCACCGGGCACCCCGTCTCAGCCTGTATCGGCTATTCTTTCTCCGGTGACTTCCGACGGCCACTCTCCGGTCAGCACAGCTCGATCTTCCTCCGTATCATCAGCTGGTCCGACTCCTCCAGATTCACCGCCCCAGCTTCGTACTCATCGGATGGCCACTCGGTCTTCTACTGGTGCCATTCAGCGGCGAGATTATTCGGATATTATTGCTCATGGTCTCACTGCTGCACTCCTCTCTCAGACAGAGCCCACTGATTATCGCTCTGCCCTTCAGGATCCAGCCTGGGTTTCCGCTATGGATGATGAGATGGATGCTCTTCGTGGTCAGCACACTTGGGATTTAGTGGCTCGACCTTCGAATGTCAATATTGTTGGCTCCAAATGGGTCTATAGGCTCAAGTACCGACCAGATGGCACTATTGAGCGTCACAAAGCTAGACTTGTGGCGCAGGGTTTCTCGCAGATTCCGGGTTTTGATTTTGACCACACTTTCAGTCCTGTGGTCAAAGCCTCCACTGTTAGGACGGTTCTCGCTATAGCCACCATGCGTTCCTGGCCACTTCATCAGTTGGATGTTAAGAACGCTTTTCTTAATGGTGTTCTTGATGTTCCAGTCTACATGAAGCAGCCCGTTGGTTATCAGGATTCTGTTCATCCAGACTATGTTTGTCGTTTGCGAAAGGCCATTTATGGTCTTAAGCAGGCTCCCCGGGCTTGGTTCCAGCGTTTCAGCAGTTATCTGACCTAGCTTGATTTTCGGTGCAGCTCAGCTGATACTTCTTTGTTTGTCCTTTCGAGAGGGTCGTCGTTGCTGTACCTACTTGTGTATGTGGACGATATCATTCTTACAGGCAATGACTCGACTCTTCTTCGTCAGTTCATTGATCGGACACACAGAGAGTTTGCGATCAAGGATCTCGGTGCTCTTCATTATTTTCTTGGTCTTGAAGTTTCGCCTACCTCCTCGGGATTACTGCTTGGCCAAGCAAAGTATGCTCGGGATATTTTGAATTGGGCTGGTATGTCTGACGCGGGTACCTGTTTCTACTCCATTTGTTGCTGGTTCTCAGCTTCACAGCTCCACCAGTCCTCCATTTCGGGATCCTACACTTTATCGTTCTCTTGTTGGTGCTCTCCAGTATCTCACCATCTCTCGCCCGGATTTGGCATTCTCGGTCAACACGGTGAGTCAGTATCTTCAGGATCCCAGAGATGACCATTTTGCTGCTGTGACTCGGATTTTGCGGTATGTTCGTGGCACTCTTCATTTTGGTCTCCGGTTTTGTTCTGCTAGTACTCTTGATGTGCTAGGATACTCTGATGCTGATTGGGCTCGCTGTTTGGAGACTCGTCGGTCCACTTATGGTTATGTGGTTTTTCTTGGTGGGAATCTGGTTTCTTGGAGTGCCAAGAAACAACCCACTGTTTCTCGCTCTAGCACTGAGTCTGAATACCGTGCTCTCGCTAACACTGCCTCAGAAGTGGTTTGGCTCACTCATTTGCTTCGTGATCTTCGGGTTCCACTTTCTGGTTCTCCCCTGTTGTTATGCGACAACAGTAGTGCTATCTTCTTGGCTCAGAATCCAGTGGCGCACAAGCGGGCGAAGCACATCGACATCGACTATCATTTTGTTCGTAAGTTGGTGACATCCGGAAAGCTGCGCGTTGCTCATGTTCCGACTTCTCTTCAGATTGCAGACATTTTCACCAAGGGGCTCTCTCGTCCGCTGTTCGAGTTCTTCAGGTCCAAGCTGTGCGTCGGCGAGCATCCGACGCTTCGCTTGAGGGGGGGGTGTTAGACTAAATCAGACTCCTGATTAGATTATGATTTATTCTGCTTAGAGTTATTTCTTTATTATACCTCTATTGTATTATCTATATATTCAGATATCAATAATACAATTATTGACGGCAAATCATTCTTTCAGAGACCCCCGTTTGTTTCCCGGGGGCGACTGCCCCCCCCGGACCCCCAGGCCAGGGTCGCAGAAGCGGCTATTACAGTATTCAAAGCATACCAACAATAAGTTTACCTGCGAAATTTGCGATGGGGATTTAGGATCCAAGCTTTGGATTTTTTATTGCCAGCGGTGCTAATGCTTCATTCATTTCAAGTGCATAGCAGCTGATGCTCCATCTCAACAGCCAATAGATTTCAGTGATGCCTATCCACTGAGATGGGTAATGATCAGGTGATCGAATTTTCTTCGTCAATTTGTTTAAAATTAACAAGTTTCTATTGCATGTGCAAATTATTCTTCCTTAAATCGTATCTTGGGCAGTATGAAACAGAGTTGGACACAATATAAGGTTAGAAGTCACAAAAGTAATGTTTTGTTTTCATGTATATTAAGTCAATTTTTCTTTGCATATAGAGAGCTGAAAACAGTTGTGAAACACGTCTCTGTCTCAATAGAAGATTATTATGGGGGAAAAAGCGTACCATGAATATGTGGAGCAAGAAGACAACGATTGCCCGAGGTAAAGGTTGACATCCATAAACATTCCTTAGTTCTAAATTCTGATCATCATCGAGATGAAGATGAAATCATATGTGACGGATGCACTGAGCCCATTGATCATGCCTCTTCTCCATACTACAAATGCGGACAACAATGCATTTTTTTTCTCCACACCACTTGCGCTGCTTTGCCAAAACAGCGCGCAGCGGGTGAACATAAGCACTACCACTATGCACACGGCCATATACTCTCCAGAGTTGAAGCTGTATTTCCCTAAGAATCCATGGGAGGTAGTGAAATGCAAGATGCAATTCATTCTCTGATGGATACGTATACAAGTGTGCTGAGAGTGGCTGCAATCTCTCCTTGGATATCAAGTGCTGTTACTAGATAAGATACATCACACATATAGGACACAAACATCCTCTTCGCTCCAGCGTGCAGTGGAGTCCGTTTAATGGTTTTACGTGCAGTGGCTATAGAAACCATCGTGACAGTGCCTACTTATTTTGTTCTGTTTGCAGGTTCAGAATAGGATATGAATGTGCTACGCTTCTTGCAACCGTGAAACATAGGTGGGACAAACACCCGCTCATCCTATCCTTTCCTCCCCATTTACGTGACATGATGCAGATGAGGAAATCTACTGCGAATTTCGTGAAGAAGAGATTCATCCCAAACACTGGGTGTATCGCTGTGTTGAATGTGATCAGTCTTTCCATCCCCGCTGTATTCCCACTCTTGGTGCATCCGGAAACATCAAATTTGGGGAGACTTGTTTGATCAAGCGTCATCCACATCGTCTCACCTTGGCTCCACAAGCTAAACTGACAAGCCTGTGTCATACTTGTCGAAAATCGCTCTACTGGAGCAGGGCTTTTGAATGCGAGCCTTGTGGATTCTACTTGTGTCCCGATTGCATTCCAAAAGAAGAACTTCTTGTGGAATGATTAGAATGACTGTGTGAGTTGTATTTTACTTTTTACTGATATTGAAACTCAGATACTGAGGTGATCTGAACAAAAGTACAAACTTTACAAAAGTACAAACTTTACAAAAGTACAAACTTTACAAAAGTACAAACTTTACAAAAGTACAAACTTTATATTAAGGTAGAGGATCAAACTCTTTCCCTTCTCTCTAAAATCCTCTCTCTTCAGTAAAGTAACACAGAAAGCAAAGAACATCATCTTCTCCCCATCTAACCTGTTAGTACCATTAACGTCCATTTTCTTGACCAAGGAACACCCTCCCACCACCGCACCATGGCGGCTCCGCCCACCGGAGAGAGTTCACCACCATCATACCTATCCATTTTGACCCAAAAACAACAGCTAAACCAACCAACATCTCATCTCTACAAGAACCCGCATCTGGAACTCAACCCTATAACCGAATTCAAAGGAGAGATAGCGGTGCTTTTTCAAGAAGATGAAATAGATCACCTCCCTGAACTCTTCAAGCGCAATTTAATCGGCAAGTTCGCCAGGGGGAAGCCATCTCTGGAGTTTATCCGACAACAATTCAAAAAGATCGGATTCAAAAGTGAAGCAAACATCACAGCTCTGGACCGAAGGCATGTGTTCATAAAATTCGATCTTGAGGAAGACATTCACCATTGCTGGATCAAGAGGAATTGAAACTTAGGAGGCACAATCATGAAGGTCCTTAATTGGACAAAGAACTTCGATGTAAAGGAGGAACCACGGGTGGTACCAATATGACTAACAATTGAGTTTCCACGGGCATACTATCTGCACAAAGATTGCATACCCTTTATAGCAAGTTGTCTAGGAGAGCTCATATTTGCAGACCAGCCAACGATCAATCATACAAGTCCTTCAACAATCCGCCTCTGTGTAGAGATGAATCTCACTGGCGACTTCCCGAAGAGAATAAGATTGAGCTCTACAAAGATAGCAAGTGGTACGATATCAGATATGAAGACCATCCTTTCTACTGCACCAAATGTCTAAAGATTGGGCACAAAATAACCAATTGCGGGGTTAGAAAAACCCCAAAAGAGGTGAAAGAACAATGGCGCCCAATCCCTGACCTTGAACACGGTTTAAGGGGACACACACAACAACAATGGAGAAGAATAAACAAAACGCGCAATGAGGAGGATGAAGTATTTCAGGATACTGTTGATAACATATTGCAGGAAACGACAGAGAAGAAAGATGAAAACTTGGAGGACATCCCGACTAAAGAAATGACACAGAAAAAGCAAGCAAGCAAAAGGATTTGTCATAGTGCCGAGCCAAAGGATACAACCAAAAGAAGGCACAACAACTGGCAATCCCTCGATGACATTCAGATCAATGCCAAAAAAACATATCCTTCAAAACTCAAATAAATTGCTTATTTTTTCAGGATCTTAGAAATTCTCAAGCCAAACTAATTGAAAAATTTCCATCCCAGGTACAGGATATTGAAGACAAGCAAGGAGAACATAAAGAGGGGAATGAGGAACAACAAATGGACGCACACCAACAGACCCCTACCAATGCTATCCAAATTCAAATCCAAGACCAGGACAACAATAATGGGAAGAGCCTTCAACACAGAGAACAACTAGAAACCTCAATACAAGGTAATCACACCCAAGGTAACAACAAACCACCTGATAAGGGAAAAAGTAGAAATTTCTTCAGATCTCCTAATGCTATAAGCACTCGCTTGAAATCAAAATCTAAGACATCCAATGAATGTTAAAATCCTAACTTGGAACCTGAGAGGCATAGCTGGATCATTGATCAGACTTAGACATCTTTTACATGTTCATAATATATCTGTACTCATAATTATTGAGCCTAAATAGAACATAGAAAGACTTAATGGATTTAAACAAACACTGGGGGTTTGAGGAATGCTATGCTACAGTAGACTCTAGGATATGGATAATGGCTAGAAATGGGTATGAGGGAATTTTCATAACTATGAATGAGCATTTTCCGAGTATTAACATGAAAAACACACAGCCACTAAATGAGTTTCATATAATAGCTGTCTATGGAAAACACTCAAGAGCTCTAAGACAGAACATGTTTACAGGTATAGAAGATGCCTTGAAACAAATCAACACCCCATGTATTATAGCGGGAGATTTTAATGTTAGTAGAACCCTCCTGGAATACAGAGAGAGATATCAGCAGAATCCCAATAGTATGCAAGATTTTGACTCTTTTATAGTGTTAAACAATCTAGGAGACATACCAACGGTTGGGAATTATTATACATGGACAAACTCAAGGAGGGGCCAAGATAGAATCTGTAAAAGAATTGATAGAATATTAGGAAACTCACACTGGTTTAATAAATATCCAAACACATCAGTTCATGCTTTAGCCAGGATGCCCTCTGATCACTCACCTCTAATCTTAGACACTAACATACAAGATAATACGGTTCCAAAGGCCTTTAGATTCCAAAATATGTGGACAGTTAGACCTGAATTAATGCAACTAATACAAGCTAACTGGAACCAACCATGCCCACACATGGGGATGTTTGGATTTTCACATAAGTTAAAGAGATTAAAATTGGATTTGAAAGCATGGAACAAAAACACATTTGATAATGTTTTTGAAAATATGAAAATTGCAGGAAAAAGGGTTCAAGAATTGGAAGCTAAATATGACACTGATCAAGACCCCAATTACCTAAACCTCCTCTTAGAAGCCAATGCTGAGTTAGCCAAAAAGTTAAAAGAAGAACATCTTTTCTGGAAACAAAAAGCGAAACTCAACTGGCTAAAAGAGGGAGACCTCAATACTCAATTCTTCCATAACTCCGTAAAACAAAAGCATAATAGACTCAGAATTAACAAGATTAAGGATGAGAATGGAAGCTGGATTACAGATAAAAAAGAATTGGGGGATTATGCTGCAAAATTCTTTAAAAACATGCTAATTGATACTAATAATGACAAATCAGGAAAATCCATGTTGAGATATCTAGAATTCATACCCACAGTAGTGACATAATAGGAAAATGGTGAAATGATCAAGCTAATTCAAATGCAAGAGCTGAAAAACATTTTTCAATTTGACCCTAACAGTTCTGCAGGGCCTGATGGTTTTGCCGGTAGTTTCTACGGGTATGCATGGGAAATTATAAATGTAGACCTCCTTTCATGTGTGCAGGAGTTCATGTGTAATATTGCTATACCTAGGAGTATTAGTAGTACACTAATTTGCCTAATCCCAGAACTGAGACACCAAATACACTGTCTGATTTTAGGCCTATTTCTCTGTCCAATTTTGTAAATAAAATATTCTTAAAGATCCTGGTAGATATGATGTCACTAATTGTGGATAAATGTATATCTAAAGAACAATCTGCCTTCATTAAGGGAAGGAAAATAAGTGATAATGTGCTTACCATGCAGGAGATGGTCAGGTTTTTAGATAAGAAAAACCAGGCCTTAAACCTAATAGCAAAAATAGACATGTCCAAGGCCCTTGATAGAGTCTCATGGCCAATGTTGAATTCATTGCTACTGAAACTTGGGTTCCATGGCCATTTTGTGAAACTGATCTTACAAAATATATCAAATGCATGGTTCTCAGTTTTACTTAATGGTAAACCTAATGGCTTTTTCCAGGCCAACAGGGGATTGAAACAAGGGGTCCTATATCCCCCATTCTTTTCAATCTCATAACTGAGGTACTTAATAGAGGCCTGAAGATCATGTTCAACTCTGAATTGATGGATTACTTCCAGATCCCATGAGGATTTAAACTAACACACCTATCATATGCAGATGGTACGGTAATTTTCTTAAAAGCCACAAAAAATCCATCCTAAATCTGGTAAAATCCCTACATCATTATGAAAAAGCCACTGGACAAGTTATAAACTACCAGAAAAGTGCTTTTTTACATAGGTAAATGGGCTAGCACGATCACAATTCAGAGGGTGAAACACATCAAAAAGATGAGAGGGAACATTTCCATTCACATACTTGGGAGTTTCATGCTATAAAGGTAGAAAACTAAAATTTTACTACCAGTACCTAACAGAGAAACTCAACAAAAGAGTCTCAAACTGGAATTCCAAGTTACTAAATCAGGCGGGGAGGACAATACTCATTAGACACGTCCTTACAACAATTCCACAACAAACCTGGTGTGTCTCAACCGCAACAAGTCACATAATCTCTGAAATGGAAGCCATTTGTACTGAATTCCTATGGGCAAAAAATGAAACTGACAGATCTAAAAGACAATGGAGATCCTGGACTAGATTGTGTTACCCTAGGCTAGAAAATGGGCTCAATTTTAGGGATTTCCATACAATCATAGATTCATTCTCAATGAAACTATGGTGGAAAGTACAGGAAGGATCAAGTATATGGGCACAACTTATATGGTCACTGCCAAAATCTAGCAGAACATCTGATCCGTGGAAAAGAATCCTAAAAGTAAGCCCTAAAGCTGTAGAGAACTTTAGAGTCATAACAGGTAGGGGCCTTTGTAGTTTTTGGACAGCTAACTGGACCGGACTAGGACCACTAATGGATAATTGAAATCATAACTCCGAAACCCCAGCCCTTATATGACAGTTAAGGAATTCTCAGAAAACAGTAACCACATGATGCAGTCACTTAGCATAGGTTTTAGTTCCTTGAGTATGTCAAAGTTGGAACACTCTATTATGCTCTTTGACAAACAGGATCACATGGTGTAGACACCATCTACTACAGGTAAGTTCTCTATTCAATCTGCTTATTAACTGCTTAGGAACAAGAAGCAGCATGTGTCAGGACTGGAAAAGGTATGTAGCTCAATTTACCCTAAAAGATTGCAATATTTGTCTGGAAACTGATTAATAAACTGCTCCCAGTGGATGATATATTGCAAACTATGAAGATTAATGTTGCTTCGGGATGCCATCTCTGTTTTAACCATGAGGAAACTCTTAATCATATTTTTAATAAATGTCAGGTCACTGAGAAAATTTGGAAACATACGGCTCACTTGCTAGAAATAAACGACCATACATGTGATCATATATTTGACAAATTATCTTGGCACTGGTCCGCCATAGCCTTTTCAAAAACAAAAAAACAAAATTGTTCAGATCCTACCATCTTTACTTTGGTGGATAGTGTGGACAAATAGATCAGCTGTGTATGATAACCAAAAAGTGAGGGCTGACAGTATGATTTTTGAATTGAATAAAATGTTGGCTGATATATTTACTGTACATCCTTAGTTTATATATAGAGATTGTGATTCCTTGGTTTTAAAAGGTCTAATCCCAGTGCAGAAGCAACCAAAATCTAAAATCATTAGAGCCTATAAATGGGAACCACCGGATATAGGGTATAAATTGAACACAGATGCCACACACTCCCATTTATCTTACTCTATAGCTGGAATAATTGTCAGAAACAAGGATTGCATAGTCAAAACGGCAGCAATAGATAGCATACCATAAGCAGACTCGCCATCAGAGCCTGAGCTATTGGCCATCAGATCAGGACTTCACTTATGCAGACTAAATAATTTTCACCCATTGATAATTGAAACTGACTCTATGAAGGCTGCAGATATACTACAAGGAAGGAAAATCTCGCTATGGAAGATCAGGACATTATGTTGGCAGATCAACGATGATGCAGCACGCATAGGAGCCACGTTTCAACACATCTTCAGGCAACAGAATCAGGCTACGCACGAACTTGCACAGATGGCACTCACCCTGGATATTCAACTAATCACTACCTTACAAGCTCAGGACTTCAACTAGAGAGTCAAGGCAGCAATCACGGCAGATCAGATGCGACTGCCGAACATTAGAGTTCAGCACTAAAAGCTTGTGGAATATTGGGTGCCTTAAGACTTAGAATATGGGGTGCCTCGAGACCTCACACATAAGAGCAATCGAACCTCGAGCACTAGAACAATGTACATCGGGTCCTCGAACCAGGTACCTCGAGCACTCGAACTTCAACACTTGAATGCTCGAGGCTTAGAACCTTGACCATCATGCCTACAGCCTTAGAACCTCGACCATCATGCTGTAGAACCTCGACCGCTATGCCTACAGCCCTCAAAAACCCTGCCGCAAGTCTTGACGCTCGAGTCAATGAACACCTGTCTCGAGCCTCGAGCATCGACCCTTGAGTCCTCGAACTCCAGTCTCGAACCTCGACACTCCTTCCTCGAGACCCATGCCTCCAGCCATCAAACAGCCTCGGGGCCTCGAGGAATCAAACATCCTGCCTCATGCTTCCAGTCCTCCACGATCCGGCCTCATGCCCGGAGGCCTCGAGCTTCGAACCCTCAAATCAGGTGGCGGTGAAAACAAGACTGGACAACAGATGGAAAACTGATCCTTTTTCATACTTAGAATTTTTTTTGGAGATCTAGCCATTTACCCATGTTAACACGAGGGGTGGAGACATGAGAAATTGAATCATTGACAAAATCGCTCTAAGTAGACTTTTGCTCAAGCAATATAAACTGCCGCAACTTACCCTTTTGTACAAAGTCTTCAAAATCAATTTTGAAGCAACACATTGTAAACGATTTTTTTTTTTGCGTTTTTCAGGGTTGGGGAACCTAATAAATATCTCTCGTGTTCTTATGGGTGAACTTAAAAAAAAAAGTATTGCTGTAAAGATAAAAAAAAAGTATTGCTGTAAAGATCATTAATTTACGTTATGCATGTAAATTATGGAGGTATCCTGCTTGGTGGAACATTACACATGAAACTTAGCACAATTACAATATAAAATCGCAGAAAGTTGCGCACGATAGAACAGTTTCATACATCCATGAAAGTATGACAAATCAGCTCTTTTATTATTCACACATTAAGAAAACATTATTATTATTTTTTTAACCAGCAATAGAGGGCGAGTTCGGCATACAGCTATCATACCAGACTAAAATTGAGATCACGAAAAGTAGAAAGCCAAGAAATGAAATGAAAAGAAAAGCTACCATCACTGTGCCTCATGAAAGTCACAAAAAGAAAGCAGATGGTGGTGAAAACCAGACAAAGACGAGAAAAGAAAGCCAAAAGAGTCTAGAAAACCAAACAATCAAACACCATCATCAGATACCACCATTTCCATTGTCACTGCTGATGCTTGCTGTGGCTGCATCCTGTTTCTTGGAAGAGCCTTTACACAGATTGACAGGGTACTTAATGGCATTCAACTCAATCTTTCTGAGTGCAGCTTTGCCCAAATCAACCCCACAAATGTCTGAAAGCCTAACAAGGTATAGCAAAACATCAGAAAGCTCCTCACCCAAATGCACTTTCTCACCATCTTCCCATCCAGGGAGCCCTCTTGGCACTTCACCTTTCCATTGGAATATCTCAGACAGCTCTCCCACTTCTCCAACCATGGCCAAGAGAAGATTCCTAGGGCTGTGATACTGATCCCAGTCCCTTTCTTTAGCAAAATCAGCCATTCTCTTCTTCAAATCTTCAAGAGTCACTTCCATCTTCTGAAGTGGAAAGGAGAGGAGTTGTTATTCTGCTGGTTGGTTTCTAGTGCGTGACTGTGTGCTTTTTATTTGTTTTTTTGACACATTAAGAAAACATGAAGGTATACACAAAGTCTTCATTCATTCATCATTACTGGAAACAAACAATTTGATTGGAAACAATTTGGCTGGGTCCCTACACAAGAGGAGCGTAAATGAGTCAAGTGACATTGTTTGGAACAAAAGAGAACTCTTAAAATGTACCGTTGTGAAGGATGCGTATTTTTTTTTAAAAGTGGACAAAAGGCACATCAAAGAGTTTAGGGCAGGCAGAATTTTAAAAAACATATGATTTTATACATTTATGATACGATTGAATGTTAATTTTGCTGTATTTAAAATTTTGGGTTGGTAATACCCATGATTTCTCATATATAGATCCACCATTTTCTTCAGTAAAGATAGATCCAACATTGGTTGTGAAACAAGGAAGAATAATGAGGTCCTATACATTGACAGAAAAAAAATTGATTGGATTTACTTTAATCTTCTAGTTCAGGGAAAGGGTGTTATGGGTTAAATGGAGATGGATCAGATTTTTAGTGGGGGAGTTTAAGTCTTTTTTCTTTTTTGAGGTAGAGTTTCAATTAATATTGTTTTGATTGCCTTCATGTTGACCAGAAGTGTAGATGCAATAAATTTTTATGTGTTTCATTTGATGCTTTACTGTGATGGTCATGTTTAGTGGTATCGGGTCGGCACTATTAGACAGCTACACAGTGGTGAATTGAACCTTTGGTTTAAGTGGTTAATCCACATTCTTCATAAAAGACAAGTCAAGAGTTCAAACCATACATCTATCGAGAATTATGGATATTAAAGCAATTTTTAAATCCGTTTTCCTCCCTTGAAGAGATATTTTGGACAATATAATCCACATGCAAGAGATGCTCAAATTCCTAAATACGAAAAATAGATGCCCTAATTCAATTATGAAACATGACATGGAAAAAGCTTTTGATAGGGTATCTTGAACATTTATAAACTTAATACTCTTGCAGTTTGGTCATGGTAATTTTTTTAGGAATATCATGTGCAATCTCTCCTTAACTTGGTTCTCAATAATACTCAATGGAAGCCCTTTAGGTCATTTTTAAAGGTACATACGCAGAATCAAGCAAGGAGACCCACTGTCGTCTTCGTTATACAATATAATTACATAGATCTTTTTCAAGGTCGATAAAATCACTCTCTCACAGAGAATATATTCAACCTTATTTAGTTCCAAGGAATGCTATAAACCCAACGTACCTAGTTAATGTTTACAAATGGTGCGTGAGGCATGAAAAGAATTAAATAAAATAGTTTTTGGCATATGAATTAACCTCAGAACAGAAAATAAATCATCAAACGAGTGAATACTTCATTACCAATAAGGCAACAAACTCAAAACACACCTCAATCTAGAGAATCCTACAAATGAAAATAGGAAAACACTCTTTTCATTTCCATGGGCACACCAAATTTCTCAAGAAGAATCAAAGCTTGGTTAAATGTTTCATTTTGCCTCATATATTGAACAGGCCCTGACTGCGTTAATGGTAAAATAAACACAAGCAAGGAGGCTAGCGGAATTATCGCATTTTAGAGTACGCATAACATGGAGAAATTGCTATAATTGTTGCTACAGTAGCCACAAATGGCTACCCAATATAGAGGACGCATTTCCGAAATGCGTCCTCTCAATTTTTTATTTTTTTTTCAAATTTTAGTCCAAAATTCTGATAAAAAATGTCGGGTGCCACGTGGCCGAATGGGGCCTTGCCACGTGGCAGAGGACGCATTATCATAATGCGTCCTCTCTGGCCGTGAAAATTTTGGGCCAAAATCTGGTCAAAAATGTTGGGCGCCACGTGGCCGAATGAGGCCTTGCCACGTGGCGCCCAAGGCTATTTTTATTTTTTTTTTAAATTTTTTTTTTTTTACAATATCTGGTCAAATTTTTTTAAAAATTTCTGGTCAAATTTAAATATTTATATTTAAATTTAAATTCATAATTATATTTGAATTGATATATATGTATATATTTATATTTATTTTATATTTTAAATTATATTTGAATTGATATATATGTATATATTTATATTTATTTTATATTTATAATTATATTTGTATATATATATATGTATATATTTATATATATATATTCATATTTATATATTTCTTTATTTATATATATATTTTTATATATATTTATATTTATATTTATATTTATATTCATATTCATATTCATATTCATATTCATATTTATATTTATATTCATATTCATATTTATTTTTATTTTTATTTTTATTTTTATTTTTATTTTTATATTTATATTTACATTTATATATATATATATATATATATATATATTTATATTTATATATATGTATATCTTCATATTTATATGTATATATATATTTATATATATGAATATATTTATATATATATATTTATTTATTTATATTTGTATATATATCTTTATTTATATTTATATTTATATTTATGTATATTTATATATATATATATGTATATATTTATATATATATATATTCATATATATATATATCTTTATTTATATTTATATTTATGTATATTTATATATATATGTATATATTTATATATATTTTTATATATATATATATATATATATTCATATTTATATATATATATATCTTTATTTATATTTAGATTTATATATATATATATATCTTTATTTATATTTAGATTTATATATATTTTTATATTTATATATATGTATGTATTTATGTATATATATATATTTATATATATATACATATATATCTTTATTTATATTTATATTTATATTTGTATTTGTATTTATATATATGTATATATTTATATTTATTTTATATTTATAATTATATTTATATTTATATATGTGTGTACATCCACACATTTACGTATGTACATACAGACATTTACGTGGGTACATCCACACATTTACGCGTGTGTACATCCACATATTTACGCGTGTGTACATCCACAGCGTATGTACATCCATCCACACATTTACGCGTGCGTACATCCACACGTTTACGCGTGCGTACATCCACACGTTTACGCGTGCGTACATCCACACGTTTACGCGTGCGTACATCCACACGTTTACGCGTGCGTACATCCACACGTTTACGCGTGCGTACATCCACACGTTTACGGGTGTATACATCCACACATTTACGCGTGTATACATATTTATATATATTTATATATTTGTAATATATATATATAATTATTTATATTTACGTATATATTTATACATATATTCGTATATATATATTTTTTATATATTTATCCGTATATTTAAATTCTTCAGTAAAAAATTGAACTATTGCCAGGTCTGAGGGCTCATTTCAAAAACGATTCCTCCAAATACTTTCAAAAAAACAATTCGCCGGATCTGAGGAGTCGCTCCCCAGAACGAGTGCTAAATTGCGTTAAAAAATTTCGGAAGAAAAAATTTCGGCAGAAGAAAAAATTCGGAAGAAGAAAAAAATTTCGGAAGAAGAAAAAATTCCGGAAGAAGAAAATATTTCGGAAGAAAAAAAAGTTTCGGAAGAAGAAAAAATTCGATCAAATTAAAAAACAAATAGAAGGGGCGCAGCACCGGGGAAAAACAAAAAGAGAAGGAGGTGGAAATTTAAAAAGGGGAGGACGCATTATGGAAATGCGTCCTCAACCCTTTGCTTCCAAATTCCGAGAGTACCATAAAGTGGACCAAGATTCCACTTTATGCGATAGTAAAATCATGCACTCCATAACATGCAATTTTTTTTCGGCCGCTTTTTATAGGAATATCCTAAGGAAAAGTCTGGGGAAAGACGGTCTTTCCATAGGCTTATGAAAAGACGAGATTTGATTAGAATAATAAAAGGTAAAAGGTCTTAGTTGCAATATTAAAGTTTTAGTATGAAACATGTAGTTATAAAATTTATAACCCGGTTTATGCAACCCAAAAATTTTATCTTAATTTCTTATAATTTACACTTTAAACCTTGGTCTTTCCATAACTTATGGAAAGACCGTCTTTCAAGAGACGGACTCATATCCTAAACCCTTTTTTTACCGCTGGTGATGAGAATGCATCCTCTCGATTTTATTAGAAAAATGTTTACATGCATTTAGAGAAAAATGTTTACCTGCAAGTGAAATAATTATTTTTAACAAATAATTTATTTTTAATCTAGCGTTCTCTGAAATTTTTTTAATCAGTCTTCTATTTAATCTAGAATTCTCTAAAAATTTCGGTAATGATAAATGCATTGGAAGAATTTGGGAGTCCGCTTTGATTGAAGATAATGAAAAAATTTAATCGTGGGTATTGCATTTTTAAAAGAAAAAAAGTGCTTTTATAACCGTACCTAGTTGACATAAGTGCTAATATAACCTTTCAATATTCGAAAGTACCAATATAACCCTATCTAGTTAGTGAAAGTGCTAACATAACCCTCTCCGGCAACTTTTGGCCGGAATTTTATAAAATTACATGTTTGCCCTTCTGGAAAAAATAAAATACAAAAAATGGGAAATGACGTTATTACCCTTAGACTCATCAATACGCTGCCAGACTGCCGCCGGATTAGGTAGGATTATATCAGCACATTATGAAAACTGGTAGTGTTAAATCAGCACATTCTTAAAATTTATAGGGTTATATCAGCACATTAGTGAAAAATGTAGGGTCATATCAGCACATACTATAGAATATAGGGGTTTAAATGTTATTTTATTTATTTTGTTGTGTTTAGTCCGAATTGATGATTGGGTGACCTTTGGTGATGTCTGTGATTGTTATTTTGCTGTGTTCTTCGACCTAGGGGTTTCAATGTTGATAAGTTTTGAAATGAGACTATGATATGTGATAATGATGTTTAATATTAATGATGGTGTCATGATGTCAAATTTTATGTTGTATAAGATATTGTTATGATGTTATAATAGTGTATATGATGATGTGGTCGCTCATTAAGGCCAAACGAGTACTACACACTTAATATTTATAATATGTGCTGATATAACCCTATAAGTTTTAAGAATGTGCTGATATAACCCTACAAACATTAGAAATGTGCTGATATAATCCAATAAGATTTCATAATGTACTGATATAACCCTACCTGTTCCGGCGGCGGTTCGACAAACTATGAGGGTAAAATTGTCCACATAATTTCAGAGTTATCCCAAAGGGCATTTTGGTCAATTTACATAGAGTCAACGCTGGAAAAATAGGTCAATGCCGGAAAGGGGGTCGGAGGGTTACATTGGCATTTTCATTAACTAATCAGGGTTATATTTGCACTAAAAATTATCATAGGGTTATATTGGCACTTACTCAAGTAGATAGAGTTACTTATCTTTTTTTTAAAAAAATAATCTTGAATATAGAGTAGGAATGAACTGTTTAAAAATTCTGAAGTTACTACGTTATTTGAATCGTAATTTGCAAAATTCATTATTTTGTTCCAATTTTACACTTTCTCCACTGTTAACTATAAATAAACAAAAATGTACAATATTCAAAGAAGACGTGTGAAACAGATAGGTACAAACGTAATGAAATGAATGCTCAATGGCATGTAATGTACTAATGGCGCCATCTGCAAATCTTTCCACCCGTTCCACATGGTGGGGGGGGGGGTACAAATGGTGTAGGATGTGTGCCGTGGAACAGCTATCTGAGTAGAAACATGTATGTCATTATGGGGGAGCTCTTTCTGTAAAATCTTTCTCCATATCATCTCCTCCGTCCTCATTCAAATCATACTGGACATGTGGAACACTACCTGTATCTAATGGAGCAGTAGGCGACATGTACACATGACTAGCAGCGAGTAAGATATGCAGTGAAATCAGCTGTAGTGGTGTCATAATGTGAGGGTCCACCATGTGATGGTCCGGGGTTTGTTGGACTCGCATATGAGGGCCTGGCTTCAGATAAACCAATGGGTCTGTATGGCCCCGAGCACGCAGTCGCCGACTGCCCTGTCGATCAAGTAGAGCTAGACGGTGGCTTCTGATGTCATTATCTCTCACACCAGGGAGAGGTTCCTCACAGTGCACATATTGCTGATAAAACTGCACTCTGGAGGGCTTATGCATATATTGTAGAGTATGTGTGGCAACACCATGTACCTCCCTTATAACGTCCGAGAAATGTGGGGGACATTCGTCCAAATTAATATCTGACATGAGGCGCATCTCGAACATTGTCTGCAACTACATAAATGAGATAAATGTGTTAGATATTTAAAACTGAGAGAATTTAAAGTATAATTTGTTAATACTATTAGAAATTTAGGAAATACCATATACTCCATAGTAGCCCCGTCTCCATGAAAACCGTCCGTAATTATTTGTGGCCATCCTGATTGATCAATTAGGGTCACTGCCTTGCAAAAATACCAATCCATGTATTCTCGATCAAGTGTGTATGGATCCGCTGACTCAAGTGCATTAACTTGTTGCTCTGCTCGATGTTCCCAAGCATCGAGATATCTTCTCAGTTCAACACGCCAATCCATGCCTGACCTCTCTCGACGGTCTCTAGTATGAAGCCGTTTGTGTTCATCCCTAATGACCAACTGGTTGGGTATTGGCTGGATAGGGCCAAACTTCCCGAGAACACGATGAACACGATGGTACTTCACGACGTGCTAGCAAATGAAGTCACAGTAGCCAGTTATTGCAACCAGTTGTACAATACCGTGGGAGTTGTTGCACGACATCCTCCGTTATGGCTGCCAAATAAACTGACATAACAGACAAGTGTTGTGGTTAGGAGAGAAAAACCCTTTTTTCCATTAGTTCAAAATAAGGAAATCCAAATTACTATATACCTGACTGTCATAGAGAGATGTCAGCTAATCACGGTACATTTTCAGTACATGCATGGGTGATTGTGATAAATCGTACCAGACTCTCCACTTGTGAGGAAAAGAACAACTAATATTAGCCATTCCTAGTAATTTCAAAGGTTTAAAAATTGTGTCCTTACTAATTGAATATGAACCTGGACCCAAGAGCACTCATCGTGACGGTCACTGGAAGTCGTCCGGCAGGACGGATGGTTGGTATTCGCTCCCATGCCCACAACTGATAATAAATAAAATAAAATTTAATATAATATAAGAGGTCATTATTGACAGTATGTACATCTGGCAAGTTTAACCAACAATGTTACCTGTAGTAAAACCAGTGGCCTAGATATGGATTTGACTTGTGGGATTGTAGAGTCACATAAGCACCTGTACAAGTGTGCCAAAATGGCACTCCCCCAACTGTACTGATGTGTTGCATCTAGGTCCATCAGTACCGATAAATAGAGCAGAGGGATCAGGTGGCCGGATGTGTCTGACATGAGCATTCCACCGACCAATAGTAGAATGAAAACCCTAGCCCGCTGTTAACAATCTACCTCAGTAGCATCAAGAGGCAACAGACCGTACAACAAGTTTCCCAACCAGCTGGCCCTTATGCGACCCCCTCTGATGATACTCGTGTCTGGTGTAGCCCTCATGTAGTCTATGCACAATCTCTGCCAGTCATCTGTGCGCCTGCTAGTGTCTACACTAGTAATGGCATGCCATCGATCGGTAGACCCCATAGGATGCCCACATCCTGCAAAGTGACGGTAGCCTCCCCCATCGGCAGGTGAAATGTGTGTGCCGCTGGTCTTCGACGCTCGACTAAGGAAGTGATGAGGGAATGATCGATATGAATTGGTGCGGAATCCAATAGTCCCTGGAATCCAGCTTCACGCACATAGCACATCACTCATCAGGGATCCCACCAATCCAGTAAGCCCCATAGCACCGCCTCACATGCAGTTAAGCCCGTCAAACGGATCGGGTCACCAGTTGGATTACCGTTATCCATATACTATTTTCACTTATTGGATAAGACCTATTGGATAATGACCCATTGGGTTAATGGATATAATTGGGTTGTAGTTATTGGGTTTAGTTGGGTTGGATAATGGTTTACCCGTTGGATAATTTTGGGTGGGTTGAGGTGGGTTGGGTAATGGGTGACCCGTGGATAATTTCATATCACAAGATAACTAAATTTTCACGAGTTTGATTACGAATGATTTAATTTTTCCCTAATATATAATCATTTATTATATTATGTAATATAATATTATGTACATTATATTATATTTAATAAAAATAAAAAATATATAATATGTTGGCTTTGTAAACTCGACGAGATTAACGAACAATATTAGTTGGGATTGAGCTCGAGCTCAAATACTGTACGAGCTCGAATATTGTGCGAACTCGAATACTGTACGAGATTGAGCTCGAATACTGTACGAGATTGAACTCGAATACTGTACGAACTCGAATACTGTACGAACTCGAATACTGTACGAGATTGAGCTCGAATATTGTATGAACTCGAATACTGTACGAGATTGAGCTCGAATATTGTACGAACTCGAATACTGTACGGGATTGAACTCGAATATTGTACGAACTCGAATACTGTACGAGATTGAGCTCGAATACTGTACGAGATTGAGCTTGAATACTGCACAAGATTGAACTTGAATATTGTATGAACTCAAATACTGTACGAGATTGAGTACGAATTTTGTACGAACTCGAATACTGTACGAGATTGAATTCGAATACTGTACGATCTCGAATACTGTACGAACTCGAATATTGTACGAGATTGAACTCGAATAATTTGTGAATTATAATTTGTATAATTTGTGAATTATAATTTGTATAATTTGTGAATTATAGTGAATATTTATGTTAAACATTACACATGCATTTAATTGGGTAATTTTGGATATTTATTGGGTATTTGTTAGGTTCCCATTGAGTTGACATAATATGGGACCAATTGAGATCAAAATTTTCCATTTACATAATTATTCTCATCCCAAATCCTAAAAAATAATGATTATTTAATACCTGATTCCATTGGATAATGACAACTTGTAACCCAAATCGATATAAAATGCTTAATGATATCTTATTGGGTTAATTATATAATGACTTATTGGATAATATATTTTAACCCATTGGGTCATATGAATATCTCATGGGTCATCCAATGTGTTATCCATTTAATGACCCAACCCATTATGACCCATTAATAAATGAGTTAATTGGATAATGACCCATTGGGTTTGGATAATAGGTTTATCCAATTAACCCATTTGACGGGCCTACATGCAGTGCCTCATTATCCAAATTACCGTTGTACAGAGCACGTGCACGATGCTCCCGGTGAAGGTAAAACAAATCCTCATCAATGGGTCCTGGATGATACATAGTGTATCCCTGGTGACAATCACAATCCCATGGAAAATCATACATTAGCTTCAATTTAAACAAATACACATAATACAAATCTACACAATCAATTGCACTAAAAAAAAGAATTTAGCATAACAAGCTTACTGGCTACATAATATAATGTTATACATATTGGTCAAAATCTTGAAACTCCATATTACAAACGCGACCCTAACCAGGCCCTCACCTACGGACGCCTCTGCAACCACCTGGCACCATCTCATCCATTTGATCTCTTATCCTTCTCTCCGCAAACTGACCATGCCTCCTATTTAAAAAATTTCCAGTATTGGGAATCAACCTCCAACTGGCACATTGCTATAGTGATGGATCTCGTAGAGACATGAAACCCTGACTATATTGTTTCACATAGGTGGTCGTGTGATATACCATGTCACATAGAATAGATGGATCGTCATGCCTATACCTACAAACAGCCAATGCAGAGGAACAAAGGAAACGGAAAACTTGCCATTCACGACAACTACACTCCTTTCTCCGATATTTCACTATGTACTGCCTCTCACCAATGCTGCCATCAATGGTCCTTGTCACAACCCTATAAGTCTGCGACGCATAACCAAACACGGTCATGGTATGTCCCTATCCCCAAGTGTATTGCTTCTGAAATTTTTTTCCAAATTCTACTAGGGAACTCGGACCTACACAATTCAACATCAATTTAGAATACATAAACTAGTCCAAGAACACATAATGAACTGTAATGAAACATGAAAGTACCTCCAATCTGTGGTGTCCATTACCCTTCGTGCAAACATTTCAACTGTTCGTTCAAAAGTGGTTTTGACACACCCAGTTATCTAGAGATATCGTGCGCGCCTTAAATAATTATTGTAACTCTCGAAAAAATTAGTTGTAAGAATTCCCCAACGATGATCACCCTCATCAAAAGAAAGACACCACTTACTGCTATCATGTTGTCTCAGCCAATCCCAAGCAGATGGTTCGATACTCTACAACTTCTCCTTATGCTCCCTCCACTTACTCTCTTGCCTGGCACAACCAAGCTGCCAAACCAAAGTCTTTAGATGCACATTCTTAAACTTCCCACACTTAGCACTAAGGAAGTTGGAGTGAAAATGTCTCAAGCAAAACCGGTGGTATCCTGCTGGCTCCATGCATTCATCCATAAGTATCATTGCATTCAAAATCCCATCATGACGATTAGATATAATACAGATTGGCCTACTGTCACCACCTACCACGTGGAGTCACAATTTTTGCATGAACCAATTCCAACTCTCATTAGTCTCAACATCAACTATTGCATAAGCAATGAGGAGTATGCAATCGTTCGTGTCACGTGTCACTGTAACTAGCATTGTGGCCTTGTATACGCCTCTCAAATGAGTCCCATCCACACTAATCACCGGCCTGCAGTGGCAAAATGCATCGATAGCCTGACCAAATGCCCAGAACACAAACTTAAATTTCCTACACCCACGGCCGTGGTTCTATCAGGTACGTCTGCCCAATCAACAACGGTGCTTGGATTGGCCCTGATTAGCTCATCCATATATGTTGGAAACATTTCAAAGGATTTCTCCCAAGTTCCGAATATCAAATCAATAGCCTTCTGGTGAGCATACCACGCCTTCTTGTAGGAAAGGGTTACATTTAAATTCGTCTTCACATGCACTTGGACATTCTTCACCGTGTAAGAAAGGTTCTCGTCAATCTGGTGGAAAATGGAACAGGCGATCATCAACGATGTCAGGTTAGGGTTACCACTCGATCAACCAGCACGTACACAACCATGACTACTTGCCCATTTGGTGATCTCCCACATCCTATGGGAAACCTTTTTGCTGGCTTTAACAATCCAATGACAACTACCACTTCATTCAACAACGTCCTTACATTTTTCATACCATGTACGTGACCTGCTTTCCACGACTCGGTGTTCCCTGTTCATCATGGAACTCCACTTGGAAATAGCTTCTACCAATTATGGCTTACTCCGGAATCGCATACCCAATGCAACTTCACCAGTCGCTTGAACATAACTAGGAAGTCTTTCACCACAATTAATTGGGTTATATCCATCCTCATCAGGGCCCCCATAATCCCTAAAGTAGGCCTCCGTATTAGGATTTTCCATAAGATGGAACGTCGTGGCTACATTGTTCGTGCACACCACTTGTTCATCATCGTCTCCTGGATTCGAATCAGTTGATAAGGAACAATCATCTTCACTTTCTTCTTCAAGTTCCCTTTGCTCACCTTCATCATCGCTACTAACATGTTCACCATGACTAGCAACATGGTCGTCAAGTTCACCCACATAATCATCATCGAATACATTCAGCTCCTCATGATGCACATTGTATATACCAACACTTATGGACGGCTGAGCGCAATCGAGGTGAACATACACACTCGGTTGGCTCGACTCACCAATGACAAAACCTTGGCTGTGAACTGGGGGTGGTAAGGTTGGGAAAGGTGTATATTTCTGAATATTGTTCAACAATGACATGAATGTGCCCGAACTAACATCACCGCACAGTCAATGGTGTTTGACATCTTCTCGATAATAATGTACAGATCAGCCGAGGACAAGGACATTCGATCAACAATATTGAAGAAGGTCACGGTAGACTCGTCATCTTCCACATTATAGCATCGATAGTATACAGACGAACCAATCAGCTCAGGACAACGATAATATATTTTCAACAGCAACCCCTCGCTTGCAAGGCTAAGCCTTCTGAAAATGAAATCAACTAACTCGTAGTGGCTTAACCTCCATTCGAGAGACATTTTTCTTGGGTATGAGAGGATCATAATACACACCCACAGTCAAATCAAACTTAATCTGACCCCCTTTGTACAAGTACACCGTCAAAAACATCGTTCAACTGCATTATACAAATACAGAAAATATAATTCGATATTTGAAAATACGGTATTATTCAGCAACTCATATTCAACTCCTCAAACCCTAAACCATGCACTATTCGATTATCATCGGGCAACCAAATCATACACTATTATCAATTTTCTAACTATTGCACTAATATAAAATGTGTGCTCACTTATGCCACACAAATTAAATCGTTACTACAACTTCAATACAAAAATTAGTGAACAAATCACACATAATCAATTCACACATAATCAACACTTTCATATAATCAACACTTTCATAGAATCAAACCAAACATAATCATTCAATTCAAACCACACACAATTAAAAATACCAAATATCTTAAACTGTTACTACAAATTCAATTAAAAATATTACGCATGGTTAGTGAATAAATCACCCATAATCATTCAACACATTCGTGAAATAAAGAATTTTTTAGGTACCTCTCGGAGACTCAAATTTTCCGGAGGTGCGTGACTGGAACTCGCGGACGTCCTTGTGGCACTTGAGGTCTATGCGCGGATGTCTCGGCGGCGCGTGTGTCGTTTGGCCGGGTGTAGGTGAGTCGGCAACAGCCAGCCGGTGGTATCAACTACAAATCCGGAAACAATTAACAACAAAACACACACAAACACAGGCGATCTGAACAAAATGGAAAAAACAAACCAACTACCTCTTGGGGAAGTACCAACCGAGGGATGAAGACGGGCAAGAACGAAACCTTGGTCCCAGAGATGGAGATGGCGGTGGCAAGCGTGGGAGTGAAGAATCCATCAGCGGAAGAAACAAAGGCGTCAGGCACGTGTGTGTTGTTTTAATGGAGAAACCGGAGGAGAAATCAAGGTTTTGCTCATGGAAGCTGGGTTTTAAAGATGAAGTTGATGATGACGCATTCACCAAATGTGTCATCTACATAACGGATATAAGAAAGCACATAAATTTTAAATGCGTCCTTAAGATTTTTGATTTTTTTTCCATCAATAATTCTGCAAAAAAAGAGAGAAAAACACATGAGGATGCACTTACCAAATGCGTTCTCATCCTTTCATGCAATAAGAAAAAAAGGGGAAACTGATGAGAGCGTATTTTGCAAATGCTTTCTCCTCCCTTGCATCCAGCATAGTCTATTGTAGCCACAACAGTAGAATTTTCTCTTAGAAAGTCGAGCAGTCACAACTCAATCGACGCCGTCCGAGTCGAGCCTGTTGCAGCCGAATGCCATCTCCACCATTCTCAATCTCTTCCTCGCTAAGGTGAACAAGGTCAAGATCGTGCGATTCGGCATCGTTCCGATTCTGATCGACTTGCTCAAGGGCGGGTTCGAGGAGTCCCAGGAACACGCCGCTGGAGTGATTTTCAGTTTGACGCTGGAAGATGATAACAAGACGGCGCTAGAAGATGCTATGGCAAAACTGATTTATTAGGGGGCAATGAATCGGGCGGAGAAGGAGATGATCAGACACATGTTGATTCCTACCTAAAATAACAGACTCTGCATATAATTCAATGGGTTGTACCTTAAATTCTTTCCTACCCAGAATTAAGAACACAAAACTGCTGGTGATAATAATTAATTCAATACCAAATCCAGTATTTACAAAGAAAAGACCGGCGGAGTAGTGAATGAATCGGGCGGAGAAGGGGAAGAAGAAAAGAGTAAGAAAAATTAGGGTTTGGAGGCATTATAGATATTTTATATTTTTAACTTTTTATAGGGGTAAAAATAGTCTTTTTACTGAATTTTAGCCTAAATTTCTCATAATGAGTATATTTACACTTATACTTACTATCTAGCTTTATATTTATACTTTCAATGATCAAAAAGCTATATTTACACTTATATGAATTAGAAATATTTATATATGCATTTTTCTCATTTCATTAGTGACACCTTATAATTTTTCTTGCATGAGGTTTTCCCCCTATTTCGCGCACTGTTAACTTGGGAATTGGGAGTTGGAAGTTTAACGGCCAAAATACACTTCTATTGAAGTAATTTATAATATAAATTTCCAACGCTCTGAATAGTTTCTCACATCCGTTACTTGTTTCGTGTAGTGCAAGTGTGGTGTAAAATATTATCTGTATGAAGATTGCTTTTATTTATCATGGGAGATCACAATATATAGGGCTGTAATCTAAGGCAAAGTCTTGGGAAAGACGGTCTTTCCATAGGCTTATGGAAAGACGGGGTTTGATTAGAATAATAAAAGGTAAAAGGTCTTAGTTGCAATATTAAAGTTTTAGTATGAAACATGTAGTAGTTATAAAATTTATAACCCGGTTCATGCAACCAAAAATTTTATTTTAATTTCTTCTAATTTACACTTTAAACCTTGGTCTTTCCATAACTTATGGAAAGACCGTCTTTCAAGAGACGGACTCGTAATCTAAACATTTCTCATAAGAAAAATGAAATAATCATCTATGACATTTCCTACGGAGAAACTAAGGGAAAGGGAACTAAGTCGAAATATTATCAAGACTTCCCCTCAAGTAGGAGCATGATTATCAATAATGGCCAACTAAGAAGAATATGAAACTGCTGTCATGCAAGAGTTTTAGTGAACAAGTCAGCTAGTTGACTTGAAGTAAGAATATGATGAGTAAAAAAATGGCTAGATTTGGTAATATTACCAAAAAAATGACAATCGATCCCATTATGTTTAGTAAGCTTGTGAAACACCATATTCGCTGCAATATGTATATTTGCTTAACTACCACAAAATAGACGCATTGAAGAGGAATAACTAACTCCTAGTGAAGAAAGAATAGATTTAACCATAGAAGCTCACATTAGGAAACAACTATAGCACAATACTCAGAAAATGAATGAGAGACTGTCGATTGCTTCCTTGTCTTTGCCAAAACAAGTGAATCACCCAGTACTACAAAATACCTGGTCATGGATAGATGAGTAAGAGGACACAATGCCCAATCAGAATCACAATAAGCATTCAATTGCATAGAAATCTAAGCAAAAAAGAAATGAGCCTAGCCTTAACAACTCTTAAGATAATACAACACTAGTAGCACAACTTTCCAATGCGCAATACAAGGAGTCTGCATGAAATGAGAAAGTGTTTGAACATAAAAGCTGGGCTACGGCCGAGTGATAATAAGATAAATGAGATGACTAATAAGACATTTGTACTGAGCAAGATCCTCATAAGGCGGGCTCTTGACGCACACCAAGTCATATTGTTGCTCCACAGGAAATATGTAAGCTTTGCAACCAACATCCATGAATATGAAAGAATATCCAGCGTATATTTTCGTTGTGATAAAAACAAACCACTATGTCTATTATAAATCTCAATCCCCAAGAAATATTTCAGAGGACCAAGATTCTTTATGTAAAAGCAGACACTTAAGTAGGACTTGAACTTTATTATAATTGTAGAAATAGTGCCAACAATAATAAAATTATCAACATAATAGAGAACATGCAGAAAGATAGAATCATGAGTAAATATGAAAAAGAAATAATCAGCCTTACTCTATACAAAACCAAAACAAGCGTGAAGTTGCACCAAGTTTAGCAAACCAAATGCAATGGAGCCTGATGAAAACCATAAAATGAATTAGGTAACTTGCATACTAGGTCTAGAGATGAAATAATGTAACCCAAAGGTGGTCGCATATAAACCTCTTTGATACGATATCAAAAATGTCATTTATTATATTTTTCTTAGTTTAATATTTTTAGAAGGATAACACTATACTCTTTTTTCCACTGAATTTTTTGTGAGGTAGTGTGATCATTTGTAATTTATTTTATTTTAGAATAAGACCCATTAACTCAGCCTTGTTGGCGTTAGAAGAGTTTAATTTGGCCATGCTTTATTTTAGGGTTTAGAATATTCAGTTTGATTTGATTAGAATTAGATTTGGTAAGATTAGATAAGACAATATTCATTCAAGATTTATCTTGAAGAATGTAGTCATTTATTTTAAGTATTCTAGTTAGATATGATTTTAGCTTCTTAAACATGCCATAAGTCATTCCAGTTTCTATTTGTATTGGACGAATTATACCCTATAAATAGGGGAGGTTATTTACAAAATTTTCACCATTTTTATCAATCAAATATACAGACCTTTGAGTTCATACTCTGTTGCTTGCGAACTATTATTATTGTTGCTTAATCCCGAGGGCTAGTTAAGTACCAATAACCTTGTGATCTGATCCCGCAAGCTAGTTAGAGAGCAAGTCAAGATTGAGAGCATCCCGATGGCTAGTGTTCTTGATTTTTGTGCGATCCAATGAGGGTTTGTAGATCCCTTCATTCGGTCAAAGATTTTAATTCCGCAATCTAGAGTCCTCGCAAGGAGATTCATATCTCTCTTCCTCAAAATCACCACGTAAAAAGGTGTTATGAACATCCATTTGATGAAGTTCCCAACCATTGATAACATCAACAGAAAAAAGAAGTGAACTGAGCTCATCTTAGCAACATGTCTGAAAGTTAAAGTAAAGTTAGTACCTTCACTCCGATGATTTCAAATAACAACTAGACGAGCTTTATGGCGTTCAATAGAACTATCTAATATGTATTTGGTGTGAAAGATCCACTTGCTACCAATGGAATTCTTGCTAGGATCAAGAAGAGACATAGTCCAAGAGCATTGATTTCATACTCCATGGCTGTGCACCAATGCTCATGACGAGAAGTCTCATGATAAGTTGCGAGGTCAGAACTATGTGTAATTGCAGATAAAAAATGCAAAATTGAATAATTATTACAGAAAAAGTAACCATATATAGGATGCAAGTAGTTATGGAAAATGAAGGAGACAACAATATGAATGAGACAGGGGGGACTACGCAAATACAATTACTGACATAATCTTTCAAATGAGCAGAAGGTAGGTAAACACGCATGCTATGAAAAACTTTGGGAAGAGGCATTTGGACCTCGACCTCTAAAGCAGATGGAGGTGGCGCGAGGACTGTGGTTTAGAAGATGGTGGTGGTGACGGGAAAACACCCAACGGTGGCACAGAGAAGTTGGCCAATAGCTTATTAAGAATAGAAGGAGACGGTGTGGCATCTAAGACATTGATGACTTAAGCAGACTCGAAAACTTTCGCAAACGGAAAGTAGGTTTCATAGAAGAAAACATTACAAATGTAGAAAACAATTTGGGACTTAATATCATTAACACGACAATCATTCTTGCCACTAGGTTAGCTAAGAAATATGCACTTTTAACCGTGGGTAACAAACTCATCACATTTTCGAGGAATTTGAGAAGCGAAACATTGACACTCAAAAACTCGAAAAAGCCTATAGTTTGGCACAGGACTATGAATCATTTGATTAGGCATGCTTCCATTAAACAAAGGATTTGGTGTTCTATTTATCAAATAAGCAAAAAATAGAATGCATTATCCCCAAAAGTATTTGGCAGGTTACCATGAAATCGAAGAGTAGGAGAACCATTGAGTAGATGGCAATGCTTGCGCTCAAGACGACCATTTTTTTGCAGTGTCTTAACACAAGATTTTTCAAATAAGATTCTAGCCTTGGTGAAAAACGATCCAAGAGGCAAGAACTCCCTCCCATTGTTAGCATGTACACGTCTAGACGACTAAACCGTGTTCATACAAGAGCACAAAATTCCTTCATCTTGTCAGCTAATAAATATACCCAGATTGCCCAGGAATAATCATCTGAGTGCTACCTACATGTCTGCTTAAAACAAATAAGAAGCTGTACTAAAAGATAATAAGTTATAAAGCCCCCAAACATCACAATGGATTAATTCAACTTACTTTCTAGTTCCATGAGAACATAATGGAAAACTATTACCAGACCATCTTGCTTGGAACAACATGCTCATCAATTGTTGTAGGAACTTCAAACTCCACTGATCTCGACTCCACCCATTCTTCTTTGTGATAATCTGAGTACTACCTACGTGATAAGACGTCAAATATATGTATTTTCCAAAGCATTTAGCATCTATTTTGTTATCATTTTGTTGGAAGATATCTAGATTTAAGTAGGTTTACATTATAATGGGTTTAGATCACCGTTTTCGATTTTCGTATCTAAATCGTTCATTTTGTAACCTATTTCTAGTCTAATGGATTTTTGGTCCTTACGAGCATCTAGATTCCTTTTTGAGAGTTTAATTTGTAGATTTCTCATAAGAACTTTGGAGTAGTTTAGTGAAGGCCATTTTCAAGGATGGTAGAAGACTAAAGGCCACTTACAAAGTGGTAGAAGATAGATTGAAGAAGGAAGGCAAAGCAGCAGAGGAAGAATGGTTCGGGTTTTCGGAGCTGAGTTTTGAGAATGATCTGAGATGAATTGGTGTCCATGAATAGCATCATTGGATTCCTCTTTGCGAGTACTATTAAAATGATTACAAGAACTTCCAAAATGGATTAACAGTTCATCCGTAACGATGGAAATAAGAAGAGGGTAGAAGCTGAAATTCTAGCAAGTCCATCGTGGGCCGCAACCCACATTGCGGCCTGCAGCCAAGTCCACAAAGCCCAGGTGGCAGTCAGCGAGTTCATTGCGGGCTGCAGCGGCGGAACAGTGCCAACTTTAAAAGCCATTTTCAGCTCCAAACTTCTCTCTTTTCATTCATTTTAGATCCATACCCGAAAATACTCTCCCAAAACCCTAGTTTGCATTTATTTTTCATCTTTAACTCTATGTTTTCCATGGATTCTTGCTATTTTGTTATGGGTTTTCATAATCTAGGCTAAATATACTCTTGGGAGCAATTGGTAAGCATTTCTAGTATGAATTTGTGAGATTCAATTTATCTTATTTTGAGCTTTGATTATTAAGTATATTTTGTGCTTTCTTGTGTGATTAATGCATGACTTAGAATAGGGTGATCAACTAGTTGAAAGTTGTGGTTTAATTATTTGCTAGGTTTTTGGTCAAACCCGGAAGACTTGGACTTTTTGTCAATGTGATTATTATTGGTCAATGCTAGGTTATAATTAGGAGTGACAACTAATTATGATTGTTGATTGATCAAATTGCTTTGAATTATGATGAATTTGAATGTGTTTGACTAATTATCAATGTGGCCCACTAATAATGATTAGCATGAAGATCGATCCTCATAGTAATTATTAGTAAATATATTTGTGCTATCTATGTGTTTCTCACTTGTAGGACATTGTGGTAGTTATGTTGGGTCTCCATGTGTATTTCTATCCTTGAGGAAGTCTATTACGACGATCATCTAGAGTGACCCAAGGGTAAGGGTTATTGTGTGGCGTCGATCGCTTACTCTAACTATAACCGAGGAGAGGTGAGAAATGTTTCCACTCAAAAGGTGTTGAAAAGTTCTCCACAATATGTGATTAATGCATAAAAATAGGATAATTAATCGATGATCAAACACTAGTGTAGGGTGGGGGGGATTAAAGGCGATTTTATTGGACCAGAGAAGGCACTTTTTGGGTGCCTTCTCTGGTAGTGCCTTTGATCCTCACTGAACAAAGGCGGTTATGAGAACCGCCTTTATTGGTAACCATAGAAGGCGATTAATTTCCACATTTTCCAGGCTGACCGAACCGCCTTTAATCTACTTTCAAACTCGGAAGTTTTATGAGTCGATCGTGTGATGCATACATTTCCAGTACTGGAAGTGTATGCTGCTTTCGGTACCTGAAGGGCGATTGGGCACTATCATGAGGTTCCTGTATCAAATGTCAGATCAGCTCCTACTTAGAAAATTGGAACCTACATGAAGTTTGTCAGATAGTCTGATACTTTCGCTACCGGAAGTTCTACATGCTTTCAATATCTGGTGTCACTTCCGGTTATAATATGCCTTTTTGATTGAATTTATTGTTTATATTGTAACAAGTTTCCGAGTTCGGAAGTTGTGTCATTCTTGAGCCTTCCGAGTTTGGAATATATCGTCATGTCTTTAAAAAAATATGGCTAATGCACATGAACAACTTCTGAATCTGGAAGCATACTCAGCTGCCATGGTAAGAAATTTCATTCATTGCTATAACCCAATTAATTTAGATCCAGCACAATACAATTTTGATTTATGATCGTACACATTGTATGGGCTTACAAAAACGTATAGATAACGCTAATCAAGTATCTATACGTAGGAATATATTTCACCTACATATCTATTCCACAAATGACATGTCAATGACTAATGCTACTCAACACTCAACAACTAGATCGGAGTTTTAACAAAAGTCTATAGATAAGGCTAATCAAGCAACTATCTATAGATAGGAATAGAAAACATGCAAATTATATTCCTCAAATTACATGTCACGAGCGTTGGAAAATTTTCTAAGGTACCACATTCGGAGCACCAAGAGTCGCGGATTGTACATGAACTAGATGTCTTGCCAAACAAATTCTTGCATTATTGATGTCATCTTGTGAATATGGCTTACAATCCCTTGGGAACATTTGTGCAAATGGTAAACATTATTAGTTGTTATTTGGTACTTTTTTGGATGAATATTAGGAGGCAAGTCTTGAAAAAATACTCACTTTATCAATTCAAGGAAATCCAATAGTATTTCTTTGACACACTCTGCTGCATGTAACATTACGCAGTACCCACACTCCCAGGTCTGTGTTTGTTTCTTGTACTGATAGTTAGAGAAAATTAGTACTATATAATAACCAACAACTTTAATTAATTGTAAATGTATATTGAATTTCATACCTTGATTTGTATGACACGTAAGGTTTTTGTCACATTCGACTTATCAAATGCACTCTCCAAGATATCGAGAATAGATTTCAAAGGTTGAAAGTGCAACAGATTCATCCAGTACACAAGCTTCTTCTCCGGAACAAATAAATTTAATCTCCAATGGTCACTACAACCATAATACTTGTGCTTACTCAAAATATGTACTCAAACACCAGAATAGAAGGGCATGTAGGACAATATTAAATTGAAAACATTATATCTCAATGTAAGGTGCAACGAATAATTTTTTTATCCTTGTGTGCAATGCATTTTTTAACATAACCAATCCGGTCTTGCTTCGAACACCCAATCCCCTATGTCATCAATGGTCACAAGTATCCTACCCAACCATTTCATCTTTGATTAGAAAAGAAATACATGTACCTTAGCCATAGCATGTTGAAGATTAGAAAAGAATTAAATTGAAATGCTAACAGTAAGCGATTGATTTTTTTTTGGAAATTAATCAATGCACTTACAATAGAAATATAGACATGATTGGTTGGTTCACTTGGTAACACTTGCATAATTCCTCCAGATTACTCCTCAACACAATTATGTCTCGATTTATTCCAAAAACACCTTCATTTCCCAAAAACGTGTAGGTGGAGTTATGATGGTGTGCGTTGAGCAAATTGTACAAAACCTAAATGAATGACAGGTAACCCTTTTGGACTTGTGACTTTGCTATAGCGGGCTTCTTGATGTTCATAGTCTTTGGAACTATTTTGTTTGTCTGTGGCCGGCTAACCTTCAGATGATACTTTTTTGTAGGGTCGACGTATACTAGGCATCGAGGCCATAGAACAAAAATCCCTTTAGCGGTTCCTACCTTCTTATACTCTTTTTCTGGAAGTGGTAAGCTTACATTTTGGACATAGGCTTTGTCCACCATCCCCATTTCCATTCCATCGGGGATTGGAATTGAATAAGGATTTTTCATAGACTCGTAGAAAATACCATCCGCAACATGGAGTGGGTTTTCACTCTCACCCACCTCTATGAAAAGCTCACATAATTGGGAACCCTGCATCATTTGGTTCACAAATAAATTAACATCATCCCGAAAAGTATTAAAATGATTAAAATAATAAATTTAACCTTTTTCGGGGTGGAAAGGATGTTTTGATCCGAAGTATCTTCATTCCTTGGTATTTGTTGCAATATGTTGTGGTTCAACTCTACTTCACCTAGAGAGTGGTGAGATCCTCTATAATCCGGTTCCCAATCGCTATTCAAATCATTCCGATTGTTGGATAATTGTAGGCCGGTGTGCTTCACCGATTTGCGAATTAAGATATCTTGTTGTTCAATTTTCTTGTCTCTCATAATTGCCTCATTCTACAAAGTGTAAAGTCTCGAAGATTTCGCCTTATGGTATGAACTTACAATGCCAAAAACCTCTCTTTGAGTCACGAAAGCGCCAACCCCTCGCGTGCATCCCGGGTGGTCGGATTTTCCAGTGGCCTCACAAAAAATATCATGCTTTCCGATCGGAACCAGCTTTTTCATTATGTTTCAATTTAGCCTAGTTTAATTCAAAATAATAAATGCAGTAGTAAATAGCAAGATTCTATCTTCTTCCTCTAAATGATATTTCGAGTTTAAAATAGAACAAGATAAAAAACTCTTACCACTTTTTCCGCGATTCGAATTGCCTCTTTCTTTGCATATTCACCCTTGGCTCTTAGGAATAGATCACACCAATCTATTTGTTCGACCTCCAATGGTACAACCAATTACTGAGCTTCCTCCTCGTCCACCCCCATTGCCAATAAACGTCTTGTTCATATTTTTCCTTCATGATTTCTAGCGCCGCCAAGACATAATCACCGCGGCTCTTCCGATGAGAAGTTATGTTCATTCCCACAAATTATTTTTTCTCATCTCTCATACCCTACGAGAAACGTGGGAAGCCATGTGACATTCACACTAAAAAGGCATAATAAAATCACATGATTTTTACTAACATTTTTTTTTACATTTTCTAATGCTCTTTTCTTGTGGATTTCCCAATTCTCTAGTGAATATCCGTGTAGGTAAGCCATGAATGGTCACCCTTTTCTATTGAGTAGACATAATCTCTTGATAAAGTGTATTTATGTTCTTGCTAGCTTTTTGATAGCATGCTCATCGTCCTCTTCCTTAGGTCATCCCAATCCGGCATTTTGATTTCAAATGGTCTCTATGGTTTCAGAAGAATTCTAAGTCACTATGGGTTTATCGAATTTTGATATTGTAAAACAAGGGATTATAAAGGAAATGCAATCATGTACGTAGATGTACCTTGCATTCCATTCAAAGGGTGGTTTTGTAATCCCTCGGCACATCGTGCCAACTATCGTAACGTAGTCCATCCCACCTTCCCAACCCAACTAGACCACTTTGCACGCTCCTCTGACAAGAAAATACCATTTGCGTTGAATACCAAGGGGGTCATTTCTTTCTTGCTATCCTCCACTCTAGCGTTCTACAATGTGTTTTCAAAGTTCCTACAACTACGGGTCCCTCATCTTCCTCATCATCATCTAGCATTGTTTCGGTGTTCCTACCTCCGGAAAAATCATGTTTTTCATAACTTCACTTCTTAGCCATTATCGAACTTCCAAAATCTATAATCAACTAATTGATCACTTCAAATAGCATGACAAACCCTAACAATTTAACAAGTGACAAATGAATGATTAATCAATCGTGCATCATATCAAATATACTAATAACAAAACACATTGTTTTTTCACAACACAATATCTCAACATGGATAAGCCTTGAAAATTCGTACACATTTGTTTTCGAGATTGAAAAACCCACCTATAGTGTATGTTTTAGATGATTTTTGTTTACCTCATACTCTAATCTTTAAAGTCCTTGTAGATTTCCATTCCTTGCCTCAAACTACTCCACGTCTGTTGAATATTGAGCACCTAGTGTAGGGTTTTGGTTTATCAACATCAAGGAAGGATCTATGCGAAGATTTGATGGAAGAAGATGGGAGAATTGAGTTTTGGTGGATTTTTGAGGGAAAATGCCCCAAAAAAATGTGAGTTAATAGTGATTAAAAAATCACTTCGAATTGACTTTAATGCCTTTTGGGGCTTACCCGTGAATATTGCTTCCGAGCCCGGAAGGTTTTCATGTTTTTTTTCTCATACATGAGTTACTTCCAAACTCGGAAATGTCTTTCAATTACATAAAATCCGACAAGCTTCCTCACTCGGAAGTTATTTTCAGTATAAAAAAATTAGTTTCAGTACTGTTCTAACATTTCCCCCAAATCCTTTACCCTAATCTCTCCTTCCAAAGTCGGACCCAAGGAAACCATCAATTTGTAAGAGGAATCATGTCGAGGATGAGGGAAACAGGAAGGAAAAACGGCCATGGCAATGCTTCAACCCGGAGCCACGACCCGTTTGACGAGCCTGGGCGTTCTGACAAAATTTTCAACACGAAGGAAAAAGAAAGGTATGTGGAATTCTTAAAAAAACGAAAATGTTGTTATCCTAAGGTAGTGCTAGTTATAAAATACAAGACTTATATCTTGGTTATGTTTTAAGGTACTTTAAAAATCAAGGAATGGACAAATTGATGACATTGGAGGATAGTGTGCACCCAGACAAGGTTGTCCAATTTTATGCGAATTTAGGTCTAAATTTTCAAATAGTGACTTGACTATGGTGAATAAAGTTAATGTTACGGTCACCAAGTACACCATTAATGTTGTTCTAGGCAATGAGTATACCAACCCCTCTAAAGTAAGGCCCCGCAATCCTAATGGACCCCTTGAAATCTACCATACACAGCAGTTCCCCGGTGTTACTGACTCGAAACCCTTACGCCCGGTTAAAATTGGGATGAAATATTTCATAGGGTAGAGGATACACCATGTAGGGCTGATACTTATGATGTGGGTTAACCAACGGTTGAGTAGAGGCTAGTCTATGAGTGGATTTGCTCGAATGTTTTGCCGTCGGGAGGGCACGCTTGCGAGCCAACTATTGGAAATATAATGTTGTTCTATTATGTGATGGAGGGCCTTCCTATTAATCATGGCTTTCTGATCATTAACTATATGTTGAAGGCTGCTGCTACAAAAAAGAAAGATCTCCCTTATGGGGATTAATCACTGCATTGCTGAAGCAGTTTGGGGTCGTATTTGTAGATAGATCACTTAGGTTATATTTTTATGATCAAATCTAGTTTGCACACAAGAAATTGGAAGTGGGCGGCGATTTGAAGTGGCGTCACAAGGTTATGGAGAGACCCGGGGCAGACGCTAAAGCTGTGAAGAGAGCTAGAGATGTAGATATAGAGCATACCGAGGCATCACGTGAGTTCACCAACATTTATGTACAGAACTTTGTTCAATAGAACTCTTCGTTGACACATATTTCCTTAAATTTTGTCATTGTAGGTGGCTGAGTTGACAAGAAGAGCCGTGTGTCGAGCTACACAGCGTACATTCGAGTTGATGTTAGCAAGGTAAATGTAGAGCTGGGGCGCGCTGAAGCCCATCATGCCAAGTTCATCTAGGCCGCTGGGGTGCAATTGGAACTACCCGACGACAAACCAATGGAAAAATTTGCACCAGAATACTCTGAGAGTGGCCCCGATGACGAAGCCCCCAATGATGAAGAAATTAATGCAGAGTTTGCTGCAATGTTTTGTGACGATTAGTTTTTTTAAGTGAAAACACCCGAGGGTGGGGGTTGATATATTGGTACCCCAAGCCAAAATGAGCGAGCCAGAGTCATCATAGTAGCTTATACAAAAGGCAACATCATTGCCTCCAAAAGAATGATCGGATACTATTATCTATGAGTCTATATATATGCAAAATCTAGAAAAAAGGTAGTTGTGATTCCAAAGTAACGAACCTCCACACCAAGTGTTAATTCATTACTTTGGCCAAACAACTACCAGTTAGTCAAGTCAGTAAGTAAAATGGATAGAGGGATTGAGCTAGTAAGTCTGTGAGGAGTCGAAAGTCCCCTCGAGCACACGAAAGTCCCCTCGAGCTGACGGTGGTCACCTTGAACACACGGTTGTCCCCTCGAGCACACAGATGTCCCATCGAGCACACGAATGTCCCGTCGAGCAGTCGAAAGTCCAGTCGAGCACACGAATGTCCCCTCGAGCAATCGAAAGTCCCCTCGAGCATACGAATGTCCCCCCGAACACACGGATGTCCCCTCGAGCACACGGATGTCACCTCGAGCACACAGATGTCACCTCGAGCACACAGATGTCCCCTCGAGTGTACGAACGTCCTGTCGAGCAGTCGAAACTTCCCTCGAGCACACTAATGTTCCCTCGAGCACACGGATGTCCTCTCGAGCACACGAATGTCCCGTCGAGCAGTCGGAAGTCCATTCGAGCACACGAATATCCCCTCGAGCAGTTGAAAGTCCCCTCGAGCATACGAATGTCCCCACGAGAACACGGATGTCCCCTCGAGCACCCGGATGTCCCCTCCAGTGTACGAACGTCCCGTCTAGCAGTCGAAACTTCCCTCCAGCACACTAATGTCCCCTTGAGCACACGAATGTCCTCTCGAGCACACGAATGTCCCGTCGAGCTGTCGGGAGTCCCCTCGTGCATACGAAAGCTCCCTCGAGCACATGAAAGTCCCTTCGAGCAGTCAAAAGTCCCTTCGAGCACACTATAGTCCCCTCGAGCACACGGATGTCATCTCGAGGGGACTATAGTGTGCTCCAAAACACAGTATAACCATCTCCACACTCATCCATGTTTTGGAGTTCTTGTGGGACTGTGGAAAGGACCACAGTAATTTGGCCCACAAGGTGATCCCTAATTGGCTTTTCCACCATAATTTAAGTGAGCAAGCTTCAATAATTAACTTAATAGATCTAAAACCCAATCCATAATGAGATTTAGGGATAGCAATGTCAGTCCACTTTTTCCATAACTTATTTTTTCTTTCCTCAGTCTCCCCCAAAAGAAACTGACCATTCTTTTTTCCATGGATTTTACAATAGACGTCGGAGGTTTACAAACAGTCCAAATATGATGAGGGAGAGAGTATATGCATGATTGGATGAGTGTCATCTTCCCTCCTGCACTTAACCATCTATTCTTCTGGTTTTTAAATCTCTTACCCATAATTTCAAGAAAGGGATGAAAATATCTAGATAGGGTTCTTCCTTTGAAAATAGGGAAACCTAGGTACTTAAATGGGAAGAATTCCTCTCTTCATTCCTAGGATAGACCTAATCTGATTTTTCTTAGTGACTGTAGCTCTCTTGCTAATGTAAAACTCTGATTTTTCATAGCTGATTTCCTGTCCTGATGTTAACTCAAATATCTGCAGAAATGCTTTAATCCTAGTTAGACCAGATTTTGAAGCTTGCATAAAAATTATGGTGTCATCAGCATAGCTTAAGTGGGTGACTGGTAAAATAGTAGAGGGAAGAGAGAAATATTGCAAACTGTTATTTTGAAAGATGAATGAAAGGCTCCTGGAGAAGGATTCTGTGAAGATATTGAACAGTAAAGGAGAAAGGGGATCACCTTGTTTGATACCTCTAGTTGATTTAAAAAAACCAACAGGATTACCATTGATAAGCACAGAGAAGTAAGCCTGGAAAAGGTTGTTCATGACCGCCTTAAGAAATTTACCTGAGAAACCAAATTTATGCAAAATATTCTGCAAGAAACCCCATCTAACCTTATCAAAAACCTTTTTCAGGTCCAGTTTGAGCATACAATTTGGTACCCTATTTTTTTTGTCAAGGAATCTAACCATCTCTTGAAGATATAGGATATTGTCTGAGATATCTCTATTATTCATAAAAGCAGTTTGGTTTTGAGAAATTAGTTTGTCCATATATGGTTTCAGTCTTTTCATGAGAACCTTAGAGCAAATTTTATTAGCAACATTAGAAAGGCTAATAGGCCTGAAATCATCAAAAGATAATGAGGTAGGTTTTTTAGGAATAAGAGTTATCCAAGTGCTAGAGATACCTCTTGGTATGTTAGATCCTAGAAGAAAATCATTTATTGCAGATAAGAGGTCATCTTTTATGAAATCCCAGCATTTGATGTAAAATTTACTAGAGAAACCATCAGGCCCTGGGCTACTATTCCTATTCAGCCCCATGACCACTGATTTGAGTTCAGTTTCTGTTACAGGCCTAGATAAACTGGCGTTATCTTGCTCAGTGATGATGGAAGGAACCTGGCTAAGGAAGTGTAGATAGTAGGTGGAATCCACAGGGTTCATAGATTCGGTTAGCAGGTCAGAGAAGTGTTTGACAGCTTCATTCTGAATGTCTGTAAAATTGTCCAGCCATTGATCAAACTAGTTTTTGATTTTAGATACATTCAATCTACAGTTCTTCTCCTGAACAGATTTATGGAAAAATTGGGTATTATTATCCCCACATTTAAACCAATTCAATCTTGACTTATGTTTCCAGAATTTTTCTTTCTCTTTTAAAGCTCTGAGAAGAAGTGCCCTTTTTTCCATTAAGAATGATAAGATCAGTTTTTGAATGGGATAAATCATAGATTACTTCCTGTCTTCTGAGATTATCCTCAACCATCATAACATCAGAGTCAATATTACCAAAGCTCTCTTTGTTCCATATTTTAATTACTTTCTTAACTCTAATTAGCTTAAGATATAGGCCCATCATACCTGTTTGGTGAATAGGAGAAACCCAGTTCATCCTGATTAAATCCAAGAAATCCGGCCTGTTGTACCAACAGTTGAGAAATCTAAAAGGTTTTGGGTATGAGGGAGGCTGAGTAGCAATTTGGAACAAGAGGGGTGAATGATCCGAGGATTGCCTATTGAGGATCTGTATGGAGGAAGCTGGGAATTTATTGCTCCATTGGAGTAAACAATCTTGAACTTTGATTTAAGACCTAGACATTTCCAATATTGTTGTTCGAATAATATTATAAGTACTTATTGTCGTTAAGGATGTTGAAACCTGAGATTAATTTTCAAATATTCAGAATCAAACATTTTGTAATTATGTATGTTTAATTTATCAACCATTCTGTAGTTTAGGTTAATGTAAGACATCCTAAGACCTCGGAAAATAAGCAGAATGACCACAGGCCACAATGTTCGTCCTCATTTGGAAGTCATTCTTGACTATTTAAACTATGGTCATGAATGAGTTCCTAATTCGAAAGTTAATCGGACAAAATGGCATAGCATATAATGGATGGAAAACAATAGATACAATGCTCCGGACTCAAAAATATTACTTCTGGGATCAGGTATAATTTCCGTTCCAAAAATGACGGATAGGCAATTCAACTTAGTAATTTTCAAGAAAATAACCTAGACTAATTTTTATCACCTGAAAGAGCTTCCGAACTCGGAAGCATCCTTCCAAGGTCAGGTGTCCTATTCGTTCCAGACCTGCTATCTATCTCAACTTCTGGAAAAAAAATTGACATAATCCTATATTTTATGCTCACACATGACAATACTTCCTCACTCGAAAGTACACTTCCAATGTCAGCTGCCATTTCAGGTGTAAAACTGCTCACATAATTAAAAATTAGGATTGCGTATTTTTTCCAGTTCCTCATTCAGAAGCATGTTTTCACCTGTTTATCATTTCATACCTAGATTACTTCTGAACTTGGAAGTAGGGTTACTATATAAAAAAAGGAAAAATCCCCAAATCATTTCAATTACAAACCATAGCTTACTAAATCTACTACTTGCGGCACTGGAATCAATCCAAAATTTCCTCATCTGCATATTTCCTTGCTTATACAATGGCCTCATTGCAACAAGGAGACAATGGGAGTAAGGTTCTAATCAAGAAATGCACTTCCAAAATGGCTGGGAAAACTTCCGATCAACGCGCTAGGTTTGTATCACGCAAGGCTGAATTGAGGTACAACGAATTGCGCACCGAAGGTAAATTTCTAGATTGCTACGTGCTAGAATTTAATGAGTACTATAGAATAGGGCTAGCTAAACGTGTTCAATTATTTTCTGAGCAATATGTAGAGAAATTGATGACTATGAATGAAACTTCTCACTTTGATGAAGTGTGTCTGTTTTATAGCAATTTCCATCAGAAAAAGGATGGTGAGTATGCAACTAAGGTTAACAGGCACACTATTGACCTAATTTCGTGGATAATTAATGAATTCATAGAGTGTCCATACAAAGGTCCAGAAAATGTGTTTCCCGTGACGTCATGGGACTTTTGAATGATGTTTACCATAGAGAGGCTTTTTCACTACAGTTTGACAAGCCTTATGTTGAACCCGTAGCCTGTAGTGAAAAGTATTTTGGTTGTGACCCTGCCAATTTAGGGAAGCCAGAGAGATATGACACTAGTAAGCTGACCATAGACCAGTTCATAGTGTACGAAATGATAGCAAGAATTATTGTACCCATTACCGACCACCTAACCAAGCCTTTTTATGAATGTCTCATGATTTATTACATCATTGAGGGTAGGAAGATTAATCTAGGTGCCGTGATCTTCAATCACATGTTTTGGGTTTCCACATCGAAAAAAAATCAAAAGCCTACCATAAGGTAATATAATCACATTTATCCTGAAGAGCATGCCCGTGATGGCACTACATAGTGAGGAGAAGCAATGCAAGTGGTTCGACAGGCAACACTACACAAGGAAGAAGTGGATCTTGGTTGATGGCAAGTGGGCTCACAAGCCAGGTGAAGAACCGAACAAGAGGCCAAGAATTGAGCAAGGTATAAAACACATGCTTTTCAATATATTCATTATTTTTAAAAGATGTCATGCTATAATAACAGGTTATGTTTACTTTGAAGACGAATCTTCTCCAACTTTCATGAAAGGGTTCAAGGCATGCTACAAATAGGTTCATAGGGGAACTGGCGCAAATGAGGGAGCGTATATGAAAGTTGGAATGACGTTAGCGCGCTAACGAGCATCACTTGTCCTCTAAGTCCACAGCACATCTAGGCCAAGCTCTTCTATTTGATTTTTTATCACATGTTCCAAGCTAGAAATGTAATTGACTTGATTTCAATAAACTTCTCCAAATTTGACCTTATGTAGCTTAAATATTCGAATTTGTGCTATGCTATATGCTCTGGATTACATAGAATTATTAGCTCTTCCATTTTATCTGATTTTGAATTTAAGTTATGTTTGGTTTATTGACTCAAAGTAGGGGGAAATGATGCCTTATAACAGTTTTACCATTTCAGCCAAACAGGTTCCACAACCAGAAGTACATAGGGTGGTCAAGCCAACACAAGAAAATCAACTTAGACCCCCACATAAATTGAACACCTACTTATGTTTCTTCTTCCTCTTCCCAATATTCTTTTGTTTTCGTCTCCTTTTAGTAATCTTCCCACGTCCATCAAACCCTGTTCCGTCTTCATGGTCAGTTCGGCCTAAGAAACCATATAAACTTGCATCATCATCCAATAGAATAGTGCTTCCAAATTAGATTCATTTAGGGAATTTTGACCAAAGTCAATTACATCTTCTGTCGCATTTTCCTGGCTAAAAGTCCTTTTCCCTTCGACAAAAACATCCCATTGAGGATCTACGAAATCTCTAATATAGAAGACTTGATGAGCTTGTGATACCAAAATGAATGGATCTTCTCTATAACCAACTCGACTACGATCAACAAGGGTGAATCCCATTCAATTTTGTGCCCGGTGTTTACATCTACCAATTGACATTTAAACACGGGAATTTTCATTGTCACATAATCGAGCTCCCATACCTCGATTATAGTTCCAAAGTAGCAGGTCTGGCCATACATTGGTTTTCCATCACTTGCACTCCCTACATATAATGCCTCGGACACTAGTGTCACACCACTGTTTTGTGATACCCTTAGTCATCACTTGATTTGGTGCCAAAAGTGAATCCATTAATGTCGTACCCAGAATAGGATGTAACTGTACCCAATGGATGCCACGCCAACCATTTAACCGAACGTGGATGATCAACCTCCGTGATATAAGATTGTAGCTATGATGCGAAATCACTAGTGTGTTTTGGAAGAACACATGCTTCGTTGTATAAAGGATGTGAGACCCTTATCCCGTGTGAATATCTACATAGGGAACAACATCATCATGATTGCGAAGAACATACATGTGAGCTGAACAAAAATCTTCCGCACTAGGGCTAACTAGTTTGCCCTACTGTACACCAACACCCTGCAACCGGCCATCATGTCTACTTTTTAGGAGGCCAACGGAATCAAATTCATTCATATAATCTGTACAAAACTCAATGGCCTCCTCCACCACGTAACGCTGAACAATGCTTGCATCAGGTCTGTAATGGTTCTTCATAAAATGTTTGTAGATTTTCATATACCTCTGAAAGAATACATCCACCTCAAAAATACCAGACCACACAACTTGATCTCATAAACCAAATTTACAATTAGATGGACCAGTTTGTCAAAGAATGAGGGGGGGGGGGGTACTCCATTCGACACAGAACTTCTACTATCATCAATTGCAAACAGTTAAGCTTTCGATGACTAATGGTTTTCACACAAATTGACTTGAAGAACAGACAAAGTTTTGTGTTGCACAATCGCACGTGAGCAGGCAAGGTTGCCCTTATGGCTACGACATTCAGTTCTTGCATCAGGCTATGTAAATAATGTGATTTATGTCCAATTCTTACACTCCTCTACAGACATACGCGGACTCATGTTAGACGAGTAAGCACCAGGCACCTTCACACTACAGTGTCTCATAGTATGATTTCTTCTCTGAATGAGACATTGAATAGCAAGCGAGTGGAAGGTAAGAATCATCTCTGCTCATGACCGGTGCCAAACTACTCTTGATTCCCATTTCAACCAAGTCAAGCCAAGCCTTCAAACATTCTTTTTTTTACCGGGGGTATTCAAAAGTGTTCCAATTAATGAATCACACACATTCTTCTTAATGTGCATTACATCAAGACAGTGTCGTACATCCATATCCATCTAATAAGGGGGTCTAAAAAAATGGAGCATTTCTTCCAACTTCCTTCATTTACCACTTTACGCTTTTTTTCCCAAAATCACTAGGCAAATCCTTAACTTTCTCATAAACCTCAACACCAGTGGGTGGTGACGGGGCCATTTTCTCCTCAGCTTCTCTATTAAACCATTTTTTTTCCGATCTCCACAGGTGACCATCTGGAAGAAACCTCTGATGGCCTTGATAAATGGTTTTACAACCATGCTTCAATTAAAAAAATGAGGTTTGTTTCTCACATATTGGACAAGTGTAGTACCCTTTCATTGAGTACCCTGACAAATTTCCATATGCGGGAAAGTCATTTATCGTACAAAACAACAACACCTTCAATGTAATATCCACTCCTTTGAAAACATTGTAAGTCAGGACGCCATCATTGAACAACGTCATCACATCATCCACCAAAGAAGCGAGGTACACATCTATATCATTACCAGGTTACTTGGGGTCTGATATGATCATCGATAATAAGACGTACTTTTGTTTCATTGTTAACCATGACGGGAGATTTTATATGACTAACATAACTGGCCACGAGTTGTGGGTACTGCTCATATTACCGAATGGATTCATACTGTTGGTGGAAAGAACAAGTCTTAAATTACGAGGCTCAGAACCAAAATCAGGGTACAAAGCATCAATCTTCTTCCATTGCTCACCATCTGATTTATGTCTAATCACATCATCAACATGCTGGTCTCTCTCAGAATGCCAACGCAACAATTTAGCATCTTCTCTGGAAGTAAACAACTTCTTCAACCAAGGAATGATAGGTAAGTGCCATAATACTTTAGCAGGTGTTTTTTTTTCTTTGAAACCAAATATGCATCCACCCCAACCGCAATGCCTCCTCTATTTAACTGGTAGCGAGACTCACCACACACCCGACATCCATCCAGGACCTTATCCGCCGGTCCTCTAAACAACATACAATCATTCGGAAAAGCGTGGATATTTTTCAATTCCATTCCTCGAGGACAAAGAACTCTTTTCGCGGTGTACAATCTATATGGAAGAAGGTTTCCTTCAAGTAGAAAATCCCTACCTAGTTCAAGTGTCTCTGTCATGCCTTTATTAGTCCATCCAAATTTTTCTTTCAAATTCACCATTCACAAGGTGGCACTTAAGATTGAATGCTTAGAACCCATGTACATCAGCGTCTTCTTGTCATTTTGCAAAGCTTCAAGAACTTCTGGTTTACCCTGGAGTTCTCTAGAAACATCCCCCACCATCTCATCAAATGCATCATTCACATCTAAATTATCAACCTCTTCATGGGTAACTTCTTCAACACAGGGAGTAACAATCTCTCCGTTCCACACCCAAAAGGTATAGCTAGTTTCAAACCCTCGAATGATGAGATGTTCATGTATCTTCTTCCTTCCTAAATATACATCGTTCTTACAATCCTTACATGGAAAACATGCCCTTGAAAAACCATTCTTCAAAGCATGTTCAAAGGCAACCAAAATAAAATATTCAACCAAGGGGGATGTAATCGGGTGATTTTCTCAAATCTCTTCCAATTAATTCAATCTTACCCATCATCAATCATATAAAATGAAATGCAATTAACATCCACTCAACACGTAAAATTCAAACACATAACCATCCATTGCACTAAAGCATCAAAGCTAATTCAATGCAAAAACCAATATCATACAACACTTGAATTCAACTCAATCCTTAATGATTCAATTGAACACTATATATACCTTGTCCAATGCTAATGGGCGGCAGTACTACTTCTTGTTCGGGAACAAGACATCTTCCAAGTTCGTAAGTTATGAGGCTAACATCTGCATGAACCCCTGAACAACTATCTAGTTCGAAAACAGGACATGAGTTATGTTTCGAATTCGTAAATAATTTCAGCTCTTCAGCCATACTGTAATCAATCAGTTCATCATTCGGAAGTTGATAGGGCCCTAGTTTCAAACTCGGAAACTACGAGATTTAAAGGCAGTTTGGTTGAACCGCCTTTGAATTGAACGGTACAAAGGCAGTTATTACATAAACAGCCTTTGTTTGGTTACAATTAAAGGTGGCTATAATATAACCGCCTTTAAACAGCTGGGGGGAGGGACCCACTACTTTCGAGTTCCGAAGTAGCCAGGGAAGGCGGTTTCTTCCCAAAATTTTATAACCGCCTTTGAATGGTGCCTTTAATCACAAGCTTTCCAGTAGTGAAAGGATGACTAGAAATGTAAACCAATTGCGCACAAGATTTCTTATCATATTAGTTACCTTTTTCCGTGCTAGTTGTGATCGTAGTTATATTGTTTGATCTAATTGTTGGTTAATTTAGTTTTTAAAGTATTTGTAGTGTTTCCAAAAAGCAAACCCCCCCAACTTGGTTACCGCAAATACAGAGTGATTTCTTCGTGTGTTTTTAATTACATTTTAAAACTCGATAAAACCCCCTTTTCCTCGTGGATGACCATGTCTTACCACTAGCTACTATTTAGTAATTAGCCATAATTTGGTCATATAAATACTATCTTTGAGAGGTACGGCGACGACCTCCAAAAGTTTTGCTCCGCTGCCGGGGAAATGCATAATTTACTAAAGTATTAGTTTAGTTTTTGTGTGTTTTTATTTTACTTGTTTGTTGTTGAGGTTTGCTTGCTTTTGGGATTGTTACTTGGGATAAGGTTGTATTGCTTTGGTTCTTGGTTTATGGTTGATACTCGTACCAATAGATAAGAACCCTTGCACTACAAACCCAATCTATTAGAAACACTCCAGAGAGCAAGGAGACTAGCCCATTTTGCTAACCAAACCACCCAAATATCAACTGAAGTAGTTACACCAACTATGGCGGATGATACTAGAACTTTGAGGGAGCTCGTGGATTCTAACCTAGAAAGATAACCCCTTTGCATCACATTCCCTCATATTTTGGAAAATGTAACTTGTGAGTTTAGGCCCGAGATGATCCATTGTCTACCATCTTTCCATGGGATGAGTAGGGAGGATGCGAACAAGCATTTGTCTGAGTTCCACCCCGTGAACATGAACATGAAACCATCCGGAGTTTTAGAGGACAATTTCAATCTAAGGGTGTTTCCTTTCTCTTTGAAGGATGCAACCAAAGATTGGTTGCACCACCTTTCCCCGGGGAGTCTAACATTATGGAAGGAAATGAAGAGTAGGTTTTTCGATAAGTTCTTTCCGGCATCCAAGTCTGCGGGGCTAAAGAAGAAGTTAAGCAACATCTCCCAACGTTTGGGTGAATCTTTATACAAATATTGGGAAGGTTCAAGAGGTTGCTAGCGAGTTGCCCTTACCACCCATACAAGGAAGGAGATCTTATGTATTATTTCTTTGATGGTTTTTCCTGTTAAAGATACGAGGATGATCAATGCCGCTTGTAATGGGTCAATTTCCAAGAAGGCCTGAAAGACGTCATGGTATTGTTTGAAGATATGGTTAATGGAACAAGACAATTCGGGGTGAGAGAAAGGGAAAGCGTGCAAGAGGCTCCCCATTTGGAAAACCCCAAGCTTGAGGAGCAAGTTCAAGATTTAGCTTCCATGATGAAGAAGCTAATGAAAGGGAGGATGCATCAAGCCAAAGCTTTTGGGGTTTGTTCATTGGATCACCACACCGATGTATGCCCTCAATTCCAAGATAACGGGCTTGAAGAAGTAAAGGAAATTAGATACCAAGGTGGAAAAGGGCAAGGCAGACAAGGTTTTCAAAGAGGATAAGCTCATGAGAAGAAGTATGATCCATACTCCCAAACTTACAATCCCGGGTGAAGAGACCATCCAAAATTTCGGTGGAAGGATAAGCCAGCAAGGAAATCAATTCTTAAGGTGGTTTTCAAGGTAACCAAGGTGGGTTTCAACCAAATCGTCAAGGGGTACAAGCCCATTACCAAGGAAATCAAGGGTATAATTGGGCACCATAACAATTCTACCCGAAGGATGAAGGCTCATCTAACCACCGAGAAGGGAGATCAAGGTTGGAGAACAAGGAGCTTATGCATGCCATAACTACCATGGTCACAAATTTGGAAGACCGCACCTCCACTAGATTCAAGAACTTGGAAAATAAAGTTAGCCAAATTGCATCTTCCGTGGCCCGATTGGAGGCTAGGAATTTCGGGAAACTTCTCTCACAGCCGGAATTGAACCCAAGGAAAATGTAAGCTCAATCACCTTAAGGAGTGGGAAAGAAACCAAGGAGACGGGGTAAGTTGTTAAGGATGGGAAAGAAGTCGAAGAGAAGCTTATGGTGAAAGGCCAAGAGGTTGATGAGGTGATCACTCAACCACCGAAGAAGAGAGAAATTGAAAAAAAATCCTCCGACCACCACATTTTCTGCGGCTTTGTGGAACAAGAATTGCAAGGATGAGAATAAAGCCCTTTTTGAGGTTTTCCACAAATGTGAGGTAAACATTCCCCTTTTTTATGCTATCAATCTAGTGCCTAGGTTTGCTAAATTCCTTAAAGAGTTATGCACACCTAAGAGAACTAAAGCATTGAATAATGTTGGAAAAATTAAAATTGGTGGACAAGTGTCGGCTCTTTTTCAAAAGAAACTACCTCCTAAATGCAATGATCCCGATATGTTCACTATCCCTTGTGTTATAGGTGACACAATTTTTGAAAAGGCAATGGTATACCTAGGAGCCTCTATTAAAGTAATTCCCTACTCTCTACACAAGACTCTTAACTTAGGGACTTTGCATGAAACTATGGTGATCATACAACTAGCCGATCATCCCCAAACTATTTTTAAAGGATTAGTGATAGATGTGTTGGTTAAAGTGGATAAACTAGTTTTCCCCGCCAATTTTTATGTTCTCGATATGTTGCATGATGAGAGTGCGCCCACTATCTTTTTAGGGAGACCATTTTTTAAAATAGCGAGAACTAAGATCGACGTGCATAGTGGTACATTGACATTAGAGTTTGATGGAGAAAAAGTAGGTTATGAGATCTTCAAGGATAAAGAGCTTCCAAAGGATAAAATGTCTTGCCATGGTGTAACTATAATTGAAAGTTTGCATGAGCCTCACAATGAATTTGAACATTGCCACATGATTAACTTAATTGAAGTTGATAATGGAATGAGTAAGGCATCTAAGCAAGTTTCTAGTAGTTTGAACAAGGTCAATGTTGCATACGCGAATGTCTCTAGTACTAACTTGCAGCGAGTGAAGAAGGGGTTAAAGAAACATCATCTAAATCCCCCTCACTCTAAAGAGTCCCCAAAACCACCCAAAAATGGGCGAGGCACACAAGTCCATTTGGTTCCAAAGATGGGGTTTAAGACGAGAAAATGTTAGAGACCAATACATGCGGAGACAAGAATGAGTGGAATCACAGATGGTGATTCCGGAGACCCGAGGAATGTTTTGAATGAAGCTTGAAAACGGGAGTATGGCATGCCAACGGTGCTAAATAAAATTGGTTTTGATCATCTGGATAGCCATTCGTGACTTGCGGTCGATGTAATTGTGATGTCCTTTTTGTTAAGGATTGTGAAGATTTGTTGTTTTGATTGAAATTTATGATTTATTTTTCTTCTTTTTTTTTCTTCTTGGAACACTATTATGCTTGGATTGCATGATTTTTTTCCAGAAAGCATTTGGTTTTGGAGAAAAAGGAGCGAGAAAAAGGGGTGAGCAACTGGGGCTAAGAGAAGTTCAACTCACAAACCGTATAGACGTGTAGGGTCCCGATGCTCACACATTGACCCATCTCTAAATTACCAAATTCCTTCCCTACCACCACTAAATACACCCCAAACCTTTTTACCCGCGACCCCCTTGAAACACACAATTCGAAACCAAAGAGGTATCTATCTCCTTCATTGCGATTTCAAGGCTCTATTCGATTTGTTGTGCATGACAGTGGTTGTTAATGGACCTTTATGATAGAGGTTGTGGGGAGAGTATATTGTGGTTGTGGTAGTTTGTCCATTAGATCTTATAGTTGTGCTACTAAGCGTGCTTTTGGTGTTTGTTACTCATCATGAATATCCTCTCATTTTCTCTTCTTGACATATGCTCTAGAATGTTTATTTGCATTGAAGAAAATGCAACATTTAAGTGTGGAGAGGGGAATAAGATGATACTTATGACTATTAGTTTAGTTTGTAGCAAGTAGCTCTTTTAAGAGCATTTTTAATGAGACATTTTTTTGAAAAAAAAAAATTTCCTGTAAGTTGAAAACCCGAGAGAGCAACTTAGGCAAAAATGGGAAGCCCGGATAGGTTGAAAACCCAAAAGGGAAACCTATGCAAAAATGAGAGGCAAAATGGTGAGGAAAATGGTGAGGGTGAGCCTTGAAAAAAATGTGTGAAGGTAGGATGAAACCCGAGAGGGCTCCTAGGCAAAATGAGAGAAAATGAAAAAAAAAATGCTTCTCTTGATTTGTCTATTTGTTGGCTTCTTTGGTGGAGTAAGCTAGTTTTACACTTGTATTTTATACCTTGCCTTTAATTGGTATGATGGTTGTTTAGATTATCTTAGACTTTGGGATGTGAGAGTGTGAGAGATTCTTATGTCTTGGGGGTTAGGGTAGTCTAGGAATATGATTTTGGAAGTTTTGGGGGAACTTTTGCATGCTAGTTTATGCTTAGATCTTTGTTTGTTCTTGTTTACACGAGGACGAGTAAACTTTTAAGTGCATAGAGGTATGATAAGACGTCAAATGCATGTATTTTCCAAAGTATTTAACATCTATTTTGTTATCATTTTGTTGGAAGATGGCTAGATTTAAGTAGGTTTACATCATAAGGGGTTTAGATCACCGTTTTCAGTTTTCGTATCTAAATCGCTCATTTTGTAACATATTTTGAGTCTAATAGATTTTTGGTCCTTACGAATCTAGATTCCTTTTTGTGAGATTAATTTGTAGATTTATCATAATTACTTTGGAGTAGTTTAGTAAAGGCCATTCGCAAGGACAGTAGAAGCCTAAAGGCCACTTACAAAGTGGTAGAAGATAGATTGAAGAAGGAAACCAAAGTAGCAGAGGAAAAATGGTCCGGATTTTTGGAGCTGAGTTTTGATAATGATCTAAGATGAATTGGTGTCCATGAATATCGTCATTGGATTTGTCTTTGTGAGTACTATAAAAATGATTACAAGAACTCCCAAAACGTATCAGCGTTCACCCGTAGCAATGGAAATAAGAAAAGGGTAGAAGCTGGAATTCTAGCAAGTCCATTACGGGCCTCAACCCACATCGTGGGCCGCATCCAAGTCCAGAAGGCAGTCAGCGAGTTCATTGCGGGCCGTAGCCCACATTGAGGCTCGTAACGGTGGAATAGGGCCAGCTTTAAAAACTGTTTTTCATCTCCAAACTTCTTTCTCTTCATACATTTTAGATCCATACTAAAAAATACTCTCCCAAAACCCTAGTTTGCATTTATTTTTCATCTTTAACTCTATGTTTACCATGGATTCCTACTATTTTGTTATAGGTTTTCATAATCTAAGCTAAATATACTCTTGAGAGCAATTGGTAAGCATTTCCAGTTTGAATTTGTGAGATTCAATTTATCCTATTTTTTGCTTTGATTATCAAGTATATTTTTTGCTTTCTTGTGTGATTAATGCATGATTTAGACTAGGATGATCAACTAGTTGAAAATTGTGGGTTAGTTATTTGCTAGGTTTTTGGTCAAATTCGGAAGACTTTGACCTTTTGTCAATGTGATTATTATTGGTCAATGCTACATTATAATTAGGAGTGACAACTAATTATGATTGTTGATTGATAAAATTGCTTAGACTTAGCATGAATTTGAATGAGTTTGACTAATTATCAACGTGACCCACTAATAACGATTAGAATGAAGACAGATCCTCGTAGACATTATTAGTAAATATATTTGTGCTATCTATGTGTTTCTCGCTTATAGGACATTGTGGTAGTTATGTTGGGTCTCTATGTGTATTGCTATCCTCGGGGAAGTCTATGACGCCGATTGTCTAGAGTGACCCGAGGGTAAGGGTCATTGTGTGGCGCCGATCGCTCACTGTAACTATAACCGAGGAGAGGCAAGAAATGTTTCCACTTGAAAGGTGTTAGCATGTACACATCTGGACGACTGAACTGTGTTCATACAAGAGCACAAAATTCCTTCATCTTGTTAGCTAATAAATATACCCAGATAGCCCAGAAATAATCATCCAAGTACTACCAACGTTTCTGCTTAAAAAGAATAAGAAGTACCACCAAAAGATAGTGAGTTATAAATCCCCCAAACATCACAATGGATTAAGTCAAATTACTTTCTAGTTCTATGAGAACATAATAAAAAACTATTACTAGACCATCTTTCTTGGAACTTCATGTTCTTCAATTGTTGCGGGAACTTCAAGCTCCATTGATCTCGACTCCACTCATTCTTCTTTGTGATAATCCGAGTGTCACCTACGTGTCTGCTTATCCTTTCTTCCATCAAAGGTAAAAAGCATATCAAGATTGTTTTTTTTTTCAAAAGTTAAACCATCAGCCGATGGGGGGAGTTTAAATCATTGGTTTCCCCAACAATATCAAAATACATACAAACAAAATTAGAAAATAGGATCTCAGACACAGTTCGTCTGAAGGAAAATATATTGTAATCAAACACTGATTGTTTGACAAATAAAATATTAACTTGAACATGTGTACAAAATTTCACTAAGGCTATACAAAATGAAATTCTATGCATCCTAATAATTCTACAAATATTTGAAGTGCAAAAGATAACCTGATACCAAAAATCAACATTGTAATGAAGAGACAGTTGCTTGGTCAGTATGTGGAATAATGAGAGTACAATCACTTGAAGCATATCAATATTGATTATCATTTTGTCCGAGAGAAAGTTAAAGATGGTTCCTTTCTTGTTAGGCATGTGCACTCTCTTGATCAGATTACTGACACGTTCACTAAGGCAGTTGGTACAACTCGCATTGTTTCTCTTTGATCAAAAGTTCTTGCCGCTCCACCTCTATAAACTTTGGGAGGGGGGGTATTAGAGTGCATATCAAGACTTTTTATTTGAATATACCTATTTTACTTAAATTTGCTTTACCTCCAAGTAAACCGAAGTATGTATACATGTTGAGATATTGCGAATAATACGAAATCAATTTACACAGTTATCACCTAATTTACAATGTACAAAAAAAGAAAGGACTTAATTTAAAAAAGTTCATGTCATCTCAAACAAAAAAATGTAACTTAAACTTAATAACAGATTCAAAATTATTAAACTAAAGTAAGTTAAGTATTGCATAATGCATTCTAATTTTGGTTGCTACTATATCTTTAGAGACATCTATGAAGAATTAAGATCCAAACACTTTCATTGGAACATAGAGGTACCTATATATTTTAGGTGTTGTTCTATTAAAATATTATCATTTGTTTTTCTAATTTTTTATACGAACAAAAACTAAATGTGAAGGGAGTTTCCATATGTTAGGTAGGTTGCTATGACTTCATTTATATCAACCATTAACATAATGTTTGCAAAGATTCCATATATTCTCATGTCTGTTCTTAATTTATATCTACATAGAGCAGCTACTGTGGCTTATTTCTAGTTTTGCAGGTACCAAAGGAGCAATGGATGTCAATGGAGAAACCATCTGTTGGAGAAGGAAGTGAGCAAGAGGAGCTTGATGGAGCTAGATGACCTGTGTTGGAGCAAGATGATCAAAGTTTTGAAGGCCACAAGATATACAAGTCTTGTGATAGAAGATGGTTTTTTACATGGAGCAATATATTGGTGCTATGTTTGGAGCCAGAAGAACAACCATGGAGATCACTATGGAGATACATGGATCAATTTGAAGCAAGATGCAAATTTTACAATTTTTTACTTCTTGGGAAGGAAAATGCGAGGGATCAATACGGGAGGCCACCTCTTTTTGCCGACACTTGGGGTGGAGGCAAAAAAGTGGTAGGCCGTATTCGAATCCCAACATGGGGTAAAAAAAGGCCGTCTCTTTAACTAACACATGGGGTGGAGGTAAAACAAACAGAATGACAACTTGTGGCTTTTATTGCTAAAGTCTAGTAAGCTACACTCGCTACTTCTTGTACAAGTTACTGAATACTTAAGCTGCATTGTATTATTCTTTGATTTTATGGTTAGGGAAGCGAAATAAATTCCTCCTCGCCTAGGTGAGGTTTAATTTAAAAAATGTGAATTTTTTTTAATGATAAGAAACAATATCAATTAATTTAATTCCAATCTTGAAAACACACTTTCATTCTAAAATACTCTCTTTTTTACTTTAAAAAGTATACATATAATATTGAAAGTATAGCGCCTTACATTTTTTGAAGGTAGAATTTTCTATATTTGATAAATAAAAAAATATAATAATTAGAGTGAAATTAAATATGAAATCTTTATCAATAATTTTTGCCAATAGATTAACTAAGAAATATGCACTTTCGACTGCCGGTAACAAAGTTATCACATTTTCGAGGAATTTTGGAAGCAAAACATAGACACCTAAAAACTTGGAAAAGCCTATAGTTTGGCACGGTATTATGAAGCATTTGGTAAGGCATGCTTCTATTGAAAAAGGATTTGGTGTTCTATTTAACAGATAAGCAACAAATAGAATGCACTATCCCCAAAAGTAATTGGCAAGTTAGCGTGAAATCGAAGAGTAGGAGAAACATTGAGTAGATGGCAATGCTTGCGCTTAAGAAGACCATTTTTTGCGGCGTCTCAACACAAGATGTTTCAAATATGATTCTGGCCTTGGTGAAAAATGATCCAAGAGGCAAGAACTCATTCCCATTGTTAGCATGTACACGTCTAGACCGCTGAACTGTGTTCATACTAGAGCACAAAATTCCTTCATCTTGTCATCTAATAAATATACCCAGACAGCCCAGGAATAATCATCCGAGTTCTACCAACGTGTATGCTTAAAAAGGAGAAGAAGCTCCACCAAAAGATAGTGAGTTATAAATCCCCCAAACATCACAATGGATTAATTAAAATTACTTTCTAGTTCTATGAGAACATAATGGAAAACTATTAATGGACCATCTTTCTTGGAACTTCATGCTCTTCAATTGTTGCAGGAACTTCAAGCTCCACTGATCTCGACTCCACCCATTATTCTTTGTGATAATCCGAGTGCTACCTACGTGTCTGCTTATCCTTTCTTCCATCAAAGGTAAAAAGCATATCAAGATTGTTTTTTTTTTCAAAAGTTAAACCATTAACCGATGGGGGGAGTTTAATTCATCAGTTCCCTCAACCATATCAAAATACATACAAACAAGTTAGAAAATAGGATCTCAGACACAGTTCATCTGAATGAAATATTTTGTAATCAAACACTGATTGTTTGACAAATAAACTATTAACTTGAACATGTGTACAAAATTGCACTAAGGCTATACAAAATGAAATTCTATGCATCCTAATAATTCTACAAACATTTGAAGTGCAAAGGATGGCCTGATTCCAAAAATCACCATTGTAATGAAGAGACAGTTGCTTGGTTAATATGTGGAATGATGAGAGTACAATCACTTGAAGCATATCAAGATTGATTATTATTTTATCCGAGAGCAAGTTAATGATGGTTCCTTTCTTGTTTGACACGCGCACTCTCTTGATCAGATTGCTGACACATTCACTAAGGCAGTTGGCATTTGGCACAACTCACATTGTTTCTATTCAATCAAAGGTTCATGTTGCTCCACCTTCATGAACTTGTGGGGGGGGGGGGGGTGTTATTAGAAGGCATATCAAGACTTTGTATTTGAATATACCTATTTTACTTAGTTTTGCTTTATCTCCAAACAAATTGAAGTATATATACATGTTGAGATATTGTGAATAATATGAAATCAATGTACACAGTTATCACCTAATTTACAATGTACAAACAAATGAAGGAATTAATCTAAAAAAATCCATGCCATCTCAAACAAAAAAAAATATAACTTAAACTTAATAACATATTCAAACATTGAAATACATAATTTAATCAAATAAAAAATTAAAAAGTATCCACATGTAAATACTAGCAGTTATTACTTATTCTTTTAAAAAATCATGCAATTATTAAACTAAAGTAAGTTTAGTACTACCTCCGTCCCAGCTCTTTCTGCGGAGAGAGAATCTGGAAGTATTTTTAAGAATAGTACTATTTGAAGGCTTTGTGTGGGATATCCTGAAATTCTTAACTCTTTTCCTTTATTTTCGTTCAGATTAAGTCCAAGATTTGGTTAAATAGAGATTATGAAGGGTTATGGGATAATGTGGGCTAATAATATTGGGTTAAAAAAAAATCAAAAATTGGGTAAAAAATAAGGTAGTGCAAAAACAGCTGGGACGTCCAAAAAAGGAAAGAGTGGAAAAAGAGCTGGGACAGAGGGAGTATTGCATAAGGCATTCAAATTTTGATTGCTACTATATCTTTAGAGACATCTATGAAGAATTAAGATCCAAACACTTTCATTGGAACATAGAGGTTCCTATAATTTTTAGGTGTTGTTCTATTAAAATATTATCATCTTTCTTTTCCTAAATTTTTATACGAACAAAAAATAAATGTGAAGGGAGTTTCCAAATGTTAGGTAGGTCACTATGACTTCATTCATATCAACCATTAACATAATGTTTGAAAAGATTCCATATATTCTCATGTCTGTTCTTAATTTATATCTTCATAGAGCTGCTACTGCGGCTTATTTCCACTTTTGCAGGTACCAAAGGAGCCATGGATGTCAATGGAGAAACCATTTGTTGGAGAAGGAAGTGAGCTAAAGGAGCTTAAGGGAACTAGATAACCTACGTTGGAGCAAGATGATCAAAATTTTTAAGGCCACAAAATATACAAGTCTTGTGATAGAAGATGATTTTTACCTGGAGCAATATATTGGTGCTATGTTTGGAGTCAGAAGATCAACCATGGAGATCACTATGGAGATGCATGGATCAATTTGAAGCAAGATGCAAATTTTACAGTGTTTTACTTCTTGGGAAGTAAAATGCGAGGGATCAATACGGGATGCCACCTCTTTTTGCCGACACTTGGGGTGGAGGCAAAAAAGTGGAAGGCCGTATTCGAATCCCGACATGGGGTAAAAAAAACCATCTCTTTTACTAACACATGGGGTGGAGGTAAAACGAATGGAATGACAACTTGTGGGTTTTACTGCTAAAGTCTAGTAAGCTACACTAGCTACTTCTTGTACAAGTTACTGGATACTTAAGCTACATTGTATTATTCTTTGCTTTTATGGTTAGGGGAGCCAAATAAATTCCTTTTTCACCTAGGTGAGGTTTAATTAAAAAATAAATGTGAAAAACTTTTTTAATGATAAGAAGCAATATTAATTAATTTAATTCCAATCTTGAAAACACACTTTCATTCTATAATACTTTCTCTTTTTTACTTTCAAAAATATACATATAATATTGAAAGTATAGCGCCTTATATTTTTTGAAGGTAGAATTTTCTATATTTGATAAATTACAAAATATAATAATTAGAGTGAAATTAAATATGAAATCTTTATCAATAAATTTCTTACCATTATAAGCATAACTAGATAGTCTTGAATTTTATATGCTCTACCTACAATGTTGACCTTTGCCCACCTACTCATTATTAGCATTTATTATCTTCGTATATTTTCTTTAATATAAAGATTTCAGATACATTCTATTGAAGTAATCTACAAAATTACTTTACATATAGGATATTGAGAATTGTTGGGCTAAGAGTTTCATCATGAAGAACTCGAACAAAGATCGGTTTTCTCCATACTCTAAGTCCCATAAGCGAGGTAAAAATTTAAGTGGTAAGTTCATAATTTTATTATTAATTAAAAAAAGTATTTTTAGTGGTTTTTCCAATCGCATAGAAAAAACTTATAAGATGTTCTTTCGCTATGAAATTTATGGTTCACGATTATTGTTTTAGATTAATATGAATAAAACGGTCCCATTGTTTGATGTTGTTGATGAACAAAAGTCTTGGTACATCATATGAATTGAGACGAATGTGTATGTTTTATGTTGGAATTCCATGTACTCCCCCCGTCCCAGGGCTTTCTGCAAAAAGAGAAAGTCCTTCTTCAAATTTGAGACACATGAAAAGACTATAGTACCCCTGCCTTCAACCTCCAGATCTGAGTTTCTCGCCTCCCTGTTCCTTCCACCGTCTCCGCCTCTCCTCCTCCCGCATGCGCCTCCCTCCGCCTCTGTGCCTCCCTTCTTCACCTCCTTTCAGTGATTCCGGAGAAGTCACTTTCAAGCTATTCTTCTCCACAACAAATCTGCCGAACAAGACCCAAATGACATAAACCAGAAACACACTAAAAATCCCACCTTTTCCCTCATCCTTATAACGATCTAGGTCAGAACAAGTGAGAAATACAATACAATCCCACCTTTGCTCTATTCGATGAGATCGAGCACCGTTTAACATGTAGAATCAAGGGCCATTTTGGCCTGGGGCTCCATAGTGACGGGAGGGAATCAGATGGGTCGAGGATCCATAGTAATTTAGGGTTCCAGCAAAGGAACAATGATGGGGTGGCGGAGGAAAAGTTAGAAGGTTTTCGGGGATGAGGTCTGCGAGCAAAGATTGTGAATTTCCATTTTATAAGTTTTGGGGCGTGAAATTAAGGCTGGGCTCCGACGAATTAAGATTAGGGGTTGGAGGTGACGCATATCAGATTGGGGGTAACGCTAGGGTTTAGAGGTGAGGCAGAAGGGTGGCATCAATAGTGAGGCGGGGGGGGTGGTGTCAATGGCATAGACGAGGGTGGCTCTAGGGTTTACAGGTGAGGCTGAAAGATGGTGTCAACGATGGAGATGAGGGTGGCGCTAGGGTTTAGAGGTGAGGCGGAGAGGTGGTGTCAACGGCGGAGACAAGGGTGGCACTGGGGTTTACAGGTGAGGAAGAGAGGGGTGGCATCAGAAGCGGTGGCCGTGAGAGGCGGTGAGAGGGGTAGTGCTGGCTGTGAAGGGGTGGCGAAGTGGCGGCGGCTGAGAGAAAATTGGCGGAGACGTGGTGTCAAAGTGGCGGAGGCAGAGTGCAAACTGGAGAAGGAGCAAATTTTATTGGTGAGATGGAGGAGGCAGAGAGGAGAAAATGAGGGTTTGTGAGATTGGGGGTGGGGATGTAAATTTTTAATTTTCTAAGGGCATACAAGTCTTTGGTAATGTTAAATTTTACTAAAAGAGTAAAGTGTGCAGATTCCCCTGAGACGAAAGGAGTATATGTATTTACATGTTTCTTCAAATCAACTTCTGGTGTATGTGTCATCTCGGTCCTTTCTATTTGACATTTGGAATGTTTTGTGTGTTTGGTGTTAAATATATCATTTTTGTTTAGAAAAAGGGATAAAAGATGTTCTTACTATCAGTTATGACCAGCGAAGACATTCTTATCAATTTTATGTCATTATGATTATTATTATTTTAAATTGGGCCTATATATTGACGACTATCATAAAAATTAATTGTGGGTTATTTTTTTAAAGTTGTTATTAGTATTTCCCTTTATAAGATACTATTAAAGATTTGAATTATCAATCAAAACATTTATATTGATTGTAATTTATTTATTGGTATTTTGCCAATTTTATACAAAAAAAAGGAATATAAATTCCCCACTCACACAGTGAGGTCAAGACTTTATTTTTTCATATATGTATTATTTAAAATATAATGGATATTTGTTTTCAGATAAGGAGAAAACTGCAAAAGAAGTTAAAGAACCTCAAGCAAAGAGAAAAAAACCACTTGATCCCTATGGTTTGGATCTTTTCACCTCTGGAAGAGTTTCACAGCCAAAAAATCCTTATTTTATTACCAAGTTAAGGAAACATAGACAAGACAACTTGGTAAGTAATTTGTCCACATCAATTTTTTCTATTTGCATTTTAATTATTTGAAATCAAAATTATTTTCGTACATTGAATTAAGTGGAAATCCTTTAAGGATTTTCATCATTTATTTATTAACTAGATCTTTCACATTATTTAATGAAAGTTTTATTTTTGAGAACTAATATTGATAACAAATTAATATTTTTTTAGTATGTTCCTGCTCAAACTATTAAAGATTACAAGCTTAATCTTCCTGGAGAAATAATCCTTCGAGACTCTAAAGGGAGGGAGTGGAGTGCAAAGTATGGTAGATGGCCATCAGATAAACACCCTTGCTATGTTGGTGGATGGAAATTTCTCTGTCAAGTCAACTTGGTTAAGGAAGAAGATATTTGCATTTGTGAATTTATCAAGCGAGGAGATAAAGATCTTTCCATAGAAGTGCAAATTGTCCGCACATAAAATTTTGCATAGTCAGATGATTGTTAATTTCATCGAGTTTTTCAACATTGGGATTGTTCATTTTTCAATGTTTTAGCATATGTAGTGTTCTCTTTAAATTTGACCATAAGAATACTGTAAGGATTTAATTTTTTTAATAAAAATTAAAGTTGGATTATTTTCTCATCGTTATATAATTTGTAATAATCAATTATTTTTTTTAAAAGCTAAAAGAATATCAATAGAATACGTGCGAGGCTGAATGAGTACAATCAATAGAACACGTATATCTTTTGTTCTAAAAACACTAGCTAACCATAGAGTACAATCGCTTTGATATTGATCTCTCTTAATGCCCTATGTCTTATCGGAGCATAGTTTCACAAGTGAAAACTATGGATTTAGCAGAAAGCTCTCACGTCAAACCTTATCTAGTTCATCCACACGATGTTCTATAGAGTTCTGAACTTCTGCAGCGGGACTGTTAAGAGTTTCAGTAAGCCTTCAGCTTTCAAGAGACTCACCTTAAATGGTTTTGTCAGTTTGAAAAACATATCCAGCCTCAGTGTTAAGGAATTGGAATTGGATTACCATAAATATAGATATAATTGTATTATGTTACCTTTTCCTAGCTTGTATACTACTATATAATGTATCCTGAATTCATAAATACTGACACAGATTATTACCCTTATTTCCTACATGGTATCAGAGCCTTAAAATCCTGAAACCTTAAAATACCGTCCTAAATTTTCCGCCTTCGTCAGTGCGTGACTTCCACGCGCCGCCGATCCGGACTACTTTTCTTTTGCAAAAAAAAAACAAAAAAACAACTTTCAGCCTGCCGCCGTCGAGCCTCTTCTCCGATCGCCGCCGCCGCCGCCGACCGCCTGTGCCGTTCTACCGCGGTACAAGCTCGCCACCACCTCTGCTCAAATCGCCGTTGTTCCCGAGCTGCCGACGCTGCGTTCTTTGTTCACTCCGGCCACGAGCCTCGGTTTTGCGCCTATGGCGACAAAGCCTTGGTTTTGCGCCTACGGCGACGAAGCCTTGGTTTTGCGCCTACGGCGACGAAGCCTTGGTTTTGCGCCTACGGCGACGAAGCCTTGGTTTGTGCCTACACAATATGGGTCTATTTATTTTGGTGATGTCACCCTTACTCATCTGCTCTACATACCTACTTTGCGATGCAATTTATTATCATGCTCTAGATTGTTATCTACCTTAAAATGTCTAGCTTTGTTTACTGAAAATTATTGCATTTTACAGAAAATTAGTACGGGGATTGTGATTGGCGTAGGTGAACAGAAAGGGGGGGTTTATTGGCTTCGTCTATTGGATACTCGCCTTCGTCCTCCTATCCTGTAGTCCATTCCGACAGTTGCTTCAGTTTCTTCATCTGATTTATGGCATCAACGTTTTGGTCATCCATCATCTACGGTGTTGTCTTCTATTCCAACTCTTGATTTTAGCACAAATAATACTACTATCCTTGCTCTGTATGTTATAGAGCAAAACAGACTAGACATAGTTTTCCATTGAGTTCTACAAATGCTACTACATTATTTGAATTAGTACATTGTGATGTTTGGGGACCTTATAGAACTCCATCCTCTAGTGGTGCATTTTATTTTTTGACGATAGTCGATGATTATTCCCGAGCTGTTTGGGTTTATTTATTAGTCGCTAAGTCTGAAGTAGCCTCTAGATTTTTAGAATTTAGTGCCTTAGTGAAGAACCAGTGGGGCCGAACCATAAAGCGTGTTCAGGCTGATAATGGGACTGAATTTCTGCCTTTGCGATCTCATTTTGCTGCATCTGGGATCATCTTTGAGACATCTATGGTTGACACACCACAACAGAATGGTCGGGTTGAAAGAAAGCATCGTCATTTACTCAGTGTGGCGCGTGCTTTACGGTTCCAAGCCAGTCTTCCTATCAAATTTTGGGGAGAATGTGTTCTTACTGCTGCCTACCTGATCAACTGAACATCGACTTAGCATCTCAACCGTCGTACTCCTTTTGAGTTGCTTTATGGGCAAGCTCCAAATTATTCATCCTTAAGGGTTTTTGGATGCTTGTGTTTTGCTGCTCATGTTCCCAGATATCGTGACAAGTTTGTACCACGAAGTCGGCGGTGTCTGTTTCTTGGTTACCCTGCCGGAAAGAAAGGCTATCGCCTTTTTGACTTGGAATCCTGAGTGATCTTTAACAGTTAGGATGCTGATTTCTTTGAAAACCAGCTCCCGTACTCTGCAACTCCGGCTTCTTCTTTATCCGATGAACCTGGCGGCGCCACCACATCGCCACCAGATTCCTCCTCCTTCTCGTCGGAGCTGCATGGAATTTTGATTCTGCCTTCCGCTGCCGATCCACCGCCTCTGGTCGTCGTTGGCCTTCCACCATCCGTCGGTGGCCATCTGCTGCCGTCGGCTGTCTCGCCGGTCACCATCGGCCACTCACTGCAGGTCAACTCCGGCCAGTCAGCACCAGTCAATGCCAACCGGTCATCGCCGACATCCACCGGCCAATATCATCCGCCCGACGCCGGTACTTCCATGCCGGCCGCCGTTGGCCTACCTTCATTGTCTGCTGCTGGTCATTCTCCGCCAGTTGCTGACAATGCTACACCCCCGGTCTCTACTTTACCAGCTTCTTTGGTACCGGATAGTTCCGCTACTGAGTTGCCACCTACAAGACAGAGTGTTCAATCTCGTCGCCCTCCATCGTACTTGGCAGATTACGACTGTGATGATTATGCTTGTTCTCTTACTACCCCCCTTTCGACTACGTTCCCTCATGCATCGTCACTTTCCTCAGGTGTTCTCTATCCTCTTACTGATTATGTAAATTGTGATAATTTTTTTAGTATGCATTCTAGATTTTTGGGTGCTGTAACTTCTAGTGCAGATCCCACTACTTACTCTGAGGCTTCCCGTCATTCTCATTGGCGAGATGCTATGGTTGAGGAACTTACTGCACTGGAGCGAAATCAGGCATGGATTTTGTCTCCTTTGCCTGCGCATAAGAAGGCTATTGGATGCAAATGGGTTTACCGAACGAAATTTCATTCATATGGTACTATTGAACGTCACAAGACACGTCTAGTGGTTCTTGGAAATCGCTAGGTAGAAGGAATTGATTACACTAAGACTTTTGCTCCGGTTGCGAAGATGAGTTCTGTTCGATTGTTCCTGTCTGTTGCTGTTATATGTGGTTGGGAACTGCATCAGATGGATGTTCATAATGCCTTCCTGCATGGTGATTTACATGAAGAGGTGTTCATGCGTCCTCCGCCTGGCTATGCAGTCCCACCTGGTCAGGTTTGTCGCCTTCATAAATCTCTTTATGGTCTTCGCCAGGCTCCTCGGAATTGGTTTGCTAAACTGGCTCAGGCTTTACAAACATTTGGTTTTGTTCAAAGTAAGGCAGATTACTCTTTATTTGTCTTTTCCCGTGGATCACAGTCTTTACATGTTCTGGTTTATGTGGATGATTTGGTCATTGCTGGTAGTTCTTCTTCGCTTATCTCTGAGTTCAAGAAATACTTGGGTTCTTGTTTTCACATGAAGGACCTTGGTTTGCTTAAGTATTTTTTGGGCATAGAGATTGCTAGAAGACCGGAGGGGATGTTTCTCTCGCAAAGGAGATATGCTTTGGACATCCTATCTGATACAGGTTTATCTGCTTCTAAACCAATTGATTTTCCGATGGAGCAACAACATGATTTGGCACGTGTTGAAGGTCCAGCCTACCATGACCCGAAGCAGTATCGCCGTTTGGTTGAGCACCTGATATATCTGACTATTACTCGTCCTAAACTTAGTTATTCAGTTCATACTCTTGCGCAATTCATGAATTCTCCTTGTGTTCCTCACTGGCAAGCTGCGGTTCGTGTGTTGCACTACCTGAAGAGTCATCCTGGTCAATGTTTATTTCTTTCTTCCCGTAGTACTCTATAATTGACTGCTTATTGTGATTCAGATTGGGCCGACTGTCCAATTACTAGGCGTTCTTTATCTGGTTATTTTGTTATGATTGGTGATTCTCCGGTTTCCTGGAAGACTAAGAAGCAACCTACTGTTTCTCGATCTTCTGCTGAAGCAGAGTATCGTGCTATGGCAGTTACCTGCTGTGAGTTGTTATGGCTTAGGTCCTTACTGAAGGACTTAGGGGTTTCTTACTCTTTTCCTATGAAATTGTTTTGTGACAGTCAATCTGCTCTCCACATAGCAGCCAACCCGGTTTTTCATGAACGCACGAAGCACATTGAAGTTGATTGTCATTTTGTCCGAGATCTTGTCCAATCTGGCGCTATTGTTACTCAACATATCCGTACGACAAACCAACCAGCGGATTTGTTCACTAAAGCTCTCGGACGTAACCAGTTTCATTCTTTACTTGGCAAGTTGGGCATTTCCGATCCTCATGCTCTAACTTGAGGAGGAGTGTTAAGGAATTGGAATTGAATTACCATAAATATAGATGTAATTGTATTCTGCTACCTTTTCCTAACTTGTATAGGTATCCTGTACTACTATATAATGTATCCTGAATTCATGAATACTGACACAGATTATTACCCTTATTTCCTACCCTCAGCAAAATGGGATTTGACCAGGGACAGAGCCCGTGAACGGTGGGAGATTTTGTTCTTTTCTTCCTTCGCCATTTCTGTATAAGTTTGATCGTAGCCATCAGGTTGAAAGATAGGATCCCACCCAAAATCATTGGGTCCCCTAGGAGGAACAATTTTCCCCGGAGTTTTTCCGAGGAAAGTTAATGGCTCCATATCAGATCCAAGAGCAAGAGAAAATATGCAAAGTGCGTATGCTGACTTGCCATCACATGCCATCAATAAGTTGTCCAGTCCCTCGTGTCCAGTCTTTTGTAAAAACCACTTGATGTATGGCCCAGGAAGACCATTCAGAGCATTGAAACAAAGACAAGTATCTTCCACTAGTACTGGTCCTTTCACCTCTTTAGCAGCAAGTCGTGCCTTTTCCTTTGAAATTTCATCCGGCTCGCCCTGCAGCTCCGGCAAGTCGAGTTTGAGGGACTGGAAAGGAATGGAGTTGCCAAGTATGGCGCGAACTTCCTCCAGTTTCTTAGCGTTTCCGGTGACGAATGTGACCGGCCGGAATAGCACCAACCCTTTCACCGCAGCCATCGCCGACGACATTTTTTCCCGAGGAGTTTTGGGCTGCTTGTGGTGGCTTTGAGCGCCTGATTGGGCTGCTCTAATAATCAATTATTTGTCATCACTGATGATATATAGCATACCATTATATTATTTTATTTTCTATGTTTCTTGGATATATGCAATTCATTTTTATTGTAAGGAGATAACTTACAGTAACTTAATAAATGTGTAATAAGTGGTTAAAAATAATAAAATTTTAGGTTCAATTTATAGTAGACTATAGCTATATTTTGATGTTTATTTCATTTATTTGTGATTTTTAGTTGATATTTCACTGACCTATACCTTCTACACATGAGGAAAAATTAATAAATATTCAAAATTGAATTAAAGATGTTCATTTTTTTTAAGAAATAATTACTAATTAATTTGAGCTTAGATATATTAAAAATTAGGTCATAGATCAATGTCATATAATGAGTTAAGTTCTCCTTAATCATTTTTTAGTATTTTCTTGTAAAGTAGAAAAAAAAATGAATGCAATTCTACTTCCCACGAACAAAAAGTCTGGCCTGGTGTTGATTTTTTTTTTTTTGTTGAAATAGAAAGTATTCATTAATTAATTTAAAAAGTTTGTTAAAAAATGTGGGATATTATCCCATGGAGGGATTTCATCTCTTTTGTTTTTGGCATGTTGCGTTAATAAATAGGCAATAGAGTTATCTTGCCGTCTAATCCATTTCCGTTCTGGGAACTGATGGTTCTCAACTAATCTACTTATGTCCTCAATAATGAGACAAAAGTTAGATAGATCCTCCTTAAGATTCTCACGAAATTGATAACCATTTGTGCATCTCCTTTTATATGGTTGACTTGTATGCCACTCTATAGTGTTGCAATTAGAGCAGTGCGAAGGGCAATTGCTTCAACATGCTTCACCATATAAATAATATGCATACGATGGGATTCTCCATGGAGCCAGTTTCCATTAGGGGAGAAAATGTACCAGCCTAAACAAGTACTAGTTAGAGATATGGTTGCATCAAAGTAGAGTGTGTTTCCATGCTCCGATGAAAGAGTGTTCGGATTTTGGCCCAGTGTGTCAGACACAATCTCAGCATTCATTTTGTCCAACTTTGATAATAGCTTTGTCGCATAGATCACACACTATTGTGGATGGATTTCATGTTGTTCCCCATGTAGCAGCTTGTTCCGGTGATACCAAAGTTGGGATAACATAATAGCTGTAATTGCTATCTCTTGTGAATTCATTTCCATGAGGAGATGTTGAACCCACATACTTTCATTTGGTTGATCAAAATGAAAGATCCTTTCATGTAAGTCCACAGCAAACCATAGTTGGTGTGCCAAGGGGCAATGAAAGAATGGATGTTCCAATGATGTATTCTCTGATGAACAGCTTGGGCATTCGCACGTTTGAGATGTAAATTAGCTATTGACGATAAATTGTTCTTGCATAATCTCCAGAAGAAGTGTTTGGTCTTCAATTGTGCTATTAAATTCCTAATTTTTTCCAGTGTGGAGAGGGCCCTGAGTTACTTGAAGCCATATTCCCTGCATTGGATAAATTTGAAAAATTATGACTAATATTGTATCCAGATTTGACTATGTATTTACCATCAATCGTTGGATGCCATATCCATCTATCAGGGTGCAAGGAGTTAACACTCCTAGGTAACATCAATATAAGAGAGGATTCTTCCTAATTGAAAGTGTTTCGGATCAGGTTCTCATTCCATTATTTTCCATTTTCAGACATTAGATGGAAAACTTTCAGATCATCTGGAAAGTCTTTCGGCAGTGATATAGGTTTCTGATTTGCCAGTCGTGGTAGCCAAAGATCCTTTTTAATATTTGTGTCTGTCCCTAACCCAATCCTTTTCCAAATACCTTTTGAAATCAGGCCCCTTCCCTCTAAAATGGATCTCCATGCATATGATGGGTCCCACACTAATTTTTCTTCTAAGAAGGATGTTGATGGGAAGTATTTAGCCTTTAAAAGTCTTGATATTGTGGAATTTGTGTCAGTCAACAAATGGCAAGACTGCTTCTGAGCATTGCAGCATTGAAAGTCTTTAAATCTTGAAATCCTACCCCACCCATGCTTTTCGGAAAGCATAATTTGGGCCAAGTTGCCCAATGAATTTTCTTTTTTTTGAGAGGAGCTTCCCCACCAATAAGGGTTATACATCTTATATATGCCATCTATCAGGCCATCAGGCAGCATAAAGCATGACATTGTATAAGTTGGAATAGCAAGTATTACTGACTTAATCAATACTTTTTCCCCCTTTCGAGAGTTGTGTGTGTTCCCAACTCTCAACTTTGGACCAAATCATGTTTTTATTCCTTCAAGTTCCATGGCTTTTGATCATCCAAAGATCGTTGGTAAACCAAAATACTTCTCATGAGTGACAACCTCTGTCATTTGCATTACATATAGTATTTGTGATTAATCATGTTCCATTATGTTTGGGCTAAACATTATCGATGACTTATCATAACTTGCTCTCTGTCCCGATGCTACCTCATACTGTTGCAAAACCCTCTTTAGTGCATGTGCCTCTTGAAGAGTTGTTTCCCCTAGAATCAATGTATCATCTGCAAGCAAAAGGTGGGATAGTGTCAGTGCCCTCCTCACAATCTTCAGACCATGAAGATTATTTATTCTAATCTCATCTTGTATAAAATGAGAGAAGACCTCACTATAAATGATGAAGAGGTAAGGAGATAGGGGGTCTCCTTGTCGTAAGCCTCGCGTAGGAGTGACTCTACCAAAGCTTTTCACATTCAGTGTGAAAGAAAAATGAACTTTCGCAATACATCTATCAATTAGATTATTGAAGTTCTGATCAAAACCCATCTTTCAAGGGTTTTCAGCAGAAAAGGCCATTCGAACCTATCAAAGGCTTTACTCATGTCTAGTTTAATTGACATTTGGCCCCTTGCTTCCGTACATCTTCTTTTGATATAATGATGCGCTTCGATCAATCTGTCTGCAAAAAATGCACTCTGATGAGGAGAGATCACTCTCTCTAAGACAATCTTGAGCCTAATAGGCCTGAATTGTGAGATTTCTTTCGGCTTAACTACCTTTGTGATTAATACAATATTAGTATCATTAAGATCCTCCACCGTTTTTCCATCATTCAAGTATTGCAAAGCTTCCTGAGTCACCTTGGGACCTACAATTTTCCAATATCATTGAAAGAATGATGGTGGCATTCCATCGTGGCCTGGGGACTTATTTGGGGTCATAGTTTTTAGGGCATCGTGTATATCACTTGGAGTATATGGCCTTATTAAGCTAGCATTCATTGCCGAGGAAACTTTTGAGGGGACCTTGTCAGTCAAGTGGTTGATGATTAGCGGGGATGGGTGTGAGCTCTCAAATAGAGACTGGAAGTGTCCGGAAATGATACTTTCCATATCCTTTTCATCTGTGAACCATTGCCCGCGTGCTTCTTCTTTAACGTTTATTCTCAAAGGAGTGGAAGATTCCGTGTTTCTATCTCCATTTTTTAGCCAATGCTGCTTTTCTCTTTGTTTCCACATGGCCTCCTCCATATTGAGATGTTCCTCTAATTGCAACTTAATAGAGTCCATTTGAGCTTGAACTTCATCTGTTATAATTCCCTGTTGCAGCCTCAAGAGCTGATTTGAAGTTGTTATTTCTTTTTGTGTTGATTATGGAACTCTGACTTTGCCCATATCAGAAGCCCTTGTGAAAATTCAGATATGGCTGATGGAAAATCTAGTGTTGTATAATTCCAGCATTCTGATACTTTAGCTTGACATTGTGGGGATTGTATCTAGTAGTTTTCAAAATGAAATAACATAAGTCTTGGATTATGTGCACAATCACGTGTTTTATCTCGTAACTGTAACAGAATGAGTACATGGTCAGATTGGTGGCTGAAAAGATGGTTCAGCTTTGCAGTAGGAAAACCATTTATCCATTCCTGAGTTGCTACAGCCATGTGCTTTATTGTTCGAGAATTTTCCCAAATTCTGAACCAAGTGTACTTGTATCCCTCATCCTAGATAAAAAAAGGTTACAATGGCTTAGTGTTATCCTGAAATCATCAATTTGATGTGTTGTACGTCGATTAGCGCTTTAGAATTCATTCTGATGTAACACTTCATTAAAGTCGCCAATGCAAAGCCAAGGTAAGTTGGAGTCATTGCAAAGTGTAGGGAAATTCTGCCAGAATTAAGGACGCTTATGGGTTTCTGGTTCACCGTATACGCCTGTACACCGCCAGAGTAGATGAGATCGTGGATCCTTAACCGTAAAGTCAACAAAATTAGAAGAGTAACCCAAGAAATAAACTTCTAAGTCTTTATTACAAAGCAAAGCCAGACCCCCTGAATTGCCAATGACATCAACAAAAATACCATGTACATCTAAAGAGTCCCTTATTCCTACTAGCTTATTCGAATTACATTTAGTTTCAGACAAAAAGATTAATGAAGGAGAAAATTTGCAAATGAGATCTTTTAAGTGCCTGACTGCACGAGGGTGTAAAAGCGCCGCCCCGATCAATCTTTTTTGTAGTTGAAAAAGGCAAAAATGAGTCTAAATCTCGACAGTTCCAGCATAAGGGACTCATATTTTTTGGCGGGTCAGGGTCTTCCCGGTCACCACCACCGGTCCAAATGCGGGTGAGTCACATTAAAATTTACCCCCGTGGGGATGATAAAAGGTGCCGCAAAATTCATTTTCTGCTTCTTAGCAACCCGAATCTCTTTCTTTCCAAGCCATCCTGCTTCCAAACCCAACTTTCGTTTAAAAGTTATGAGCTGAGCCTGAGTTGGTGAATACTGGGCCACAACTCCCACGATTTGGACAAATCCGCCATCAACTCTAATTTCCATCGACAATTGTGAAGCTCAGCCGAGGTCAAGCTTTTTCAAACCCGTCACTGGCAAATTGATCAGCGCACCCCCACCGCAATTTCCATATTTCCTTCCGCCATGAGTTAACTCCGTCGCTGCCATGGGACCAGATCTCTTCATCTCCGGCGAGTAAAGCTTGCCTTGAGTTGCTTTCTTGTTGTCGGCTCTTGCCATGAATTTCTTTACAGTCACCGACAGAGTGGCCAAGCTTTTTCCGACGCTGTATTTCTCCATTTCCGGCGAGAGAAAAATTAGCCGCTGCACTTTTCGGCCACGAGGATTCCAACTTTCGAGAGTTATGGGAGCAACTATTGGCTTGCCTTGTGGAGACTGAGCTGAGCGACGAGATTGGTTTTCCCCGTCATCGTATTTCTCCATTATCGGCGAGAAAAGGGTCTCTGTTTCGCCACTATTTCCCTTAAATTGATTCGTCGCTACCATGTAGTGCCGTACTGCCAGCTTGATCAAATCTTCATAAATCGATATTCTCGACTGACCATATTTGCCCACGATATTCTCGCCGTGAGCCAAATTCCATCGCAAATATTTGAACTCTGCCATTAAATGATAGCAGCTCTGACCGTTGTATGCCCTCTTTTGATATCGCCGAAATCCCGGCGAATTAATATTGTTTGACCAGCAGAGAAATCACTTCTGATTGCTTGAGGTAATCCCTTGACTAATTCATGCCTCAGATTTCGGAGAAAAATCCTCTTCCATTAATGGTGAAAATAACCGTTATTGCGCTGAACAAGGGCAAAAACCAATGGCTCTTTGGAGGTTACCGGAGATTTTTCTGCTTTTCTTTTTCCGGCCGTCGTGAGCATGTTCTCTGACGATGTTATTTCTCTTTTTCTTGGTTGCGCATCCTTTGGCTGCCTGTCTGACTTATGTTGGGTATTGGTCTTGGCCCACAATGTTAAATTGTACTGCTGGCAAAAGGCGATCACCGCTCGTCCTCAACGACCCATACCAACCATAGTTGTGGCTGAATTCCTAATTTATTTGTGTATTCATAAACTGAGTGTCAGCGCCTTTAGTTTCTACAATTATTTTATCGAGTTCTTAGATGCATCTCTCTTATCATTGCTCTGAGGCTTGTCCCTTTCCATAGTGTTAAAGACTTTCATGTCTTTTCGCTAAAAATTCCAAAATGGCCATTTTTGCAAGCTTGTCAATTTGCAGTTGGAGTGTAATAGGATTTTTTTTTGTATAGAAATTGGAATAATGTAGATAATAAGGGTAATAATGTGTGTTGTATTTATGAATTCATGATACATTATATAGTATTACAAGATACCTATACAAATTAGGAAAATGTAATAGAATACAATTACATCTACAATTATGGTAAGAATATTCTTCTAATTCTTTAACACTCCTCCTCAAGTTATAGCATGAGGCTCGAAAATGTCCAACTTGCCAACTAAAGAATGGAACTGGTTACGTCCGAGAGCTTTAGTGAACAAATCTGCAGGTTGGTCTGTCGTACGGATATGTTGAGTAACAATTGTGCCAGATTGAACAAGATCCCGGAAAAAATGACAATAAACTTCAATGTGCTTTGTGCGTTCATGAAAAATTGGATTTTCCACTATATGAAGAGCGGATTGATTGTCACAAAACAATTTCATAGGAGAGGAGTGCAAAACCCCTACGTCCTTTAGTAAAGACTTAAGACATAACAACTCACAGCAGGTAACCGCCATAGCATGATACTCCGCTTCAGCAGAAGACTGAGAAACAATAGGTTGCTTCTTAGTTTTCCAAGAAACCGGAGAATCACCAATCATAACAAAATAACCAAAAAGAGAACGCCTAGTAATTGGGCATACAGCTAATCCGAATCACAATAAGCAGTCAATTGTAAAGTACTACGAGAAGAGAGAAATAAACCTTGACCAGGATGACTCTTTAGGTAGTGCAACACACAAACAACAACTTGGCAGTTAGGAACACGAGGGGACTTCATGAATTGCGCAAGAGTATGAACTGAATAAATAAGTTCAGGGCGAGTAATAGTCAGGTATATCAGACGCCCAACAAAGCATTGATATTGCTCTGGGTCATGGTAGGCTGGACCTTCAACACGTGCCAAATCATGCTGTTGGTCCATCGGAAAGTCAGTCGGTTTAGAAGCAGATAAACCAGTATCTGATAAAATGTCCAAAGCATATTTCCTTTGCGAAAGAAACACCCCCTCCGGTCTTCTAGCAATCTCCATGCCCAAAAAATACTTAAGTAGACCAATATCTTTCATATGGAAATAGGAACTCAAGTATTTTTTGAACTCAGAGATGAGAGAAGAAGAGCTACCCGCTATAACCAAATCATCCACGTAAACCAGAAAATGTAAAGAAACTGATCCATGGAGGTGGGCCGATGGTGACCTACGACATAGGATCGGCAGCGGCTGGCGTAATCAATTCAGTGCGTCTCCGGCATGAAGAAGGAGGAAACCAGCGGAATGTTGTGGCACAACCGGGTTCATCAGATGAAGCAGATGTCGGAGTTGCAGAATACATGAACTTTTCTTTAAAGAAATGGACATCCCGATTGGTAAAGATCACACAGGATTCCAAGTCAAAAAGGCGGTAGCCTTTCTTTCTTGCAGGATAACCAAGAAACAGACACCGCCGACTTCTAGGTACAAACTTGTCACGATACCTGGGAACATGAGCAGCAAAACACAAGCATCCAAAAACTCTTAATGATGAGTAATTCGGAGCTTGCCCATAGAGCAACTCAAAGGGAGTGCGGCCGTTGAGATGCTGAGTCGGTGTTCAGTTAATCAGGTAAGCAGCAGTAAGAACACATTCTCCCCAAAATTCAATAGGAAGACTGGCTAGGAACTGGAAAGCACGTGCCACATTGAGTAAATGGTGATGCTTCTTTCAACTCGACCATTCTGTTGCGGTGTATCAACCAAAGATGTCTAAAAAATGATCCTAGATACAGTAAAGTGAGATTGCAGGGGTAAAAATTCAGTGCCGTTATCAGCCCGAACTCGTTGAATTGTTCGGCCCCACTGGTTCTTCACTAAGATACTAAGTTCTAAAAATCTAGAAGCTACTTCAGATTTAGCTACTAACAAATTAACCCAAGCAGCTTGGGAATAATCATCTACTATGGTAAAAAAATGCACCACTAGAAGATGGTGTTCGATAAGGTCCCCAAACATCACAATGAATTAATTGAAATAATACAGTAGCATTTATAGAACTCAATTGAAAACAATGTCTAGTGTGTTTTGCTCTATAACATATAGAGCAAGGTACAAAATGTTTATTACTGCTAGAAGAAATAGAAGACAACACCGTGGAGGAAGGATGTCCAAAATGCTGATGCCATAAGTCAGAAGAAGATACTGAAGCAACTGTAGGAAGAGACTGCAGGATAGGACGATGAACACGAGCATCCAGCAGATGAAGCCAAAACACCCCCCTTTCTGTTCACCCATGCCAATCACTTTTCTCATACTGATTGTCTGTAAAATGCAATAATTTTCAGTAAACAAAGCTAGACAGTTCAGGGTAGATAACAATATAGAACATGACAGCAAATTGCATCGCAATTTAGGTATATATAAAACATGAGGCAGAGTAACACCACCAAAGAAAATAGATCCATATTGAGAAGTTGAAGACACCGAGCTATCCGGCAGAACAATATTCATAGAATCAATAGTAGTACGATCAGTAAGAGAACCTTTGTCACCAGTCATGTGATATGAGGCTCCCGAATCAAGTATTCATGGTAAAGTAGGCTTACCAGACTCATTGCCAGTAAGAGAATTAAACTGATTAAACAAGTGCATGGTTGTGCTCTATTGGTCATCGGATAGAGCAGGGCCAAAATCGGAACGTGCAGGGACACAACCGGAAGAAGCCGCCGCCACCAGACTAGGCGGTGATGTGGCTGCGCTGGTAAACGACCACGGGAGAGGAAGCGTCGTGGCAGCGCCTCCGGGACTGGCGCCTGTGGCTGACGTCCGAGAAGCTGGCACCAGTTTCTTGCTGGTACCGGCTTTCTCCTTCAACTCCTTGAACCAGTCTAGTACACCATGTAACTGGAAACATGTATCTTTATCATGACCTTTGTGATGACAATGTGTACAAATAAGATTCTTGCGGTCGGATGCAGAAAGAACAATCGGCGAAGAACTTGCAGGCGGTGGACATCGACCAGCATACGCCATGGAGTTAGAAGAAGGCTCACAAGCTCGAATGACAGCTCCATGATTCTCCTCCTGAGCAACAAGGGCATACACTTTCATAACAAATGGCATTGGATCAATGCTTATGATGTGTGATCGCAAGGTGTGAAAACCTTCGTCAAGGCCAGGGATGAATTGGTAGATCAAATCCTTCTCTCTTTCTTGGAAGACTTTCGCAGCAATATTGCAATGGCATAATGCCGTGTTTCCTTCACAGGCACAAACTAGGGGAGGTTGCATGCAGTGATAATCTACAAACAACTTATTTAGTTTGGAAAAGTAAATGTCGATGGGCTGACCATTTTGCCTGCAACTCTGAATAGCTTCTTGCGTCTACAAAACCTTCATACCATCGATAAGAATAAATCGTGCCTTCAGGTCATCTCAGAGATCCTCAACTGTGGCAAACGAGCTTATAGAAGATCTCAATACTGGATCCAGGGTTTGCAAGATCCAGCAGATAAGAGTAGTATTAACCCCAGGCCAATCAGCAACATCAGGATGACCATAATGGGGTTTGGTAATGGATCCATCAATGAACCCAATCTTGTGCTTAGCAAGGAATGCGCGATAAATCACATCAGACCATTCAATGTAATTTTCCTGACCTTTCAGCATGTTCGGTATGAGTTGTAAACCTGGACCATCGCCAGAACCAATAAAGTAAGGATCATTTGACATACGACCAATAGGTAAAGTAGTCCGAGGGCCAGATTGCAACTGCAGCTGCTGAAGTAAAGCTGCAATCACATCATAACCACTCATATACTGAAGCTTCGAAGCCTCAGGTGCATCAAAACTAGGCCGTTCTTCAAAGCCAGACATTGTGGAAAATTAGGTACATATGAGAAGCAGGTACAATAACCAGCGACAGATCAGATCGAAAGGACACACAGGCGTGTTGAACTAGCGCCGACGCGTGAAGGTTGGTGAGTTCGGCCATGCGGCGGAACGGAGGCTGAGTGGTGGACGGTGGACGGCGTGTGGCAGTGGCAGCGGCGTGAAGTAGTGGCAGCGACCGGCGGAGCGTGGCAGCAGCAACGGCGACGCGTGGTTTGCGATGGCGGTGTCTCGGAATTTAATGCAGCAAAAATTTTTCTATTTAAGGTTTCTGGATTTTAGGCTCTGATACCATGTAGAAAATGAGGGTAATAATGTGTGTTGTATTCATGAATTCAGGATACATTATACAGTAGTACAGGATACATATACAAGCTAGGAAAAGGTAATAGAATACAATTACATCTACAATTACGGTAAGAATATTCTTCTAATTCCTTAACAAATAAAGTAGGCGTGTGGTGAATATGATGATACAGTGAAATTGTGATGTATTCGGAGAAAAGGTAAAGATCTTCCATCAGAAATAATCTCAGATTGTTGCCAATAAAAAAACTATATCCTTTTCTAAGATAGGATAGCATATCCATTACTAACTTTGAAATTCGAATTCGGAGACGGTGAATCCAAACTTCAATTCTTAAAGTTTGATAGAAGAAAGATTTTGAGGATGTTCAAACTAGGATATTCCTAGAGAGAAAAAGAAGAGAGAAGGGAGGGCATCCACAAACACCTGTTGTTCTATATGATTTAAGTGGAACCTAATCTTTGGCCTGGTGTTGATTAGTTCACATAAGATACCAAGCTTCAACAATAACAATGAATAATTGGGTTATATTTTTAAACATCTAGAAATTGTTAGAAAATGATAAATATTTAGTAACAAAATATTGTCTTCCACGTGTTCAATTTTTTAAATATTCCTAGATAAATGCCACATGAATTCAGTTTTTCGGCACTTACGACTTTAGTTATGGACCTTTAAATAACTAAAGTTAAAAGAGGCATACAAGTATTTTTTTTCACTCCGACTCTTAATAACCGAAGTTATAAGATTTATCCGAAACAAAAATTGAAACCACGCCCGATGTCGGGTGGATCGACTTCCCATTTTTTAAACCAACGCAACTCAAGTTGCACAATAACTCTTTTCAGTTGCACAATAACTCTTTTAAGATAAGAAGAGTGATCAATTGAATCTTGGTTGCTAACAAGAAACAATATGAATGTCTAAAGAATAAAGAATATCCTAAAGTAACTCTCTCTAGTTACAAAAATCATTTCCTTTGTGGTTTTAGTTCTAGTTCTAGTTTTGATTCATCCCAATACATGCTCCAATTTTGATGCAAGAGCCATTTTAACCTTCATTTAGACTTTCCTGTCAAAGTTATTATCACATTTGATACACTCCCTATTACATCTCCTAATTATTTTAAGGATATTACATCTCCTAATCATTTCCTTTGTGGTTTTAGTTCTAGTTCTAGTTTTGATTCATCCCAATACATGCTCCAATTTTGATGCAAGAGCCATTTTAACCTTCATTTAGACTTTCCTGTCAAAGTTATTATGACATTTGATACACTCCCTATTACATCTCCTAATTATTTTTAGGATATTTACATTACTTATAAAACTTAGCACACTAGTACAGGATTGGGATGTCAACGACAATTAAAGTGGTCGTAGGATGGTGTTTATGACACACCGTCCCTAGCACCACCGTCATCCGACATACTACAATGCATGACATTGTATAACCGTCGTGTTATATTTAATATCGTGACACTGTTTTGTGCCGTGATGCCCTTTTGTTAACAGCATCCAATGTTACAGATATGAATCTCCTTATGAATATTCTGTTTGTAGAAGGATTAGAAGCACTTGTCAAATGATGGATCAAAACACCTTCTTTAAATAAAGAAGACACACTCAAAATTAATTGATGAACACAACTTGAACTTCAGTGACACAAGGCCTACTCCATGAACCAATTACCACTTGCACACAAAGCATGACTAGTTCTAAGCACAAAATCTAAAACACAAAACCAAACAGTTTAAATGCGTGAATAAGCATTGAGTTAAAGCTCAAAATATGATGTATTTTGTTAATAAAAGAATGAATACAAATTTTGAAGACCATCCTATATTTATATTACATAGGTTCGGCCGAATTAAAGACAAAGAAGACATAATTTGGTAAATCCTAGCAAAAATTGGAATGGCTTATTACAATTTTAAGAAGATAAAACCAAGTCTAACTAAACTTCTTAATCTTACCTAAATCATGACCGAATTCATGCTAGAAGCATGGTCGAATTTTGCCTTATCTAAACCTACCAAATCTTATCTAATCTTTTCAAATATGATCAAATAATTTTACCAAATCTAATCATATTTGAATTGATCATCTAAGACCTAAAGAATGCATGAATTCATCTCTTCTTGAGCCAATATGACCGAGATTATCATGGGCTAAAACATAATAAAACTAAACTACGAAAGGTGTAAACTGTTGTGAACCAGCCCATTAAATAAAGGTTCAACATGTTGTTTTAACATGCTTTATTAATCTTCATCTTCATGAATTTAACTCTTGGAAATAAGAGTGATATTAATCCAATATATCTCCCTTGTGATCTTAGAATCTTCATCATGAATCTTCTTTATAAATGCATTAAAGGATGCAGCTCTAAGTTTTTTCCTTAACCTAGTCATAGGACCTACCAAATCACTTAGAGGATCTAGAACATGACCTTTGAATGTTTTATCAAGCCTTGGAATATCTTCATCTATGGAGTTATCCCGTATATTCATATGAGATACGGTGCTAGAAGTTACATCCTTTATACTTCGGAACGGAATCTTGTTTAAGAAATTGATATTTCGTTGGAACTGCTATACAAGGGCGTCCAATTTTGAAATTCAATCCGGCAGGAGGAGAATAGAGCTCGAAAGGTTATTAGTTTGTTCGGTGTGGATATAGTAGTTGTAGTTTGCAAAATCGGAACTTAGGTCAATTTACTTTTAACACGTACACATGAAATGTTGATCCGAGGCTATTTATGAAATCAGATCAAATTTCCAAAATTGTAGTCATTTTTCCGATTTACGAATTAGAAGCAGTGTTCATCTACGCGATGTGGCTGTGAGCACATGTTCGTCTCGAAACAAAAATCATTTCCACAACATCGATCTCATTCATTACAACCAAATAAAATCTAGAACAATATCTGTTGGAAGCTCTAGTGACAAGAATTTACTAAACAAAACCCTTAGCATTGAATATGGAATTAACTACTCACTCTGTCCCATGAGTTTTGCCCTATTTGCCTTTTCAAAGTCTAATTTGGTAAATTTTGGCCCTAAATTTAAATTAATATACACATAATAAAAATATCATGTGAGAAATTGTTAGATTCATCTTAACATATATTTTCTAAATATCAAATTTTTATGCGGAATTGTTATATGTAGATAGAGATATTGACGATCAAACATGATTATTGAAAACCGTGAAAAAGTATATAGGTTATTACTCGTGAGACTGAGGGAGTACATATCATGAGTATTGAAAATGAACAAAACCAGATGGTATTGAAGTATATTGTAATGAGCATGACGAGAAAGCCATCCTCCAACCTACTGTGGAGAATTTTATCATTTTCCTTGGATTTGAAGTGGGCTTGGAGCGACCGACTGGTGTCGTCATCATCTGGTAACCTAGGTTTCCGAGTTGATCTAACGTACAGTAAAATCTAGGAGATTATTAAATTTAAAAGTCTACGTCATCATCACTAGGTTTTGAAGAGATGGGCATACAACTGGCCGAATGAAAACATATTTGGCATTCCATTTATAGTTCACATAATCCCGTTGTGCCCAATGATAACTTGGGTTGGAGCTATCTTGTTTACCATTATTGGTTTTATCTAATTGCATCATTGTATGGAATGAGCTCCACCTACACAAATCCGAGCAAATGCATTTCATTTTTTAACAATGGACCGAACAAAAAAGATGGTCTAGAGTTTCCCGCAAAAACCTAAATTTTAAGATATGATATAACAATGAAATTCTATGGCCAATTAGATTAACGATATTTCAATCTCTAACATAAGTTGCTCCATTCAATTAAATATTACATAGCGCTCATTAAAAACTTACCCGAATGAACCTCTTCTTCAGATCTGAAACCTAAAGAGATGAAAAAATACCTTTGAAATTATTTTGAATGTCTTCCCTTCGTGGTAAGCATAGGTGTATCCAGTGGGGTGCTGGGTGGTGCTGGAGCCTCGGCTCGTATCCATCGATCTGCGATGGAAGTAATTTTTTTTTACCTTTAAGAACTGGACGTGATTCCATTCAATCACCTAATTTTTAAACTCAAAGAAAATAATAACTTGATTAATAAGAATGGAAAATAAGTGATTTTTATGGATTTTGATTCAGAATTTTGGGTAACTAAGGGATCTGGATATGCATGAAGTTGCAGCGGCGAGCAACATCCATTGATTGAGAGGGAGAAAGGATCCACTACGACTCTTTTTTTATATAAGAAACCTTTATTATATATATATATATATATATATATATATATATATAAAAGTGGTGTTCGCCCGAGGTTCAACTATTTTCAAGTAATTCACATAAATTTGGATACTTCCAAGAACATTTTTAATAATTAATTTACAATCTCTTATCTTGGTACTAATAAATTTATATAATTCTTTTTTTTATTTGAAATTGTTGAATAATTAATTAGGTGATAAAAAACCTCTTATTTTACATACTAATAAAATTATATCACACTACTTCAACATTTCAATTAAAAATTTACGTTATTTCTTTTAATATGTTTTTATACATTATCATTAATCAATACATTTTGTATGCATTTAAAAATATTCTTATATTTATAATGTCATATCTAACGTTACCAAATGTTTTAGGAAAATATGGATGATACATTTTTTTCATGAAACAACGTCGCCCCCTTTCAATTTAAGATCCGAATAAGCCACTAATGATGAATCCTTGCAATGAAATAGGTTATTCGATGTGTGAAAGGACAATTTTAATAGGGGAAGAACAGTTGGGGTGCGATTGAGTGGAAGGGTTAGGTTTTTGGGGCGTGATCCGTTGTGCATTGCCCACTGATTAAAGTATTATTTTGTTTCGATCTTCAAACATGTCACTTTAATTGTTCCTAAATCGGGAGTTGTGTCTGGTATGTAGTTGCTATAGAAGTAATTGTTATTTCAATTCATCAATAAAATGAACCTGTTGCAATTCCAATTTTGGAACGTATCTCGACAGAGTGTAATGATTTATGGGGCCATCTCATTTATCTATTATGGAATATTGTCAGCAACTTTTTCAATAAATTATGGTTTCAACAGCTGAAATCATATCGGCTAGGATTTGACAGAAAGTCTAATCGAGTTCTGGTTCGAGTGCTTGTTTTGAGACAGGGACTGAAAACATGATTATATTCTCTTATTAGAAAATATATCAGGCGATCAAGGTTCCGATATCCGAAACATGCTCACACATAACCAAACACGCTAGATAAATTTGAAGCTGTATGTTCCAACATAGATCCATATGAAGCATCCAGTGATGAAAACGATGGTCTTGCTGTTAGTGATGAAGAAATCTACAGGACTTATGAAAATATGTATGCTATGTGGCTTCAACTGGTTGATACAAACAAAGAACTGAAGGAACAAAAAGTGCAGTTGATGGAAATAGAAAGAGAACTGCATGTAAAAGTTGCTGAACTCATAAAGGAAATTGAAGAATTAAATGAAAAGCTGATATTAGCAACCAAGAGAGCCGAGACTTCTGAAGCAGTAATTTCTAAACTGAATTATGGAAAAGCTAAGCTTTATGATATTCTGGATATGGGAAAGAATTTTGGAGATCGACACGAAATTGGGTATAACACAGGCACACTCAAGCCTGAGACACACAAGTTACTCCAGAATCCAGCGAATCTCAAGACAAAGCTTCGAGAGGTAAGGAGAAAGTTCGGCATGCCCTATCAAAGGAAACCTCTCATCTGCAGCTACTGTTCATACCAAGGTCACTCCGAGAATAGATGTCGGAAACTATTCAGAGATCAAATGGCAGGACATCAACTCACAGTATGTTCCAACATAGGCGAAGTCCAGAAAACCAGAACGGTCAGAAAGGTATGGGTTGTCAAAAGATCTGGTACATGCCTTGTTGCACATACTTCACTTATATCATATTCCAGAGATTCATGGTACTTTGATAGTGGATGCTCTCGCCATATGACTGGAACTCAAGAATTCCTTACAAATATCACACCTTTCGATGGTGGTTATGTCTTGTTTGGTGATGGAAAGAAGAGTCGAGTGGTTGGAAAAGGTGAACTACAGATTGAAGGATTTCCAGTATTCACTAATGTACTGTTCGTGGAAGACCTGAAGGCCAACCTACTGAGCATAAGTCAATTGTGTGATGATAATATGATTGTGGAATTTCAGAAAGACAAATGCATAGTGAAACACGGAGAAGCCAAGGTCCTTTAGGCATACGATCATCAGATAATTGCTATCTGCTGGAACAAGAAGTACGATGTATGATCTCGAAGCAAGATGAAGGAATTCTGTGGCACGGGAAGCTCGGTCACATCAACTACAAAACCTTGGTGAAAATTGCAAATGCAAAAGTTGTGCGAGGTATGCCTACCCTAACAACCAAGGACGGAATTGTGTGCGGACCATGTCAACAAGGTAAACAAATTTGATCTCCCCACTCGTCGGTTCAATATATAACCACCTCAAGAAATATGGAATTATTGCATATGGATTTGATGGGTCCAGTCAATACGCCTAGTATAGGTGGAAAGAAATATATCTTTGTATGTGTTGATGATTTCTCCAGATATACATGGGTAGCTTTTCTTAAAGAAAAATCTGATACGGTGGAAGTATTCAGAAGTCTGGTGATAAAGTTTCAGACTGAAAAAGGAAGTTCAGTTGGAAAGATTGTTCGAATTCGTAGTGATCATGGTAGAGAGTTTGAAAATTCTCAATTTAGTGACTTCTGTGATGAGCTCGGTATTCAACATGAGTTTTCTGCACCAATCACTCCTCGGCAGAATGGTGTTGTAGAACGGAAAAATAGAACCTTGCAGACGATGGCTCGAGTTATGTTAGCCGAGAAAGAAATTCACAAAAAATGGTGGGCAGAAGCCATTAACACAACTTGCTACACAATTAATCGAGTATATCTCCATCCATTCACCAGTAAAACTTCTTACGGGATTTGGAAGGGTAGGAAATCGAATGTCTCATACTTTCATGTGTTCAGAAGCAAGTGCTATATTCTCAGAGACAGAGAGCAATTAACAAAAATTTGATAATCGTAGTAATACTGGAATTTTCTTAGGTATTCTATCAACAACCGTGCTTATCGTGTTTATAACAATCAGACCAACACACTTATGGAGTCTATAAATGTTATTGTGGACGATTCTTAAGAAGGACAAAACTCAGATGTCGGAGAAGAAGAGCCTGGTAACACTCATGTTCCAACACAGCCTGGTCAACCCGACAAGGAAGATTCATCACATGTTGGAACATCTGAGTAGACTGATGTTGAACCAGTTAACACGGAGCATGTTGGAACATCATCCCCCACTGCCGGATCCACTGTTCCAACACAGGATCAACCTGATTCAATGGCACAGAGTACTCGGCTAGTTCCTCAGGTGGATTACAGGAAGTTGGCTGGATTACAATGCTTCATCTCCCTTATTGAACCTAAGAATACAAGGAAGCATTACTGGATGAATACTGGATTGCTGCAATGCAAGAATAACTAGGTCAGTTTGCAAGAAACGATGTATGGTATCTCACTCCTCGCCCTAAGGGTGTTAATGTCATCGGCACAAAATGGATTTTCAAGAATAAATCTTATGCTGACGGCCATGTTACTAGAAACAAAGCTAGACTGGTTGCTCAAGGATACACACAAGTTGAAGGTGTTGACTTTGATGAGACGTTCGCACCAGTTGCTAGGTTAGAGTCAATTTGACGTTTACTTGCTATTGCCTGCTCTATGAATTTTACTCGGTATCAAATGGATGTCAAGATTGTGTTTCTAAATGGTGTGGTAAATGAAGAAGTTTATGTTGAACAACCTAAAGGATTTGAGGATCCTCTTTACCCTCATCATGTATATCGCATCAAGAAGGCCTTATATGGTTTAAAGCAAGCACCCAGGGCATGGTATGAATGACTTACTAACTTTCTTCTTAGGAAAGGTTATCGTCGATGGGGAGTAGATCGCACTTTATTTGTGCTTGATAAGTCATCAAAAATTCTGATTGCCCAAATTTATGTGGATAATATAGTATTCGGTTCTGCTTCACCATCTATGGTACATGAGTTTGTCACGGTTATGCAGGCTAAGTTTGAAATGAGCATGGTTAGAGAGCTCACATACTTTCTAGGACTGCAAGTTAAGCAAGGAAAACATGGCTTGTTCATAAATCAAAGCAAGTATGCATTGAATCTCGTGAAGAGATTTGGGTTAAGCAATGCCCGAGAAGTTCAGACACCTATGGGAGTTTCTGACAAACTTGTCAAGGATGAGAAACGAGTTATAGTTGATCAAAAGTTATACAGGGGAATGATTGGGAGTCTATTGTATTTAACAGCAAGTAGACCAGATATATGTCTCAGCGTTAGGATATGTGCAAGATTTCAGGCTGATCCAAAAGTGTCTCATCTTACGGCAGTCAAAAGAGTTATTCGATATGTAAGTGGGACTTCTGAGTATGGTGTCTGGTATTCTAAGAATTAAGATTCTGAGTTGATTGGGTATAGTGATTACGATTGGGCTGGTAATGCTGATGATCGAAAAAGCACTACAGGTGGATGTTTCTTTATTGGCATGAATATGGTCTCTTGGTATAGTAAGAAACAAAATTCAATCTCTTTGTCTACAACAGAAGCTGAATATCTTGCTGTTGGAAGCTGTTGTGCACAATAATTATGGATGAAAAAAATGATGAACGACTATGGAATTCATCAAGGCCCCTTGAAGATTTTATGTGACAACACAAGTGCTATTGATATTTCAAAAAATCCAGTCCAGCACTCGAGAACCAAGCATATTGACATAAGGCCTCATTTTATTAGAGATCTTGTTGAAAGAAAGGAAGTAGAGGTAGTCTATGTTCCAACACACGAGCAATTTGCTGATATCTTTACAAAGCCGTTGTACACTGCCACTTTTAAAAGTGTCAGACAACACTTAGGGGTTTGTCAAATTTGAGGTAATCCTTGCCTTTAGTTAAATGTAAATATTTTGTTTTGTTTATTATTTTCTGTCGAAAAATTCAGAAAAACAAAAAAATGTGAAAAGAAGAAAAGGTGTGCAAAAATAGAAGAAGAATAGTTGGATAGTTAGAAGTTATAATATGTTGGAAGTTGTTTTTGATGTGATATCTTGAATTGACAAGAGGGAAAAGAGTCATCATTACCCATCTTGAAAAATCAAAAGGGTGTTTCACGGAAAAAGAGGAAGAGAGTTGAAGAGTTTGTGTTGGATTCAAAATTGTCCAAATCCTTTCGAATCCCTCTCTTTTTGGTCACTCTTCCATTCTTCTTGGTATTCTTCGAAATTGTGCTGGAAAATCTTCCCACGATCTTTTTCCCGCAACAACTTCGTGCCAGAAAATGTCTTCAACCACAAACTCTCCCTTGGCCGAATCTGAAACTTAAGAATCTTTCAAACTTCTAGAGGTTGACAATGCTGAACAGAGAGGAGAAGATTTCGAAGCAGGTGGCTCTGGTCTGGGTGATGGAGATCAGGATGGACGCTCCAGTACCAAAGGAAGGAATCTGTTTCAAAAGGTAACTAACCCTGAGCCTCCAACTATTAAAATCCAAGGGATGGAATTCAAGACCATAGATGATATATTTGAATGGTTGGAAGCTAATAGATTGACAGTAGACTAAACAAAGATTAAGAGTGTAAAGGGTGAATTTATGAGTGTCAAGGTCAAGGAATTTGTGACTGGGAATATTGGAGAGTTGTGGAATGTCGAAAAATATAAAGTGAAGTTCCTGGGGGGGGGGGGGGTATGATAAGTATATAGGGAAGGAAAGGTTTCACATTTATTCATCAATCTCTTGTCCGAGCTGTGTTGTTATGAGAGAAATTAGGGATGAGGAGGCTGCAGGACAAGAAGTGATCCGGTCTACAAATAGGTTTCCTATAGGATTTTTTTATTTGAGTGCAGCTCAGAGATTGGAAGAGCTGAGGAAACCAATAATTATTGACGTTTCTGACAGTGAGGAAAAGGAACATGCTGCCTATGTTCCAACACAGCAGGCTGAGGATGAAAATAGTGTAGAGATGGATGTTAATGATGATATGAGAGGAGAAGACCAGGTTAAAATAACTGGTGATGCACACGATGACAAGGAAGGAGCTCACAGTGACGAACCAGTTGCAGAACCAAGTGAATCAGAAGAAGTGCAGTATGTTCAAACACAGACTGCTGAAACTGAAGAACCAGAGAATACTCAGTATGTTTCAACACAGGAACACTCTGATATGAATTATTCAAGTGATCAAGTACTGGACGAGTTCTTACAGTCAGTCAAGGGCAAGAGAAAGGTGGCTGCGCCAGAAGATTCTCCACCAACAAAAATGGCCAAGAAGAGTCAGGAATTTACCAAGAGGAAAGTGCTTCCTCCCCTCAAGTAAGCGATGCACTTTCTTCTCATACTTTAATTTAAAATGTGAAGATATGGGGGGATTTTTTGCTGAGAGGAAGTTTATTCCCGTGAGACCTATAGACCTGGAGGCATACAGTAAAAGTGGCTTTTTGGATTTTCTAGATTTGATAGGAATGAAGAGGGTGGCCACTGTCCAGCTGCAGTATAATAGACAAGTGGTTATTGAGGTGTACGCCAACTTGATAGCTGAAAATCTGGAAGCTGACTCTCCCTGGTTTGGAAGGGTGTATGTACGAGGCAAGATTATGGATCTCTCAGCTGCCAGAATAAATAAGGTTTTGGGGCTGCAAACACCAGAGTTTGAGGGGGTGTTGCCTGAGGATTTAGGAGTAACAGATGATCAAATACTGGAGACAATCTCAGGAGGATACAAGGCTAAGTGGCCTGAAGCAGGGTATTCACAAGCTTCATGTTTGTCATCAAGGTTCTTTGGCCTGTATCATATAGCAGTTAACTGCTGGATGCCATCCTCGAACACGACTGCCCTGATGAGAGAAATGGTCAAATTACTGTTCTGTGTTGGAACACAGAAGCCAGTCAATCTTGGACTGTTTATTCAGCAAAACCTGGTAAGGCAAGCCACAGCCCCTAAAGCAAAACATGCCATTGTCTATCCCGATTTGATTTCACTGTTGGCTAAGAGTGCCAAGGTAAAGGGGAAGACAAAAGATATGATTGTAGACACGGAATTCCTAAGGCCGAATAAGAAAACATTTGGTTTAAGGCATGTCTATGACTTACCTTGGACTCTTGAAGGCTCTACATTTGAAGCAGCAGAGAAGAAGGCAAAATTGGTGGTCCTGAATGCAAGACTTGGGGCAATAGCCATTCACATGGCAGCGCTAGAGGCAGAAAGGCGAAACTAGAGGAAGAGAAATCGCTGCTGGAGGCTTGCTCCAGAACCGGATTTCTTCTCTATGTTTTAACATAGATGTCACAGTCAGGGGGAGCCTACTTTCTGCGTTTATGCTTTTTTGTCTTATTTGTCTTTGGCATATTTCTGGCCCCAAGGGGAGAATTTTGGATAATTTGGTTATAATCTGAATGTTTATTTTTTATGGTAGTTATGGAATTCTGTTACTCGGTTCTGGTATTCATATTTTTATGGAATTCTAGTATTCAATTTTTTATTAGATTTAGTATTGTGCATATGTTCCAACATAGGTGGAGTTGAGAAGACCTATGTGTGTGATGACAAGTTTTTCGTTGTGATATTAATGGCCAAAAAGTTTTGGGTCCACAAAATGTCAAAGTGGGAGATTGTAAAGCCAAGAGATATGCATTGATATTTTAAATGGCATTTTTTGTGAACATATTTGGAAACAAAAAAATTTCCATGTTGGAACATGTGAAACAGCATATTTACGCCAAGAAGATTTACGGAAAAAGAAGACAGAATATTTTGGTATTTGTGAGTTATGGAAATCTGAATATTCTACTATATATTAGGTGTGTAGAAGCATAGTTATTTTATGGAAAATCCCTACAAATATGGAGTTGATATTATCGAATATAAGGGAGATATTATGATAAGGAAAGTACCTTTATTTATGGGATTTGGATATGATTCAAGAAGCAGATAAGGAATAGGAATATTATGGAGATAATCATGGAGAATTCCGATCTGCTCATGGCTATAAAAGGGGACAGTCACGGCTGCATTCATTACGGATTTAACAGAGAAAATCTGCACACAGATTTTCAATCTTTCGAGAGAATTACAAAGATCGAGAATTCTATGCTACAACATACGTGAACTTAATTCCTCGGGAGGAGGAGATCCAGACTCCAACATACGTGACCTTAATTCCTCGGGAGGATGAGATCCAGACTCGATAAGTTTCGAGGTCAGAGGGAGTCTGATCAAGGCAGATTGATAGATAGGGGAGCTAGCAGAATTCACACGTTATAGTTAGTAAAGATAAGTATTCTGTATGGTGTACATTCTGTATGATAAATATTCTAATTAGTGGATTCATTCTGAGCTGGGCCAGATCCCGCAGATGTTGGTGGTTTTCACCAAACTGCGTAACCAAGTCTTGTGTCGTTAATGCTTTAATTTATTGCATACTTGGTTAGATAGGTTATGTTGGAACATACTAAGAAGAATTAGAAAAATTCGATAAAGCCAAATTTTACGAATTGTCCCACACATCAGATACAGACAGACTCATTTGGATCAAAGACACCAGTGGTAAATTCTCCTCCAAGTGTGCATACCAGGTAATGAGAAATGTAAGAGCTCCAGTTAGGATTCCACAGTATACTTGGGCTGCACAGGTACCCCCCAAACTCCCTGTCTTCTTTTGGAGGTTACTAAATAACCTCTTGCCATTTGATGATAACTTGAGGCTGTTTGGAATCCAATTTGCATCAAAGTGTTATTCCTGTTACAGTTATGATTCTATCTCGCATTACTCTAATGACTGTCTGATAGAATGATTTGCCGTAATCAATTGTATTATTGATATCTAAATATATAGAGAGTACAATAGAGGTGTAATAAAGAAAAAACTCTAATAATAAATCATAATCTAATCAGGAGTCTTATTTATCCTAACACCCCCCCTCAAGCGGAGCGTCGGATGCTCGCCGACGCACAGCTTGGACCTGAAGAACTCGAACAGCGGACGAGAGAGCCCCTTGGTGAAAATATCCGCAATCTGCAGAGAAGTCGGAACATGAGCAACACGCAGCTTTCCAGATGTCACCAACTCACGAACAAAATGGTAGTCGATGTCGATGTGCTTCGCCCGCTTGTGAGCCACTGGATTCTGAGCCAAGAAGATAGCACTACTATTGTCGCATAACAACAGTGGAGAACCAGAAAGCGGAAACCGAAGATCACGAAGCAAATGAGTGAGCCAGACCACTTCTGAGGCAGTGTTGGCGAGAGCACGGTATTCAGATTCAGTGCTAGAACGAGAAACAGTGGGCTGTTTCTTGGCACTCCAAGAAACCAGATTCCCACCAAGAAAAACTGCATAACCATAAGTGGACCGACGAGTCTCCAGACAACGAGCCCAATCAGCATCAGAGTATCCTAACACATCAGGAGTACTAGCAGAACAAAACTGGAGACCAAAGTGAAGAGTGCCACGAACATACCGCAAAATTCGAGTCACAGCAGCAAAATGATCATCTCTGGGATCCTGAAGAAACTGACTCACCGTGTTGACCGAGAATGCCAAATCCGGGCGAGAGATGGTGAGATACTGGAGAGCACCAACAAGAGAACGATAAAGTGTAGGATCCCGAAATGGAGGACTAGTAGAGCTGTGAAGTTGAGAACCAGCAACAAATGGAGTAGAAACTGGTGCCGCGTCAGACATACCGGCCCGATTCAGAATATCCCGTGCATACTTTGCTTGGCCAAGCAGTAATCCTGAGGAGGTAGGCGAAACTTCAAGACCAAGAAAGTAATGAAGAGCACCAAGATCCTTGATCGCAAACTCTCTATGTGTCCGATCAATGAACTGGCGAAGAAGAGTCGAGTCATTTCCGGTAAGGATGATATCGTCCACATACACAAGTAGGTACAGTAATGACGACCCTCTCGAAAGGACAAACAAAGAAGTATCAGCTGAGCTGCACCGAAAATCAAGCTGTGTTAGATAACTGCTGAAACGCTGGAACCAAGCCCGGGGAGCCTGCTTAAGACCGTAAATGGCCTTTTTCAAACGACAAACATAGTCCGGATGGACAGAATCCTGATAACCAACGGGCTGCTTCATGTAGACTGGAACATCAAGAACACCATTGAGGAAAGCGTTCTTGACATCCAACTGATGAAGTGGCCAGGAACGCATGGTGGCTATGGCGAGAACCGTCCGAACAGTGGAGGCTTTGACCACTGGACTGAATGTGTGGTCAAAGTCAAAACCCGGAATTTGTGAGAAACCTTGGGCCACAAGCCTAGCTTTATGACGCTCAATAGTGCCATCTGGTCTATACTTCAGTCTGTAAACCCATTTGGAGCCAACAATATTGACCCCTGATGGGCGAGGTACCAAATCCCAAGTGTGTTGTCCACGAAGAGCTTCCATCTCGTCATCCATGGCAGAAACCCAAGCCGGATCTTGAAGAGCAGTGCGGTAATCTGTGGGCTCTGATTGAGCAAGTAAAGCAGCAGTGAGACCATGAGCAATGATATCAGAATAATCTCTTCGCTGAATAGCTCCAGTCGACGATCGAGTAACCATGCGATGAGTGCGTGGTGGAGTAACCGGAGCAGTAGTGGCAGCAGGCAAAAGGACCGGTGAGGTGATCGGAGAAGGGGCCGGTGAAATGTCAAGAGAATCAGGTGAACTGGGCGATGGCGGGATGGACAGGGCAGGATGAGTCCGAGCGGCCACCGGACGGTCTGAATCATCAGAACAGGTAGAACATGGTGTTATAGTCGGTGAGGATGACATCATCGATGAACCAGGAGAAGAAACCACCGTAGGAGTATCAGCTGATGTATCAGTAGGATCCAAAAAAGTAGAGACATCGAGAGAGAACGGAGATACTGAAGTAGAACCGTTAGAATAAGGGAAGAAAGTATCATCAAACCGAGCATGTCTGCTGACATATATCTTTCCAGACGTAGGATCCAAACATCGATAACCTTTGTACTGGGAGTCGTACCCAATGAAGATACATGGCAAACTGCGAGGAGCAAGTTTGTGAGCTGCATATGGACGAAGATAAGGATACACACGACAACCAAATACATGAAAGTTCGTGTATATGGGAACCCGACCATTAACAACCTCAAATGGTGATCGTCCGCCAAGAACCGGAGTGGGCAACCGATTTATGGTATAAGCAGCTGCAGCAAAGGCGTGTGGCCAGTGAGAAAGAGGAACATGAGAGTGGTACAACATAGACAAGCCCATCTCAGCAATGTGGCGGTGCTTGCGCTCAGCCCGACCGTTCTGCTCAGGAGTATACGGACAAGAAATCTGATGGTGAATGCCTTTTTTCTGAAAATGAGAGCGTAAGCGACCATTTACGAACTCAGTCCCCCCATCACTCTGAAACACTTTAATGGTGGAAGAAAACTGGTTCTCCACAAAGGCCTCAAACTGGCGATAGACATCCCAAAAATCAGATTTACGACGAAGTAGGTAAAGCCATGAGAGTCGAGAATGATCATCAAGGAAAATGACATAGTAGGAGAAACCATCAGAAGATATAATAGGAGAAGGCCCCCAGAGGTCACAATGAACTAGATCAAGTACCCGAACAGCACGTTTATCATTTGTATGAAAAGATAAACGTTTCCCTTTAGCTTTTTCACATGCCTCACAAATGGTGGGTTTAGGCAAAACCGACGAGACAGATAAGGATCCAGAGGCACACAAACCAGAAATAACAGAATGCGGAACATGACCAAGTCTAGCATGCCAGATTTCAAAGGACGCACGCGACTTATTTGACTTTACAGTAGACACTAAAGTAGATGCACCATAGTCTAAGACATAAAGACCATTCTCAATATGGCCGTGACCCAAAGTTTCCCCGTTGATTTTATGCCGAATGATAAAAGAACGATCATCAAAGCAGACAACAGCATTTAAATCTTGAGTTAATTTGCTAACAGAGAGCAAATTTTTAGTGATATCAGGCACAATAAGCACATCATAAATAGGCAAAGACTTAGAAAATCGAGATTCACCAACATGAGTAATAGGGAGTTCAGAACCATTACCAACATAGACATGGGAAGAGCCATGGTAAGGTGTCACATAATCAACAACAGTAGGAGATGATGCCATGTGCTTTGTAGCGCCAGAATCTACAATCCACTTGTACCCATGGGGCTTAAATCTTGAGAAACCACCTAAAGTAGTCATAGGAACAAAATTGAGCTGAAGGGGACGTTGAGGAAGTAATGCGAAGTTTGTATGCTTAGTCCAGTCAACAAAAGTGGGCGAATTTGGGTGTATCACATCACTTGGCTGGTGAATTCAGCTTGCCATGATGGGCGAAAGCTAAGTCTTTGCTCTTGAAGGTTTGCGATATCGCAATTTTGCTCCTGAAGGCGGACGAAGTTTTTGCTCTTGTTAGGGTTTAGGTCTTTGGATCAGACTCTGCTCTGATACCATGATAGAATGATTTGCCGTAATCAATTGTATTATTGATATCTAAATATATAGAGAGTACAATAGAGGTGTAATAAAGAAAAAACTCTAATAATAAATCATAATCTAATCAGGAGTCTTATTTATCCTAACACTGTCATATCGCATCCATGGTCTGGGATAAATTGCATAGTTTTCTGATGTTACAGAGGGTGGAATTTCAGAATATTTGGGATGGACTAGCTTTCTGTAACTCTAAATCCAACTTTGATTCCATAAATGATATATTAATTAGGATTTCACCAATCTTTGTATGCTGGGTACTGTGGGTTGTGAGAAATAGAAAGCTGAACGATGGGGTCGGAATCTCGGCAGTTGAAGTTTGGAAGGAAGCCAGGGAGCTATTGAATGCTTCACTGACGGCTTTCCCTCTAAAGCAGCCGAGAACGGATGAGCGGTACTGGAATCAGAGGAGGATTACATTGACAAAATGGGACAAACCTATTAATGGTAGATACAAGATTGACACGGATGGTTCATGGAAAGGCAACTCACTGAGTTCAGTGGATTAGCTGCTGTAGTTAGGAATCACACAGGATCCCTAATTAATGGTAAGACTAAGCTGGCAGCTTGCAAATCTCCATTAATTGCGGAAATCATGCCCATTAAGCTCGGTTTCCAATTAGCGGATGAATTGAACATAACTATTCAAGATCTAAGTTTGGAACTGATTGTAAAATGGCCATTCAGGCCATTAAACTTCCTGAAAAAAGGGCCCCTGGATTGTATACATAGCATGATCTGTTACAAATGCAACCATTTTCTGATGCTCTTTGTTTTGTTTGCAGGGAATCAAACCAATTGGCGGACATGCTGTCTAAAAGATGTAGGGACCAGTCCATTGAAGGTTATTGCACAATCCAAGATTTCACCCCAAAAGAAAAGGGACAACTACGCCTTGACAGGATTGGAGTTCCAAATATTAGAACACGGCTACACTTAAATCAGGGCTGTGGACAAGTAATTTTGCAAAACATTGGTTGAATAATGACAGGAAGCAATGAGTTGATTATAATTCTTCATGTATAGTTGGATTAGGAATTTACCGTTCTGATGAAGCCCAGCCAAGGTAACATTCGAAACGGGGGGAGGAGTTCGTTACACTTGGGAGCACTTCATGAGTATGGTTGTCGTTTGAAAAGCAATTTTATTGTCCTAGACTAGCACACCGATACCCTTCAAAAGTATGAATGTTTTGTACACACATATTTTCTTGAAACTTTATTTTATTTAAAGGTTTGGGGGAACTATTAACTCCCCCACTGCGGTGGTCTTAATTATTTTTAAAATTACATACGCAATTTAAAATTTTTGAAAATATTTTTTTATATAATATATTTTTATATTTTCACATTTGAATACATATTATTACTTGTTTTAACTTATAAAATAATGTATTTAAATTTTATAAAAATTACAATATTTAAGGTAAAAGTCCCATAAACGTATGGAAATGCCGCATTTCCTGAGATGTTCTCTAAAAAAATATATTATAATGTATAGATAATTATAATTGAGAAAGTCTAAGAAAGAAGGTCTTTCCATAAGGAATCCGTCTCTTGAAAGACGATCTTTCCATAACTTATGGAAATACCAAGGTTTAAACAGCAAATTAAAAGAAATGAAGATAAAATTTCCAAGCTACATTAATCAGGTCATTAACTTTATAACTACTGCACATTGCATAATAAATTTTTAATATTGCAACTAAAACCTTTTACCTTTTACCTTTTTATTATTCTAATTAAACTCCGTCTTTCCATAAGTCTATGGGCTTATGGAAAGACGGTTTTTCCCAAAACTTTGTCATCCATGAGTCCGTGTCTTGAAAGAAGGTCTTTCCATAAGTCATGGAAAGACCAAGGTTTAAAGTGCAAATTAGAAGAAATTAAGATAAAATTTTTGGGTTCCATGAATTGCGTTATAAACTTTATAACTACTACACGTTGCATAATAAATTTTAATATTGCATTTAAGACCTTTTACCTTTTATTATTCTAATTAAACCACATCTTTCCATAATAAATCTATTGAAAGACGGTCTTTCCCAAGAATATTTTCTAAATTTTGTATGGAATTTATCAAATACAATATAGAAGGTAAAAAATAAGTGGTTTGTCCATGAGTTTATTGACAAACCGTCTGTCAGGAAACCCACTCCATCAAGGGAAAGTCTCAGGAAATGCGGTCTTTCCATAAACTTATGAACAGTCCGCGGGGGCATTTACCTTAAATGTTGTAATTTTATAAAAAATTTGAATATTGCATTTTATAAGTTAAAACAAGTAATAATATGCATTTGAAGGTGAAATATAAAAATATATGATATAAAAAAAATTTCAAAAATTTTATATTTTGTATGTAATTTAATAAATGAAGTATATAGGGTAAGAAATAAGTGGTCTGTCCATAAACTTATGGATTATGGACATGTCGTCTGTCAGGAGACTTACTCTTACATCAATTATAGAATACCCCCATACAATGGTTGGTCGGTTTAAAGTAAGATTTTGTGCAATAAGTACAAAATCGTTACCATACCATCACAAATGTGTGGTACGGTACTACCATGCCACAACATCGATTACCAACATATTTGGTACGATTGGTACGTGGTTCAGAAGACCAGAGGTCGGACAGCAATCTAGAGCTTGAAGACGACGAAGAACAGTGATTGAGTAACCGGAGTAGCTGACCGAGGGGTGAAGAAAACGGCGGAAGAAGACAGTGGTGGCAGTGGGCAGGCGATCAATCGTAAAATAGACAGAATTTAGGATTGTAATTTTAGAAGAAAGAGGAATAAAAGCCAGAATTTTAGAGAGACCTAACTAATACTATGATAGAATGCAAAACTCACACATCATTGTGGCTGTGTGTATTGATACATGTAATGAGTACAAAGGTTATAAAAGAGCTAAACAAATATGGAATAAAATATACAGAAAACTAATAAGAAAGAGTATTCCTTTGATATTTCCTAGCTAGCATTTAATTTTTTTTTTTTTTTGTTTTCAATCAACGACATAATGTTGGCAACAAGCGCAGAAATTTGAAGCCCATTCACTCCAAAGATTCTCAACACGCACAGCACCAAAACTTAACTCATATTTTATCATCTGACAATTTTACAACTTCTTAAAAACTCACTCAGGGCAATTTCATAAAAAGTATTAGGGCGAGAAAAGTTACTTTTTTCATCCATTTTTAATGAGATTCACTTGATTATAAACATAATTGGGAGTGACGTATTTGAATTCTTCTTCGTTAGCATTACAAAACTCATTTAAAATGTTTAAATCCAATCGAATTAAATTTGGATTCAAAACAAGTTTTTGTCTTTATAAATGCAGCAGGATTTAATTGATTTTATGAATAATTATTGAGTTTGACTCAAATAATGATTTAGCTTTTTTAATTCAAACCGTTGTAGACAGGTTTTGAGGGTGTCTTTCCCTTTTCATTAATCTCATATGTTGCCAAAAACTCGGCTAACATTGCCTTAAGGCTTCATCAAGTTGCTTGAAAGCTTACATCAGTTGCTCGAAAGCTTAACATTTGCTCGAATGCTTACATCAAGTTGCCTGAAAGCTAACATCAGTTGCCCGAAAGCTTACCAATTGCCTGAACACTTACATCAGTTGTCCTAAAGCGGTATCATAAAGGCGTTAGAAATTAAATTACAACTTTGTAACCTTTATGTATAAACAAATAGACATGGCTATATCGTAAGGCAAATGGTCAAGTACTGAGTATACTTATGACTAGCCAGTTCGGCTCGAACCACTGGAAACCGATCACAACATTCAAATATTAGCCACCTTCTCACAGACATTCCAGTACACTGTACTAATCAATCCTAAAACAACCAATACAAAAATGAACAGCTTCTGAAGTGAAAGATCCGGTTCATATCCATTAAATTGAGGTCTTTTATAGAAAGTAGGAGATGACCCCGGTCATTTTGGTCACCAAAAAGTCTTTTGTAAATGTAAGTAAATTCAAAGAAGGTACGGAAGTCTCTAACATGATACAATGTGATCTATCAAAGATTTTTCAACTTGCACAATCTACAAATATGGAATGTAAACTATGATCGGAGTCGCCAAAGGTAAGTTGCTGTAACTACCTTGACTCGAATTTCAACTGGAAAATGATGGTTAAAAGGTTGAAATTCGTCAACTTTTGAGCATCGTTTTGAGTGGGACCCAAACGGATTTTGGGTAGGTGGATGTCATTTTTGAGTTCTCCTCCGTGAGTACTTTAAAATCGACTATTTAAACTCTCAAAACGGATCAAAGGTGAATGAGATATGGATGTTTGAAATGTCAATCTTGAAAGAGAAAAATTATGCGAAAATTGGCCCAGATTAATTTTTCTCTGGACTGTCCAAAATGCATATGGACTGCATGGAAGTCTCTGGAAGGCCCAACCGCATAGTATATATGGAATTACTTGTGTGTAATTCTTAAGAGATAAGATCAAAATACTTCCATATTTTGTAAGATATCTTGTCTTAAATAAATATGCAGTTTACCATGTTTAATGCGATGAAGAATATTTGTGCAAATATTTCTTCCTTTTCCAGCAGATTTTATTCGAGTATTCATGGAATGTCTCGGATTTGGTGAGTTGGTGATTGGAGATTATTCTTCTCTAATTACAGAAAATCAGAATATCATGATTCCATGATTAGGGTCTCTTAGAGCAGTATAAATAGAGCCTCTAAGTCAGTAAGAAAATTTTTACACAATTTCTCAAGTCCCTCCATATTCTAAACTTGAGTCTTCTTTCTGTCTTTCTCGAAGTTTCCATTTGTTGCTCTGTCGAGGTGATAGTCCTTCGGGCCTTGCGTGAATCCGAGATAACTCTTACGTGTTAATTGTTACCTTTGATGGTTTTACCCTAGGGAACGATGTCCACGGCGGAACTCATTCGTTTCAAGGGCAGCGAGTTTACTCGTGACTCCCTCAATTTGTTATTGATTGAAACGTGATTTATTTCTCCCATGTATTGCTTTAATTATTCGTAATTTAAGCTTTCTGATTGTATGTCTGAATAATTAATAAAAGTATATTATTCGCATATGTAAATTGTTCATTCAATTTTCATTATTTAATTTTCGCATGATAAAATCAATATATGTCCAACAATTTCTCCCATGCCAACATATATATACCAGAGCAGAAGGAAACTAGGTTTAACCAATCGAAAGTAACCATTAGAATAACCTAAGTTGGCAGAGAACAAACGCGACTAAGTATTTCAGCAAAAAGACCTATTTTTGAGCAACCACCCCAATGATGGAAAAAATCAAATTAAAAATAGAAAAAATAATAGCCTCCCACCTAAAAAATAAAATTTAGAGAGTGGGAAAAATAACATAAAAATGAACCCCTCGTAACCTTGCTATAGTCGGAATAAGACTCGGTTCTGGGCTTAATCTAGTTAGACTGTTCGGGCTGAGTCGACCCGTTCCTCAGATACTGAGTTGGGTCAACTTGAAACCCGAGTTAAACCGGGTTGGTTATAACTGGATATGAGTTGGACAGCTCATATCTTGGTAGATTCAGAAACTCTAAATCTGGCAGAGGACGGAACAACATGGATGTCGAGGATGACAGGTAAGAGCTCTTCCCGCCTCTGGAGCTCTCGGGATGCCTGAAAAAATCTAGAAAATTTTTTGTAAGAAATCGCTCCAATCATCGCACGGCTGACCCGCACAGGTGCGCGAGTAGTAAACCGGCTGGACTTAGTTAGAGATCGTCGAAAAATGTCTTCAAAAGAAAACAAAATTATCTAATAAAATATCCGGTCATATTTTATACACAAATATTTGGTCAAAAATCTTCAACTACTGCAACTGTGAGAAATTGCTTCAACTACAGTAATAGAGTGGTAGCACGACATGGGAGCAACGCGTCTCTGAGAGGGCGACTATTGTGTTTTTTCTTTTACAATAACAGGTCCTTATATGTTTGACAAACTTTTACATTTTACTCCAAAATAAAAAATAATTATGATTTAATCACAAAGCATATAAAAAGAAAATCTATCTTAGTCTAATTTAACCGTCACACGACCTAACAGGAGATACTCACTTACAAGTCTGGTTAGTTGAATTTTAATTAAGAGATAAGATGATACTCACTTACATACCAACCTTTTGTTTTAACTTTAAAACCTTCCTTTGTGTTAACTTTAAAACCTTCCTTTGTGTTAACTTTAAAACCTTCAAAAATAACTTACTGTTAATCTATTATATATCCACCAACATTTTGTTTCCATTCTCTTAGTGCCAAATAAAGAAGTCGTATTATATCCAATATGACCCATAAGGTCATGCTCATACGATTTTTGCACTTCCCATTAGAAAACAATAGTGCAGAAGCCTTTTGAAAAATAGAGTCCGAGTCCAAAGCATTTGACATTTTGACTTCCTACTATAATATTCTTTGTGCACTTTTAATATAAGGGCGAAATCCCACAATTTTAAAATTAGAGCAAAATCTTAAAACCAAGAACTGATTAGCTGTCTTTGTTGTGGCACCACTCGGTTCCTTTTCTTTCTTAGGAATTAGACAAAAACCAAAAGAAAATGGCTGAATGGGATGAATCCGTTAAGCAATCCATGTCATCCCTCCTGTTCACCACCAACAACACATAAAGAATTGGCTAAGCATGCAATTTATTTGTGGATTTAATAAATAAAGTTAAGACTAGAAAGGTTTAATTATCCATTAGGAACAACCGTGTGGAATTTTTCGATTATTTGGTACCATCTTTTAACTGACAAAATTTTTTTGCCTGATCAAAGATTAATGTGTAATATAATTAATTAATTAGAGATAGTGTTTCAAATCTAATTAAAGATAGTTTGGGAGAGGAAGGAAAGATCTGGGTGCAAATACCACTTTTTGGGGATACTGTGTATAAATTATTGGAAAATTAATGATTCTGGATCATAAGAATCTCGTGGGTCAAAATCCGGGTAGGAGAAATTCGCAATCAGTTTTCCCCCATTTTTGCAGCGAGCTTTTACAACCAAACTTAATGTTTCATTTACAACGTCTAGTGGCAAGTCACGGTCCAGCGGCGGGCCCAAGTCAAGGCATAGGCAGGTCCGAGTCAAGGCCGAGTCATGGTCCGGTGGGAGAGTCACGTATCTGGAAAGGTTCCAATTCACGGGTCATGGGAGTCATGGTCCAAGTCAAGGCCGACAGGGTCCGAATCAGCAAAACCCGGTTTAACTCAGGATGTGATTCAGTTTAAACTCGATGCAACTCGAGCGACTATTACCAGAAATTCCAATGACGGTATCTAGGCAACACTTTTTGAAGAGTTCTCCTTACTGCAGGTAAATTCACAACGACAACGTAGGATTTAACGGTTCCTTAGCGGTGCGACAATGTCATTCTCACCAGAACACCCCACACGATAGTGACAAAATGAGGGTATATAATTTTTTCTAAGACACCTCATCAAATTTCTCATCATCATATGAAAACTCGTTCTAAGACATGATCATTTAAGCAAAGAACTATTCCGACTATGAAATTCCTGGTCTTTTGAATGCTTTATTTGTTTTGTCTAAACCTTAGAGTTTTCACTCTGTCGTCAAGGGTCCAAATTGGATTTTTGTCATGGATTCAAAAATGGAAACTCGCCGTACTCAGTAGACACGAGAGTTAGTTCCATGTCTTCTAATGTTAATGTGGTTGATTCTAACTGGGTCTTACATTTTAAGAATCACACTAATGGATTAGTTGATTTTCATGAAGTGCATTTGGTTGCTTAGAGTTTTTCTCAGCTTCCATGGTTTGATTATAATCCTACTTTTACCCGGGTGGTTAAATATTTTGCAGTCCGTATAGTTTTTTCTTTTGACACCTTTCGTATGTGGCCTCTTCATCAACTGAATATCAACAATTCTTTCTTAATGGTGTTTTTTATTCGCTAGTCACTAGTGTAGAAGCCTCTATTAAAGGCAGCAATAAAGGTTGGTTCCTTTGATTTTTTTATGAACCACCTTCGTGAGGAGCATCCAAATTTAGAATTGCTCTCCCAAGGCACCATTTCATTTTAAAGACGGTTCAAAACTGATTAAAGGGGTTATTTGGCCCACTATGTAAACAAAGATTTTAAATTTTCTCCCTTAGTATTTTTTCCTGAAACCAACGCCTCATTCTGCCCCTCCACCACCGAACACCTACCACCCCTCCTCCTTTCACTCTATTCCCGATCAAATGCCTCCTTCGTCTCCTCCATAGCCAATAAAACCCCCATTGTCGATCGAACCTTCATCGCCAATTGAATCTCCATTGCCAATGAAACCTTTGTCGCGGATCAAACCTTCGTAGCTTCTGCCGCAACTGTCTCGCTTTCATTGCTTTCACTATTCTTGTTGTCGATTGAACGCCTCAGTCTTTGATCAAATGCCTTGTTGATTCCTTCTTCACCGATAGAACGCCTCGCCATGGATCGAACCCTTCCGTTCCCATACGCCTCCACCATCTTTGACCGTGGTTAATTTTTGTATAAGAGGTATTCAATTTCTGGATGATTTAAAATTTTTGATTTCCAGTATTTTTTGTTAGTTTATCAAATTGGAAAGTATTGTTGCTCTGTTAATGATTTGAGTGTTAGCTTGTTGTATTTTTCATTTCAAAGCAGCCTTAAACTCGGAAACCTTGGGTTTGCGACAACTTTTTTTTAGAACCTCTGAAATAGGTTTCAAATTTGGTTTGAATTTGGACCTTAAATAAAGGCGGTTTTTTGACTGCCTTTAATATTTTTACTATTATAAAACGGAGCCAGAGAAGGCACATGTATGGTAAAATTGCTTTAAATAACCCCTTTTCCACTAAGTTTTTATATGGAGCACCCCTCTGGTTATAAAGATCCAGTCTTGATTATGTTTGACGTCTTCATGAGGCTAATTATGGTTAGAAACATGCTTCTCGTGTTTGGTTTTAACATTTTTTCCTTTCTTATTAGCATTGGTTTTGTTTATAGTTCTGTCGATACTTCTATGTTAATGTTTGTGAAAGGCAATTATCTGTTGTTCTTGTTGGTTTTGTTGATAACATTATTATGACATGCAATTATGGCCTTATTTTATGGAATTTTATTGTGCGTGTAAATCGTTAGTTTTATATCACTGATTTAGGAAATTTACAATATTTATTAGGGTTTGGAGGTTGTTCCCACTTCTGATGGAATATTCCTTGTTTAGATTAAATATGCCAAGGATATTGTATCACGAAGGTATGACAGATGTAGTATTTTTTTCCACTCTATTTGTGGCTTACTCTTAGTTGCTTAGCTCTACCAACAAACCATTTGGTAATCCTGTGTTTTAGAGTTCTTTGCATGGCGCTCTTCAGTATTTGGAGATTACACGTCCCGATTTGTCTTAAGTTTTTAATACAGTTTGTCAATTTATCCTACTGATGGCCACTTCTAAGCTCTCACTTGTATATTTCTTTATTTGTTATGATCTTCATTTTGGTCTTTTATTTCGCACAAATTCTAGTGCCATTGCCGTTCTTGGATATTCTAATGCTGATTTGGAGACTTGTAAGTCTACCTATGGTTACACTCTTTTTATCGGTTGTAATAGAGTTTTTTGGAGTGATAACAATAACCTATGGTGTCTCGTTCAAGCTCAGAATCGGAATATCGTGCTATGGCTAATATTGCAGGTGAACTACTTTAGATGTTAAATCCTCCTTGCATGCTTCATATTTCGTCCTCTACGCCTCCGTTGATGCTAAATGACAACAAAATTTCTCTCTTTATTGCTCAAAATATAGTTTCTCATATTATTGGAGCCAAGCACATTGATATTGATTATCAGTTTGTTTGTGAGATGCTGGCTTCCTGCAAGTTTAAGGTCTTCTATGTATCTTCTGATCTTCAACTTGTGGACATTTTTATAAAGAGTCTCCCTCATCCTCAGTTAAAGTATTTTCATTCAAAGTTTTGCGTTGCTAGCAATCCCACGCTTTGGTTGAGGATGGGTAATAGAATAAATAAGAAAATTTAGTATATATCTTTCTAAATTCCTAGTAGGATGTGAATTATGTTCCTTGTATACCCTTTGTATTTAGCTATATATCAATACATATAAGCACCATCAATGTGAATTTTACTTTCTATCAGTGTGCATGAGCATATCTATATATGTGGATGGAACGGAGAGAAAATGCATCCCGTTTCACGATTTTTCCTTTAAAATATAGGTTACGTTCAATTAATGACAAATTTGATTGATATTTTGCACCCTCAGTTTTTTAAACAAAATTTAAACCCCAAACTAAAATTTCCAATTTCTGTACGAAAATAAACATTAGCGTTTGAGCGAAGTGCATATATAACCCTACATAATTTATGAAAGTCCACATATAACCTTGTGATAATTGAAAGTGCAAATATAACCCTAGATAGTTAGTGCATGTGCACATATGACTAGTTTACCCCTCTAAAAAATGAAATATCTATAATGCCCCCAACTCTAATTTTCCTTTTATTTCTTCTGTTGACCCGATTCATCCCAAATTCTACCCGCTTGCCACTCGCAAATCCCAGAATCCTTTTAATCACACCCGACTATTTTATAACTTTAATCCTTTCGCTCAAATCCCAGAATGGATGATCATGGTCTACAACGCCGCCGCCACCAGCTTCGCCGTCCTGGAAGCCGCCACCAGCTTCGAGAACATCGAAAAGCTCATCCAGTTATTTTCTAACAAGCAGGAAAATCACCAGGATTGTACCGTGGTGGCGGAGGCCACTGTGACTATGTTCAGAAAAGTGATTTCTATCCTCGACTGGACCAGAGATCTTAAGTAATGGAGCAGCGGCGGTGAGGGGGTGCAGTGGTGGGGCTTGGGTTTAGGGTTTCACGGCGGTGAATGTAAGTAGCAGCGAGGCTAGGGGTTTAGGGTTTCATGATGATGGGGCTGGGGTTTGTGGGTGGTGGGTGAAGGTGAGCAGCAGTAGGGCTAGGGTTTAGGGTTTCACGGTGGCAGGGTTAGGGCTGGGGTTGGTGGCGGTGGGTGGTGGCTGAGGGTGAGTAGCGGCAGGGCTAGGGCTAGGGCTAGGATTTCACAACGGCTGAGCTAGGGTTTAGTGTTTCACGGTAATGGGACTAAAGGTGTGGGTGGAGACGGGATTGGGTTTTACGACGGCGGGGCTGGAGGTGAGGGTGGTGGCACCGGGACTGGTTTCATGGTGCTAGGGGAGTGGGGGTGGTGGCAGGGCTAGCCAAAGGGGGGAGGTGGTGGCAGCGGGATTGGTTTCACAGGGGGGTGGCAACAACCTGCTGGTGGTGGTGGTTTAAAGGCCAAATTTTCCTAACACTTTTAGCATTTTAGTCATTTTATTTGCGGTCAACGCTGGAATTGGTGTCTTAAGGTTACATTGCCACTCTCATCAACTAGTTAAGGTTATTTTTACACTAAAAATTACCCGAGGTTATATTGACACTTACTCAAGTAGGTAGAGTTATACTTATATATATCTCAAATAAGAAAGATAACCTAGAAAAGAAAGTGATTAAATTGAATTCTTCAACTTGTTTAGTTCAAACTAGTAGAATAGATTCATGTTCGAAGTCAAAGTTCCAAGAAGGAGATATGGATTGAGCACTAATGGAGGAGTAGACTACGAATTAGCTGCCACTAAAGGGCAGTTCCAATTTTTTCTATGAACCCCTTCGTAGGGAGATTCCAACGTATACATGAGTAAAATACATTAAACGAAGGGACAAAATTGAACCACCGTTAAAATCCTACTTTTAACGTTAATGACGGTAAAAAGATTCAAACGACGGTTAGAGAACTCATCCGTTAAAAACCACGACTATGTTGATTCCTCCCTCATCACTCATTGACGTTTTCCCCTTTAGTTTTATTGTACCACAAACCATATTCACCACCGAACACCCCCTCAATCTTCACTCACAATCTTAATCCTCTGCATTTTTTCATCCTGAACCCATACCCCGCAACTACCACGCATCCCTTTCGAGCATAACCGCGTGGGAAGTCCACCATACATCGACAAGATAGAAGGTGATGGAGATGCCAAGATGACTACTATTATAAATGAAGATATACTACATTTTGACAAACATTTAAGGGTTTTGTCCGGGATCTTCTAAGTGGCATGGCGGGACCTATCACTAGTTCAAGGGCTAACCTTAGAGATGTTGCTTTAAATGCTTTGATTTTGTTAAGGAAATAGAAACTTCCTTAACAGATTGATTGCCTTTGTGATGAAGAATTGAAGAAGGAGTCACCGTCGATATTTTGGATTCATTATTTGAGATTGTCAACGAACTGAAGACATCACGAAGAACACTATACTCTTTTTTCCCACTGGGTTTTTAATGAGGTAGTGTGATCACTATAAAATATTGTAAAATTATTTCATTTCGAGTTTATTGGACTAATAGCTCAGCCATGTGGGCTTCGAAGAGCTTAATTTCGAAAATAAAGTCCATTAGGGTTTAGTATATTCAATTTTATTCTGATTAGAATTAGATTTGGTAAGATTAGATAAGGTGATATTCTTCAAGGTTACTTCTTGAAGAATTCGACCAGATTACCTTAGATTACCATTTATTTTAGGAATTTTAGTTAGATATGGTTTTAGCTTCTTAAAATTATCATCAGTCGATTCAGTTACCATTTGTGATTCGGGTTTGGGGCGAGATTGTAACCCTATAAATAGGGAGGCCTTATGGGTGAATTTATCACACTTTTATCAATCAAATATACAATCTTTTGAGTTCATACCCTTTGCTTGCAAACTTATTCCATTGTTGCTTAACCCCCGAGGGCTAGTTGAGTACCAATAAACCTTGTGATATGACCCTGAGAGCTAGTTAGAGAGCGATTCAAAATTGAGTGTACTCCGAGGGCTAGACCTTGAATTTTGTGCGGCATTGAAGGGTTTGCGAGTTCCCTTGTTTTGTCAAAAATATTAATTCCGCAATCCAGATTTTTTGCAAGGGGATTCATATTAGTTGGTATCATAGAAAATCAAAAGATCTACTGAGGCCCAAAAAAAAGGGAGGATTGCATCTAGATTCGAAGGATGTTGAAGGGCCAGAGAGTTATAATACTTTGGTATTACTATCTGCCTTCACCTTCATCAATCGAGTCAGGAAGACGTTGAATGGTCTGAGAGTTAACAAGTGTTATCCGCCTTCACTTCCTGGTCAGTTTCGTAGTTTTTAGGTAGCTTAAACAGTTTATGTGCTTGTGACATTTTTCATCAACTCTTCTGAAATTTATTGCATGCTCATAATCCTACTTGTTTTCTTTATCGTTCTTTGATTCCGTGATTTTGAATTTTTCTTTGATTCTTGATTACACCTTATTAAAAAAATAGTCTTGTGTCATTTTCCATGTATATAGCGTCATATTCTTGATATTTATGATCTTGAATACCTTGAAGTTCATTTGAATCAAGAGAAAGTTGTCGCCATTTTCTTATTCCAAGTTTTGTATACGCAATTTTTGTTCCACAATTTTTTGAAAATAAAAAAAAAAGGTAGCAGATTTTTGGGTTTCAAATTCGGAAGGTTTATTGGTACTCGAACTATGGGGAAAATCCTAAAATGAATTCCATGAATGTCATAATTTTCATAATGAGCGAGGTTCGGAGATTTTCTAAGAAGGTAGATTAGTTATTAAATCCAACGACACCTCGTTATACAAGACAAGTTGAATCTGCTTGTGACATCAAAGGTTTGAAGTATGATATTCCTAGATTTAATGGTCGACACAAGCCTATGAAATACTTGGATTGGGAGAGGTAGATCGAGAACCTTTTTTATCTTAACAACTACCATGAGAAATAGAAGATCAAGGTCACAGAGTATTCTTTTTCACCCATTATGCTACAGAGTGGTGGGAGAATTTGAAAGAATCAAGATATCTTGCCAGAAAGAAACCTACCTCCACCTGGGAGAGATTGAGATCTGAGCTTCGCTAATATCATTTTCCGCCTACTTACTTGATGGAACAACATTCTTATCTGTCCAACATGAAGCAAGGAAATCGCACAGTTGATGAATACTGGCAAGATCTTGAGTTGACCATGAGAAGGGTTGGAATGAAAAAAAATGATGCATTCATCAAAAATTGATTATTTGCGTGAAAACTATCAAACGCTAGTCAAGCTTCAACATCACATATTTATGAATGATTTGTTGGTGAAAGCAAGGTTGGTTTAGAGTACCCTGCGACCAAGGAGGCCACAGCCCAAATTTTCCAGTCAATGACCAGGGTTTGACTTCGAAAACCCTAGTCATGGCCGCAGTAGGGGTACACCCATGGGATGACGAGGATCGGTTCTTACTTATTCAAATCTGACTTATAATCCTACTGATATGAGGGTAGCACCACCAACCTGACATGTTTCAAAAATTCCAGGTAAGTCCACTAATTCTTCAGCAAATTCGGTTTCTATTAACCCTCCTACTTGTTTTCATTGTAAAGAAAGAGGACATGTCCACAATAACTATCCTCATGCACGAGTGTTAACGAAAATTGAGGAAGGAGATGAAGAAGATGAATATGCTGATATACCACCATTGTATGAAAGTCGTGAAGAACGGGTAAATGAAGAGATCATCATAAATGATCATGGTGAACAAGGTCCAGAAACACAAGGTAACTTCGTGTCGTTAAGAGTTCTAAACTCTCAAATGGCCAAAATACAGGTACAAATGATTAACAATTTTCATACCCGTTGCCTTGTGAAAGATAAGAATTCTTTACTAATTATTGATGGTGAATCTTGTGCTAATACTATGTCTAATATTCTTGTTAAATTATTGTATTTTCCTATGACTACTCATCCATCGCCATATAAAATTATTTGGTTAAATGGTAGTGTTGAAATTAGGGTTAACAAACAATGCATGATTAACTTTAAGATTGGAAAATACCATGATTCTATCTTATGTGATGTTATATCTATGGAAGCTAGTCCTTTTTTGTTAAGGAGACCTTGGAAGTTTGATCGTATGTCTATGCATGATGGTTACACTAACAAACTTATTGTGATTAAGGATAGAACAAGGTATACTTTGGTTCCATTATCTCCAATGGAAGTTTTAGAGGCACAGAGACGCATGAAAGTCGATAAAAAGAAGTTTGCGACTGATGTGCAAATGGCCAATCAAAACCCTAGCCAGGGCTTGAAGGAGATCGGCCACAAGGTGAAAATGGAGGTAAAAACTTGATAATTTCTAAAAACAAATCAAGGGAGGCCATTCCAGGCAAGCCAGGTAAGTCTAAGAATGATTCTTATAAGTCGCATAAAATCCTATCTTCACATCTTAGTCCTTTGCCATCGATTTACATGATAAGACATGAACTTCCTAATGATTCTGGTAGATCATTTTATGCATCAATTAGGGATATGAATCGTGCTTTTTCTAATCATTCTTATGTGCTTATCAAGCATTTTAAAGAGGCTACTTTGCCAGTGTTGATATTCCTATGCATGTTCCTCCACAATTTGCTAAGATGTTACATGAACTTGATGATGTCTTTCCGGTGGCCTTACCTGTGGTTTTACCACCCTAACAAGGTATTGAACACCAGATTGACTTGATTTTGGGTTCGGTTATTCCAAACCGTCCGGCGTATAAAGTAAACCCTGAGGAGACAAAGGAACTACAGCAACAAGTCGAGGAGTTAGCGAGAATCCCTATCTCCTTGTGTTGTGTTTTTCATTTTAGTTCCTAAGAAAGATAAAACTTGGCATGTGTGCATTGATTGTCGTGCTAATAACAAGATTACCATTAAGTATCGCTATCATATCCCTAGTTTAGATGATATGCTTGAAGATTTGCATGGATCTGTGATTTATACTAAGATTGATTTGACTCAGGGTTATCATTAGATTCAAATTAATGAGGGGGATGAATGGAAAACTGCATTTTAGACTAAGTTTGGGTTGTATGAATGGATTATTATGCCTTTCGGTTTAACTAATGCACCTAGTACTTTTATGCGGTTGATGAATCATGTCATAAGAAAGTATATTGGTTGATTTGTTGTGGTCTATTTAGATGATATATTAATTTATTCTTAGTCGACTGATGAACATATTGATCATGTTAAAATTATTCTTGTTGCACTCTGTGAGTCTTGTTTGTATGCAAACATCAAAAGTGAACATTTTGCTCTTTAAAGTGGTGTTTCTCGATTTTGTGGTCTCTAAGGAGGGCATAAAAGTCGATGAAACCAAAATTGAGGCCACTAAGACCTAGTCGAGACCTACTAATGCCAACCAAGTATGTCTTTTCATATTTTAGCTAGTTTTTATAGACGGTTGTGCATTATTTCTCATCTATTGTTGCACCTCTAAATGAACTAGTTAAAAAGGATGTAAAATTTGTTTGGATTGAGAGTCAAGAGAATGCATTTATGATTTTATATACGATTGATTCTAATTTTTCATCTATTTATGCTGCATGCAAAAATGGTGCTTATGAGAAGTTTTTTCGGCATGATGAATAATAGGTTATGTATTCCCCAATGCTCTATGCGTGAATTAATTGTTAGAGAAGCTCATTCAGGTGGTTTAATGGGACATTTTGGTGCATTTAAAACTTATAATTTGTTCGAGAACACTTCTATTGGCCAAAAATGACCCTTGCTATTGACAGGGTTTGTAGGAATTGTCTTGATTGCTTGAAGGCTAAGTCTAAAACTAAGCCTCGTGGTCTTTATACTCCATTACATGTTCCTATTAATTCTATGGGTTTTTTCCTAGGTTTACCACGTTCTCAGTCAGGTAATAATTCTATCTTTGTGGTTGTGGATAGATTTTCAAAAATGGCACATTTTATTCCTTGTAGAAAGACAGATGATGCAAAGCATGTTGCAGATCTAATTTTGAAGGAACTAGTTCGGTTACATGGCATTCCCACGTCTATTGTCTCTGATCGTGATTTTAAATTTTTATCCTACTTTTGGAATACATTGTGGCGCAAGTTAGGGACAAAATTGTTGTCTTCGACTGCCAGTCATACTCAAACTGATGGAAAAATAAAAGTGACCAATCGAACCCTAAGGGCTCTCCTGCGTGCACTTGTTCAAAAGAAATTAAAGAATTGGGAAAAATGCATTCCGATTGCAGAGTTTGCTTACAATCGTCTATTCATTCTACTACGTCTTTATCTCCATTTGAAATTATATATGGTTTTCTACCTATTACACCTCTTGATCTACTTCCTTTGAATTTTAAACAGGTTTAAAATCTTGATGGATAAAAGAAAGCCGATTTCGTGAAGAAAATCCATGTGAAAGTGCGTATGAAAATTGAACAGACAAATGCACAGAATGCTGATAAAGCTAATCAGGGCCGCAAGTTGATGAGGTTCAATGTAGGAGATTATGTTTGGGTTTATGTGTGAAAGAGAGGTTCCCAAATGCTCGGAGATCTAAGTTAAATCCACGTGGAGATGATCCTTTTAAAGTGTTGGCTCGTGTGAACGACAATACTTATAAGATTGAGTTACCAGATCATTATGGTGTTAGTGCAATCTTCAATGTTGCTGATTTATCTCCATTTACCTTTGAAGACGATTCAGTTTTGGGGTGAAACCTTTCGACCACGGAGGGAATGATGGAGATGCCAAGACGACTACCACTATAAATGAAGACATTCCATGTCTTGATTAAACATTTAAGGGTTTTATTCGGGATCCTCTAAGTGACTGGCGGGTGCTATGACTAGGTCAAGGGCTAAGCTTAGAGATGTTGCTTTAAATGCTTTGATTGATCTCCTTTGTAATGGAGAATTGAAGGAGTCATCATTGACATTTTGGATTCATTTTTCGAGATTGTCGACGAACTGAAGACATCATGAAAAACATTATACTCTTTTTTCACACTATATTTTTAATGAGGTAGTGTGATCACTGTTAAATATTGTAAAATTATTTCATTTTGGGTTTATTGGACTAATAGCTCGGCCATGTGGGCTTTGAAGAGCTGAATTTCGAAAATACAGTCCATTAGGGTTTAGTATATTCAATTTTATTCTGATTAGAATTAGATTTTGTAAGATTAGATAAGGTAATATTCTTTAAAGTTACTTCTTGAAGAATTCGATCAGATTACCTTAGATTACCATTTATTTTAGGTATTTTAGTTAGATATGGTTTTAGCTTCTTAAAATTGTCATCAGTCGATTCAGTTTCCATTTGTGATTAGGGTCTGGGGCGAGATTGTAACCCTATAAATAGGGAGGCCTTATGGACGAACTTATCACACGTTTATCAATCAAATATACAACCTTTTGAGTTCATACTCTTTGCTTGTGAGCTTATTCCATTGTTGCTTAACCTCGATGGTTAGTTGAGTACCAATAAACCTTGTGATATGACCCCGAAGGATAGTTTGAAAGCGGGTCAAAATTGAGTGTACTCCGAGGGCTAGACCTTGAATTTCGTGCGGCATTGAACGATTTGTGGGTTCTTTTGTTTCGTCAGAGATCTTAATTCCGCAGTTCAGATTCTTCGCAAGGGGATTCATATTAGAAGGTTACATCAGATTTAATCTCAAGTGAACTTTTTTGTAATTACTTGTGTTATCATACGAATGGTAAATTAGAGCTTAATTTTAGATCTGAACTAGTGTTTAATTTTTACGTCTTTTGGTGATGATAGTGGTGGTACTCATGTTAATGGCGTTGAAAAGTTTGTGATAGTTACATGGTGATGGTGGTAATAGTGTAGATTAGAGGTACTAGTGGTAGATGGGATGGAAATAACCAGAACCGTCCGACTCAATTTTCTTACCCCCTCCGTCCCAAATTAAATAGTATGAGAGAGAATTTCACGCTCATCAAGAAATTTGTCTAATCGTTAATATGTTTAATTACGTATAATTATGACATATAAAAGAGTACTTTTCATAAACTACGTGTTACGACGAATCAAACTATATAACATATGATAATATTATTGTTTATATATCATTTTAAATATGTGGTCAAATCTAGACAGTGAACAGTGATGTTTTACGAAGTGTGCAGTTTAATTTGGTACGGAGGAAGTATAATTTTTCGAATAAGTTTTGAGTTAGGAAATATCTTTATGGAGGTTTCAATGACTGACATGCATCGACAACAATGCACAGCGGAGCCACACACGGTGGAACGTTACCACCTTCCTTCACGCTACAGAACCACCCTGAAATCTATTACTCCATCTATTTCTTTAATAGTGACCCACTTTTTAATTTTGGATGTTTCTTTCATATTAACACTTTCTATTTATAACATGTTTAAAGTTATTACATCCACTTATTTTACTTTTTCTTCTTTCAATTCAATTTCATTCCCTCATTTTACCTCTCCTAAATTCTAGCACCATGTACCACCATTAGAGAAACAGAGGAAGTACTGTTCTCTAGAGTGCTTTCTTTTTCTAGGGTTATTGAATTCGATTCAGATAAAAATAGGGTGAAAATTTTAACCCATTCATAATGGGGCGATTGCGTCCTCTATTTTAATTTTCTTTTTTTCAATGTGAATGAAGAATGTGTCATCTAATTTTTATTTATTTTTAGCGTCCTATGTTATTGAAATAAAAGAAAACAAAAAAAGAATAAAGATAACGCATTCAGTGAATTTTATCTAATATAATTTACATATGTAAAATTTTTAATGGAATTTTGATATGATGTAAATACAATTGGTTTGATGGTTACACTCTGTAGAATTTTGGTCATCAATGTTAACTAATTAAATCAAACTTGTACATGACGTGACAATTATTAGTTTTATAATATTGGACGATATATATTATTAAAATAATGTTTGACTATTTTATTATTAAAATAATATTTGATAGAATTCGAGTAATTAAGAGATTGAATCCATTTTTACTATATACATATTAAGTTTATAATCATATAATATTTTTTACAAAAATTTTGAATAATATATTATTATGCAATTCGAATTTATGCTTAAAATCATAATTTACTCTATTTAACTTTATCTTCAATATTTCTAATTAAAATTTTTTAAATATCTGAAAATTTTTTACTAACACACAATATAATATGTTTATTTTACATGACATCCATCAATCTATCAATTTCTTAAACTAAATAATATTTGCTAAATATTTTTGTGGCTATATATTTTAAAATTTATGGATGAGAAATTTACCTTTTCGGTTATTTGTATTGCAAAGAAATGTTTGAAAATTTTAATGAGTTTTATCATTTGTAGATGTTGTATTAAATGATGTGTTTAAAATTAATAGCGGGGACGAGATATTTCATTGTTGTGTGTAGATTTATTTACCATTTATTCTTATGCGTCCAATTTTTAAACTTCTTTATTTTTCTTTTCCAAAGTTTAATTGACTACTGCGATGGATGGTTTTCGAAGAAGTTTAGAGTAGATGAATTTTGGAAAAAAAATGATGAGGATGCATTTGCTCCATTTTTCCAAAATTTTTTAAAAAAACAAAATGATGAGGACGCATTGCTAAATGCATCCTCGATTTTTCCTAAATTTTAAAAAGATAATAATGAAGAATGCATCTTCCCTAGTTGCATCCACATGGAGTTACTCTATCACTGAAAGAATAGATTTTTGGAAAGAGTTTTCTGATCTGATTCACACAAATGAAAGGAATTTATAACCAAATATACATGAGTTGACTAGACTAACTCAGTAAAGTACAAATTCTATTACAACACAAACTCTATTACTCCCCTCAAGTTGGAGCATGAAGATCGAGAATGTCCAACTTGGAACTGAGATGGATGAAAGGTGCATGTCCTAGTGCCTTGGTGAAAATGTCCACCGACTGATCCGAAGTGGAAATATGATGAGTAGAAATGACACGCGAAGACACTGGATCATGAATTAGATGGAAGTCGATCTCAATGTGTTTGGACCTCTTATGAAAGACAGGATTAGCTGCAATGTGGAGGGCAGCCTGACTATCACAAAAGAGTCGAACTGGAGAAGAGTGGGAAACACCAAGGAAGCGAAGGAGAGAACGGAGCCAAAGGATTTTGTAGCAAGCATTGGCCATAGCTCTATACTCGGCTTCGGTTGAAGAACGCGAAACAGTGTGTTGTTTCTTGGTCTTCCAAGAAACTGGCGAGACACCCAAGGTGACAAAGTACCCCGTGACAGAACGTCGAGTGATAGGACAAGTTGCCCAGTCTGAGTCGCCGTAGGTAGTCAGAGCCAAGCTAATATCTCGAGAAAGAAATAGACCATGTCCTGGACAGCCTTTAACATAGCGTAGAACTCTCAACACTGCAGACTAATGATCCACTTTCGGCTGCTGCATGAACTGCAAAAGAGTATGAACTGCAAAAATGAGCTCAGGTCGGGTGATAGTAAGATAGACCAACTTCCCAATAAGGCGACAATACTGATTAGGGTGATCATAATCCGGACCAGAAGCTTTGGCAAGAGCCTGCGTTGGATCCATAGGCGAAGCAATGGGCTCGCAGCCGAGCAGACCTACCTTGGCCACCACTTCCAATGCGTATTTGCGTTGAGAGACAAAGATGCCTGGTTGATTTTGAGCGATTTTCAGTCCCAAGAAATATTTAAGAATCCCGAGATCCTTCATATGAAAGCAGGATGACAAGTACTACTTGAAAGTAGATATGATGGTTGAACTATCTCAACCAATAATGAGATCATAGACATACACCAAAATATGAAGAGTGTGACTAGAACGGGTAATACTAAACAATGAGTAATCTACATACTGGCGAAGAGCATTCGCAAGCTTAGAAAACCCGTTTCTAGGAGCCTGCTGAGACCATACATGGACTTATGTAGGCGACATACCTAACCAGGAAGTGCCTTGGAGTAGCCCGGTGGTGGAGTCATAAAGACAAGCTCGTCCAAGTTTCCATGCAGAAAGGCGTTATAAACATCCATTTGGCGCAGTTTCAAATTTCGTACAACAGCAATGGAAAGAAATGTACGAATTGTGACCATCTTGGCAATTGGAGCAAAAGTCTCATTGAAATCAATGCCTTCAACCTGGCGATTCCCTAACACAACAAGACGAGCCTCATAGCGTTCAATATCGCCATTAGACTTGTACTTGATGCGATACACCCACTTACAACCAATTGGCTTCTTGTTAGGAGGAAGAGCTGAAAGACCAAGTGCCCTTCTCTCGAGGGCCTCAATTTCGGCGTGCATGGCATCATGCCAAAGGGCTTGCTGGATAGCCTCTGAGAAGAGAACTGGTTCATGGCTTGAGGTGACTGTAGCCAGGAAGTGAGCAGGAGCTGGAGCAAATTTAGCGAAGGAGACAAAGCTGGTGATCAGGTATGGAGTGGAAGAGACAATCGACTGAGAATCATCACGATGCATGGAGCTGTATACAAAATTCTTTAGTGGAACACTCGGTTGACGTTGGCATGAGATACACCGAATGTCTAAAATAACCTCCTTGACTGGCGAGCTAACCATGGCAGGCAGCGAGGAGCAATCACCGGTTAGTGCAAGCTTGGCTACGGACAAAAGCTGTGCTGGCGGAACGGTCGTGGTTGAGCTTCCAGGATCCGTATGGATGCTCCCCCTGACCGTGGAGGGGGGATAAATATGCGAAGAACTCCCCCTTACAGTGAGGGGTGAAATATCTGGACTATTAAAGACAGCCGGATGAGGGTCTACCTGTGTCGACGTGGGCGACGGAGAAGTGGATAGACCCTGAATTGGAAATATATCTTCAAAGAACACAACATCTCTAGAGATGTAGAACTGTTCCGATTCAAGATCATATAGACGCCAGCCTTGCTTTCCACTTGGATAACCCATGAAAATGCATTTGGGACTACGAGCAGCTAACTTGTCTATAGGCCGGGGGAGAGTGGAGGTGAAGCAGAGACAACCAAAGACCCAAATATCTGAGTAATTTGGAGCTCTTTGGAAAAGAAAATGAAAAGGAGCCTGATTCTGAAGAACCGACGTGGGAGTACGGTTGATCAGATAGCATGTTGTAAGAATACATTCGCCCCAAAACATTATCAGAAGAGCAGCCTGAAACTGCAAAGCACGTGCCACATTTAGGAGATGACGATGCTTGCATTCCACTCTGCCATTCTGCTGAGGTGTGTAAGCGCACGAAGTCTTATGAAGAATACCGTGGGAAGCAAAGAAAGCCTTCAGACCAAAGAATTCAGTACCATTGTCAGACCTGAAACAATGAACTGATGTCTGAAACTGAGTGACAGTTAATGCACAAAAATCCATAACCAGTTTTGGAACCTCTGACTTGGACTTAATTAAATAAACCCATGTAGCACGAGAGTAATCATCAACGATGGTAGCAAAATAAGTTGCACCATAAGAAGCAGGAGTTCTATATGGTCCCCAAATGTCACAATGAACAAGATCAAACAAGTGTGTGGCTTTATTATAACTCAACGGAAAAATAACTCGGGTTTGTTTGGAATGAAAACAAATAACACAAGGATTAGAACTCCGTACAGGAGCACAAGAAATAGGTAAAGATGCTAAAATTGTAAATGAGGGATGCCCCAGTCGTCGATGCCACAACTCGGCTGAGGTCACCTTCTCGGTCTTGGTCGCAGAACAGGCACAGGCGGCTGCCGAGAAATGCTGCAACCAGTAAACACCATGTCTCTGCTCACCCACACCAATCACTATCTTCATATTGCTTTCCTAAAGTATACACAACTTTTTCGGTCAAGAAAGCAAAACAACGAGCATTTAGAAGTAACCTAGCAAATGACGGGAGATTGCATTCCAATGTCGGAAGATACAGAACATGGTCAATTCTGGCAGACTGAGAGAAAACCAAAGAACCTTAACTGCTAAAACAACACGGTTATCTGAAAGCTTAATAGGCACAGGAGCAATATTGACAATATCATGTAGGATGGCAAGATTTCCAATCATATGAAAAGAAGCACCCGTATCGAGAATCCATAGAGAGTTCTTACCAGTAGCATATGAAGAAGGTGTGTTCATGGTGTTATACATCTGTAATGCTACTTGCCACTGGTGGGGGTTGATATTCAAGCCTCGAGTAGCGGCTCAGGGAGGGACATAGCATCGGACGCTTGAGCGGGAACTTGCTGATGCGCCGAGAAGGTGACTCTGGCTAGCGACTGCGTCGGCCGCGACCGGGGCCCAGGTTGTGCATAGCCGGCTGGTGCACGAACCCCTCAGGAACGCCATGGAGTTTCCAGCACTTGAAGATGTCATGCCCCTACCTACCATAGTGAGAGCACACGGGACGGCCGGCTGATTGGTCTAATGCAATGGGAGGCTGAACGCGCACGAAAGGGACTGACTTGGCCTGAGCCGCAAATGCCATACCATCATATTTGGTATCGCATTCGAGCATGAGAGTCTTATGGCATTCTTCTTGCACGACCAAAGCATAAACGAGATTGATGGACGGGAGGGGCTCTTACGCCATGATGCTGGAGCGAAGAGTTCCAAAGAAGGCATCTAGCCCAAGAAGAAATTGGTGAAGACGCTCGACATCGCATTCTGCACGAAGTTTGGCCGTGATATTACAAGTACAATTTGCGAAGAAACATGCATGAAGGGGAACATATGTCTGAACTTCATCCCAAATCTTCTTGAGAGCTGACGCAACAGTTTTCCCACCTTGAAGATAATTTGCCAAGTCTGCACAAAGCTGAAGAAGGCATGGCCCATTACCAACAGAGAATCGATGACGTAGTTCCTCCCAGAGCTCAAAAACAGTTTCTGGATAAGTGATGAAAGATCGTAGAGACGAATCAATAGATTGCACAACCCATCTGATGAGCATGGAATTGACACTATACCGGTTATCAAGATCAACAGGGGCAACATCGTCTTGAGAGATGTGACCATCAATAAATCCTAGTTTATGTTTAGCCTTGAGTGCGTTCTTCATAGAGTTAGTCCACTCCTGATAGTTATCGCCCTTAAGAGTAACCGGACAGAGAGACAGGCCCGGGTGATTGGAAGGGTGAAGGTAGAAGGGAGAAGAATCAAGAGGTCGCTGCAGTGGCTGAGGTCCGCCGTCGCCATGGAGGCTCAAATGCGGCGCCGGCGGTGGAGTGTCACCAGCAGCTGGCGGTGCTGGCGGTGTGTTAACGACAATGTCTGAATCGCTCATTGTTGGGCATTGAGTTTGGACGGCAGCTGAGGTGAAAAAATAGGGTTTCAGAGAGTTGGCTATGATACCATGAAAGAAGGGATTTTGGGAAAGAGTTTTCTAATATGATATTCACACAAATGAAAGGGATTTATATCCAAATATACATGAGTTGACTATACTAACTTAGTAAAGTACAAAGTCTATCATAACACAAACTCTATTAATACCATTTTAACTTCTGGAGGTCATTTTTCTTTCTTGTTTTGACTTCTTAGTTTAACACATTTGCACGTTTCTTTTCGAGCAAAGTATCTTCCTACTTTTAAGAAGTCAATGTATTATTCTTGCTATTTTATTTAATGGTAATTAAATAGTATTATTAATTTATCTTAATTTTTATATTTTATTTGAAAAACCATAATATCTAAATAAGACAAACTTTATTTGATAATTTTATATTAATGTATTTAGGTGCCTCATATTTTTAATCTTGCAGCGCCCTGTAATTGTCCCTAAATAGAAATATCATGAATGGTACGCATTAAATTGATGCCCTATTTTCATGTTTCATCGTGAATATTGTCTGAGCAAATTTTAGTTGCACGAAATAGCTTAACTCTTAAGCATGGAGATGCTACAGTTCAATTTACATACTCCATCTAGTTTTTTATAATTGGTACACTTTTCTTTGTGAGTTGTTTCTTTTATATTGTCACACTTTTAATTTTTGATTAGTTTCATTCAATTTTTTTCACTCATCCTATTTTTACTTTTTACATTTAATTTTATAGTGCATTTTGTTTACCACATAAACCATTAATAGAGAAACGAAGGGAGTATTAGAGGACACGTAGCACTAAAATAAGCCTCAACTTCAGCTCAATGGTTTGGTTCAAGGGACAATGTCAGAGAGAAGTATGGGCCAATTTTGTTGTTTAACTCTGCTTATGCAGAATTTCACAAACTTCAATGTCCAAAATTATGCCCTTTTGACTTCTACAGTTTCGATCAGGTCCATTTGTGCATGCAGCCGGGACAATGTTTTCGGATCCCCAGACCTCAGCCGTGATCTAATTAATACCACGTTTGTGATTATAAGTTAAAACTTATAAGACCATGTCCAGTTCGGCTGAAATGGAGATAAGTTGAGTTGATCTGAATTTATTAGAGTTGAGTAGAACTGAGAATGATTGAATTGATTGAATCTGAGTTGAGTTGAGTTGAGAAGAAGTGAGAAGAGTTGAGTTAAGTTGAGCTGATTGGAGTTGAATTGGCCTGATTGAAACGGAGCTAAACTGATTGTAGCTTAACTAAACTTAAATAATTGTAGATGAACTAAACTGAATTAATTGTCAATGAAATGAAATGAACCAAAATGAACTAAACAAAATCAAAATTAAATAAACCGAATTTAATTGAACTTAACTGAGTAAAACTGGAATGAAATGAATCAAATTGACTGTATCAAACCAAACTGAACTGAAACAACTGAACCGAACTGAATCAAACTAAACTGAACTAAATTGAATCAAAATGAGCTTAAGTGAAATGAATCACACTAAAATAAACCGAGTCAAACGGAAATGGGCTAAATCTAACAGAACGGAACCGAATTAAAATGAACAAATTGAATCAAGCTGAACTAAACTGAACAAAAATAATTAAATGTAGATAACGCTTAAATCATATTACACATTAATAATTAATAACAAATTATGATATAAATAATAGTGCATGTGAATTAAATAAGGCATTTAAATTTTTTATACATGATGGGACTCCCTTCGTTTCACTAAGAGAGATACACTAGGTTTAGCCTCTTGGATTAATGTACAGAAAATAAGAGGTTAAAATTGAGTGTAGAAAGTAAAAAGTAGAGTGAGTGGATGAGATTGTAGGAATCTTACCAAAAATGAAATGTGTCATTTTAAACAAAAAAAATATTTCAATAAGGCAAGTGTGTCACTCATAGTGAAACAGCGTGAGTGAATTTTATGTTATAATTATAGAATTCGAACAGTGACGTTAAAATGCTAAAGTAACCTAAACTTAAATAATAACCTAAACAAACTAATTTGAATCAAAATGAATTTAGAAGATCTGAACTGTTTAGAACTGAATCAAACTGAAAATAACTGAATTCTATATAAATTGAAGGAATAGATGACCTAGACTATGTATAACATAGTGAAAAACATTAATAGTTGACCTAAACGAGCATCTTTATGAAATTGATTTATCTGAACTGAATTAAACTAAACTACATACAATTGAACTTAACCTAACCAAACTAAACTAAACTTAACTTAACAAGGTTGAAATACCTTAAAGGAAATAATTTACCTGAACAAAAATTAAACATCTACAATAGTACGTATGCTTTTCATAATCACAATAATTATAATAATTCATACATTCAAATATGAACAACATAAGTATCATATTCAAAGTAGATTAAAGAAGTTTCTAAATTAAAAAGATTTAAATGAATTTCAAAGTAAACGATATGAAATTATTAGAGCTGGACTGAGTTGGTTGGAGTTGAGAATAGCTTAATTGAGAAGAGCTGAGAATAGCTGAGAATAGTTTAGAAGAGTTGAGTTGATTGGAGCTGAGTTGGGTTGATTGGAGCTGAGTTGAGTTGAGAAGGGATGAGAAGAGTTGAGAAGAGCTGAGAAGAGTTGAGAACAATTGAGTTGAGTTGATTGGAGCTGAAATAAGTTGAACTGGGTAGGGCCTAAGTCACACGAATTCAAATATTCAATAAACTAGACTTTCTATAAGTTATGAAAAAAATTAGGGACTCAAATGTAATTTTAAGATAAAAGGTGGAAAATTTGTGGTCCAAAACAATTAAAATTATGGTTAAATTTGGGTTATCAGATATTTGAATAAACTCACATGTCTATTCAAGGTAAAACCTCAACTTTCTTTTCTTTTCCCTAAATCTCCCATCGACACGAATTTCATTAAATTTTATTGTTTTATGGTTTATTGTTTATGTTTAACCCAAAGCTATAACTTTTTATATTGAACTATTTCAAAAGTTAATTAGAAATTACAGATCAAAGAAGGATTGCAAAAAAAAAAACAATTAGCTGAAAACACAAATAAATAACATATAAATATGTTTTATTCTAAATATGTAATTTTCTAACCAAAACTTAAATGTTTCACTTGCAACTACTGCAGAGTATAAACTCCTAAATGCTTATTGTTCTAATTAAATCTCGTCTTTACATATGCATATGGAGAGAGACGGTCTTTCTCAAGACTTTGTAAATATAAATTACTTTAAAAGGGAATAATATCACAAAGTCTTATTTTAGACTGTCTACTATTAGACGGAATTATTTTATAATTAATATGGTGAATTAATGTTTTTTTTTATTTACTGCAACGAGTTTCTCATAATTTTAAACATCTTTTAAAATATATCTCAATATATAAATAAATTATAATACAACCTTAAAAATTACAGGAATCATATTTTTTACAATCGGTCCAACCATTAGACGTTTTAACAAGAGACATTCTCAAGTAATTTTACTACTCTCTCTGTTTTATTATTTATGACACACTTACTATAAATGAATGTTTTCTTTTATTGGACACCATTTTCATTTTTGGCAATATTCCTTCAATTTCATCCACTCATTCTACTTTTTACTTTCTACATTCAATTTCATCCACTTATTTTCTTCACATAAATCCAAGCAGCTAAACCTATGGTGTCATAAATAGAAAACGGAGGGAGTGTTAAAATATAGCAATTTTCATTTTCAAAAAATAAAAATAATAATTTTAATTATAAATACAATTTCACCAAATACAGAGCGCCATTTCAAATGAATTTGTATGATAATTAATCAAGGGCAAGGGAAAATAATGATTCGCAGTAACCTAATCTAGTGTTTCAATGGCAACATTTGTTGGTGGCTCAATGTGGACTAATAAAACGGGGTTCAAGATTGCAGCAAGATTTAAGCTTAGGTCACAAAGCATCAAGAAATTCAAGATAATTGAAGTGGTTGCCTTAATTTTGATTTGGGATCAATGGTGATGTTCTTAAGATTCTAGATTTGACAAAATGTAAGGAGTACAGCTAAATAGTATCTAGGAGGAGATCCAATTTCTTTTAAACAACCAACCTATTGGTCATTTAACAATAGAAAACAAATTAGGGTAACAAATATGCTTGTGATATAGGTCAATTCGAAAGAGTGAGAAACGAATATCTACTACAACAGTGACATAATCATACTAAATTATCCATTAGAACAATAACAGCTTTGTATAAAAAGTTATACTAGTAACTTGTTTCAAAATAATTTACTTCTTACTATCATTTAGGAATAGTTACCATTGTTCAAAAACAAAAGGAATGGGTACCATTGTTCAACTTTTGATGACCGACCTACACATTTTAGTTATTAAAGTGCAAATATAATTCTTGATCGGGATAAAGATATAAAACTTAAATTCTCTCACCATTTTTCGACCCAAAAAAAAATGAAATTAATTGATAAAATATCCCTATTTATTTGGCTAAATTTCATTGGACCACACCATCACCATCCTTTAGCTAAATTACATGGTATCCTTGAGGTACCATGTGCATCTTATCCCCTAAGATGTTTTGTGTATTTTAGAATGTAAAAATGTGCATTCTCTTGTGTGAGATTGTGCATTATCACAATTTGATTGTAATTATTATATAAATACTAAATGCACAAATAATAATATTGATCACATTCTACCTATTTATGATGCACATTCACAGTACCCCAGGGGTACGTTATAAGAAACGGTGTACCATCCATGCTCAAACCACTCTCTTCCACTGTGACAATACCAAAATCAATACACATTTCAATAATGATTTCACCACTTAATCCATACTCCTGCCACCAACCCAGCTCCTGAGATTTCACCACTAAATCCCAACCCCTGCCACTACTCCCAGACAAGTTTTTTACCATCCGCCACCACCCTCAAACTTGATTTCACCATCCACGACCCAACCACCATAATTTCACCACTTAACCCTAACCCCAAACACCACCGCACTCACTTTGGACGCCTCATTCTTACACCTCCATCCACCGCTACATCCTCCCCCTGACACTTTCATCCACCGCTACATCCTCCCCCTAACTCTCCCACCACCTTCATCCCACCTCTAGGTTATGGGTTTGAATTTGGGAGAAAGGAACGAGTTTGGATTTGGGAGAGTGGGTTTTGAGTCGGTACATTATGCGCTTGTTTTTAATAACCATTGACCCACGCCAAATTTCAATCACCCACCCTTGTTGCAACAGGTCCGACAAATCCAGTCGCACCAAGTTTCTCCCACTGTCAATGCCGAGTTCGAGCTTGACCATCACCGTTGCTCTAAGTCCTCGCGACCTTAGGCAATAAACTCTGATGTCATCATTACCGTTGTCGGTGATCAATGATTGCCGGAGCCCTTGGGTTTGGGTTCTCAACGATTTCCAACTGGGGTTAAGGAAGAAATCTGCTAGGATGGGAATGAGCGTTAGTTTTTGAAATTATTTATAGTTATTTGGAGGGGTATTTTTGTCATTTCCCTTTTCTAGATCTATCATTGTCGATGAATTCAGAGGTATTTGGGAACTTTTAAAAAAACACAAGGTCATATTGACGCATATCAAGAAATTGAGGATTATGAGAACACTTTTTTCTACTATATAATATACTTTTCTTTAACCCGAGTTGTTACTATTGTTGCGTTATTATCCGTTTAAACTTTGATCAAATGTGTCAAATTTTCCAACAAATATGGAAATGGATTTATCTGTTTTTAATATTCCAATCTAAAGACATGATATAGGGTGTGTTTGGCTGAACTGTGATTTAAAAGTAGGTAGAGACCAACATTTTCCGTTCACCAAAAAATATCTTCTACATTTGCAATAGATTGTTTTTTAGCACTTTACTAAACAATTAAAATGTTTAGCTTATTAGTAAAGCAATTTAGCAAAGATTTGCTTTTCACATTAGCTTGATTTTCCCAGTATTTTCAGGTAGATAAGAACAAAGAAATTTAGCAAAGATTTTCATGGTTATCAAGGTTAAATCATTGAGTTGAGATTCCCCAATATACTTACGTTGATGATCCATGGAAGATTAGATTGGTTTCATACTTGTTTGAGGCCTGCAAATCTAGAAGAAAGAAAATGGCCACCATTTAATCTCTCTCTCAATCCTCTCTCTAAACTGAACTAACCCCCTTAATAAATGCCATTATTCTGCCTTGTACTCCATCCATGTTCCTACTTATTTTATGGTGATTACAGAGTTCAAAGATGAATCAGACAGAGAGTGTTGGTAAAGGAAGCATCCAGTAAACTTCATCACCAAATCATGCTACCCTTATTTTTAATGGCACCCCAGTTGACCAGAGATAGGGGCACAAAAATTATTCCCTTTGCCATTTTCTAATTTATCTCCAACTACTTGTACAGCTTTTTGAGCAAACCAACTTCTTCTTACACCCAAAAAGACACAAACTTTGTGCATTTTTTTTATTACTTCCCAATTCTGGCTTCCCTATTTAAGTAGAACCATTTTCTGCTACCAAGATACATTGCCAGCTTTTTCTGCTAGTTTCTTGTCTTCAAGAATATTGCACCATTTCCTCAACAAAAGCAACCCTTTTCACCTCTCTTCATTTCTTCATTCATTTATTTGTTTGTTTAGCTTGTTGAGAAGAGTTAAAGATGGTGAATGAACCCTTTTGCATTGGTGCAAGTTTGGTTCTTTTCTGCATTGTATACTTTGTGCACAGATGGGGGCATCCAAAATGCAATGGAGTGCTTCCTCCTGGTTCATTTGGATGGCCACTCATTGGTGAAACCCTTTCCTTCTTTGCTCCAACTTCCACTTTTGACATCAATCCCTTTGTGAAAGAAAGGATGAAGAGGTAAAATAGTTGGTAAAAATATGATCTAATTCATGTAATGTAAGAATGACAAGAAACTGACAACTTCCCATTTGATGATTGCAGATATGGTCCCATATTCAAGACTAGTTTGGTGTGTAGGCCAGTTGTTGTATCCACAGACTCAGATCTTAACTACTACATTTTCCAGAAAGAAGGGCAGTTGTTTCAGAGCTGGTATCCTGAAACTTTCACTGAGATCTTTGGGAAGCAAAACGTCGGCTCGTTACATGGTTTCATGTACAAGTACCTCAAGAACATGGTGCTGAATCTGTTCGGTCCCGAGGCCCTCAAGAGAATGCTTACAGACATGGAACAGGCTGCCAACAGGGACTTAAAGATATGGTCTACCAAGAATTCAGTTGAAATGAAAGATGCAACTGCAAGCGTAAGGATTCGCAAACTTTCTTGATTCTACCACCTTTTAATGTTGATTTAGTTAGTGTACTTAACATTGGAAGTGTTCTTGCAGTTGATTTTTGATCTGACCGCGAAGAAGCTGATTAGCTATGACTCAAAGAAGTCATCGGAGAATCTGAGGGAAAATTTCGAAGCGTTTATCCGGGGGTTGATTTCATTTCCTCTGAACATTCCTGGAACAGCTTATCACAAGTGCTTAAAGGTATTATTCTTAGCTAACTTAAGATGCTGATTACAAGTGTTTTTGGTTTTCTTGGATGTACATAATGAGTTGGATATTGTTTTGAATGATTAGGGAAGGAACAAGGCGATGAAGATGTTGAAAGTGATGTTGCAAGAGCGTCGAATGAATCCTAGGAAACAAACTGATTTCTTTGACTATGTTTTGCAAGAACTCGAAAAGGAGGACACTCTTCTTACAGAGGCCATTGCTCTGGATTTGATGTTTGTGTTGCTATTTGCCAGCTTTGAAACCACTTCCCTGGCTTTAACATTAGCATTAAGGTTGCTGATCGAAAATCCACAGGCTTTGCAAGAACTAACAGTAAGAGAGAAATCTTCCGCAGATTTTGCGTTAAATTTACAGATTATGCATTGGATTCATCCCAGGCTAACATGGTCAAAATCCCATTTTGCAGGAAGAGCATGAGGTTATAATCAAGAGAAGAGAGAATCCTGATTCTGCACTTTCTTGGAGTGAATTTAAGTCCATGAATTTTACATTTAAGGTTATATTCGAAACTGTTAGGTTGGCGAATATTGTACCTGGGATCTTCAGAAAAGCGCTAAAAGACATCACCTTCAAAGGTATGTATGCATTGAGCAAAGAAACTTCATCCTTGATGCTGAGAAATTTACTATGAAAGCTAACCTTCTGGAAATTCTGATGCAGACTATACTATTCCTGCTGGTTGGGCTGTTATGGTTTGCCCTCCCGCGGTGCATCTAAATCCCGACAAATATAAGGATCCCCTTGAGTTCAATCCATGGAGATGGGAGGTGAGGAAGAGTTTTTGTAGTATGAAGCGCCGTAGTCATGTCATCCATTTCTGTTATGCATCTTTCCTAATGACTTGATTCTGTGTAGGGAGTCGATATCAATGGTGCCACGAGAAACTTCATGGCATTTGGAGGAGGAATGAGGTTCTGTGTTGGAACAGACTTCACAAAGCTGCAGATGGCTGTCTTTCTTCACTGTTTTGTTACCAAGTACAAGTAAGAATAAATATTCAAGATTATAAATTTTCTGCATTTTTCATGTCAAGATTTGAGCAAGAAACTGACTGATTTACTGTGGATTTTCCTAGATGCCAAGCCATCAGGGGAGGTGAGATACTGAGAATGCCCGGATTACAGTTTCCGAATGGTTTCCATGTCCATCTCTCTGAAAAAACCAGATCAGGGAAAGAACACTAGCACAAAATATGAACAATATTCAGCGCGACATTTTGATACAAGTTTTCGATAGGCTCAAGTTGTACAAAGTCACACAGAAGGAATGGTCAAGGAAGTTTTGCTTAGGTTGTTTTGTATAGACTTATAGGAACAAGAAAAAAACACAGAAAAAGGAAATAGAAGCAATGCAAATAGGCATCTTCTATAATCCATTGTATCATGTTTATCAAATGTAAGCAATAACACAGTTACTAGTTGTTATACATTAATAACAGTTACTAGTTTACAAAGTTGTGTTTCAATGCTTAGGGTACTTTCCTTCGCCATATTCGTCGATGATTTCTCTTCGCTTTGCATGATGCCTATGGCGCCTCAAGTCCTCGTCCCTTCCTCTATCGAAATGCACCTGCTGTTTAGCACCCGAACTCCTTGTTCTTACATGTTTGTTGTGCCTGTCTTTGTGGACATGGTGGGGCTGGAACTGATAATCTGTTTCTCCCGGAACAACATGCTTGTGTCTGTGGTGAACCTGATGATCATGAGTGGTTGGCCGCCTTTTATGCGCATGATGACGATTCTCAGGCCTTTCTTCGTGTTTACGATGATCCATCCTGAGCTGGTGGATTGGAGGAACTTTCTTGCTTTCGGCTGTCGAAAAATGGTCCTCAAACCAGTCATAGAGAGGATCAAACAGCCCTTTCTGATGCAAAAGCCAAAAGAGCACTATAACTGCACCAAATAAGGGCATCATGAATACCTCATATTCAGTTTTTTTTTTCCACTGATGAATGGTACTGCTTACCTGTTGGAAAAATTGCCACAAAAAGGCCAAACAAAACTACCCAGCTCATGCAGATGTATTGTATATGACATCCAAAGTCGAAAAATCCCGAGCAATTATTTCTGTCCATAGATTTAACATAAAAATACCTCGAACGAGACTATAAGTGAAATTTGCTGTGTTTATATATGAAATGATACCTGCAACTTTTTCCAGAGACAAACTGTGCTAGAACATGCCACAACTTGTTCCAAATGTCCTCAATGGACTCGAAAAAACCATTCACACTTGTCTTTGGAGGCTGAAATGGGATCTGAAAGTCGGAAAATGTTTATCGCTATCTGGTTTCTGTCATTAAGGCCTTAAAACTACTGGAACAACTCTACCTGAGTTCCATTATCAATGACAGTAGCTGTAGTAGTGAATTGGCACTCGGCTCGATCCACTTCACCAAAACCGGAGTCTTTCAGTATGGCTGCATGCATGAATCAAGAACATCTGCATTAAGTACTTGAACTTCCTGAAATCAATTGAACTGAAATAAAACTTACCTGCACAGACATATCGCGATGCTTGATCAGATGTTGGATACAGCTTGAATGATCGCATTGCAACTTCATTCGGCTTCATAATATAAAATTGCTCCTATAGTCACAACAACAAATGCATTAAAACATAATCAGTGAAGCAAAAGCTAGCCAAAAACCGGACCATCACAAATCCACAATCTACCAAGTACCTCCATTCGCGTGACTCCCGCATTGCAATCAAACTGCAAAAATTCACAAACAAATCAAACATCGCGGAAGAAAAATGAGATAGACTTATAAACAACTTACAGTTAGGCTATAGGATGCTTCCACATCGCCGATATTCTTTGTAGTGATTGTTGCAGTCCCGAACTGAGTTAATGCTTCGAAAGTAGGGACTTCAACACTCACTATTTTCCCTGGACTCCTTTGATAGACATACTCGATATCATCAGCGCTCAATTCTATCAGAAGGTTTGTGTTGAGAACTTCTGTTATTCCTATGGAGAATGCAAGATTTCCTGCATTCTGGAAATATCAGTGAATTTTCATTAGTCCATTTCCCACCATATATGCAAGATGGTGGTTCTACACTTGGAAACTGAGTAAATCTGAAATATTACTGGATGCTGGTTTATCCTTTCAAACCTTCCTTGTACGCGATAAAGCGGGACCTGCTTTCGACTCATTCTGTTCTGATCAGCCTGAAAGAAGCAACTATTCGAAAATCACAGCTTGAAAAACAAGGACAATGTAGTTTTTAAGGTTAGTGATATTCTCACATCCCAAAAGTTCCATAGCTGATTATGAAGGCAGCTCCAATAAGGTGAGGAACAAAAATCTGGCTGGCCATTGAAAGCGCCATAGCCAACACCAATTTTGTCACACTCAACACCATCTAATGTAAACCTCACTCTTTCCAGCAGCATCCACATGGAAAAGTTGCTCCCGAGATCGCGTGGCTGACCTGGACCACCCTTTAACAAGACAATTTCAGAGAAATGATCTTCATAGTAACAAAAGGAAAATTCTTAAGATCTTGTAAAAACTAATGATCTTCATAGTACCTGTCGTGGAATAACGAGGTAGTAATCGTCAAATGATGGAATGCTTTGGTATCCAACATAATCCCCGACAAGATTAGCCTTCAAGAAGTTGTCGCCGGATGTGGCAGTTCTGTTTTCAGGACCAAGTATCACTTCCTGACACAAGTCTTTTGAGTCAGAAAGAAACAATTAGCATGGCAATCAGTTCAGACAAACTGCACCTTATGAAGATACTCACTGATGTTTTAGATTTTGTCTTGACTTGAATTCGAATAGTGAATCCAACAGAGCTCTGTCCAATACCAAATACATGGAACCTAAGTATAGAAAATATCCACTTATGACATCATTAACTGCGCCACATCTCGAGAATAAGAATGACATCAATGCTTGAAACTCAAACTAGGTTCTTCATGCCACCAAAAAATCATTACACTACAATGTCATTATCATTATAGTCTCCATACTTTAAGAAATGGAAAAATATTATCATTTCAAGAATTGATTCAGGAAGTGAATCAACATTTACTTCACATGCATAGATGGACTTCACAAAACTGAATCTTTTGTTTTTTTGCTCTAAAGTATCGTACTGAATCGCGTGTGAATGGTCGCACTGTTAAAATTTCTATGCGAAAAAAAGTTGAAGGAAGCTTTGACAGGGTTCATACCAGTCACCTGGAAACCTAAGACAATGTGCTGTATTTTTCTTGCCCTTCATCATCTTGTCAACTAATAGAACACAAGAAAGAAAACATGAGCTAAAATTTTTCTTTAGAACAAATCATTTCCGTGATATTTTTTGGACTTACAATAGTTTCCACAGGATGAAGGCACCCGGCGCTGGTCTCCACACGGGCAGCAAGTAGGCTAGATGCAGAAAAAGCAGGCAAGGATTCAGAAAAAGGATGAGGAAACATTAGAATGTGTTGAACATGAAGTGTTTATCAATGAATACGCGAGTTCTAATGATTGCAAACTATCATTTGTTGAACTACATACCTGAGTTTCCTCAATAATATGACCATCATCGTCACGCAACCTATGAACAAATCAAGAAAACAGTCAGATATCTCAACTGAAAGAAAAACACTACAGGACTTAAAACAGCAGTTTGCTTAACTAGAAAACTTTCTCAAACATCATAGTTCAACTAGGACCGAGTACGTTAAGTATGAGCATACAGCGAGAAGATATAAACAACGGGTGGAAGTAAACATTCGATTTACATGCCTCTCACATATCTGCACAACATCTGCCCCGGCATCTGGCTCGCATTTCCGAGTCTCAACATGAAACTCCACTGGCTTATAAGCCACATCCTGCAGAGAGTTTGTAACCTCCATAAGTGAATTACCATAACAGCCAACATACCTATCAATTGTTCATATTCCTTTCAAAGCATCAATCCTCTTTAATAGATGGAAGCAAGCGTATAGATTTGAGTAAATATTGGAAGAAATACAAACTGCACAATGCAAGAATAATTCTAAAAAAAATGCGTGTTCCCGTAACAACCCACCCTAATGCATCAACCTTAAAAGTACTTGATGAATCTTAAAATGGGAGAGTGAAACTGAATCATGTAAATTCAGGAAAGAAAATCCAAGAAACGGAGAGTTCAATTCACACAACAAAGTTCCGAAAATTACCCTCACGGGTTCTCATAATCGCATCCCTTATATTAACTTCATCCCTCAATACCCAATAAAAAAAAAAAGTCTTTATTTCACCCCATATGATACGAAATTCGACCTTCTGAATACCTTTCTGTAACACTTTCTAAGCATTCGAGACGCGTCTATTAACAGTAATAACAGGAAAGAGAAATCCACAAACAGCCAATGAGCCCCAACGAGAAAAAAATTTGCACCAAAAACACTACATAAGTACTCGTAAACGAAACATACTCTGATGTAACTGAGGTGATACAAAGAATAAGCAGCAGACTTGTTAACAGTAATAACGGGAGGAACTCTGAGCGTCCTCATATTACTCGAAGAATTATCCTCCACTTCAACAATCTCCGCCACCATTGAAGCCTCCCTCCCGCTCTGGGACCCACAAGCCATGAAAAACGTAAGAACAAAGGATGAAACGAAATCCCATGAAGAAAGATTCATAATTTTCTTACCGACTCGCTGGGAACCGCCAGGTTGATGACGACTTTGTAAGTGCAGTCGAGGTTGTCTTTGGAATCGGAAACCTTTTCGCATTTCTGGAGTTTGGTTTTGGACAGGATTTGGAGCGATGAAACGTGAAGGGAGAAAGTGGAGAGAAGGAGGAACTGGAAGATGGCCGCCATCGCCATGTTTTTGCAACTGTCATTTCTTCTTCTACATGGAATGGAACTGGGGTTCTTATGTCGGCGGTTTTGGCGGGGTGTAATAAACTGTACATCCAGCGGTTGATTTTGATTTTGAATGTTATAAATTAAAAATGATTCAGTAATTTTGCGAAGGAGAATTTTGACTTACTAATTAGGAAATTAATTTATAAAATTAATGTAATGAAATATAAAGGGATATATGTGTTGGGTTTTGACTTGAATTTAATGTTTTGATGCGTTTTATAATATGATTGTCAAAATCCGAATAATCTGAACGTTTTGACTTGAATATACTGTTACAGTGCATTTTATAATATGATTGCCGAAATCTGATTACTACCATCCACGAAAATTAGTTTTCAAAGAGTCGATATTACATATACTAACTGCTATTACAAGTTTTAGCAGATTATGAACATCCTCATTCAAATAACCCATCTCAATGCTGATACGGGGTGTATGTAATCTGCGGAGACGTTAATGTTGGAACATGCATTCGAATTTGGTTGCTTCGCTGCGTGGAATATTCTTAGATAGTCCTTTGCGAAATTCTTTTTGGACACCAATTAAGATTATAGAATTCTATTGCTCACTTGACTGCAAGTTTTATGAAATCTTATGAAAGCGTCATAACTCATAAGATACCCTGCCCACTTTTTTATCAAATGCTACGAGACTTCTTGTGTCTTGGAATGAATTTCTTTTCCTTCACGAAAAAAACACACCTTGATGAATCTATTTTGTTATCTGCAATTATTTGTTATGTATAAATAAATATAATACTCCATGCCCAAAGCAATGCAAATCTCTCAATAAAATCATACACCCCTCCATTCCATTTAGAAAAACCACATTTGTATTACTCTTTAAATCATACTCTTCTAATCAAAATGCAATATTTACAATTCCGAAATAATGACGCAATTAAAACATGTCTCGATGAAACTATTTTGTTATTTGTAATTTTTTTATGTATAAAAAAAATATGGTACTCCATGTCCGAACCAATTTAATCACTCAATAAAATCATATACTCCTCCATTCCATTTAGAAAAACCACATTTACATTGCTCTTTAAATCATACGCTTCTAATCAAAATGCAATATTTACAATTCCAAAATAATGACACAATTAAAGCACATCTTGATGAAACTATTTTGTTATTTGTAATTATTTTTTATGTATAGAAAAATATCTTACTCCATGTCCAAACCAATTTAATCTCTCAATAAAATCATTTACTCTGTCTATTTAGAAAAACCACATTTGCGTTACTCTTTAAATCACACTCTTCTTGTCAAAATGCAAAAAGTTATAAGTCCTTAACAGTGACACAATTGGAAAAACATAATTGTCTATAGTTACTGACCTTTTGTGTGTGCCTCACTGTTCATTATAAAATTACCACATCGTTTCTTAAATTCAGTCTCCCTATCTTCACAATCATTAGGCTAAAATAGGGAGAAATTTATGAAACAACTTCAAGTATCTACAAGGGTTTTTTTTTTACTATAATCAAGAGAAAATCAAATAAACCACCATAATTATCACGTTCTTACACTTTCCACACCCAAAACAGGAGTGTGTCCTTTAGGAGGGTACCCCTAAGAATATAAGACTCGGAGAATTCGGACAAAAAGTTCATTCCTAAATCTTTATCTTGAAACGAATTACTAGTATAGATATAAATAAGAGTGCATGTCTGAGAATTATCTGTCTAAGCTACTGCTGCTGCGGTGCTACCTGATTGTTGTTGATCAGGGGTCTTTTTTCTATCATCTCATAATGCAAAACAAAGTTATCCTGCAAAACAAGTAACCATTGAAGTAGAGTAAATCGTATGTTCGTATAAGATCATTGTTGGAATGCAATCAATGTTCAGAGAACGCGAGCAAGACCTTCCGTACTGTCTCCCAGGTGTTAGGATCGAAAGTGAAGTAGCAGCCTCTTTCGTAAGCTGGTGTCTTGACTAAAGGCTCCATGTTCTTCGCCCTGGCTAACCAACAACGGGCTTCTCTATGGTAGAACCACCCTCTGTTATATCTGTGATGCAGCAATAAGCAGAAGCGCTTTTAAATCCTTTTGTAATTCAGAACTTGAATATGTTTAACAAATGGACCACGGAGCGTTTTGACATCATCTTTCACCATTCAGATAGCTGCAGCTCGAACTAAAAGAAACATTCGGATAGTAAAAGAAAAGACTTACAGTTCATTTGCCGCATAAAGTTGTGCCTCGTCTTTGGGCATGCTGCAGAGAAGAGTCGGGGTATAAGGTTCCAACAACTCAAACCAACAAAATAAAGTGAAACTTAGGGGAGGTACATAGTTGCTACCTGTAGAATATGTAAAACAACGTCTCTGGCCTTAACTTTGTAAAGTGAGTTGGCTGCAAAAAATTAAATGACAATTATTGCACTCTATATAAAAATCAACTAGTATAAATTTCCAAATTAGATTGCTCACTTTTAGTTCAGGAGGAGACTTAGCATAATAACACTCTGGGATGTTGAACTCGGGCTCTCCTCTGACAGGTTCATCCGACCAAGGAGATGCAAACTTTTTGTATATACTTTCTGATGAGTTCAGGTTTAAACCCAGTGTGGTTAGATCAATACCCAGAGCGAGCGATGATAATGCTGGGTTAACCATTTTCATGACGTTCAACAGCCCAAGCATTCCATACTTATCGGCAGGAGATGTAGCCTGACCAGGTTTGAGATCTTGATCCCTAAAAGGAGCCAAGCGAATATATGACTGCTTTTGGAACTGTTGATACTGCTGCGGTAGCTGCTCATAAGGTGCCATACCAGGAATTGTGTTTGGCAAATTTGAACTTCCAGAGCCAGACACAGGTTGCGCCATGTTACGAGCCTAAACCATTCAAAGTTTCAAAGGAAGTGGTCATTCAAAGCCTTCAATACTTATCATTACCAAAACTAATTTGGCTAGTCATGTTATATCCAAAAAAGGGAGGGAAAAAATCATAATTTCAGACGCTCGCAGAGTGTAAGAAAACTGCAATATACAGTCAAGTTTGATGAGCAGCTGGGAATGTACCTCATGATCATGAAAGTGAAGGTCTTGATAATTTTGATAGTTTAAAAAGGACATCGCAGAGCCATTTGTCGATGAAGCATGCTGTTGGGCTTGCTGATAATGTGATGAGCTCGCTCCTCCGAAATTCACTCCTGCAGACCTTCCCAACTGCATCATTGCAGCAACTTAAAATAAATAAATGGCTCTTTAGCATCAGAGCTTCATCCAGTTTCACATGATTCCATCGTTTGTATGAGAACTTACAGACATGCTTTGGGGATGCATCATAGATGATAAATTGTGGAGCTGTTCTTTCTGGTGAATGTTCATAGGAAACTCACCATTTCCACCTGTTCAAAATGACTAATTACATCCCAGCTTGATAATAAATGAGACGCCTCAAATGAATGAAGGACAACATTTTTCTTACTCTTACTCTTTTTTTTCTTTCTTTTCTGGGATTTCTAAAACAGATCAAATACAGGCTTTCACAAACTATTACCAGATGAAGAGCAGAAAGAAGGAAGAGATTTAGAAACCAAATTATTAATCAGATCACCTGATTGCAAGGTGATCCAAAGAAAGTACATAGACCTGATAGAACCCAATTTATCAGGGCAACAAATTCATCCAACAATAGCATAAGATCATAATGTTAACCCTCCTAAGAAAAACTAATCTGAACAACCAGTAAACAGACACCATAGACACAATCTTCTCCTTTTTTTGACACACTATAAATCTGCCAAATACTCATCTAGCAAACGGGAGGAAAATTTTACCAAAAATATATGGGGGCAGGAAGAGAGCTTCGTGATATTAAAAAGAAAGTCTAAGCATTAAACGTGGTGTTTCAACTTTATTATATTAAAGCACCTTTATATCCTGGCAAAGCAGGAAAATCTTCATTATGAATACTGAACTCTTGGTTTTGTTGATTGAACCCAACATTTTGTTTCCGAAGAAAACCTGCATAAGCAAGCAAATAACATAAAATGAAAATTGAAAGGAGACGTGAAAAACTGGAAAATAAATGATGTTCAAAACTTTCATTACCTATTTGACCCTGTGAACCACCAGCAGAAGAAGGACGTCCAGAAAGCTGAGGGAAATCGTTAACATCAAAAGCGGCATCTTCATGGGAATTCAAATCATTCAGCAGCAAAGAAGTAAAAGGGCCACTGCCGCCTTGGAATTGGTTATGGGACATTGGAACACCAGAACCAGAATAAGTACCGCTTAGCATAGAAACTACCTGTGGATCTGAGAGTTTAAGTTATTAGCTACCGATATAAAATAAAGAAATCAGTAAGCATTACAAGACTGTAGAAGTTACTTTCTCAAATTTTGGAAAGTAGCGATTGCATAGATAGCAACAATAGTCTCTTATATGCTTTAAGGAACTGTAACAAAATCTAAAACTCTCGACTCAAATCTTGCTTCTAACATCATTAGCTAAAAGAGATAGTACCTGCTAAATTCAAGCGAGAAGCAACACCAGGTAAGCTTGATCCTCCACCAGCACTTAAATTCCTTGGAATATTCCCACCACTAACATAATTAGCCATTGGGTTTCCGATGCGTCCTGAGTTTCCTAGATTTTGTAGTGCACCTGAACATGAAATACAATACCAGTTCAGGGGGAAATAAATTAGGAAATCAACCGAGGTTGACCAATGATAACATTTTGCCAGCCCTCTTACCTCCATTATTCGCTACCCCTGAATGTCCTCCATGATTACCGCCAAGAGACATCTGCATTTAAGATGGATCAATGACTTGAATAGTTTAAAGTTGACAAACGGTACTGTATGCCGTAGCATGCATGTGCATCAATGAGCGACAGAAACAGCAAAATCACATGCATTAAATGGTTGCATACAGATACAGTAAAATCATTCAAGTTACCTGAGAAAGGGCAGCAGGGAGATTATTAATTGCGAATCGCCCGCTTGATGAGCCCCCTGATACTTGTTGAACACCACCTGGTTGTCCAGAAAGCATTGCAGAACTTCTAGATGCAAAGTTACCCGGCATGTTAGAGATGTTAAAGTTCCCGTGCATCCCGTGCAACCCTTGAAGGCTTGCTATAAAAGTGTGAGAACAAGATAATCTAAGTGTTACATAGAGGTCATTTATCTTTAGAATGAACTTGAAAATTAAAGCATATATAATATACCAGAATGATTCAGAACAGCATTAGTTGAACCAGACTGGGCGGGGAAAGCTCTTCCACCAGAGTCTGGGAGATTTGAATTTGATCCATTCAACCCTGACTGCATAGAGCCATTTTAGATGGTTCAGAAAAATAGACCAGTGATACTTGAAAGTAACATCACATTTCATAGTTTTTATTAACTTCAAAGTTTGGAAGTGATCCAACTTTGCAAGCTGATAAACAAAAACTGTTCCATTAGCATGTATGTAACTGATAAGAAGTATAAGAATTGGCAATCAAGAACGTGAAGAAATATTCTCTAACCAAAGCATAATTATTTCATTCATTAGAGAAGAAGCAAACATTAAAGCTAAGTATGAAGGGAGGAGCAGTACATTGAGTAGACCCGACATCCTAGAAACTTCTCAGAACCAAGAGCAGCATACAACTCATCAACTAGAGATAATTTTTCAAGTTTTTTCCTGGGATCTTACAGCAAAAACCTTCTTTACTGCAACAAGAGTACAAAGATGGAATTAGACTTAATTGATATAAGAACTTAGCCTGAAATGCTAGAAAGTAGAAAGCTTTCATCAATGTACATAAAAAAGCACCGTCCAAAGAGCAAGTTACAGATAATCTATCAAAGCTCCTATACTGAAAGATTCTCAGAAGCAGACGTAGGCAATCCCTCATGAGCATACACAATCTACACAAAATGTGACTTCGCTGCACGTATATGACAATTCCTAAAGCATATCTCTTTCGCCTACAAATTAATGATGAACTTCATCATCGTTCCCTCAACCAATCTTAAACAGCTCAATTGATTTGAGACAACCATAAACTGAGAAACTAATTCAACATGCCATATATCATATATGTCACCTCTTTAGGAGCTACCTATCGGCAAATCAAAACAATCAGAAACACTCCCGCACCACCCTCTATGATTTTTCTTAACCCTAGGGCCTTTCATAAGTTATAGAACTCCACTAGCACCACACCAATTCTGCTGCTCCTTTCTATCGAGTGCATAAAAAGGGGGAAATGATACAGATCAATCAAACCCTATAAGAAACTCGAAACAAAGGGGGAAATCAAGAGATTTTGCATGCAACAGAATTCCCTTCTTCCCTAACTCCTGTACAATCACAGTAAATAAACTAAAAGGAAAAACATTCAAGCGATTATCAAAAAAAAAACCCAACTTGGATCAGTCCCTCCCGTCTGTACTCACAAAAAGATACAACCCCTACATCCAAAAATCAACTCAAAATGCAATCTTTCCCACAGGAATTCAGATTCAAGCAGATGTTCATCCAGCCCAGCAAAAACAAACTCCTGATCACTCGATACTCAATCATAAAAAAAAAAAATCCAGATAACAAAATCAACCCAAAACCCCACAAAAACAATCAATCAGAACAGCAAGAATCCACTCAAACCCTACACATCCACCAACAATTCAGTTCGAAAAACCCAACCCACCTCCTCAATAAACCCAGAAAGAAATTGAGCAATTCAATTACAGTCTCCGGATGCGAAAAAAGAAAAGAAGGGGTCCTATATATAGCAATGCGGGGGTAAGAAAGAGTGAATGTAACGGCAGAAGAGTCACACGGGAAGTCAAATTCTAACCGCGAGGCGGTGACGATGAACACACGCGGCGAGCGGGTGGTAGTTGGCAGTTCAATCCGAGGAAGCAAGTGAGAGTAAATGAGTGCGTGAAAATGTAGATTTGAACGAACAAAATCAATGGGTTTTGGGGGAGAGAATCAGATTGCAGTAACCTCCGAAGACCAAATGGTTCTTGGTATTTATAGTGAGTGCCTCCCACGCGACTGCGATTTGCTTTCCATTTATTTGCCTTTACATTTATGGGGTAAAGTTGCAATTCCTATTATGGTAATCCCAAATACTCCATCCGTGCCGTATTAAATTGCGCAAGATAAAAAATACAGTCAAACTTAGAAAACTTTAACTACATATTTGAATAGATATATAAACAATAATATTTTTTATATCGTTGAATTTGCCATAACAAGTAGTTTTTAGAAAGTAACATTTTGTTTATCGATATTATACATAGTTTAATATATTAACGGTCAAACATTTGTATTAGAGATTGTGAAAAATATTTTGTGCGATTTAATTTGGGACAGAGAGAGTACCAAATTGTACTCCCTCCGCTTCACTAATGTTGGTTTGGCATCACATGTTTAGGTGTTTGGATTTAGGTAGAAAAAATGAGTGGATAAAAATAAATATAAAAAGTAAAAAAAATAAAATGAGTGAATGAAATTGAAGTAATTTTGCAAAAAATAGAAAATGTGTCAATGTAAAAGAAAGATCTCTTTCATGGGCGGAACATAGGGTTGGGCTCAGGGGTGCTTGGCCACCCCCAATATTTTTTTTAACTTGAGTAATTTTTATTTTTATGGTGTTTTATTTATTTATTTTTAATGATAAAAAACAGTTGTGGGTCCCCTATAAAAAACATTCACTAAAGTGGTTTATAATAGTTGGATTCTTTATTTTATTTTAGAGTTAAAAAATAGTTCGAATTTCTTCTTTATCCAACTACATTTAATATTTATCACAGTTACATATTTAATAAATTTTTTTGTTTAAAATAGAATTTGATTTTTCTTTTCTAATAGCAATATAGTATTAATATATGTCATGATATCTTTCAAGAAGCAGTTTTTTTATAAAAAAAAAATTACCTTCTATATTAATTTTGTATTTTGTTCATCAATTATTTATGTAATTTAAAGCGTTTAAATTTCTATTTAAAATTTTGTGTTATAATTGCTCCTTTCTTAGACCTATATTCAAACTATGTCAAAGAGAAAACGAATCACTTTATATTTCTTAAGTAAAAAATAAAAAATATTATTGAAGATGATACACATCATACTACTTCAATCACTTTATAAATTCTTAGTATATAATTTTATTCTTTAACTTTTGAATAAATTAGTCTACTATACTTTGGTATTTTAATGGTCGCTTTAAACTTAATTTTATGTATAGTTTCGATCCTCCTAGCGAAAATTCTGGGTTTCTCCCCATTAAGGTAAGTGTGCCACTAATAGAGAAATAGTGGGAGTAATAAATTTATTTATTTGTATTCATGGGATATTGTGTTCATGGTGCTCAATACTTCTAGTGACTTTTTCATTCTTAGCATTCTCTAGATATTTCACTAGTATAAATTTTACACCTCACTCGAATTGTGTATTGTGTTGGAGTTGGCAAGTTTGAAGTCGTCAGCTATTACGTAATTAACTTGATTATTCTCGTGAATTCGTTTTCTTCATTGAAAATACATATTACTTATCAAGTAATGACAGGTTCTTGGGAAAGACGGAGTTTAATTAGAAATATAGAAAGTTAGGGATTAAGTAGCACATATCCGAAAATTGGACCTCACGCGTCTTATATATATAAGAATTTTCTTTTTTGCTTCGTTCATTTTCATTTTAATTCCCGAAATTCTCTCTCTTCTTCTTCGTCCATATCCTTCTTCTCCGTTAGGGTTTCCCATCGCGATTTCCATAGGAATTCACCGTAGCTTTTGCCGAATCGGTGTTTCTTTTTGTTCGCCACAGGTTATATGCTACTTTTGAGCTGATTTTTTGCTTCGTTTTAGGTTTTTAAGTTTGTAGCTGATTTTTTGCTTCATTTTAGGTTTCCGATCGCGATTTCCATCGGAATTCACCGTAGTTTTTGCCGAATCAGTGTTTCTTTTTGTTCGCCACAGGTTATATTCTACTTTTGAGCTGATTTTTTGCTTCGTTTTAGGTTTTTAAGTTCCTAGTTTAGGGTTTTTGTTTCGGATCTAATATTTTTTGTGTGTTATTGCAGCGTAATGGTTAAGAGGAAGTAAGTTTTGATCGACAGTGTTCATATTGATGAAGGTGATGTTTATTTTCTATTTTTGCTCTTATTGTATGTTTTTGTTGTCAAATGTTGAATGCTTTGCTTTATTTTGCCTTTTAACCGGTTTTTTAATTTTATTTGTGAGATGATTTTAGTGTTTTTTACATGTTTTCCCCAATTTATTAGGTTTAGGGTATAGAAAATTTGTTAATAGTTTTGGTTTTTACTATTACGAGATCTGTTTATAGCTTTGGTGTTTACATGAATTTGTAAAGGTTACTGCAATTTTGTTGAAAAGTATCTCTTCATCGTGTGCATGATGCTATACTTTGCATAACTATTCTCATTCACTGGCTTAGCTACTCATATTGTTGCCTTCCTTGGCATTCTGGCTTTTCAAAGGAGTGATTAATAAATTCTTATTTAAACAGAAGCAGCATCTTGCAATTTTGACTAAATCTTGTGAAACATGGAAGCTTGTTTTGTTACCTAGCTAATGGTCACTAGATCGATCAATATGTACTCAGAGTATACATTTGCAATGTATAGTTGGTTTAGTTGCAATGTATAGATTTGAGCTTGTCTTTAGGGTTTAGGGTTTTGGGCAGCTTTTCCAGAGCATTCTCTGTATTTCCCCTTCAGGAGTGATAAGTAAATTCTAAGAATATGGATATTCTGCTACTAGTTGAATTCATTCCTCACTGATAGTGCACAATGTACATAAGGACTGAAAGTTTGAAAGTATAAAAATGCATAATGAATGTTTCAACTTTCAGCTGTGAAGTTCTATTGTATTAAAACTATTTGCTCTTATTGAACAGAGTTTTATATTTAAAGTCCTTGTTGGTTGACTGCAGTGCGTGCCTTTCAAATCATTTGGCTTGTATAATGTACTCATGGCTTCTCCGTTGTTTCTCTTTTCATGAATGTTACTGTCTTCCTTTAATGTTTGATGCTTGTTTTGGTGTTTACATTATTTTTGTAAAGGTTGCTGATGCAATGTAGTCCCTGGTTTTCATTGGAATCTTCTGGAGTTGATTCAAGATTTGCATTTGTTTGCCTTTTAAGACTAAGAACCGACTTAGGTTTCTGTTTTCTTTTTAGTGTTTAAATTCATACAAGGCTTGGGTTTTTGTATTTTAAAAGGTTGTTATATTAGTATGTTACATTATTATATCTGTAATGTTGCTGTTTTATTATTATTACTGATCAGTTTGGTTTTGTACAAATAGGATTGCGCAAATCATCGCGCATCAGGAATTTATCCACTGTGCCATTGGATCTTCCCAACAAGGGGAAGAATGCTGATGATTATGATTTTGTCGAGGATATTGTGCTTAGTGAGTGACCTAAGAAGGTCAAGTTTGGTGTCAGAAAAAGAGTGGGTAGCGGAAAGCTAGCACAAACAACTAAGAAGAAGAAATTAATTGAAGCTGAGAAGACTCTTCAAGCTGAAAAGGCTCTTCAAGTTGAGAAAGCTGTTCAAGCTGAGAAAGACCATGCGGCAATTGAAGTTGAGAAGAAGGCAGCAATTGAAGTTGAGAAGAAGGCGGCAATTGAAGCTGAGCAGAAGAAGGCAACAATTGAAGCTGAGAAGGAAAAGGCGGCAATTGAAGCTGAGAAGATGAAGGCAGCATTTGAAGCTGAGAAGAAGAAGGCGGGAGTTGAAGCTGAGAAGAAGAAGAAGGTTGTTCAGAAGGTAACAAAAAAGAAGACTGATGGTGATGCAGGAGTCAAGAAGAGAGATCGGGTCAACAAGTTGTGACGCTGGTGGGCAGTGATGGAGCAAAGTAAGTTTTTCATTTTTCAACATGATGTTTTTATGTTGAAACATGTGATTTTTGCCTTGAACAGTTTTTGTTTTAGTTTTATAAATGAGTGTCATATTATTGAAGAACCTAACCTATATGTATTTTTCAACATGATGCTTTTATGGTGAAACATGTGATTTTTGCCTTGAACATTTTCTGTTTTAGTACGTGTCATATTATTTAAGAACCTAACCTATATATATTTTTCAACATGATGCTTTTATGGTGAAACATGTGAGTTTTTCCTTGTACAGTTTCTGTTTTAGTTTTATAAATGGGTGTCATATTATTGAAGAACCTAACCTATATGTATTTTTCAACATGATGCTTTTATGGTGAAACATGCGATTTTTCCCTTGAACAATTTATGTTTTAGTATGTGTCATATTATTTAAGAACCTAACCTATATGTATTTTTCAACATGATGCTTTTATGGTGAAACATGTGATTTTTGCCTTGAACAGTTTCTGTTTTAGTACGTGTCATATTATTTAAGAACCTAACCTATATGTATTTTTCAACATGATGTTTTTATGGTGAAACATGTGATTTTTTCCTTGAACAGTTTCTGTTTCAGTACGTGTCATATTATTTAAGAACCTAACCTATAGGTATTTTTCAACATGATGCTTTTATGGTGAAACATGTGATTTTTTCCTTGAACAGTTTCTGATTTAGTTTTATAAATACGTGTCATATTATTTAAGAACCTAACCTATATGTATTTTTCAACATGATGTTTTATGGTGAAACATGTTATTTTTGCCTTGGAACAGTTTTTGATTTAGTTTTATAAGAGCTGTTGAAGATGTCAGCAGGATTAAGAAGCTCAATTGGTGCAGATATGTTCTTCAGAATTTGTGTGAGGGTGTGCAGAGATTTAAGAAGGTTCCTTCATATAAGGCAGTGAGTGGCTGCGTGTACTTTCTCTTAGTTCAATTTTTGCAGCGTGTGTCTTATCACGGTATGAAGGATTCTTTGGCTGTACCCCTTCTTAAGTATTGGACTGACGAAAAAATGAAAAAAAGGTGTGAATGGCTGAAAAATGTGGTTATGAGCCAGCTGTACTACTGAAGGAAGTGTATCCTTTGACCGAGTGTGGTAGATCGACAGCTGGTGGGTCAAAAGGTAGTATGGGTCGCGTTCACAATGTTGCTGCTTCTGATAGTCGAGTTCTGCATTTTGATATTCCTCCTAGGGTTCTAACGGATTTAGATATTGCAGCCCTAAAAATGAATGTGAGTAAGGTGTTTCATTTGTATTTTGTTTTATGTTGGTTTATTTGTATTTTAGTTTAATTATTTGTTGTTTTACAGGCTGCAGTGAGGCATTTGCCTTGTTTTAGAGGGATATGGAAGTGGTTAGTGCCAAACTATCAGAACGTTTGTTGAAAGCAGCACAACTAGTGGCCCCTCGGGATGATCCTGATATGGATTCTGACCATCAGCTTGGCTCTCAAGACTTTTTTGAAGATCCTGCAATATTGAAGCATATTGATGATTTGTGTGATGGTTTTAAGAAGAAAGTTGTTGATTTGATGCCGAGTTTTGACCTTCACATTGATGGTTGACCTTCACATTGTTTGAAAATATTTTGTAATAGGCTGTAGTGGATTTAGTTGTTGGGGCCAGAAATTGAATCTTTTGGATGAAAACAAAATTTAAACTTTAGTTAAGATAGGTTCTCTGACTTTAAGCATGACAGGGTGGATATTTTATGTTAAAACAGTGATGGTTTATTGTGATACATGCTCACTTTAAAATGTTCATGTCAGAAGTTTATTTTCAGAAGTTTATTTTAGTGATTTCTCTTAAAATTTTAAAGTTAGATGCTTATTTGTTTGCCAGGTTGGATGTTAGGTTAAAACATTGCATGTTTGTAGTGATACATCTTCACGATAAGTTGCATTAGTCAAAAGTTTAGCCTGCTATCAATCTGATTTTAATTTTGGCAGACTTGATATTTAGGTTAAAACATTGAGACTTTATAGTGATATATGTTCATTATGAAATGTATAATTAATATGATTTTTTTAATACAGTATAATGTCGATTCTACGATTGTAATGAAGGTTTTATCAAAAAACATTAATACTTTAGAATAAACTTTGTAATGAATGGTCTATAATGTCACTTAAAAAGAACATTCGGATTCTGAATTACACTTGAAATAAGTTGTTGAAGTTCTTCAAATGATATGCTGTTTTGGTGTTTTGGTACCAAACTCATTTGTAGATCGTTTGCCTTTCTCTAATGCCGACTTGATTCTTGCATGCCTTCCTTTTGTCTTTGCATACTTTGGATCAAGTATGTTTGTTGTGACTGAACTTGATGCGCTGATAGCCTCATTTTGTTCTGTGGCACTTGATTCTGTAGACAAGATTTGCTGAATTTCGATTGTTTGTTTACCTAGTGCATCTTCAAGAACTTCTCTAGCATTTACACTGTCTTCACTCTTCAAGATCAGGTTGTAGAATTTCCTTGCCATTTCATGACGCCATGGAATGGTGTCCTTCAATTTCTTTGTTGCCGGGTCTATGTCTTGCTTGAGGTATTTATCCCAGACCTGTTTCTTCACATTCTTTGTCCATCTTGTAGAAATGTACTGTGGGGGTATTCTAGAGATGGATAGGAGGTACAAAACTCGAATGCAATGAAAGCACAACATACCTGTTTCAAGCAGTGAAGGGTGTACAATTTATGTTGCAACATTTATTGTTTGAACTAAAACCGTAATTGTTTATAAGAAGAATTTTTTATCAACTACATACCTGTTTCTTCAAAGGCCTTACAAGAACAGTTGAGCTCAACTGATGCTTGTGTTGTATTGAACATTACTGATTCTATTACTGTTGGGTGCTTCTCCCAACTTACTTCAAATAGTTTGAAATTGCCACCGTTGTAGCTTTCCGCTATTGTTGTTGCCACTGCGATGTCGAATTCCTTCTTAAAGTTATTATATTGCTTCAAAGTGTAGACCTCGCCTGCATGTTTTAGAAGCCCAACATGACTATCATGTGCTAATTTTGGGATGGATCGAGCGTAGTTGTGTTCGGCTGTGCTTTCTATGCTTCTTCATTTCTTGACAGTTTTCTCAAATATCTTCAAGAATTGAGTGAGAGATGTTGTTTTACTAGCATTGAACATGATGGCACTGTTGGTACTCTCACTCCTTTGTGATGCTAGAATCCCGGCTGAGAAAAAATCCTTGTTCAAAGCTGGGCACCATTTATTGCGGATATTATATAGACGTTGAAACCAAGTGTGGTCTTCAAATCCATATGTCTTAATCATGGCTTGCTAACTGTCTTCAAATTCTTTATGATTAACACACTCTATTAAGCAACGATCAAATGCCTTTTTGAATGGACCGTCTTTCTTCAATTCTCCATAGTGCGTACAAGCATTTTGCTGAAGGTGCCATATGCATAGTCGGTGTCTTGTTGTTGGTAAAACCTGTTCCAGTGTGTAATGTTGAAACATATGAGTCATATACTAATATAGTAATTGTTTATAGAGAAACCTCAATTGTTTATGATTTGTAAGGTAAACAGAATTTGTAAGGTAAACAATACCTTTTCTATTGCAGTCGCCATTGCTTGGTCTTGATCAGTGAATATGGTTATGGGTTTTTTTCCCTCCCATGCATTTTATGAAGGTTTCAAGCAACCATTCAAGCATTGGTGCCTTTTCATCAGATATGAAAGCACAAGCAAACATGGCGTTCTTCCAATGGTTGTTGATGCCCACAAATGGAGCACATATTAGGTTGTATTTGTTTGTTCTAAAGGTTGTGTCGAACACCAACACATCTCCAAACAATGTGTAATCCTCCTTCATCATTGAGTCTCTCCAAAATAAGGCTGATAACCTACTTTCATCATCCATCTTCACTCGAAAGAAAAAATCTGCATCTTCTTCATTCTTTTGTTGAAGCTGCTCTATAACAGTTTGTGCATCCCCACCTTCAATCACCTTCATTCACAGCCTTTCAATGTAGTTTATATGGTCCCTCATGGCATGCCCTAAATTCTCTTCACCTACAGTTTCATGGACCAAGTAATTGAAGCCAATTGATGGCTTTAATCCAGCGACTTCCATCCCCTTTATGATCTTGGCCTTCTCTGCTGTGATTTCTCTCTCACTACGTTGTAGATATTGCCAAGATGGTCTTGTAAAGTCATGGTTGTGCTGCAAGATATGGTGCATCACTTTATAAAGGTTGTCCACCAACTTGATTCGTATTTCAGCCTTACAACCTGTTCTAGTTACAGAAAATTCCTTTGTCTTTCTCCTTTTCGAGGTTGATTCGTTTGATCCATCACAGATAAGCATTGGTGGGGTTGATGTTACTTTTTTCTCTCAAGTTATCCCTTGACATGAGCATGAAAAGTACTTTTCAGTAATGACTCCTTCATTGTTCTTCCTTTGTGTGGTTTTTTTGTAGCTGAATCCTAATTTGTTAGCATGCCGTTTGTAGAGGTCCTGTAATTCTTGCTGCGTTCTTGCTTGAATCCCATCAAAGCATTCAGTCACGTCAATTTCAACTAAGTTTGGTAGATGGCCATACACTGCAGTAATTTCATAGAAAACATTAGAGTTTTAGACTGAAACACTTCATATATAATTTAAATCATATAGGTTTTATATATTACTGAAACACTGAAAAACTGAAACACTTGATAAATTACTCATTCGTAATTTCAGTTAACTTTTATTTTTGGTTTTTCTTCTCTGATCCAAGAATCTTAAATATGTTCAGTATAAACACTAAATCTTTATATTGAAACTTGGACTTTAAGTGTTAAAACAATAATGAAATTAGGGCACAACTAACAACAATATGTTAGCAGCAACAACAAGATTTCATAAACATAAGAGCTTCAGATTTGTTAAACAAAAACATACTACTTATGACTTAAAAAGTATCACTGTGTATGTGCAACATTCAGTTTTTAATGAATCTAATTCTATATAGATTACAAGGGAGACATACACTCAGTAGGCATAATAGCAGCAACAAAAAGTTATTGTTCGATTTCATGAACAGAAGAGCTTCAGATTTGTTCAACAAAAACATACTACTTATGATTTAAAAGGTATCACTGTGTATGTGCAACATTCAGTTTTTAATGAATCTAATTCTGTATGTATTAAAAGGGAGACATACACTCAGTAGGCATAACGGCAGCAACAACAAGATGTTCTTCGATTTCTTCTTCAGTTTCGATCATCTGAAGAACATGATTAAATCAAATTAATAAAACATTACGATTATATTGCTCTTCAAAACTTAAATCGCAAATAAAAATCACACAATTCTGGTCATAAATATTTGTACAATTACCTCGCCAGAATTCATAAGGCAGATCGGCAACGTTTTTGGAATCGGCAAATCGCCTGAATTCATGAGGCAAGTCGGCGAGATGTCCAACGTTTAGGTTTTAGGGTGATATCTGCAACGTTTCCGTTTCCAACGGCGATGAATTCAGGCGAGCAGAGCAGATTGGTTTGGGGAAAAAATAGAGCAGAAGGAGCAGAAAGATTTGGGGAATAAAGTATGGGTTTTAGCGTGAACCCAATTTGGTAATAAAGGCCCGTGAACCCGAATTCAACCCGATTATACTGACTCGCAAATTTCATTGCAATTTCCTAAAATTGCAATGTAGTCCCTGATCTTTCTATAGCTTAGGGAAAGATCGTCTTTCAAGAGACGGACTCTTAATTAATTACATAGTTTTTTCCTAAAAATAAAAGCACTTACATTCTAGTGGATTCGTTTAACATATCTACTCGTTAGAATTTTAAATTTAACGTGTTTATTTTTCACCTTTCCTGTGTCTTATTTATTAGTTATGTAAGTAGTTACTCCTTTAGAATGAGATTCATATATGAATTTTTGCAATTTTCTTACAATATAATAATGTTCTTTGCTTTTTTTATTGTTTCATTTTTTATAATGTCTCTGTCATTTTCTCCATAGCTGCTTAAATAGCATCGTTTTGAGCCTGAAGGTGGCTCCCTTTCTTTTATAAAAGGACGTTGTTTAAGGTTTATATTTTTCATGGCCTTTTCTTCGTCTTCGTCTTTTTTTGGAGCAAAACCCAGAAATTGGTTAACATTGATAAGGGTTCTTTGTCGGGATCAACTTGTCGGGCTTGGAAGTCTACCATCAACAATGGCTTATGTCTAGTTCTCAAAATTGGTACAACAAAATCCTAAATTTCGCAACCCTTCGTAACTGTGCCAGTTCTAAAATCTTAAGTGAGTTATCAACCTTTTCAAAGATTTGGAGCAAGATTTTTTAGATTTGCTATTTTTTCTAAGGTTAGTCATGTTCAAGGCGACAGATGTTGCGATTTGAGGCTTTTCCTACCCTCGACATTTTCAGTATTTTTCCAAAGACGGGCAATTTCTTTGATTATATTGTGTGATGGTTTAGTCAGTGAGTCTGAGACCGTCTCATGTTGAAACCAGGGACTAGAGTCAAATAAGATAAACATCACATAAAAATAATAAAATATTTAAACATCAAATTAAAAAACTAAAGAGTCCGTCTCTTGAAAGACGGTGTTTATGGAAAAACTAAGGTTTAACGTGCAAACTAAAGGAAATAAACATAAAATTTTCGGGTTGCATGAATCGGATTATAAACATTATAACTACTACATGTTGCATAATAAAATGTTAATATTGCAACTAAAACCTTTTACCTTTCATTATTAAAATCAAACCTCGTCTTTCCATAAGTCTATGGAAAGACGGTCATTCCCAAGAGTTTGCCAAAACTAAAAATACAATAGATTATAGTTAAAACGTCGAATAAATTAGAATAATTTAATGTTAGGTATAAATTAAAATACACATGTTTTCAGTTAAAAAAATCAAACAAAAATAGTTAAACATCAAATAGATAAGTTAAAAATTCAAAAAATAATAAAATAATAAAATAACATCCAATATAAAACTAAAATACACATAATGCTAAGTTCTTCTAAAATTAGCTTGTCGGAACTTGATTATTATTTATTGTCATACTAAGATGTTACACAGTTATGTTGTGATGGTTCAATTTTTTTATTTGATGTTTTATAAAAGTACTGATGAAGATGTTGATTTAAACAAGATATTCATATGCTCCACTGCACTTATATATTCCACTGTTGTTGCATTGAACTAACTTGTTAAATATCATTCATTGCAAAAAAAAAAAAGGTTCAAATGCTCTAAAAATTCGCCAACATAAAAACAAATGAAATTTAAATAAATCTAAAATATCAACAACAATCTAATGACTCAGCTCTAACAAATAAACCATTACTTTTAAAATATCATTCAAACAATACATCTCAAGCAATCAAATTCTATCACCCCCAAACTTATTTCCCTTCGTTGCGCGCTTGTTCACGAACTTGCCTTCTCTCTTGCTGGTTTTGAAGATGATGACTCTTCTACTCCACCAACGCCAAGATCAAAGGTCGGCTCCGATCCTCTGTTCAAGGGAACATCTTTAGGAGCATGATTCCTCGTAGCATGTTTTTATTATCCCATCAATGGCATCATAAAACTCTACCTTGGAAAGTGTTCATCTGAAAAAAGCATAAAACTTCACATGCAATAATAAAAACTTCAATGTTTGAAATTAAAACATCACAATAGCACACATAACAAGACTGACAACTACATTGTGAAACATCAAATACAGTATTTAAAACATCAATATCAAAATTTTAAAACATCAATCAGTACACACTAAAATATCAAAAGAAGAAACAAAACATCAGTTTGCATACTTAAATATGAAAACACTAGGAGTATCAAATACTGAAATTAAAACATCACACCAACATAGATAAAAGTACTTCAAACCTAAATCATGAAACATCACACAGAATACCAGAACCATCAACAACAGTATCTAAAACATCACATCTAGAAAATTAAAAAAATTACGATCCTACTTCCTTCTCGATTGCAACATTTGGCAAGCGTTCTTAGACATCTAAGAAACAGCAACAACACCACAAAATTTTGTGCAAATCGTGACAAAACCCTAAGATATCACACAAAATCAAAACTGAACATCAATTGCACACTTAAGTATGAAAACACCACAAACATCAAGCGCTGAAATTAAAATATCACACTTACACTGATAACATAACTTAAAGCCTAAAACTTGAAACATCACTCTAAAAACGAGAAACATCATTAACTGTACCTGAAACATCACTAATGAAAATTAAGATAATATACAAATTCTTCTTCCTTCTCGACTGCAACAACAACTATGCAAATCTTCTTAGACATCTAACAAACAAAAATAGTAACACAAATATTAGCACAAATCAAAACAAACCCCTAAGATATCGCACACAATCAAAATAACTAAACTGAACATCAATTGCACAGTTAAAACACTACGAACATTAAATACTTAACTAAAATCATCACACCAACACAGATAACAGTACTTGAACCCTAAACATGAAACATCACACAGAAAACCTGAAATATCAACAACAGTATTTAAAACATCACATCTACAAAATAATAAAATTTACGGATTCTCTTTCCTTCTCAATTGCAGCAACAGTGTGCAAGCATTCTTAGACATCTAAAGAACATAAACAACCAAAAAATGAACACAAATCATAACAAAACCCTAAGATATCACACACAATAAAAACGGAACATCAATTTCACACTTAAGCATGAAAATACCTCAAGTATCAGGTGTTGAAATTAAGACATCACAACAACATTGATAACAATACTTAAGCCTAAAACCTAAAATATCGCACTGAAAACGAGAAACATCATTAACCCTACATAAAACATCACAGCCGAAAATTCAGAAAACTTACAACTCCTTCTTCCTTTTTTTTATTGTAGCAGCAGTGATGCAAATCTCCTTAGACATCTAACAAACAGTAGCAGGAACACAAATATTAGCACAAATCCGTAAGAACACTCACAAAACACAAAAAATAGAGAAATACCCAAATATTAACACAATGAACAACATAAACCCTAGAAAATCACATGAACCAAAATAGATATATAAAAATTAAAAAAACAAAATATGCATAAAAACTCTGAGCAAAAACATTACCTTCAAAGATAAACACAAAACGAAGCTCGTATTGTGTTCGACCGTCGAAAAATTTGTCAGAAAAATCTAAAAATTCTGCCCAAGAAAGGAGGAAGAAAAATGAAGAGGATGTGCTGTTGAATGGAAGAAACAGAGCTCGAATTGATGAAATATGGAAGAGAAATGGAGAGGAGAGATGAAGGAGATTTGCATTTGAGAGAATAAGGAGGAAGGAGAATCAGCTGAATAGGAGAGATGAAAGGAGAAGAGAGAGAAAATTTCATAAAAATATGAGAGAAGAATGAAGAATGAAGAAATGTTGATATTTATACCTAGACTTAAATGTAAATTGGTGAAATTTCACATCTAGCCCCTAAACTTTTAAAACTTTAATTAGAAATCTCAATTGCAATTAAATGGCTGATTTCACTATGAGACAGTGTTATACAAGACTTTGTCTTAGTTAGTTGGATGTTTATGTGTATTTATTCTGAGATTGATTATGAGATTAGTTATTTGGGAATAGTGAATAATAAGCATGCTTAAATAGTAAAGTTTAACTGAATTGGGATTGAACTTTTGGGAGAAAATGTCATATCATAGTTAGGTGAAATTTACAGTTTGGTACTCTATTTTGAAAGTTATTTTTTAAGAAGTACCTATTTTTCATTAATGTTTAGGTATTTTTTAAATTAAAAGTGGGTACCATTATAGCACAATTTTGATCCAAATTGGTATCCGTATTTTTGCTAAAATGCATCTTTTTGAGATATAAATGAAAAAGTGGGTACCTTTAAAGGTCAAGCTTAAAATTTGAACATCAAACTGTGAATTTCGATTAGAAGTGAGTACATTTTTAGACAATCTCATGAACGTTTAGTTCATTTTCATTTTGTTGTTTCCTTTAACCAGATTGTTGATCGGTATAGTAGCGATTGTGATTATTCTCCTAGTCGTGCTCCTCAGGCTATGAGGTTTTGATAGTATGATATCATTTGAGTTCCCACGGATTGGGTGGATTTTGTGTTTGTAGGCAGAGGAAGAGAAGGAGAATGATGACAAATACTATGTTTTCATACATGTTTATGTGATTTGGATTTTCATATAAATAGAAGGTATGCATTTTACTTAGGATTCATTCTGTCTTAATCATATTTGAACGCTTGGATTTTATTGTCTGATGCCTAAGTCAGTCCAAGCGTTCAAATATGATTAAGACAGAATGAATCCTAAGTAAAATGCGTACCTTGTATTCATACTCCATGTCCTAAATAACGTTCTCCTTAATTATCACCCTTAATTACCACCGAATGCGGTAATTAAGTTAGGGTATTAAATATTCCCCTAACTGGGTTGCCATACCTTCGGCCCAATGGCCATCTTAGGCTTAACCTCTATCAAGGGCCCCCAGAAAAGCAGGTACTCGACCTTAGAAAGTTGGAATGCCAAGAAGGTCTTCGAGATCTCGAATGCATGGGACAGTTCGAGGATTTTGAAGACTTGAAATGAACCTTGTACTTACTTCTGCCATCGAGGGTGGGAACCTGGTTTTTAATCAACTCCGCCATTTAGGATCCCAAAAGGGGAGCGCGTTCACTGTGCAACCGCGCATGTCACTGCTCTCCAAACAACGCGTGTCATAAGACAAAAAAGTGATTACGTCTTTCCATATCTTTTATATTTCCAAAGCAGTAATAATTACCCGTCACTTCAGCCTCCATAATTACCTCACATTCGCTCTTTCCTTATTCACTTTTGTTGTTTGCAGGCATCTTCTTACAAGCATTCTTTCTGTATTTCTCTCTCGAGCGATTTAATTCCCATCACCTTTCCAAGAATATCAGTAAGTTCTTTCATCCCTATTTTCATTCAAATCCTTTCGTTTCCTTCCCTTACAATTGTAACCCGCTCAAATGAGGGTTTCGCTGCCGAGGACGTTTCTGGTGAGGTTAGGGTTAGCGGGAAATGGGTTAATACACTGGAGAAGGCCGTTAGCAATCTGAAATGCACTCATTCCAAAGAACTCCAGTATGACTCAGATGCTGAAGTGGGCACATCTGATCATGTTGGTAATATTCCCGAGGAAGAGAGGGCTTTCCCCATAACTGAGATGCCTCCTTGAGATGCCGTCAAAAAATGGCCTCCAGGCATGGGCAAGCCCTACATAAGGAGGTCTTCTATAAGCGGGAAAATTGGTTTCTTCCCTCCTCCAAATTCAGAACCTGAGCCAGAAAGGGCGTCAAGTACATTTTTGACCTGCCGAGAGGCTCCTCTCAAAGCCTGAGAAGAGAAGGAGAGGACAATCCTCGAGGGGAAGGAAGCACCCTCAAGAGTGCCTCAGGTATCCCTTTTAACTAATCTCTCTCAAAAGAAGAAAAGGGGGGTTTATCGAAGATTGAGGCTAAAGGACTTAGGGAGGGAGCCCTAGTTACAGTAGCGGGAACCGCTATTTCCAAAATTTTGGACTCGATCCCTCCCGGCCAACGAGTAGCTCCGGATGCTAATTTTTAACCCTTTCAAGAGGGAGATACCCCACATAACCTCTCCGAAGAAAAATTGTCTATTTCCCTCAGGCTTCTTTGCTGCGGGCTCACATTTCCTTTTCTGCCCCTTTTTTCCAAACTTCTTAGACAATTCCAGGTGAACTCTACAACCCCAATGTTTTGGCAATCATTATGATGCTCTTGACCAGATGTGACGAGTTCAGTATTAGGCCTAGTTATAAGCTACTTCGTTCCCTATACTTTGTGTCCTATAATAGGCGGTCTACCGATATGATTGTCACGTTTGTCATCCGAGAGGCACGCCAAAGGCTTTTGAGGTTCCTGGCAATTCTAGTGCTGGAAAAGCTGGAAAAAAGATATATCGTTTAATAGCAGGAGGTATGGAGTCCCTCAGTGGAATTGGGTTGTGCAAGTTGAATCTCCCAAACCTGGGGAATATATCTGCCCAGATGCCCTCAAGAGGGATAGAAAAAAACTATTGTCCAGCTCCCTCTACTACAACCTCTTTAACAATCCCAACCCCCGAATTGGAGGTTTTGCATTCTTGCCCAGAATCTACGAAGAATATGTATATAAAACACTCCGGAGGGATGCCAGAAAAAGGAGAAGGGCACTCGAGGGTCCCAGAGATAGCCCTCCCATCAAGACCATCGTTAGTGATGTTAGGCATTTGGGACCCTCCGAAGGTGCCTTAATAGAGCAATACTTCTCATATTTTTTGTGTTATTGAGTTTATTGTTACTAACTCTCTTTTTTCCTTTTTCAGTGGGTCTTTCTAAGGGTTTAAAGAAGAAAAGCCCTCGAAGCATGGCAGGCTCCTCTCGAGGGTATTATTGAGTCCTCGAATCAGGCTTCCACTCCCCCAAATCTGCATTTCGCCCCTCGAACCCAGCTTCCCCTCTTGCAGTAGGCCGCGAAAGGCCTTTCTCAACTATTGGTGATGAGCAGCCACCTCACACCAAGAATGTCCGCCAGAGGACAAGGGCGAACAGCAATACTATCGATCCCTCCTCACCAAGACCGCTCATGGGATCACATGGCGGCGATAATGTTAATCAACAATTTTTCCCCCTTCGAATGATGCAGCGTCTGCATCCAGGATCGAGCATCACCTTTCCCAGATGACTTCTAAACCCTAAGGTTCTTTTCCACCATCCCCTATTTTCTTACTTTCCTCCTTTTTTTACATGTAACTTTTTTATCATCCTTTTTTTTATATCATCAATCGAGGCTGAATTGTTTTGTCAGGCTTCTCAAATATTCCACAAAGCCACCGAGAGAATGGCGGAAGCCACTGAGAGAATATCAGCCTTCTTTTCCCTTTACTCCGCTGGCAACGGTAACCTCCGTGGGGAGCTCAGCAGAAAGGATGCTGAGATTTTGCAGTTAAGGAAATCTCTTGAGGAGAAAGATAAGGTGATCGAGGGAAAAGATATAGTGCTCGAGGAAAAGGATAGGGTTCTTGAAGAAAAACAAAAGCTTCTGGAAGGGGATAGGCAATGTGTCAATGTCGAGAGGTGTCAATGGACATTAGAGAAAGACACCCTAGCAAACCGGGTTCAAGATGCAGAGGATCCGACCGCGCAAGTTCAAATCCTCGAGGGTGTGGCCAAGCAAATTGGTGTTGAACATCCCTGAGCTGCTTCAACTTTTCCTAGATCTTCTGGGTGTGGCCAAGCAAATCGGCTGCAGTGAATTAGCCGAAGAATTTTGAAAGCCACAAGTGTCCACTTCTCTATCTGAAGATCTGGCCAAGCAGGTGGACAAACTAGTTAATCTAGAGCTCGAAACTACTCTTGATGCAAAATAAGATGGGGCCATCAAGAACGACGGTCTTTGTTTTGCCCTTTTGGATTTCATCAAGTCCAAATGACAGTTCTTCACTGCTGAGGGGATTCGAACGATCCCCCTTCTAGAGGCTTCAGATGCCTCTCCTGAGTGGAATTCCACTACCGGCCAGTGGAAGAAATGATTGCTTCCCCATCAAAGGAGGATGATTCTAGGGTTGGTCCCTGATTGTAAAAAAATATTATTTTTTACTTAGGGCTCCTTAATTGTAACCTTTTTTTTTACTTTGAGTATTAATGAAAATACATTTTTTTTCTGAGACTTATGATTTTGCCTTTGTTTTCTTTTCGTAGTATAATTCATTGAAAATGGTGTTAAAAGGCGCCTGTGAGGAGCTTTCGAGTGCTCAAAAAGAGCTGAATGAGACACATAAACAGTACTGGCCGCCCTTCAAGATCTTTCTAAGTGTAATCAAGAGAAAGGCTCCTTGAAGGACATGCTCCACCAACTTGAGGCTGAGATGAAGCTGTGGCATTCCAAAGACCATCCCACTTTTAAGGGGTTTGTTAAGGATTTCCTTAGCAAAGAATAATGGAACTTATCCCTTAGAAGTGGTCAAGGGTCGCGATCCCATTGATGAAAAACTAGAAGAACTAATGGGTCAAATTTATTTGAAGTTTGGTTCTTTGAAGTCCTGCCTTGCCGCCGCGACTAGGCTTCCAGTAGTGGAAGGGCGCCTAATTGGTTGCTTGGGCGAAAATTACAAACTGGTAGCCCAGATGGAATTACTTTCCGAGCAACATCTATTAACTCAACACAGAGTGGCTAGCCTTGAAAAGAACTTGCTCGCTTGAAAGATAGCCAGTAAGGACCCCCCTTCTTCAAGCGAACCTCCTCCGGCCTCTTGAGGGAGCCCCTCAAGTGAAGTAGCTCTTTGGTGGAATCTCTTTTATCTAAGAATGAAAAACTTATCGGGGAGATCGATTTTTGGAAGATACAAGCCAGAGAAATGGATCAGCATTTCACTGATTTTAAAGTAAAAATGGTCGTACACAAAGTGAGCCTTCGTACCCACATGCTTTCCCACGACATTCTCTCCTCCTACTTAATCAGCAAAGATCATCTTCCAAAGTTTCTACTTAAAGTGGCTCAGTACTGGATGGAAGAGGTTAACGTTCATGAGAATGGGACTCCTCGGTAGAATAAGCTTTTAACCTCATTCTCGATTGGCTGGCAGAGCTAAAGGTAAATGGATTCACCCCCTTTAGCTTTCGCTCTGTCCCTCGGTCACAGAAGTCTGCTTCTAAGGAGGCTGAATGACATCTTGTCCCTTTGAGCAAAGTTACCCAAGGATCTCCCTCAAAACGTCGCAAAAGCGCTGGGTCATCCTCAAAGGATAAATTTGAATCTTCCATGAAGAAGCAGTGTAAGACCATTGTTGTTCTTGATCCTTCAGAATATCCTGTAGAGGAACAAATGAAGGATATCTGAAGGGTAGCCAGTATAAAATTCAAAGAACTAAAAGAAGCAGAGGCAAATTTGAATGAGCTAGGGAAACCTATCTCCACTGAAGAATTGTTTCAGGCAGGATTTCCTCCCACTAGATAAATATGCTTAAATGAATAAACTTAGATAGTTGTTTGTATCAATATTGTATTCCTAATATGTTTGTTGCAGTTTAAATAAATAACCCATATTCTTTCCATCTCTTATAGTTTTACCCCTTGAATATGAGCGCCCTGTGCAATTTCTTTAAGTGGAGCAAAATACGAATATGTTCGGTAAGTAGAAGTTAAGTAATTTAGAGACACAAGCATTTTACCCAGGTTCGGTGTTTACACCTACATCCTGCCAATCTTGCCTACTAGTTTACCATTTCAAGGTTATAAGATAGCCTTCCAGTGCCGCTTTAGAGCAAACCACTTCGAACCTCAACTAGAGTGCCGCTTTAGAGAAAACCATTCGAACATCAGCCGTAGCTGGAAATATCATTTAGAGCACCGTTTTAAAGCAACCCGCTCAAACATCAACCAGAGTGCCTCTTTAGAGAAAACCACTCGAACATCAACTAGAGTTCCGCTTTAGAGCAAATCACTTGAACATCAGCAGTAGCTGGAAATATCACCTAGAGCGCCGCTTTAAAGCAACCCGCTCGATCATCCAGAGTGGCGCTTTAGAGCAAAACTCTCGAACATCAACTAGAGTAGCGCTTTAGAGAAAACCACTCGAACATCAGTCGTAGCTAAAAATATCACCTAGAGCGCCGCTTTAAAGCAACCCACTCGATCATCAAGGAGAGTGTCGCTTTAGAGAAAATCACTCGAACATCACAGGTGGTAGTATTTTCTCAAGTTGGTAACGTTCCACCTTCTTGGCACTCGAACCCATTCATCTATTTAAGAACATAAATTCCTCCCCGGTACGATTCGATCACTTTATAAGGTCCTTCTCAATTTGCAGCTAACTTCCCCTCGGGTTCCTTTCTGCTTTTCTCGTTCTTTCTCATTACCAAGTCTCCCAGGCTAAACAACACCTTCTTTACCCTTCAGTCATGGTATCTTCTGATTCGTTCCTTGACTTTAGCCTCGTGTAGAGAAGCTACCCCTCTTTTTTCCTCTACCACATCCAATTCAGACATTGATTTTGTTGATTGATTGTCTCATCTATAGCAGTCACCATCCTTGGGCTAGGAACTCCTATTTCCACAGGAATTACTGCTTTCGAGCCATATATGAGACTATAAGGCGTTTCCCCAGTAGTGGAATACTCAGCTATCCAATACGCCCATAATACATTGGGTAATTCCCATATCCAATTACCTTACGCCCCCTTGAGGCGTGCTTGTATTCCATTTACTATTGTTCTGTTGGTCACTTTCACTTGCCCGTTTGCTTGGGGGTGGTAAACAGATGTCATATTTTGCTTAATCTGATATTCCTCGCACCACTTCTTGAAGGGATCCTAAGAAAATTGTGTTCTGTTGTCCGTAATGATCGTTCTTGGGATTCCAAAGCGGTACACAATGTTCTTCCAGCAGAAGGATATGACTATTTTTCCTCTTATGTTTGTCAAGGGCTCAACCTCTACCCACTTTGTGAAATAATCAATAGCTACTATTAGGTATCTGAATTTCCCCGGTGCTTCCAGAAAAGGGCCCAACAAACCAATCCCTCATTTGTCAAATGGCCACGAACTATAGATGGTTCTCATTTCTTCCTGTAAAACATGTGTTATAGGTGTATGTCTCTGACATTGATGACAAGCCTGAATATATCGGCTCGCATCCTCAAACATTTTTTACCAGTAAAACCCCACTTGAATGAGCCTCCTCGCCACGGATCTGGCTCCCTGGTGGCTGCCGCATACCCCTTCGTGAACCTCTCTTATAAGGTAATTAGCCTCATTCTTGCAACACATACATTGGAGCCTTCAACCTTATTTTTCTGGCATCCACTTCATTTTCTGGCACTACACCCCCTCGAAGATATGCCACGAACGGTGCCATCCATGAGTCTTCCACTTCAATTTCCATCACTACAGGTTCTTCAAAACTTTGCCTGCTCAACGTTTCCATGAGGAGTTGTTGTTGGGATTGGGATTGGGTTCCCAAATATGAAGAAGCGAGCTTACTTAGAGCACCCGCTTTATGATTGCATTCCCTTGGAACCTATGTCAAAGTATAAGATTTGAAATTTTTTATCAGGTTCTTCACTACCTCTAGAGGTTACGCTCTCTGGCCTCGTACTCCCCATTCACCTGCGGAACAACAATTTGAGAGTCACTGAAAACCTCCAGTTCCTCCACCTGCAGCTCCTTTTCGAGGCACAATCCAGTGATCAATGCCTCATACTCAGCTTCATTGTTAGTTGCTTTAAATGCAAAGTTCAATGCATAAGGATAATCTCTGCCATTGGGGCTAGTTTGTAGGACTCCGACTCCACTTCCTCATGAATGTGACGAACCATCCACATACAACTTCCATATATGTCCTTGTCTTGTTTCCTCATCCTGAATGGGATCCAAACACACCTCAAGGGGCTCTATAGTTTCCACGATAAAATCTGCAAGCACCTGCCCCTTAATCGCAACTCGAGGTTGATACTGGATATCAAGCTCTCCCAATTCTACTACTCACTTCATCATTCTTCCTGAAATATCTGGCCTTAGCAAGATCTGTCGAATGGGGTGGTTCGTGAGCACCACTATCTTATGTCCCTGGAAGAAGGGCCTCAACATTCGGGCTGCATCTATGAGGGCTAGAATAAGCCTTTTGAGAACAGTATACCTTGTCTCCGGCCCCTGCAAGGCACGACTAACAAAGTAAATCGGATGCTGAACCTTTTCTTTTTCTTTTACCAGAGCTGTGTTGATTGCTAGCGGCGACGCAAAAATATACAAGTACACCGTCTCATTCTTGTATGGTTTCATCAAGGTGGGCAATGTCCCCAAATGTTATTTCAACTGCTTGAATGCCTCATCGCACTTACCATTCCACTCAAACTTCTTTGCTCTTTGAAGCACATCAAAGAAGGGCAAATGCCTCCATGCCCATTTCGATAAGAACCTGCTTAATGCTGCTATAGACCCTGTAAGCTTCTGCACATCCTTTATCAATTGTGGGGTTTTCATTGTCCTCAGAGCCTCGACCTTTTCCAGGTTTACATCCCAGGTTTACATCGACCTCCCTCTCTAAGACCATGAATCCTAGAAACTTCCCTGCCCCCACACCAATAACACACTTAGATGGGTTCAACTTCAAATTAGTTTCCCGAAGCCTACCAAATGTTTCTTCCAGGTTTTTTAAAAATTCTTCATAACTTTTGCTTTTGACCACCATGTCATCCACATATATTTCCTTGTTCTTCCCTATCTGTCCCCTGAACAGTCTATCAACCAGCCTCTGATAAGTAGCCCCAGCATTCTTTAACCCAAAAGACATCTTCTTATAGCAGTACGTTCCCACATCTGTAATGAACGATGTCTTTTCCTTGTCTTCTTCCTCTATGAGGATTTGGTGATGCCCCTTATGCACGTCAAAGAATGCCAAAATCTGATATCCAGTGATGGATTCCACCAGCTTGTCGATTGGAGGCAATAGGTAACTATCTTTGGGGCATCATTTATTTAAGTCAGTAAAGTCTATACACATCCTCTATGTTCCATCATGCTTTGGGACCATAACTGGGTTAGCGATCTAATCGGAAGAATACTTCCTCGATTACATCTGCCCTCAATAACTTCTCGACCTCTTATTTAATAGCCTCAGCTCTTTCGAGAGTGAACAATCTTCTTTTCTTCTTCAATGGCTTAATTGAAGGGTTAATGTTCAGTCTATTTAGTGGGAGACTCGAAGGGACCCTTGTCAAGTCAGATGTATCCTACGAGAACACGTCTCCATACTCTTCTAACAAGTTTTTCAATCTTCCTTTCATGTCCTCAAGAATTAGTTTCCCAACAGGTACTGATCCTTTATCTCAAATAGGCATCTTGTATCAGCTAATCCTTCCTCTGCATGTACTGCCACCACATCCCTTCGATTCCCCGCTTCTCATACCCCTGTGAGGTTACATTTTTGAGCCACAGTCTGATCTCCTTGAATGGATGCCACCCTCTTCTCAGTCGGGAACTTCATCGTTAGGTGATAGGGTGACCAGACCGCCCAAGCCTGGCATATCCATGGTCTTCCGAAAATCACATTATAAGGGGAAGGTGCATCCATGATAGCAAAATTGCACCTGATGGTCACTCCCTTGTCGCCATCCGCTACTCGAACGGGTAGCGTTATCTCTCCTATGGGGAATATCAGATTTCCCATGAATCCTAATAAAGGGGAAGCGGATTTTTTCAAATTTTCACGCCCTATGTCTAACTGGTCGAAACACTCAGCTTCCATCACTTCTACCCCCGCTTCCATCGTCAACCAACACCCTTCTAATCAAGGACATTCCAATAATGGCTGAAATTACCATAGGATCTGCATGAGGTATTTGGTCTGACACAACATCGAGTTCCAAGAGAGTGACCGTCTCATCCGGCCGAAACCTCTTATGACTGGGCTATTCTGCGGGAACCCTTCGAGCTCCAGCTCTTATAACAACGTTCAAGGATCTCCCTCCCACCATGCCATTGATGTCATTAATTACCCTTCAGACGGATGGGTTTTCTCCATTTTGGTTTCCTTGATTTCCCCTCTGTTGCTCCTGGGGTCTATCCTTCCTTCCGTCCTGCCCCTATCTTGAACCACCTGTTCTCGAGACCTTCTATCTCTTCTACCCTCATTGTTTTGATTGTTTCTTCTATAAAGCTTCCACTGGTTCATCCGGGCCACGATGGGGCATCTTGATTCATATGTCCCTGTCCTCGAAATCGTCCTTCCCATTCACATCTATCAATCTCCATCCTTAACTGCATGTAGTCGTTTGTGTCATGCTAATAATCCCTGTGATGATCACAGTATCAATTTTCTCTATCTCCAGGCTACCACCGAGTTGTGTGAACTCTGCAAGGGTGGGGGTGTCTAGAACAAACCTCTATGTATGCTTAAAATCTGTGCAGGGGTTCTCCCTCCAAGCATTGGAAGCAATGGATTATACCTCTCGAAAGGTGTTCTTATGGGTTTGACTGACCTTTTTCCTCTATGCTCTACATTTCTTCCTACTTTCTCTGCACTATTTTCTTTCTAGTTGCCTCCTCTTCCCTCGAATACTGTTCCACAATCTCCTGAAGTTTTTGCAAAGTCTTTAGGGGTATTGGTACTTAGTTTCTTGTATAATTTCAGGTCCCACATCCTTAGCAGGCACCCCTGGATCACCTCATTCTTCATTGTTTCTATCACCCCCAAAACTCTCATCTACATACTGGTGTAGAAGGTTTCTGTGCTTTCTCCTGCCTTTTGCTTCGTCTGGTAGAGTTCTAACAAAGTTCTGGTAAACTTTTTCTTCTATGCGTACTGGCTCAGCAATGCTCTGCTGAAGTCCCGGTACGATCAAAGCGAGCCCCTTAGCAACTTATTAAACCACTCTTGTGTTTTTCCCCACAAGTAGCTACCTACCATCTTGCATGTCAATTTCTCATCAAAGTCCCTCGAACTCATCAAGCTTAGAAACGTCTGTATGAACTCTCAAGGGTCAGTTTTGCCACTGTACATGGGAAGTTTTTCTGGGGGTTTCACTTCTATTGGCCATCGAAGCCCGGTGATCACTGAGCTGAAAGGAGACCCCGCAGCCTGGCCCAAGTGGCCGATTAACCTATCCAATTCATTTCTTAACGATTCACTTGCATCCGAGGGGGGTTTGTGGTTCCCACCAGGCAGTTCTAGCCCCCTATCGTGACTGCCCAACTATGACTTATAGGGAGGTTAGTTTCCTCCATATCCTAAGTTCATCCAATGCTGTTCGAGATTCGGGTATGCTAGCGGTGGGGGTGGTTGGACGACCCCTGACTGATTCCTTTACTCCCGTATCCTTACATGCTAGAAGAGACCATTATTCCATATACTGCTCCTAGACCGTCCAAGCCGAGGGTAGAAGCAGATGGGGCTAGCGGAGGTATCGCATATACGGGGCCTTGGGAATAACCAGGAATAGAAGGCTGGAGCCTAGCTTGTAGTGGTTCCCCAGCATATTCCTGATAAGGGTAGGCTATCAGGGTTGAGAAGCCCACCCCGTAGTTATTCCCAAGGGTGAGGGCGGTAATTCCCCCATCGTGACTCTATTATCCCTTGGGGGGTTGGTAATTCGGTAACTGGCCGCAGCCAGGACCTGAGCTGCTCGTTCCACATCTTGATTCGGGGTCGCCCTCCCCACATTTTGATTTCCTTGGCCATAGGCTTCCATATACGAATCTTCCAAAACCTTTGTAAACCTTCCATCCCTCGAATCAGCCATCCTTTCGAGCACGAAATCAGTGTTTCCTTGCCTTTGTCTCCCAATACTTCCAGTGTCCTTGAAGACCCAGGCACCTCGTTCTGGATTGGTGCCAGGGTATTTGCGCCAACCGCCGTTGAGGTTTGCCCCTCCTCGTGGCCTACACCTGTGTTAGGCTTCACTCGCAACTCCGTTCCCGTTGTTTGTATGTTGCCATTTCACTGTCCTCGATGTGAGCGTCATTTTCTCCTCATGGATCCTCTGATGTTAACCTTGGTGGAGATATAGGCCCCGTGCCTATTGACCTCAATCGTTCACTCCTTCGAATTACAGTGGACATAAACTCTCAAAACCCTTGATCTAGCTTAGTCGTCCCTACAGTTGGTGCCACTTGATGCGTCTTCGACCACCGAGCGGTTCATGGGCTTGGGCTCTTCTCAAACTAACCTGCAATTAAACTGTCCCTGGGGTTCCAGGGGTCAGCACTCCGATGCCTAAGTCAGTCCAAGCATCCAAATACGATTAAGACAGAATGAATCCTAAGTAAAATGCGTACCTTGTATTTATACTCCATGTCCTAAATAATGTTCTCCTTATTTATCGCACTTAATTACCCACGAATGCGATAATTAAGTTAGAGCATTAAATATTCCCCTAAATGAGTTGCCATAGTGAGAAAAGAGTATAGTGTTATATTCTAAAATTCATAATTCATAAAAATAAATAAATAAAACCTAATTCGTATCACATTTAAATTTCTTCAAAGTAGTTCGAGCATCAGGAGAAATATCAATAGGAACAGAAACCAGAAAAGAGTCTAGGATGTCCTTTTGTGCAGCATCTGTAGGTATAGAAGAGTGAACATTCGGAACTGAATTATCTTCCTCCATTATAGTTTCCAAATCAACATATGGAAAATTAACATCACCTTTGGCCCAATGGCCATCTTGGGCTTAACCTCTATCAGATTTTTTGAAAATAAATAATGACAAAATACTTATAATGCTATGAATGCAAGATGCTTATGATGCTACGATTTTCATATCAATATTTTAGACTACCATCAATTGTAATTATCTCTCTGATTTAGCTTAATCACACGACAATTATCGCTTTTCAAGGATTTTTTTAAATGATTGCGTTGAACGTTCTAGTATCGATTGATTATGGCTTGAACAGTTATTTGAAAAGATATCCATCTACCTAATTAATTAATTTCCTTTATTTTAATATGTTTGAAAACGAGCAAAGATTCAACAAATTACAAAAGAACACAAACTTTAACGTGAAATAAGTCTTAGGGAAAAACTTTTGGTGAATTACAATGGATTCAATTGTAAGCCATATGATTCGTCCCAGTCCTTCGGTGAATACGATTTAGGCCCTATTCATTTGGCCTCTTTTTGTGTTGAATTTAATTTATTGGTGCTGAATTTAATTTATTGGTGTTGAGTTTGTATATTGGTGTTAAATTTAATTTATTGGTACCGAGTTAAATTTATTGGTGCTAATATTAATTTATTGGTAGTTTTTTCTTTCGAAAAATGAAAAGAATGACTCCCAAAGGATGTTGTACTCGTAACATATTTTACTTTCAGATTTATTACTCAACCAGCGGCTACTGATAACCCAAATAAAGATTTATTTATTACTTTCAGTGCTGAGTTAATTGGTGTTGATTTAGTTTATTGATGATGAATTTAATTTATTAGTGTTGAATTTAGTTTATTGGTATTGAAATGTGATGAAATTAAACCTAACTAGACAAGGCCTTGATCATTTTCACATCCATAGCCATTCTTATTGTGTTGTTACAGCTGGTTTTCTTTTATTGTTAAACCTCCTCTCATCGACAACTTACCTGCCTGCTTTATCATGCATTGTACCGCCTAAGAATTTCCAGAATTTTCTCGTCCTAATCTTTTCTTCTTCTTTTCTTCCTTACTCTGTCTCTGGTTTCCTTCCTTTCACGTTCCTGCAGCTAGGTTTATATTTGTAAACTTTTATTTTCGAATTTTGTTTTCTTTATTCTTGGGCTGAAGAGGCTTTCTTTCTTCTTTTTTCCCCCTTTCCCTTGGATCTTGGGCTGAATTGGCTGAAGCCCAATTTGTTTCTAATTAAAAGGCTCAATGGCCCTTTCTTCTTTATCATTTTCTTTATTCATTAATGAAACTTTATTTCGCTTACTCATTTTTACACTTTATTTATTTATTTATTTTATTTTTATATTATTCCACAGTATTTATATTACTTTATATTATTCCAAAATTAAAATTTTAAAATTAAATTAACATCACACTATATAATAAATAGAGAAAAGTGCATCTACAATCCTATCTATTTCACATAAGTGCAAGTATAACTTTTTGATAATTGAAAGTGCAAATATAACCCTAGATAGTAAGTGTAAGTACAAATGTACCCATTCCGAAAGATCTAGGCCGAAATTCAGTGAAAAGACTATTTTACCTCTCTGAAAAAATAAAAAAAAACTATAATGCCCCTAAACCCTAATTTTCCTCACTCCTTGTCTTTCTTTTCTCTTTTTCTTTCTTCTCCACGTCTTTTCTTCTCTCCATCATCGTTCCTTTCCTTCTTCCACCTACACTTTACGATAAATTCTTCTTGAATTGAACAATGTATTTTCTTAGCGGGAGTGGTATAGCAGGAGGACGTGTAAGAGTGGAGGTGGAAAACAGATGGAGGACGGTAATTGGAAAAATCTCTGGTTTGACGTCGATGGCACCAAGGTCATCAGACTATGGGCGTCAGACCCGAGGGAGGCATCATCGCCGGATAAATTAGGATCGGGCGTGAAAGTAGTGATGAGCTTCAAGATGTCTATGTCTATCTCCGTTAATAACGATAATATAGGGTTGGAGCTAGGTCTCGATCTAGGATTGGTAGATCGGGGGTGGAGACGTGGGTCTTGGTGAGTGGCGTGACGGAGACGACAGTGGGAAGGATGCTGGGAAGTACAGACGGTGAGAAGATGAGGAATCTGGAGGTGGACACGTGTCCCATGATGATATTCGATGGTTTGCACTGGGTGCAGTGGGTGAATATGGCTTACACGACTATGGTAAATCTCGCGCGGTGGCAGGGGAGGATGTGGCAGCAGAGGTGGTGGGGTGGAGCAGCGGCAAAGGTGGTGGAATAGTGGTGGTGGTTGCAGAATAGCCGTGGGGAAAAATAGTCTTTCAAATGTTTGTATTTGGCATTAGGGCCTTTTGGTCATCTTAGGCCGGGGCAGTCAAGCCTAGATATACTGTAGAGGGTTATATTTGCACTTTTATTAAGTAGTTATGGTTATTTTCATAGTAAAAATTATCTGAGGATTATATTTGCACTTACTCAAGTATGTATCATGCATGGTTATTTTTGTATATATTCCTAATAAATATTATAATATCACATTATTCTTCAATATTCTATTATACATTACACATCATTCATCTTTATTTTGATAGAATACGTAATATCCTACTTTTTATTCTTAGTCAAGGGCCTCACAATATCGTTTTCTGCAATATACATACATACAATCGATTATCAGCAAATTGAAAAATATTTAGTCAGTACTAAATATTTTTAGTTTGATAAGTATTCTTAAAAATGGAGCAAAAATAATCACCCTAAATATAAGCGCGACAAGTTGCATTTTACACCATTTAAGAGGCTCGATTTTAGTCAGGAAATTTTCAGTAGTTAAAGGCAATTGGGAAAAAAAGGTACTGAGCAATCAGTGGCAGAAATAAGAGGGGTCAAGGTGGAGCGGCCGCCCCGGTAAATTCCGGCGAATGAAGAGAGTAGTACTATTATAGGTGTAAGAAATTTTTTATAATATTCTTCGTGCCACCACTGAGAAAAATTGGTCCTCCCAAGAAAGGATTGGAAAGTATTTCATCGAAAATATGTTATTTTGATTTCGGCCGGAAACGGGGTTTTGAGAAGACATCTCAAGGAGAGGGCAAGCAAGGAAGAAGAAGACCTCTCTTCAGAATTGGGCATGTTTTTCAAACAAATACTATGTTTTGGGCTCGTTTTTCAAAGAATAATACCTCTCTTATGAATTGGGCTAATAATGAATTTTCATATTTCTTCAAATTAATATTCATTTTTTGGGTCTATTTTTAAGAAAATGAAATGTGCCAAGTCTAAAGTTTTTCAATCTAATTCAGAATTAATATCCATAAATTTTGAATATCCCTAATTCTCAAGACATGTTTTCCCCCAAATCATTTTCCCAATCTCTCTTCCAGCAAACTTTGCGCCACAACATGTTAAGGAAACTTTGGCCCACACTCTTCTAGTGATGGTGCCATGGTATTTTTTAGAAAAGTACAATTAAAAAAAGTGAAAATGCATAAAATGATGGTTAACCATTTTACATTTGCAACTAAAATTGTGAAGAACATATCAACAAGCAATATTAAATTATGTATTTGGTTAGCGTAGTTTCTTATGAATTTATGTGTATTTGTGATATTGAATGTTTATCAGAATTCTCAAAATTTATGCTGATTAGTTAAATTTATAATAATTTTGATGTGTTTAATTTATTTGTGATGCAAACTGTCCCGGGGACATCTCTGCTCTAATTACAGGAATAATTAGTGTTCGGGAGTAGTTATTTTAAGAATTTATTTTGCACTGAGACATGTTATTTATTAGTTAGTTTTAATTATGTAATATGAGGATTGAAACTATTTGTGTTGGACGGACAAAATTATGTACTAATTCGCCCCCAAAAATATTGGCCTGCTTCCATCACTATGAGAAATGAACTCGGAGCATATGCAAGTGTTTCGTATATAGCTAAATTAGAATCCAAGTGAATTTTTTTCTTGAAACAGAAAAACTTTGTTGAGGAATGTTATATATAATAGTGCAAATAATTTCAATGGCTCCTAAACTGTTGTCATTGTTCATCTTTGGCCCTCCATTTTATTTTGTACACCCTTGGCCCCCTGAACTAGTTGTGCCACTTCCATCCAGTCAAATCATTAAGTTCAGAAGTTTGAGAAGAAATTCATCTTAATTGCAAAAAATTATGAAGTTTAATAGATAAAGACATTTTTGCCTCTCAAAATGTCAACAAATGTTAAATTTAACGGTTTGACTCAACGAAAGTGGTACAACTTAAGACTTCTATTAGTTAAGGGGTCAAGAATGTTGAATAAAAAAATGAAGGAGAAAAGGTGAACGATGTTCATAGTTTAGGGATCACACAAGTCGTATGCCTATTTTTTAAAACATTTTTTTTCCAAAAAGGTCATTTACAACCAAAACAAAAAAAACAAAGATAACCAAGAAAAAGAACATGTACATAATCCTTCACTACCATAAAATGAACAAAAAAAAGGACTTTTTCTGATATGAATCTCCTTGCGAAGAATCTGGATGGTAGAATTAAGTTCTTTGACAAAACAAGGGAACTCGCAAACTCTAGTGTGCCACACAAAATTCAAGTGTGTAGCTCTCAGGGTACGCCTAATTTTGACTTGCTTTCTAACTAGCCCTCGGGATCGAATTACAAGGTTTATGGATACTTAACTAGCCCTTGGGGTTAAACAACAATGGAATAGCTCGCAACCAAAGAGTATGAACTCAAAAGATTGTATATTTGATTGATAAGAATGGTGAGGAGAGTCTCGACCATAACCCTCTATTTATAGGGTACAATCTCAGCCAAAACCTAATCTAAAACAGAATCTGGATTGACTTATGGCAGCTTTAAAAAGATAAAACCATAACTAACTAAAATACCTGAAATAGACACATATGGATGAATAATAGACACACACGACCGAATGCTTCCAAGACACACCTTGGATGAATATTGTCTTATCTAATTTTACCAAAACTAATTCTAATCAGAATAAAACTCAATATTTTTGAAACCCTAATGGACTGGTTCGAAAATCAGCTCTTCAAAGCCCACATGGTCGAGCTCTACAGTATAAAATCCTAAATGAAATATTTTACAGTGATCACAATACCTCATTAAAAACCCAATGGGAAAAAGAGTATAGTGTTCTTCATGATGTCTTCAGTTCTTCGACAGTCTTGAACAATAAATCCAAGATGTCGATGATGACTCATTCTTCAATTCTTCATCATAAAGGTGATCAATCAAAGCATTTAAAGAAGCATATCTATTTACTCCAGACATTGAATGTCAATATCTTTTGATATTCGTATCATTCCCTCCCTGATCGAAAAGTTTCATCCTTGAAACGAGAATCATATAACCTATAAAGATATCCTGGAATTCCTATAACAACTTAACAAATTGTGAAAACAAATTTACAGGAATATCTTCTTTGGCATAGTAACTTTCTTTAACGAACAATATAAGAACAAAAGAATGATTAGTCAAAGCTCGATTCACGTCTCTTATTGAAGCATAAAAAGATTTACCAGAGTCAGTAGATAGTTCATGCCTCATTATATAAATAGAAAGTAAAGGACTAAGATGTGAAGACAAGAATTTATGTAACTTTTCAAAATCATTCTGCGACTTACCTGTCATACCTTCCTTATGATCGACCTAGAACTTGTGTATGGCGATATTTTATGTATTTTTTTTCAGAATTAACATTCTTTTTTTTAATAAAAATTACGTTCTCCTTGCGGATTAATAATTTCAGAAAATTCTGTGGAAGAAGGCTAACCCAGAAATTGTTCTTGTCATTTTTCATATGCATTTGAGCCTCAAATACTTCTTGTGTTTTAGGTGTTTTCTCTCCCCTGTCATCAATGATGACATTATCATGAACCTATTCTTCTTCACTATTATACTGTGCAGACATATCATCATCATCATCTTCCTTCTCCATTGTTGTCATAATTAGTTCATGGGAACTGTTACTATGAACATGTCCTCATTCATTACAATGAAAACATGTAGGAGTCTTAGAAGAAACTGTATTTTACGAAGTAGAAATTGATTACCTGTGCTTTGGCTAGGAGACCGATTGGTTGCAATCATTCTTCGATCAGTGGGTTCAAATGGAGGATTTGAGTAGGTTTTGGTCGAATTAGGGTTTCCTCGGCCATCCATGTTCAAATAGCTACCACCCCTAGTCGAATTTGGACTTCTGAAATCAGAGACTTTCCTTTGACTGTCATAGCCAAAATTAGAGCTTCCTCTGGGCCTTAATGTTGTCTCAACCAACCTGGCCTTGAACAATAAATCTCGCATGGAAACATAATGCTGGAGCTTAACTGGAACTTGCAGATTTTCTCCTAAACCTTCAATAAACTGATTCTTTATATAGGCATAATCTTCTCTCATGCCAACTCTTCTCATAGCTAAAGTATTCATCTACACTAAGGTTTCCTTGATTTATATTGCTGAGATACGAATGTTGCTCCATCAAATATGTTCATGGACTATGATATAATCGAAGCTTGGTCTTCAATCTCTCCCAGTTGGGATAGGTCTTTTACCAGCAAAATGTCTTGATTCTTTCAAATTCTCCCACCATTCTTTGGCATAATGGGTGAAAGAATACTGTGCAATCTTGATCTTCTCTTTCTCAAGGTAGCTGTTAAGATCAAATAGGTTCTCGATCCGCCTCTCCCAATTCAAGTATTTCACAGGATTGTGTCGACCATCAAATATAGGAATATCATACTTCAAACCTTTGATGTCACAAGTAGATTCAACTTGCCTTGCAGAACGAGACGAACTCATAGAATATCATACTTCACACCTTTGATTTAGTATAGGATTTGCCAACTCATCTACCTTCCTAGAAAATATCTGAACCTTCCTGATTATGGAATTTATGACATTCATGGAATTAATTTTAGGTTTATTGTTGGGACTACTAACAAAAGGCAAGACGAACGAATCGTCTGACATCCTTGCTAAGAAGAAACAACTTATTAGTAGTAAACGTTCCACTTTTCCTTTGTTTAGTAAGGTCACTCACCAAGTGTAACACTCACAACTCACAAGGAGAAGGCTAATGTAAGGGCTATCAATCAATTCACCGCAAATTCAAAGCAAAATATGGAGATGAGTATTGCAGAACTTGTTTTGAAATTTAAAAATATATAAACTCAAAATTATTAGGCTCTACGATCTAGAATTCCAAATTCCAAAGAGAATGAGGGAAAAAAATGCAATTTGAATGGCACAAATCAGAGCTGTAATGAAGAAGTTATGATCAAAACAAGAATGTTTTATACGGACAACAAATAAGTTCCAAAAATTTAAGTAACTTTTCCAAAATCAATTTGGATTATGAACTCAAACCAAATCCTTTGTGGTCAAGGATTTTAATGACTTACTTGCCCCCGAAGTAAAAAATTCAGATCAAATCTCCTCTCAATTGGCTCTTCTTTTCTTTTTCCTCTTCATATTAGAATTTTGACTTTTCTTTTCCTTTTTCAAATCGAATTTTCCTTTTTATTTCTTTCCTTTTTAGCCACAAATTCAATTTTCCACAACGTAAAACACTCACAATCACAATCATATTCCCCAAGCAAAAACATTTCTAGCACAATTCCCAAAATTTTAGAAATTGCAAATCTGCCCCTAAACTTTCAAAAATTACAATCCAGCCCCAAATTTCCGATTTTAAACCCTGGATCTCAATTTTAAAACCCAAAAATATGCTACTGTTTTTTTTGTTTTTGAAAAGTTTTGGAACAAATTCACAAATATAAAACTTGAAATAAAAAAAACAGCGACAACTTCCTCTCGATTCAAATGAAATTTGAGGTATTCAAGATCGTATGGATCAAGAATATGCCACTATATCTGGAAAACGACACAAGACTCTTTCTCTTGTTTTTGAATAAGGTGTAATCAAGAATCAAAGAACAATTCAAGATCACAGAATCAAAGAACGATAAAGAAAGCAAATAAAATTATGAGCATGCAATAATTTTTCAGAAGAGTGGAAGAAAAATATCACAAGCACATAAACTGTTTAAGCTACCTAAAAACTATGAAACTGACCGGGAGGTTAAAGTGGATAATACTTTTTAACGCTTAGACCCTTCGAAATCCTCCTGTCTGGATTGATGAAGGTGAATACAGATAGTAATATCGAAGTATTCTAACTCTCGGACCCTTTGACGTCCTTCGACTCTAGATTCAATGCTCCCGATAAGAAAGATCAAACAAACACAGTTAAAATACAACACGAAAGAGTTTATAAACCTAAAATTTTGAAAATAAATAAATGCAAAAACTCAAAAACCCCTGAGTAATTTCGGCCACGGGTCCTTTTGCTTTGCTCTGATACCAACTGATATGAATCCCATTGCGAAGAATCTAGATTGCAGAATTAAGATCTTTGACCAAACTCGCAAACCCTAGTGTGTCGCATGAAATTCAAGTTTCTAGCCCTCGGGGTATGCTTAATTTCGACTTGCTCTCTAACTAGCCCTCATGATCATATTACAAGGTTTATTGATACTTAACTAGCCATCGAGGTTAAGCAACAATGGAATAGTTTGCTAGCAAAGAGTATAAACTCAAAATGTTGTAGATTTGATTGATAAGAATGGTGAGGAGAGGCTCAGACATAATCCTCTATTTATAGGGTGCAATCTCGGCTAAACCCTATTCTAAAACAGAATATGAATCGACTTATGGCCGCTTTAAGATTCTAAAATCACAACTAACTAAAATACCTAAATAGACACATATGGCCGAATAATAGATACACACGGCCGAATGTTTCCAAGACACACCTTGGATGAATATTGTCTTATTTAATCTTACTAAAACTAATTCTAATTAGAATAAAAATCAATATTTTTGAAACCCTAATGGGCTAGTTCTAAAATTAGCTCTTAAAAGCCCACAGTCTAAAATCCAAAATAAAATATTTTTCAGTGATCACACTACCTCATAAAAAGCTCAACGGGAAAAAGAGTAGTTTTCTTCATGATGTTTTTAGTTCTTCAACAGTTTTGAACAATAAATCCAAGATGTTGATGATGACTCATTCTTCAATTCTTCATCATAAAGGTTTGAATGTCAATATCTTTTGATATTTGTATCATTATCTCTATAGTTATATTCACAAATTCAAGCCATCTCAGAAAAAAAAAGAGCTATATAACTTAAACTTAACAACAGATCCAGATATTCAAACAGAGAACTTGATCAAATAAAATGGAAAACCAGAAAGTAAATACAAAGCATTCAAATAGTAAATACTAAGCAATTATTATGCAAAAAGAAACCATGCAACTGTCAAACTAAAGTAAGTTATGAGAAAATGTTGCGGATGACATTCCAGTTCTGATCGCTTCGTATATCTTTACTGGCACCTTTGAAGAATTAAGATCCGAATACTTCCATGGGAACTTCAGGGTACCTATATGTTTTACGTTTTACCCTATAAAAATAGAATTTATTTTTAATTTTAAAAGTCTTAATTCAGACCGACTAACCATTATATGAAGTCATATTATAATTGATATAATTAATGGAGTGATTTAATTTTTTAAATTAATTGAAATGAGGTTCATGTAACTTTGATTTCTTTTAAAAATATATCGCAATGTATAAATCGTATAATTTAACCTTAAAAATTATTAAAACGAGATTTTCATGATTGATCTAACTAAAGACTTTCTCATTTTAAATTTTAAACATATAACTACAAACTTAATGGGAAGACATTTTTCTATCGATTGACAAGAAGCAATACAAATTAATTTGGTTCCAACATTATTATTTGACTACCATTTTTTCACTTGTAAAATGCTTTTCCTTTATTTTTTAAATTTTTTAAACACCTACGTATTATGGATATTTAATACCTTATATATTAATATAATAATGCTTGTAAGTAGTTTTTTAATATATGATAGATAGTACAATTTAATAATTTGAAATTAAATATCAAATCTCTATCAATGAATTTCTTTCCATTTTAAGCATAACTGAATAAAATATTGAATTATGTATATATATATGTGTGTAATTTTTATGTAATGGAAAATTTAATAATATGAAATTAAATATCAAATCTCTATCAATGAATTTCTTACCATTTTTAGCAAAGCTGAATAAAATCTTGAATTATGTATACATATATGTGTAATTTTTATGTAACGGCAAATGAGATATAGTTACTATCACAAAAATTAGGCAGGGGCATGGTTGTCGTGGATGCATTAGACTGAAAAAGAAATGATTATTTAAAAATATTCCTTCGTTATTGGCCACATTTTTTTGCTTGAAAAGACGTGACCATAATTAATTATAAAATGGGGCATTACAGAGGGATATGATCTTTACAAGATCGTATACCATAGCAATTGACTCCCTAGCTATCTTGATATTGGATTTCATAACAAATATCATCGCTATGAGAAGTACTTCTCTTATCATGCCTTACAAGTCAAGTGGGGTGTCAGAGAATTTTTTGGTGTATTGTAGAGCGTTATCGCAATTCGTTTTTACTACCACATGTGTGATTCCCTTGGCAGTCGCTTGTCTAATGTGGATTGTGAAAAATTCTGCTTGTACATCCATTAATGCATGGAACGAGTTTGTCCCCTGCTAAATTTTGCTAGTCCTTTTTGTTGAAGTGCACTAAGATGCCAGTGCATTCCCGAAAAGACTCCAGTATGCTGCATCTATTTTTATCTTTGTCCAGATATGTTATTTGAGTGTGATTTTGCATACTGCAGTCTTTCTTCCTAGTGATTGTCCAGCCTTCCTCCGCCAAGCAACTCTAAATGTATATCGCCCGCATTGGCTGAGTCCTCGTAGGTCCCTGGGCCTGTTGGTGTTGGTCACGCGCTATCCGTACCACAAATCTTTTATTTGCTACCTCCCGATATGCTCTTTCCCCTACTTCACTTAATGACCTTATGCTTTCCAGTGTTCCTTCTATATTTGGGGGTGTCTGATTAATAGTTCCTTCTTAGTGGCTCTGCCGAGCCATTCTCCCCTCTAGTGGTTGATTTTGGTTAATACTGAAGTCCACCCGTAACCAAGAGGTGTGCCACACTTTCTTTGGAAACTCACACTTAAATAACATGTGTCACACCTTTTCCATCTTTAAGTAATAGATTTGGTATTTTGAAGATATATTCATTTCCCCTCTTATGAGAGCTGGGTTTGTTGGACATGCCTCATGTATTAGTCTCCAGATTGTGAACTTCATGTTCTCAAGACGATTGGTTGTCCATAGCTACTTACACACTTTGGATGAGTTTGAGTTGACCAGTGTGGTTGATGATATTGATGACGGGGTGCTACTCCTTTTCAAGTCCCGCGCTGTATAATACTTTGACTTAACCGTGGAAGTGCTCTATTTATCCTTCGCCCACACCTGGAAGTTTTTGCCTCCGAACCCTTGTTGTGGAATATGTATCTTCTATAGGTCACATATATTCTTTTTAGGGAATATAGTCCTTAATAAAGATACCCTCATCATTTGTTGTCATCAATTAGATCGCTGACCTTGAAGCCCAACCTAGGCAATATGTTGGATTCAAAATGGATTGGGGTTGCTTTGTCAGGAATCCAATTTTCCTGGATATCTATGTTCTCCCCCATGACCACTTTCCATTTGATGTGCTGTTTTATCAATCAATTGAATACCTCTCCACCCTATCAAGTCCCCTTTCTTAGATTCCGTTTCCTGGAAACTTTTGTTTGTTGCTTTACTTTCCCAAAAGGAACTTTTCAAAGAATGTGTCTTGTCTTATATGCAGTGTCTACGCATGCTTTTCCAGTAGAGCTTGATTCATCTTTGTTGTGGAGCGCATACCAAGACCACCAATCCCTTTTGAATAGCACATCATCTTTCACAATTTTCAATGTATTCCTCTCCCTTTCGGGCCTCTTGTCCATATCAATCCCACCATTTTTTGACCATTGCTTTGGAAAAACGTGTTTGGTATCCTGAAGGTTCGAAAAATATACTATCCTAATGAAGAGAGGATATGTTTACTCAATGTGATTCGACCTGTAACTGATAGCTCGCTTTTCCTTCATGATGTCGTTCTGGCTACAAGCTTTTGCTGGGGTGTTCTAAACATTCTCACTTTTTTCCCGTTAAAATGCATGTGGAGGCCCAGATATTCCTCTTGTAGAAGGTTCACTGATGCATTGAAATTTAGCCTAACCATCTCATTTGTGTGAACTTTTGCGTTAGGGCTGACTAGGACCGGCGACTTCTAGAAATTTATTCTGTGGCCCGAGTATGGCGAATATAGGTTGATGGTCGAGGCTAACTTTCTCACACTCTCCCTCGAGACTTCAAAGGAGAGTATACGGTCATCTGCGAACATTAGATGCAAGACCCATGGAAATTTTCTCCCAATATTGACCCTTGCACACGCTTGTTAGAACTGATTTAATGCTAGCAAGGAGGAAAAGGCTTCCTGATATTAGATAAAAAGGACAAGCAACATGGGGAATTCTTGTTGCAAACCTTGTGTTGGGGCGAATGGTTCCGACATTTCTTTATTGAATTTTATGGTATGGGTTACATCGATATGTGGGGTTTTGAAAGTACATGGTTTATCTATTAGGACATGGTTTTAGATGTAGGTATCTAAATCTCTACCTTCTAATAATTTTACTTTAAAGGAAAATAAGTAATTATAAGCGATTCGAATTTGATAATACTTCCATAAATATTCCACTTATAACTACTTTGACCATTCCACCTAGTCTTTATTACCATTCATTGTCTTTGTACCTTTCTTTCTCCTATAAATATGTTTGATACATTCTAATGAATTAATCGACGAATATTACTTTTGGTTCTAGATATTAAGAGCACTGTAGGTTATGAATTTCGCTGGAGAACTATTTTAGTTCATGTTATCACTGATTGGGTTCGGTTTGCTCAATTGAAAATGGATATGAAAGGCGGAAAGTTTGATTCGAAGGTGTTGGAAAACAAGGCTTGCAAAGAATTCCCCTCAGTTTTCAAGCCATATATCCAAGAAACTTGTAATCGAATATTGGTAAGTGATCATTTACTCTATTTTTTACAATTCATTTTTCAAACTGCCCCTTGCTATATGGGGGAACAAGTAAAAAAAATCATTTTTATTTTAAAAAGATTTCTATCTTTTGTTACCTCGAGATTATGAGCGTAGATAAATAAATAATGATTTCATTTACACATTTATGTGTTATCGGGTAGATACGTAAGGAAAACTATTGAGACTGTAATAATAAGTATTAGACCTTGGAAGATTAGCAAATACTAATACATCTATGAATTAATAAACAAATGTCTGAATTTTAATTTCTGAATTGCATACAACAATGATCTTTGTATGACAGATTGCATAAAAATCTTTGCAAAATGAACTTGGAACATATTCAATGTTCCATATATAGTTATGGTAGAATTTTTATATTAGATCCGTAGTACAATTTAATAGTTAGAGTAAAATTGAATATGAATAGTTTTTACCAATAAATTTCTTACCATAATGGGTATAACTTAATAAAATCTTGAATTATATATGTAATTTCCTTGTAACTGAAAATAAGGGATTGTAGTTATCACATGGATGATGCTGGGGTTAACCTTTTTTTGTTTTGTTTTTTTGTTTGGATATATGTGTTTTACCTTCGGCATAGTTTTAGATGTACTTACATAAATCTTTGATGTGGAGAAAGAAAATAATATTATTTCATTTAATTTTACTTTTAAGGTTAACTAACATATTTACATCTTTTTTATAAATATTTTACATTTTAAAAAATGAAAATAAAAAGAATAAAATAGTTTAAAAGGGGCTTCATTTTTCATATCTATTTTCCCTTTTATGCTATAGTATTTTTCTTACTTTTTTTTGTTGTACCTTTTATCTCCACAAATGTGATATATGATTATTAATAATTTATTTTAAAAAATATATAATGAACTTATAATAGTCCAAGAGTGATGGTTAATTATGTTATGGCAGAGATTTCTTCATGCATGTACAACGTATGTGGATGGAACATTGCCACAACGTGTACGGCTGAAAGATCGATATGATAACGTATGGAATGTGAAAATTGAGAAGATTGAATATCAAATATGTATTCTTGAGGGTTGGTCAACATTCGTCGAACAAAACTTGTGGAGACTGGAGATATGATGGGAGACATGTGTTTTATGTGTCTATTTTAGGACTTAATTTTTGCAAAAGGAAAGGAGTTGGAAGACATCTTTACGTGGAGTAAGAAAAAACAGATGGTGAAGACCAACAAAATTATATGGATGTTAACAACTCGGAAACAATTCCTTCACATTATAAGTCCCGGAAACGAGCTGAAGATTCAATTGGTATGTTTGTAATTAATTTTTTATTTAATAAATAACCCTTTATAGTGGATTCTTCAAATTTCAAAAGAAAAAACTATTACATATGTCAAGATTAAATTTTTTAATTCTGAATCAAATTTTAGATTAATATGAATAAAAAAGTCTTATTGTTTAATGGCGTCGAAGAACATAAATTGGGTGCATCGCATGAATTAAGATGAATGAGCATTTTTGTGTTGTTATTTTCATGTTTATGCATTTATATAATTCATCAAGTCAACTTCTTGTGTGTGTGTCAATCAACTTTGTCCTTTTTTATTGGCATGTGGTAGGTTTTGTGTGCACTTATTAACAATTATGACCAGTGAAGGTGTTACGATCAAAATTTATGTCTTTATTTTTTAAACGAGAGTTATTAAAACTTTAACAGAAATGAATTATGTGTTAATTGTTTCTAAAAAACTGCCAGTCTGCCACCAACATTTTCCTTTAAAATACACCATATAGATTTTAATTTTTTGGTCAAAATATTAAAACTGGTAGAATTGATTTTATGGGTATTTGTTGCTAAATTTTAAAAACAAAAGGATATAAATTTACCATTCACATAGAATGAAATATTTAGATTTTCATTAGATTAGCAAAAGAGATCTAGATTCCAACTTTTTCTTTATATTTTAAAAAATATAATGGATATTTTTTCAGATGAGGAGAGAACCTCAGAAGACGTTGACCATCATCTAAAAAGGAGGAGAAAACCTCAGAAGATGTTAACCTCAGAAGATCCTTTTGGTTACGGTATTTTCACCTCTGGAAAAGTTCAATAGCCAATAAAAATTTATTTTGTTGCGCGGGCAATTAAACGGAGACAAGATGAGTTGGTATGTAATTTTTTGACATTACCATTTTCTATTAAAAGGTTACTACTTTTGTTTATAGACTAACATTTTTATATTAATTAATGAAATTATTATCTTTGAGAATTAACATTGATAACAGATCCTTATTGTTTCAGTATGTTCCACTTGAAATCATTAGTTTGTTCAACCTAAATCTTCCCCAATTTATAGTGCTACGTGATTTTGCTGGGAGGAAGTGGAGTGCGGAGTATGGTGCATCAGCATATGGACGCCATGACTGCTACATTGGGGGTTGGAAATCTCTTTGCGATACAAACCTCGTTAAGGAAGAAGATCTATGCATCTGTAAATTTGTGGAACGAAGAGAAAAAAAGATATTTATATTCAAGTGTAAGTTGTCCGCTCAACATATTTTTCTATGGATACCGAAGATTTAGCAGGTAAGTTTATACGTCATATTTTTATTTTATAAGAATCATTGAGTATGTTTTGTGTTGCTATTCCATGTTTATGCATTTTAATATTTCTTCAAGCAACTTCGTTCGTGTGTGATATCCTGGTCCTTTTTGTTTTCCACGTGATAGGTTTTGTATGCACAGTGGTAAGAATTTCCATTTTGTTCAGATAAAGTGGTAGTTATGCCCTTGTTACTAATTATGATTAGCGGAGACATTTCCTCTAAAAAAATTATGTCTTTGTTTTTTAAAAAATGAGGGCTGTTGAAACTAACACTACATTTGAATATGGGTTAATCTTTTTTTTTTAAACTTACCGTAGTGAGAGGGAATATATTGGGCTCTCCAAACCTTGATAAAAAATCTTCATGAGCTCAAAGAGTTATACAACAGAAAAAACCTCATGGAAAGCTATTTACACTAAGCTTTTCCGAATCCTATGTTCACATCCCCATGCAAACATAGATCCGGCCTATAAAACCCGTTGCGAAGTTCACTATGGCCCACTATTTTTATGCCTCCACACCTTGTGTTGACATAAGGTGATGGCCTTCCATAGTGTCTCCTTGCAAAACACTTCCCCTGATGTGCTTCACTCTGGTCCAAGTTGGTTTTAGTGAAGTCAGCTTTAAGGTTCTCAATATATTATCAGCTATTCCTTCCATGCTTGAGTATTTGTTGTATTGACCTTTGTTTTCTATTGTCACAAAACCATAGGAAAGAGCAGTACAAATTCTAAATAGAAAAATCGTAATTTGCTTAAGATATCTGCCCAAGTGATTAGAGTCTTCTGAAGGATGGTAAAGCTTGTTGATCAGCTTTAATCATAGCTTTCAAATCCTTTGGTAAGTCTATAAATATGGTAAAAATGTGTGCCTGATTCATGCTTCCCATTTTTGCTTACAGATCTACTGCTCCATTAGCTTCCATGTAGATGTGTTGAAATGTAACTTCTATGTTTTTCCAAAGCTCCTAGATTGTTCTAACTTCTTGAATGGTTCTCCATGGAGGCTTTTGTTGTTTCTTCAAAACTTGGATCAGCATTTTATTGCCACTTTTAATCTGCAAAGGACCAATTGACTGCCATTTGTAAACCTTTTCTGATTACACTTGCTTCAGCATGTAAGGGTGAGGGGCTATGTATTGGTTGAGCTTCTGTAGCTATCAGGTTCCCTTTATAGTCTTTGATGATTGCCCCAGTGCCTGCTTTACCATAGTCCAACCAAGAACCATCGGCATTTAACTACTTAAAACTGTTATCAGTATTTTCCTTTAAAAGCAACCAGAGACGATTTGATTTTTAAGTCAAAACGTTTAATTGGTAGAAATTAATTTTATGGATTATTGTTAGAGTTAGTCTCACATTGGTGATTGACAGTCATATAACTCAATATATAAGATCATGGGTCACCTCTATATATTACCATTGGTTTTATGATAGAAGCCCATGATTCTAATAAGATATCAGAGCCCAAGGTTGTCCCGTTACCCCTATTCTGTCACATTTGCGCGATGATTCATGCCGCTGCGCGTGAGGGGGCGTGTTAGAGTTAGTCCCACATTAGTGGTTGACAGTCATATAACTCAATATATAAGATCATGGGTCGCATCTACATAGTACCAATTAGTTTTATGATAGAAACCCATGATTTTAATAATTATTTTTGCCAACATTTAAAATACAAAATGGACATATATTTTAAAATGGACATATACTTTCCACTCCCATAGTGATAAATACTCAATTTTCCATTAGACCAAACAAAAAGTGATCGACTTAAACTTTTCTTATATATTGTTGAAAATGTAACTGATTTTTATTCAGATAAGGAGAAAATCGTAAAAGAGGCTAACCATCATTTAGCAAAGAGGAGAAAACCAGTTAATCCTTTTGGTTACGATCATTTCACCTATAGAAAAGTTCAACAACCAGAAAATCCCTATTTTATTACACGGATAATTAAATAGAGATAAGATGAGTTGGTATGTTATTTTTGAACATTATCCTTTTCAATTATTATTTTTATTTTTATTTTTTTAAAATTAAACCATCCGTAGACGGGGGAAAATATATTAGGCCTTCCCAAGCCATGAAATAGACAGAAATGAAAGGACAGTGAGAGAAGCCGTAGCTAAGTTGTGATATACAATGGTGAGCAATAGGCTCGTGAAGCAAATCGTTAGAGGGTTACAAAAGCTCTTAATCTATAGCAGAGATGATGAAACTTATTAGTGAATCTAGTTAAAGAAACACAAGGCAGTCCGCATCACTCCACATAGATTAGTAGCGTATCCTCTACTGACCGGAAATGTGGTGAGAGTACCAAACTATTTGCAGCTGTGGCAGAAATAGCTGCTCCAAAGTGTGAAACTATACAGAGGGAGGAATCCCATTGAGAATTATCGGCCAAGTGATGAGGGGCAAGCTTTATAGAGAACCGAAACCTGCCAATAATGTCCTGAATCTGCATTGTAAACTTTGAAGTGCTGCATGATCACACCCCTGATGTAAACTCCATACATCGTGCCTAATGTCAGCCATCAGAATATTCAGTTTCTATCCATCGACCTGCAATATTAATTACAATCAGTAGCATCCATTCAGCTAACTATCCGTATAGAAGGTGTACCCAATTGATCTAATCTAATTAGTCCCTGTACAGCATTTGTTAGACTCTGAAACCTAAGAAAAGAGGAAGTTGTCCGATTTCTTAAGCAATCTTTAGCTAAAGTGTCTGCTACCAAATTTGCTTGTCTATGAACATGCATTAGATTGATTCCTCCCAAAAGTTGATGAATCTCATCTGCTAGTTGAAACAATTTCCATGGCGCTTTAGAAGGATCAACCACATATTTTACAGCATTAAGGCAATCAGATTCCAAACAATAAGAAAGTTTTAGTTCTAGACCAGATTGTAAAGCAAACCTAATTGCAATCATTTCTGCCTCCAAAGGAGAATAAGCAGGAGAAACAATGGTATGAGCAGCAATAAAACCACCCCTGCCATCTCTGACAATCAAACCTATTCCACTCATGTTAGTTTGGCAACACCAAGCAGCATCAACATTAAGTTTATACCCAGTGCATGGTTTTGTCCAAGCAATTTTATAGATTTTTGGTTTCGGAGGTTGTTTGATCAGTGGTAGAAAAGAATGATCAGCAATGCCCATATCCATCCTAGAGACTACGAAGACCGGCTTTGCAGTGAACATATAAAAAATTTGGGTCCTTATGTGAGTTAGGACTAAACTAATTGCTGGATTGATAGAATCATGCAAACATTTATTCCTAACTTTCCACAAATTCCAGCATGTTATTAAAGCAGAGGATTGAATCATTACAGTTTGTAATGAACTTATTCCATTATAAGTAAGATAGAAAGAGAGTCTATCCCATATAGATGGAAAAGCCCTGTCCCTAATTCCCATAAAAGAATGAATCAGTTTCCAAACTTGCACAACAAATGTACATGAGTTGAAAAAGTGGTCAAGAGAATCTTCATGCTTATGACACATATAACATCTAGAAGGCAGTGAAATTCTCAAATTATGCAGAACATTATCGAATGGTAGAAAAGAGTTCATCAGTTTCCACATGAAGACAGAGATCTTTTTTTCAATTCTAGAACTCCATAGATATTTAAAAGAAGCAACATTACCTCTTTGATTCCTGAGCAAAAAGTAAGTTGCTTTGAATGAGAACTCACCCTTGATTCCTGGTTTCCATATAAGTCTGTCTTTTCTGTGAGTTGATAGCTTGGCTTCCTGTAAAAGAGAAATGGCATAAGTAGGAAGTACTGGACAGATTCTAGAAATCATGAGTGATCTATTGGTAATGAATTCAGAAACACTACAGGTAGCAGGAATATCAACATCCATTTGGTCACACAGATCCTGTAAAGGCCCTATATCTAACCAATTAGCAGTCCAGAAATTACAATCCCCTGTTCCTATTATGACTCTAGATTGGGATTCTGCCCAAGCATTGATGAAACAAATCCTCTTCCAGTTTGATGAAGATCTGGAAGATGGTGGCAGAGATGCAACAAAGTGTGTCCATAGAGCTTCAGCCTTTTGGTATTTCCACCAAAGCTTAACAGAACATGTATTAATAATGGTGGTTATTGATCTAAAACCTAGACCATTTTGGATGGTAGGATAGCATAGTGCATCCCACTTCCTCCATGCTCTTTTAGGAATTAGATCATTAAACCCCCAAAAGAAATTGCTCAGATTATTTTCTATGGATGATATGACCTGCTTACTTGGTTTAAGGACTGACCATATATGCTGGGGAACCGAGTATATACATAATTGTATAAGTGTAATTTTTCCTCCAGCCGAGAGCCACCTATTTTTCCAACTACCTAACCTACTCTCTATTTGTTCAAGTAATGGTTGGAAATATATCTTCTTTGCTCTCCCAGTAAAAATGGGAACTCCTAAGTATGTGAAAGGAAACCTTCCAATTTTCATGCCTAGAGTTCTCCTAATTCTGTTAACTCTGTTCACAGTTGCATGTTTCCCTATGTAGAGGTCACTTTTATTGTAATTAATCTATTGACCTGTAACCTCCTCAAATGTAGCCAGAAAGGCCTTAAATCTGATCAAAGAATTGTTACTGGCTTTAAGAAATACCACAGTATCATCAGCATAAGATAAGTGTGAGATTTGGATTGCATTACCTGGCACACCATAGTATGACAAGCTACCATTCTGAAAAATGAAGGACAGACTTCTAGTGAAAGCCTCTGAAAAGATATTAAAAAGAAATGGTGATAGGGGATCACCCTGTTTAATACCCCTTGTAGATTGGAAGAAACCTACTGGCTTACCATTTATTAGAATAGAAAACGAAGCCTGAGACAAGTTCTTCATAACAAGAAAGATGAATCTAGCATGAAATCCAAATCTAGCAAGCACAGAATAAAGAAAAGACCACCTTACTCTATCAAAAGCTTTCTTAAGATCCAATTTAACAATGCAATTAGGTTCTCTCTGCTTTTTGTTTAAAAATCTCACCATTTCCTGAAGGTAGATAACATTATCTGCAATATCTCTACCTTTGAGGAAAGTTGTTTGGTGATTTGAGATGATTTTTGGCATTAAAGGCTTTAGTCTTTCCATTAATATCTTAGAGAAAATTTTGTTAATTACATTGGAGAGACTAATTGGTCTGCAATCCTCAAAGGTAGTTGGTGTACATTTTTTTGGTATGATTGTTATCCAGGTACTGCCAATCCCTCTTGGGATATTATTGACAGTTAGAAAATCTTGTACAGCAGATAGTAAGTCATTAGCAATGATATCCCAAGATTTAATATAGAATTTTGCTGTAAATCCATCCGGACCAGGGCTACTGCTCTTATTAAGTCCCAAAACAATATTCTTAAGTTCAAAAATCGAAACAGGTTGCAGTATTCTATCATTATCCTCCTGAGTGATCACTTTTGGAATCTGACTTAGAAAGTGAGGCTTGAATAAATTACTGTCAGGGGAATTCTCCTCAGTTAGAAGATCCTGGAAGTAGTGAATGGATTCATTCTCAATATCTTGTGCATTATCTAGCCACTGACCATTACCACTTTTAATTTTTGTGATCATTAACCTACATTTTCTTTCCTTAACCGATTTATGAAAGAAACTGGTGTTATTATCCCCCTCCTTTAGCCATTTCACTTTTGGTTTGTGCTTCCAGAAACTTTTCTGTTCTACTAATGACCTAACCAGCTTAGCTTTTGCCTCTTTAAGTTTTACCAGGTTCTCAATTGTTGAATTCGAGTCATAAATTTCTTCTTTTTCTTTCAGGATAGATTCAGATTTTAGAACATTGTCATTTATGTTTCCAAACACTTCTTTATTCCATATTTTCAATTTTTTTCAGCCTCAGAAGTTTTAGAAAGAAGCCTATCATTCCTGATTGCTGGATCTGAACATCCAAACTTTGCTTGACTACATCACTAAAACCTTCCCTTTTATACCAGGTATTAAGAAATCTAAATGGCCGATGGGTGGATGTAATATCACTACCTATAGTGAGTAGCATATGGTTATGATCCGAGGAGATTCTATTCAAAATGTGAACAGAGGAGTTAGGGAAAGTAGCCGACCAAGAAGCTGTATATAGACCTCTATCCAACCTCTGAACAGTGGGATTCCTTAACCTATTATTACTCCAGGTAAATAGATTACCCACAGTATTAATTTCTTCCAAAGCCATACTATTTATAAACTCATTAAAATCCTTCATACTACCAAGTTTCGGATTAGAAGGACCTCTATATTCATTTATCGATGTAATAACATTGAAATCCCCAATAAAATAGATTCTGAGTGAGATATTGTCCTAAGATCCGACCAGAGAGCTTTCCTACCAATTCTAGTCCTGAGACCATATACAAATACAGCATCCATGCTTTTTTTAAGATTAATACTATTCAGTGTAACAGCTAAAAATTGCAGATTATCAGATTTAACTGAAATTGATATGCTAGTATTCCAGAATAGCCAAATCTGGCCATTATTAGCATGCATACATTTGTCAAAATGTAATAACTGTCTATACATATCACATTGCATATTGTCATGTTTAGGCTCAATTAGACAGATTAGCTCAAACTTGTGTCTGCTTATCAAATTATTGAGCCTTAGCATGGACGTATCCATTCCCCTAAGGTTCCAAACTAGTAGCTTAATCTGAACTGTTGTGCTATTCATAGGGAAACATTATTAGAGCTATTTGATCTAGTCATGATTGTATTTAATTGGGTTAAATAGGTCTCATTACTATGTGTAGACACTTTATGTTCCTGGTTTCCCATTTTCGTTTTTCCTGACCTAGGTTGAGGGGGTACAGGAGTTACCTGACTTACCTGAGGAGTATCAGTTTGAGCATCATTGACAACCAATGAGGAGTTTGTTTTATCACCCGGACTAGCATCATGATCAAATATGTCTTCATCCTCGAGTGGCAGGAATCTATTCTGCCTGTCTATGTGTTGAGAGAGAATGAAACTTTTAGCAGCAAGAATAGGGTCAAATGGTGAGAAAAGCTTACCCCGTTTGCTAGGAATATCATCCTTAGCAAAGCCTATCTTAGTGATTATATTCGGTGGAGCAGATAGGGACATCTTGTACAGTTTTACAGAAGACTGAGGACTGATGATTGTGACCTCGGGATTTTCCTCCTGAATCTCCTTTGGATGTCCATTAATGTTATCCTTCTGCTGGGCTTCAGTGGATTGATTTAGTATCGAGGACTGAACTTCCACTAGATTTTCATTCCTGTCATCTGGTTCCAGACTCAATTCAACAGACTGATCAGGCAATTCATGTATCTCATGGGTCCTATCTACCCCCAGTTTGGGAGAAACAGAACTCTCCAAATGATCACCCTCCACAACTGATACTGCCTTCTGCTTGGGGATATATTTAAATTTCTGAGCATACAGAGTCTTAAGTTTTTCATTTGCAGAGACTCTCGAACCCCCAGCCTTATTGTGCTCATCATAGATTGTACTTATTCCATCGTGTATAAGATTTTCTTGACCACTCTGTTGGTTCTTGTTTTGAGTTATTATCTGGGGATTATTATGACCTGGTTCCAGAATAGATTTATCTTTGAACGTATGATCGATGTTTAACTAATGTGAGTTATTCCGAGCCGATTACCTTATTCATATATTTTATAGATTTTTATATATTTTTTGTTTGCATTATTATTTCATATTTTATATTAGTTTGTTGCATTATTAGTTGTTAGATAAATCTGAAAATTAAGGCGTGGTGGCTACACCAAAAGTATTCTATATTAGTTGGAATCAAAGTTATTTTTATGTTATAATCCCCCAGTTTTGAGTTATTTTTATTTTTTTGGAATCAAAGTTATTCCGTACATTGAGCAGAAACCCTTTAAAAGGTTTCAACTTTTATTCATTGACAAACGTTTTTTTAACTAATTAAATAAATTATTATTGATGTGTGTTATATTGTGTTCATATTTTGTGGGATTATTATGATTTTATTGAGATATAATTTGCATATTTAAGTGTTTTTGATGCAGGAATTCATGGATTGTGAAGAATTGAGAGGGAGACATTATTTACGCAGTAGATAGTTATTAATTAGTTGGAAGTTCTTTGTAGCCGCTAGGGTAAATTATGTGGTGAATAATTATTCACTTGCCTGATTTCCGTGGGCAGACTTGAAGCAATTTGTGGTTTGCATGCTACCATAATCCTGGTTTATTTAGTTGATTTTGATTTATTATTTTAATTATGTTTTGTTATTATATTGTTTATTTGTTTTGTTTAATTATTATGAGTAGTTAATTTATATATCGGCATGGAATAACAAGCATTAGTTTATGAATCGTGAGGCCTAATTATTTTATAATTGATTCTTATGTGTTCTTGATTGTTCTTGATTTATTTTATTCTTAATATATTTAAGCCTGATCAACTTGGATATTATTGGGATAATGCTATCTAATTCCACCAATACGTAATCGTTGGAAAGGGTTAGTAAGTAGCGAGTTCTTGTGAAAAACAGCTAACTAGCTAAGACTGTAATAGCAAGATGGGGGAACAATTAAGTGTGCATTACTATTTGCTTTTACTTTGGTAAATGCTATATCGGGTTCTTTTCATTCTTAATGCTTTCGAGGTGTGTATCCGGTTCAACGAATACTTTCCCGGGGCATCTTGGTAAGAGAAACAATTAGTTAATTATAATTGGTTAATTGTCGATAAAGTACGAAAGAATTAGGGAGGTTAAGCGTACCTACTTTCCTATAACTAATAGATGCATATGAATAGATTTATCTTTGAACGTATTATCGATGTTTAACTAATGTGAGTTATTCCGAGCCGATTATCTTATTCATATATTTTATAGATTTTTATATATTTTTTGTTTGCATCATTATTTCATATTTTATATTAGTTAGTTGCATTATTAGTTGTTAGATAAATATGAAAATTAAGGCATGGTGGCTACACCAAAAGTGTTCTATATTAGTTGGAATTTTATTATAGTTTTTGCTCCATTCCTCGTGGGATTGACTCTGATTGCTACTGTACTAATCTCATCTATAGAGTTTGCAGATAATTTGGTGAGTTAAACGACGTTCACCAAATTGGCGCCGCTGCCGGGGAACAGTAAGTCAATTTCTATAGAAAAATTTCCTTCTAATCTGTGTGTTACTGTGCTTGGTTTATGAGCAGATCATCCAGGCCGAATTTAATATTTGACTAAAAAATGGAGAAGATAGCCAAGCAGAGCAGAAAGTGAACAAAGATGCGGAAAGCAGTTTCTGCTGAGACCTTTCGGTTTGGTCAAACCGAACCCATCACGATTTCTGCAACTACCTCTGATTCGGGAATTGACATCGAGATGGACAGAGCTGACCAAAATCTGAATCCCGGGTAGAACCCAAACAATCCATACATGTGGGAACTTACAGGTCATAGTGAAGATAATCCCCCTATTCAGCTGCCAGGGACTGAAAATCCTGTTGAAATCAAGCTGGCGTTCCTGAACGTACTTCCAAAGTTCCATGGGAGAAGCACCGAGGACCCCTACAACTTTCTGGGAAAATTTGTGAAGATTTTTAAGGTTCAGAGGAAGCCATCCACCGTGACGGAAGATCAATTCAAATTGGTGGCATTCCCATTCAGTTTGACAGGAGCATCAAATTAGTGGTTTTTGAGCTTGCCTCCCAACTCCATTGCGGCATGGGCAGAATTGAAGAAATTGTTCTTGGAGTACTACTTTCCAGCCACGAGAATAGATGCCTTGAAGAAGGAGATCACAGACATCAAGCAAGAGTATGATGAGCCATTGAGTATGTTTTGGCTGAGGTTCAGGAAATTGGTGGATAGTTGCCCTAATCACCGAATGACGGAATGCCAGTTGCTTCAATGTTTCTATCAAGGGATGACATCCAGCAACAAAGACTTGGTTAACTCTTCTAGTAGTGGTGGATTTTCTCACCTTCGAGTGAATGAAGCTAGAGAGATCATCAAGAGGTTGGTGGACTCTAAGAAGGATTATGATCAGCAGGAATTCCGAATCTTGAAGAAGGTGGCACAAACATCCATTCCCGAAAAAGATGAGATCAAGGAAAGGATGGAAAGAATGGATAAAATGCTATCCAAGGTCATTGACAAGGTTGCGTATGTACAAGAAGGGCCTTGCGATACTTGTGGAGTAGTCAACCATATGACGTCGCAATGCATTCTTACCATGGGAGAGATACCTGTCCAAGCAAATGCAATGGGAAATTTCAACAAGAGGTAGCAAAAAGGTGGTCCATATCCCTAAAATTCCAATCCAATGTATAAAGATCACCCTAATTTCTAGTGGAGAGAATAAGGTCCCCCTCCGCAGCAGCCTCAGCATTACCAATGACCCTATGTTCCACCAATGCAACGAGAAGCTCTGGTCTTTCCTCATCCCCATCAAGGTGGTCAAGAGATATCTTTGAATGATAAGTTGTACATACTGATGGACATGATGCAAAAAAACACTAAAGGTTTGAGAAGATCGAAGAAACTTTAGAGGAGCATACGCGACAAATCACCCATTTATCGAATTGCATGAACGAACTCAGAACGAAACAACCAGAGTTACCCTCTCAAGTTCAGTTAAATCCACATGAGATGGTAAATTAGGTCACACTAAGAAGTGGAAAGGTAGTTGGTGCGTTACCATTGAAATTCGCAAGCAAAGAAGCGAAGGAGTTCACTGACGGAGGGTCCAGGTTTCCCAAATCGAACCATACAGTAGATATTCTGAATCAAGAAGCAGAGGAAAAAGGTGATGAAACCACCATAAATTATGAGAATCCTGAGAATACTGAGACCAGAGATAAAGGTAAATCCAATGTACCAGCTGAGGTAAGTAAGAGGTTGAGTTTACATGATCCTTCACATAAAATTTTGGCTCCTTTCCCTCGTAGATTAGAAAAGAAAAAGGAAGAGCCTATGGATTTTGTATCAAATTTTGGAAAAATGGAGATTAATTTTCCGTTCTTGCAGACAATAAGGTTACCACCAGTAAGCAAGTTCTTGAAAGATTTTATTGTAGGAAAGCCAAAGGATTCAAGCAAGATCATGATGAGTGAATCCGTGTCAGTTGTGATCCAAAAGAAAATGCCTCAAAAGTGCAAGGACCCAGGTATGTTTTCCTTACCTTGTAACATTGGAGATAAGAAGATTGATGCTGCCATGTGTGATTTAGGAGATTTTATTAATGTCATGCCATTATCTGTGTATCAAAATTTAAATGGAAGTGAAATGGTAGACACTAGAGTGGTAATTCAATTTGCAGATAAATCTTGTGTATGTCCTGAAGGGTTGTTGGAAAATGTGCTTGTGCGAGTCAATAACTTTGTGTACCCAGCAGATTTTTATGTGGTAAAAATGAATCATACCAATGATAAGGGAACACAAGGGGTATTGTTGGGTTGTTCATTCTTGAAAACTACAAACACCATTATTAATGTTGGGAATGGAACTATTTCACTTGATTATTTTGGTGATAAGTACACACTCAACATTGATAAATCCATGCAGAAATCTATAGATGTTGAGAATGTGAATGTAATTGATCATACTGACCCGTTTGTCCAAGATTCTCTTGAGACTAAAGTTTTGCAGGATAAGATGGGAATTCAAATTCCTACAGGTCCAAAAGAGGTAAATGTTCAAGTCTCAAGCGATAAGGAACTCCGCAAATTGTTGTGTTTAGTGTACTCTTAGAAAGTGGTGCCCATAATTGAAATAAATCAAGGAATGCCCAACTCGACTCAGTCTGAAGCGAATGTTTGGAAAAATTCTGAAGTGCGAACATGGTCCAGTTTGCCCAAACGGAACCCGCCTGCCCGACTTGTTCCATGGGATATGAAAACCTCAAATTTGGAGTTGAAAGCGTTACCACCCGATCTAAAGCATATTTATCAAGGTGATGATGATAATCTTCCAGTGAGTATGGAGTCGCTCAAGTGTAAGGAAGAAACAAAGTTTCAACTCCAAGAAATGAGAGATCTACGATTGATTGGGTTTGATTAATCTTTGTGGTACAAGGAGCGCAATAATATGTGGCATGACAGTGATTTGAAGTCAGAGAAATTTTTGGTTGGACCAAAAATTCTTATTTTTGAGTCCAACTTTCGACATATGTCATGGAAATTCAAGTCTAAATGGACTAGACCATTCGAAGTAGCTTATGTTTGGCCTGATGAGATGGTAGAGATTATAAGCATGGACACAAAAAGGGCATTCCTCATCAATAGTCATCACCTTACGCCGTACTATGATTCTTCTCAGGTGGCATTAATGGAAGAAATTCCATTGTGCCCAACAAATATTCATTAAAGGCATCCGAAAGTCTAGCCAAAGACTATAAACAAAAGCGCTAATTGGGAGGCAACCCAATTTTCTTAGTTTTTTTTCTTTTTTTTTAATTTTAGGAATTTCAATTTCTCATCTGATCTCAGTTCTTGATCTACAGAGTTAGAATACTTGAATTTTCACCATGGAGTATGCACATCTTTGGAGAGCTAGGACCCCCAGGGTTCCGTTTGGCCAAACTGGAGGCCAGCGGCAGAACCTGACTTTGATCAAATGCTCTCCTCTTGATTGGGAATTTCTCCGAAACCCACCACTATAAGTTCCCTATTCCTTTGTCCTTTTTAATGACGTTGACTGTGTGTTAAACCTTTTCTCATAAGAGCTTTGCATTATTTGCTTGAGGGCAAACAAAGTTTAAGTGTGAGAAGGTTTCTTGTGTGTTTTTTTTGTATTTTTGGAAAAAAAAATTTAAAAACAAATTCAGTTTTTTACAGTCAAACATGTGTTTTTGTATTGTTTTGAGTCGATAATTTGACATAAAGAAATTCTAGTGGCTCTTGATAAAAGTACCCTGCCAGCTGTAAACTTCATTGTAACAAACTTGGTAAATCTGATATGCCTTGAGATTTTTGAATGAGATATTCTATGATTTGTGAAATTTGATCGATATGATTTTTTGGATGACGAAAAAAGATGAGTTTAATTGAATATTTTAGCCTACTAAAGTAAGGTTTGAGCTAGAGTAGAGTACTCTCTACATCAATCTTTGTTCTGAGAGATCACATTGTTATAATTGGAGTTGTTATGTGTGAAAGTGATGGAAGGCACTAGGCCACACTGCTTAAATTGCCTACCATTTACATTAACCCCTAGTGAAACACTTTGAAGCTTTGGCTATGTTCTTTGATATGAGTTACTATACATTTAGCCAAAGCCTTGTTTTATCCTTTCTCTTGGCCCTATTATGCATGTTCTTGGAGTTGATGTTGATGAATTCATCCATTGTGTTCTCTTGAGTTGATGACATTATTGAGTAGTGTTAAGTTTGCCCAGACTGAATGGTTTCGAAATTGAAGCCTGGATTTTATTATGAACAGTGACACCGTGGTTTTGTTTGGCCAAACTGGAGGGCATAACTATGAAAGAAAAAAATAAAAATAAAATAGCACCTACTTTGATGTGATCTTACTTGGCTTTCTCATAATAGACATGAGATGAAGATTGTTGGTGAATGTCTACTATACATGAATGATGGTTGAAGAAAAAGACATGCATAATATTTTGATCGATATTGTTTGAGCTTAGAACCCTTAGGATCTCACCAATTTGAATGGTCCATTCACTCATTGAGTTACTTTCGGAATCTCAAATCTCTCTCGATGCCGAGAATTTTTCATGTGGATCTACTACCTAAACTTTAATGCGTAATCTCAACATTCAATGTGTATTCCTGAATGATCTCATTTTTCAATTATTCAACTATTTCATTTTACCAAGTTCAATGTGGCTGTTTTTTCTTCTGCAACACCTCGACGTGACATGAGCATGAAAGGGTTCAAGAATATGTTTTCTTCTTATAAGGGCTAAAATAACTTTTTTTGACTTTTTTACCCCATATTGTAGGGTGGATCTCGAAGCCCCGTTACAACCCTTGAGAAAGACCTTCCAGATTTGCATATTAACTTCTCTATGTTATAACTTGTGAATTATTTGAGTGATTATCCTTTATATATTGAGAGTGATTGAGTGAAACCGTGAGAAAATATTCATTGCTTGCTCGATTTTGACTAAATTGATGATTATAATGCATGATCTTGAACATTTCCATTTAAATTACTTTAAGGGTTGATGATTTTCAGGTGCATTAACGCGATCCTTTACTCCTTGGCAGGGGGAAATTTATCGTTATAAGAGTAGAATCTAGAGTTTTTAAATGTTAAATTTTTATCTAGCTCGTTGTGTGATTTGTATTTCTATCTTACTTTTTATTTTTATAGGATCATTTTAGATAGAGTCTTATGAGGGAATGAGAACTTATGAACATTGTGGATTGTTGATTGCTCTTATATTCTTCACTTCATACTTGAGGGCAAGCATGATTCAAGTGTGACAATATTTGATGTGTGTTATATTGTGTTCATATTTTGTGAAATTATTATGATTTTATTGAGATATAATTTGCACTTTTAGGTGTTTTTGGTGCAGGATTTCATGGATTGTGAAGAATTAAGAGGGAGACATTATTTACGCAATAGTTAGTTATTAATTAGTTGGAAGTTCTTTGTAGCAGCTAGGGGAAATTATGTGGCGAATAATTATTCACTTGCCTGATTTCCGTGCGTAGACTTGAAGCAATTTGTGGTTTGCATGCTACCATAATCCTGGTTTATTTAGTTGATTTCGGTTTATTATTTTTATTATGTTTTGTTAGTATATTGTTTATTTGTTTTGTTTAATTATTATGAGTAGCTAATTTATATATCGGCATGGAATAACAAGCATTAGTTTATGAATCGTGAGGCATAATTGTTTTATAATTGATTCTTATGTGTTCTTGATTGTTCTTGGTTTATTTTATTCTTGATATATTTAAGCCTGATCAACTTGAATATTATTGGGATAGTGCTATCTAATTCCACCAATACGTAATCGTTGGAAAGGGTTAGTAAGTAGCGAGTCCTTGTGAAAAATAGCTAACTAGCTAAGACTGTAATAGCAAGATGGGGAACAATTAAGTGTGCGTTACTATTTGCTTTTACTTTGGTAATTGCTATATCGGGTTCTTTTCATTCTTAATGCTATCGAGGTGTGTATCCGGTTCAATGAATACTTTCCGGGGGCATCTTGGTAAGAGAAACAATTAGTTAATTATAATTGATTAATTGTCGTTAAAGTACGAAAGAATTGGGGAGGTTAAGCATACCTACTTTCCTATAACTGATAGATGCATATGAATTGATTTATCTTTGCGCCTATGATTCATGTTTAACTAATGTGAGTTATTCCGAGTCGATTACCTTATTCATATATTTTATATATTTTTATATATTTTTTGTTTGCACTATTATTTCATATTTTATATTAGTTAGTTGCATTATTAGTTGTTAGATAAATCTGAAAATTAAGGCGTGGTGGCTACACCAAAAGTGTTCTATATTAGTAGGAATTTTATTATAGTTTTTTCTCCGTTCCTCGTGGGGTCGACTCTGCTTGCTACTGTACTAATCTGAGTTTGCAGATTATTTTGATGAGTGAAACGACGTTCACCAAATTGGTGCCGCTGCCGGGGACTTGTAAGTCAATCTCTATAAAAAATTTCCTTCTAATATGTGTGTTACTGTATTTGGTTTATGAGCAGATCACCTAGGCCGAATTTAATTTTTGACCTGGAAGTTGAGAAGACAGCCAAGCAGAACAGAAAGCGAACAAAGGCACGGAAAGCAGTTTCTGCCGAGACCCCTCGGTTTGACCAAACCGAACCTGTCACGATTTCAGCAACTTCCTCTGATTTGGGAACTGGCATTGAGATGGACATAGCTGACCAAAATCCAAATCCTGGGCAGAATATTAAATCATGATGAGTGAATCTGTGATCCGTCAAGACAACCAAAGAGCTTCTGAGGCTTGGGGACATTTCCAATTTGACGTTTCCAGAGGAGAAAGTTGGACTTAGTGAGCTTCATTTTCTTCATATGGAGAAGGGTATTGAATGATAATTTTGGCTATGATGAAGGTGGCACCGGAAAAAATTTGTTAGAGAAGAGGGAGTGAGAAGGATGGTCGGCCGCTGGAGGAAGAGAATGATGGCGTCTGAAAAAAATTTAGGTTTTTAGGAAGGTGGATCAGAACACTGCTCTAATACCATGACATGATGTATTTTCTGTAAGGAAATAATGTATTGCTGACAGGATTAAATAGAGTACAATAGTACTACTATGACTTTGGTTTAGTCAACAAGACTTATCCAAAATCAATCAAATCAATCATAACTAATCAGAAACCTGATTCACTCGAATAGAGGCATCACCACCAGAGCAATTAGGATTGGGCGTGAAAGTGATGATGAGCTTCGAGATTTCTATGTCCATCTCCGTTAATAACTATAATTAGGGGTTGAAGCTAGGTTTGGATCTAGGATCGATAGATTGGGGGGTGGAGACGTGGGTCTTGGTGAGTGACGTGATGGAGACGATGGTGGGAAGGATGTTGTGGAGTACAGACTGTGAGAAGATGAGGAATTTAGAGGTGGACACATGTCCCAGAATGATATCCGACGGTCTGCACAGGGTGTAGTGGGTGAATTCGGCTTACAAGGCCATGATAAATCCTGCGCGGTGGCAGAAGAGGAGGTGGCAGTAGAGGTGGTGGAGGTGGAGCAACAACGAAGGTAGTGGAACAGTGGTGGTGGTGGCAGAACAACTGCGGGGTAAAATAGTGTTTCAATTTTTTGTATTTGGCCTTAGGGAATTTTGGTCATTCTCGGATGGTCAATGGGTGAAAATGGCCAGTCAATTCCTAAATATACTCCAGAGGGTCCTATTTGCACTTTTATTATGTAGTTAGGGGTTATTTTTGTAGCAAAAATTATCTAAGCGTTATATTTGCATTTACTCAAGTACTCCCTCTGTGTTGTTATTTATGACACACTTACTATAAATAGATGTTTTCTTTTATTTGACCCACTTTCCATTTTTGACAAGATTCCTTCAATTTCATCCACTCATTCTACTCTTTACTTTCTACATTCAATTTCATCCACTCATTTTCTTTACTAAAATCCAAACACCTAAACCTATGATGCCATAAATTATAAACGGAGGGAGTATGTAGGGTTATATTTGTATATATCCCTAATAAATATTATAATATCACCTTCTTATTCAAATATTTTACTATACATTACACATCATTTATCTTTATTTTTATAGAATACGTACTATCCTACTTAATTTTGGGTCAGGGGCCTCACACGATCGTTTTCTGCAATATACATACATACAATCGATTATCAGCATGTTAAAAAATATTTAGTCAACGTACTAAATATTTTTAGAGAAAATGACAAACTTGGTACCTAATTTTACGTGAAATTACAGGTTTCGTTCATCTTTTTGCAAATTGTTCCTAAAACATTCCCAAATTATTATGAAATATTTTCAATTGATTTTCACATACTTTTATCCGGCTTAAATGATTCAACATCGAGTCGACCTTTGTGGTTGTGATAGTGTCACAAAAGTTACTAAATTAATTTTTTTTAAATTATTGGTAACGGTTTGTGAGTCCTTTAACTTAATTTAAACGTGTTATGTTTTATAAAGGAACTAATTGAGAACATTTCGTATAAAATTTGGGAACCTTTAAAAATATAGTGCAAAAAGAGGAACATAACCTATAATTTTGCCTAAAACTGTCATTTCTCAATATTTTTAATTTTACAAATTTTCCAAAAAATAGCACAAAGTTAATCACCCTAAGTATAAGCGTGAAAAGTTGCATTTTACACCACGTAAGAGGATCGATTTAAGTAGGGAAATTTTCGGTAGTTAAAGGCAATTGGGAAAAAAAGGCACTGAGTAATCAGTGGCGGAAATAAGGGGGGTCAAGGTGGAGCGGCTGTCCCGATAAATTCCGGAAAATGAAGAGAGTAGTACTATTATAGGTGTACAAATTTTTATAACAGGCTTCAAGTGCCTCGACTAAGAAAAATTGGTTCGTCCAAGAAAGGATTGGAAAGTATTTCGCCGGAAATATGCGATTTTGATTTGGCCGGAAACTGAGTTTTGAGAAGACGCCGCTAGAAGCGGGAAAGAAAGGAAGAAGAAAACCTCTCTTTAGAATTGAGCATGCATTTCAAACAAATATTTATGTTTTGGGCTTGTTTTTCAAAGAATAAGGCCTCTCTTATGAATTGGGCTAATATGGTATTTTTATATGCCTTTAAACAAATATTCATGTTTTGGGCCTATTTTTAAGAAAACAAAATATGCCAAGTCCAACAAAGTTTTTCAATCTAGTTCAGAATTAATATCCCTAAATTTTGAATATATTCCTAATTCTCAAGACGTGTTTTTCCCCAAATCATTTCCCCAATCTCTCTTCCAACAAACTTTGTGCCACAACATGTTAAGGAAACTTTGACCCACACTTTTCTAGTGATTGTGCCATTGTATTTTTCTAAAAGTATTATTAAAAAAATGAAAATGCATAAAAGGGTACTTAACCATTTTACATTTGCAACTGAAATTGTGAAGAACATATCAACATTCAATATTAAATTACGTAGTTTGTTAGCGTAGTTTGTTATGAATTTATTTGTTTTTGTATATTGAATGTTTACCAGAATTCTCAAATTTTATGCTATTTAACTAAATTTATAATAATTTTGGTGTGTTTAATTTATTTGTGATGCAAACTGTCCAGGGGACATCCCTGCTTTAATTACATGAATAATTAGTGTTCAGGAGTAGTTTTTTAAAGAATTTATTTTGCATTGAAACATGTTATTTATTAGTTAGTATTAATTTTGTAATATGAGGATTGAAACTATTTGTGTTGGACGGAAAAAAATTATATACTCATTTGCCCCCAAAAATATTGGCCTGATTCCACCACAATGAGCAATGAACTCGGAGCATATGCAAGTGTTCTATATATAGTTAAATAAGAATCCAAAAGAATTTTTCTTGTCACAGAAAAACTTGGCTGAGAAATGTTAGTTTAATAATGCAAACGATTTCAGTGGCCCCTAAACTATTGTCATTGTTTATCTTTGACCCTCAATTTTATTTTGTACATTCTTGACCCCGTGAACTAGCTATGCCACTTATGTCCAGTCGAATCGTCAAGTTCAACTTTCGTTGACATTTTGAGGGGTAAAATTGTCTTTCCTTGTTCAATCCCAAAATTCTTTGCAATTCAGAAGAATGTTTCCTCGACCCATGTGAGATTCGAGTTGAGATGTCTTCTCGAGCTTGTAAAGTCTAGATTTATCTAATTGACAATTTGTGGAAGTTATGAAATACAGAATTTTTTTGTTGAAACATCAAAGAAAGAATGTTTGGAGTTTTATAGAATGACATGAAGAAATTCGATGAGATATTTCGTCATTGGTTTTAAGTTTAGAATATATCAATTCCTATATTTGTGGGATTAGATGGTATTTATGAAAATTAAAATTGATTTGATATATATCCTTTGTGGAAAGAATTTGGATGGAATATATTAATTCCTTTCTTTAATTGATTATATTTGATAATTCCTATTTCCATGGGATTTTATTATAATCAGAATATTATGTAGAGAAGGAATTATATATGCACATGACTTCCTGCATATCAGAATTGGAGATGGAATAAACTTCATGCGTACGGAGATTTTCTATGTTGTAACATACGAAAAGCTGGAGCCTAAAAGGATTTAACTGATGATGAAGTATTGCAATGATATTGAAGAATGTGTATTTGGCAATATTGATTTAGGCGTGTGGTAGAAGCATACTAGGTTTATGAAAAATTCCTATAATTATGGAAAAGAATTTATGTGAGATTTGAGATAAGGAAAATCCTTTCATTCATGAGATTTGGATATGCCTCATAAGCAGATAAATAACAGGAATATTGTGGAGATAATCATGGTAATTCCGATCTTCTCAATGGACTATATAAAGAGGACATCACGGCTGCATTAACTCATGGACTTAGTAGAAAAAATCTGCATACAGATTTTCATATCTTTCGAGAGTATTGCCGGAGCTAGAATTCATATGTTCCAACATACATAACTTGTTGATCAAGTTCAGAATCGTATACCTTAATTCCCCGGGAAGAGGAGATCTAGCGTCGATGAATTTTGAGATCATGTAGAGTTTGATCAAGGCGGATCGGTAGCAAGGGAAGCTTTCAGGATTCACACGTTTAATTAGTTAAGATAAGTATAATTGTATGGTGTACTTTGTACTGTATCTTTTTTATTAGTGGATTCATTCTGCACTGGGCCAGACCCAGCAGATGTAGGTGGACTTCATCGAACTGCGTAACAAAGTCTTGTGTTTTTGTACTTTACTTTATTGCATACTTGGTTAGATAGGTTATGTTAGAACACAATAGTTATAATTTAGTTAATTAGGTAAATCCAAATTTCATTTGGTATCAGAGCTAAGTCACTTGTTTTACCTTGGTTGTGACAAGGAAAGTGTAATCTGGTTTTACCAATGGCAACCAGAGAAAGAGCTTCTGTGTCTCGACCACCACTGCTGGAAGGAATGAATTACAACTACTAGAAGGCTCGTATGCGAGTGTTCATAAATTCACTGGATGAACTGGCTTGGCAGTTTTTTGTAATTGAATGGAGTCCTCCCACCGAAGATGCTAAAATTAGTTCAAATGAGAAAGAAGGAGAATCAAGTATGAAAAATTAGAAACTCAAGGAGAAGTCTACATGGACTCAAGAAGAACTGAAGGCTTCATTGGCAAATTCAAAGGCGCTAAATGCTATCTTCACAACAGTGGATGAAAATCAGTTTAAACTTATCTCAACATGCTACCAGGCAAAGAAAGCTTGGGATATTTTGCAGACCGTTTATGAAGGAACAAGTCATGTATTGAATCCAAACTATAGATGTTGGCTACAAAGTTCGAGGAACTGAAGATGTAGAATGATGATACTATTGCTATATTCAATGGGATACTCAGAGACATCTCCAATATGGCGTATCAACTTGGGAAAGTTTACAAGGACGCAAAATTGGTGAAAAAGACTTTGAGATCCCTTTCTAAAAGATTTTCTATGAAAGTAGCAGCAATAGAAGAAGCAAGATATGTAGCCACCATAACCTTAGATGAACTAATAGGATCACTACAAACCTATGGGATGACAATGCAACAACCTGTAAAGAAAGTCCGGAAGGGGTTGGCCTTCAAAACTTCTTCATTAAGGGTAATCCATGAATCTGATAGTTATGATGGAATCGAAGAATTTTCTCTTATCACTAAAAATTCTCAAGAATGCTGAAGAAGGTGGTAAACAAGAAATCACAAGAAAGATTTGGTGGGAATAGACCTCGAGCACAAAACCATGGTAATATTCGTGGAACACGTTTGGAACAAGGAAATCAGCAATTCGTTAGAAATCAAGGTGGTGAAGCAAACGAGTAAGGAAGAATTCAATGTAGGGAATGTGAAGGATATGGCCACATTCGGTCTGAATGTGCTAATACCCGAAAGAAGCAAGGAAAAACATACATCACCTCATGGAGTGAAGATGAAGAAGATGAAAAAGACAAAGAGGAACTTACAAGCAATTATATGGCTTTTGGAGAAAAAGTTCATGGTGGATCAGCTGATGATGATGTATGTTCCAATATGTCAAAGAAAAATGAGGATGTGTGTTCCAACATAGTTTCTGATGACGCATCCAGTGATGATGATGGACTAGTTGTGAGTGATGAAAATATCTACAATGCATATAAAAAATGTGTAACATGTGGCTGAAAGTTGCTGATATAAACAAGTCATTCATAGATTATGGTGATTGATGAGATGCATAGATTAGAGAGATGGCTACTTATGGTATTCTAGTTTAGGATGATAAGGAGTTGGAAGGCAGTGATGCTGGTCATGTTCCAACACAGAGTATGGAGACATGTAGAGAAGATGTGGACATGGAAATAGATGAGCCTTGTGTGATTAGAGATTCTGATGGAGTGAAGAAAGCTTAGCATGGTGATGTTCCAACACTGATACAGACTGAAGCAATGAAAGGATTTGATGTTCCAACATCGGAGAAAGAAGGTGAAGCTGAGAGCTGCTATGTTCCAACATCAGTGACTGATGTTCCAACACAAGTTGAACAGTTATTGAAGGCACTACTTATAAGATTGCAGAATCAATGAAAGAAGAAGCACAATCACCAAGAAGAAGATTAAATCAGAAGGAGGACATCATCCAAGGGCAGCTTCCTCAATCAAGGATGCACTCAGTTATTTATTCTTTGATGCGGACATCCATGAGAGATATGCTATTGTGTGTCAGATGAGGATTTTAGCCGAGAGGACAACTGATCTGGGTGTATAAGAGAAGTATAGATTTACAACCTACATGAACTATTTTAGTTTCAAGACTGTTACCTAAATCTACAAGAAGTAAAATTGAGAGATTGTAGAAGAATTTTAAGGGAGGCAACATTAATCCAAATTTTGAGTGGTACAACAGAGTTTACATTAGAGGCAAGAAATTACTGGAGGATTTCAATCTCAGTGGCCACCAAGGGAACGCTACTGCATCTAGCTTAACTATCAGGTAATTCTATCTGTTCCAGATTGATAAAAATAGTTGGATTCTCTTTTGAAATACTACAACTCTTACTCGAGAAACGGCCAAACAAGAGGATATTTGATTAAAGACATGTGCATGATGGAATTCTGAGGCTATGTACAATTTCTAATGTTAATGAGAAGAAGGCACATTTAGAGGCACATATAGATACTCCGAAAGAGGTTTGAAGGTTCTGATGTGGCTATGTTCCAACATAGGCCAGATATTTGTTTCAGGGGGAGCTAGATTTATTGGTTATTGGTGTCTATTGTCTTTGGCATGTTTACGGCACCAAGTGGGAGATATTTTGGATTTCTTTTGATGACTTTATTGGCTCTGTTGGGTTGATGTTCCAACATGCTTATTATTCTTAGATGTTGAGGGAGTTCTGGAATTCAGAGGGAGATATTATGTTCCAACATCCAGAGTGGTTTTCAAAGATTGATGTTCGTATTTGCATAAGTTCTTGTGATGAAATTCCAAAAGGTGATTGGTCCACAAAATGTCAAAGGGGGAGATTGTAAAGTCTAGGTTTATCTTGTCTTCAATTTGTGGAATTGTTGTGTTGAAACATCAAAGAAGGAATGTTTGGAGTTTTATGGAATGCCATGAAGAAATATGATGAGATATTTCGTCCATGGTTTTAAGTTCAGAATATATCAATTCCTATATTTATGGGATTAGATTGGATTTATGAAAATTGGAATTGATTTCAAAAACATCCTTTGTGGAAAGGATTTGGACGGAATATATTAATTCCTTTCTTTAAGGGATTAAATTTGATAATTCCTACCTCCAAGGGATTTGATTGTAATCAGAATATTATGTGGAGAAGGAATTATATATGCACACGACTTCATGCGTATCAGAATTGGAGATGGAATCAACTTCATGCGTACGAAGACTGTCTATGTTGTAACATACAAAAAATTGAAGCCTAAAAGGATTTAACTGATGGTGAAGTATTGCGGTGATATTGAAGAATGTATATTTGGAAATAGTGATTTAGGTGTGTGGTAGAAGCATACTGGATTTATGGAAAATCCCTATAATTATGGAAAAGAATTTATGTGATATTTGAGATAAGGAAAATCCTTTTGTTCATCGAATTTGGATATGCTTCGGAGGAAGATAAGGAAGATGAATATTATGTAGATAATCATGGTAATTCCGATCTGCTCAATGGACTATATAAAGAGGACATCACGTCAGCATTAACTCACAGACTTAATAGTAAAAATCTACATACAGATTTTCATATCTTTCGAGATTATTGCGATAGCCATAATTCATATGTTCCAACATACGTAACCTGCTGAACAAGTTCAGAATTGTATACCTTAATTCCTCGGGAGATAGAGATCCAGCATCGACGAGTTTTGAGGTCAGATGGAGTCTGATCAAAGTGGATCGGTAGCAAGGGGAGCTTGCGGGAGTCACACGTTTAATTAGTTAAGATAAGTATAATTGTATGGTGTACTTTGTACTGTATCTTTATGATTATTGAATTCATTATGGAATGGGCCAGACCCCGCAGATATTGGTGGATTTCACCGAACTGCGTAACCAAGTCTTGTGTCCTTATGCTTTACTTTATTGCGTACTTGGTTAGATAGGTTATGTTGGAACACAGTAGTGATAATTGAATTAATTAGGTAAAACCAAATTTTAGAGCCTTTCAGTCATCAGCGTTGAGGAGATCTGAGTTGAGATTTATCATGAGCCGCACACATAGTTCGAGAAGAAATTCATCTTAAATTTAAAGAATGCTGGAGTTGAATAGAAAAAGACATTGTGCCTCTTAAAATGTTAACAAATGTTAAATTTAACGGTTTGACTAGACAAAATGACACAACTTAAGACTTCTATTAGTTGATGGGTCAATAGTGTTTAATAAAAAAAGTGAAGGGGCAAAGGTGAAAGATGTTCATAGTTTAGGGGTCACACAGATCGTAGGCCTATTTTGTGTATACTTTTTTTTTCCAGAAAGGTCATTTACAACCAAAACCAAAAAATAAAGATAACCAAGAAAATGAACCTGTACAAAATAATCCAGTGCCATAAAATGAACGAAAGAGGGACTTTATCTCTATAGTTATATTAAAAAATTCAAGCCATCTCAAAAAACAAAAAAAAACAAGAAATCAAAAAAACTATTTTTAATATACCCTCGGGTGGGGGATTATATATAAGGATCCCCAAACCTTTGAAAAAACAAGATAATTACAGAGAGATAGTTTTGCAGACTTTCTACTGAGGCAACCTCGTTGCCTCCAAAAGAATAGCTAGCATCTATAGCCTATAGTTTGTAATAAGAAATACATGTGTGATAAAGAGTTGCGATGGTAGTTGCATTTCCAAAGTAAGTAATCTCCACCCCATGTGTTAATTCCTTACTTTGGCTAGGCAACTATCATTTTGACATATCAAAATAATCTCAAAATGGGAGAAACAAGGAAGTAGTCTGATGGATGATACTGAGTGAGGAGTTTTGTAGTCATAATCCAGTTGTGAAGCATTGTACGTAAACTGGACGGCTTTTTATTTAAGTCAGAAAGGTAGGCTGGAGCACTGGACTAGAGCTCCAGTTGTGGAGCACTGGAGTTCGGGATTGGAGCTCAGAACTGAAGCACTGGATTTGGAGCACAGCATCACACAACATGCCATATTTTCATCTAAGTAGTGTAGATCCGCAGAGGTTCCTGAGACAATAAAAAATGAAATTAGCAGTATCAATCGTCCTTAGTTGCATGCCTATGAGTTCTAATGTAGGGTGTATGATCCCTATCTAGATTAATAAGGCCTCTGATGTTTGCAGGGACGTTAGAAAGGTTCAAATTGGAATCCTCAAGGTGAGTGGATATGTGTTTAGCAATTGCATCAGCAACCGAGTTGCACTCTCTGAAAACATGTTTGAGGGTGGCATCTTTTAATATGGAGTGGACTTGAAAAGCTAGAGTATAGAGGGACCATTTAGCTCTTTTTGGATTGTTACTCATATTCACAGCAATCATTGAATCTGATTCAATTATGAAATTACAGTTGCAATCCAGAGATGGGAATACCTGACATGCAAATTGGATGGCTTTCATTTCAGCTTCTAGTGGTGATTTAGCAGAGGTGTTTGTGGATTGGATTAGGCATGGATTTCCATTACTGTCTCTGGCTATAAGGCCAAGTGCTGAGTTTGTGGAAGACCAGGAAGCATCCACATTGATTATTATGGTATTAGGTCCTGGCCTTTTCCAGTAGACAATGGTGATGGAAGGTTTTGGAGGTGGGCTGAGGGGTGGGATCAGTAAGGAAATGGGAAAGCTCATATTAAGGTGATTGTTTGAGAAGCAAGGCTTAGTTGAAAGTGATAGAAAGATTAGCTCTCTTACTTCTTTACAGATATGAGCAGATGAGAAATTCTTGTTGTCAAAATAGAAAGCATTTCTGGCTTTCCATAAAGACTAACAAATCAAAGAGGGCAGCAATCTACAGATAACTCTATGTACTCTAGATAGATCATTGTTGTTCCAGTATGCAAAGAATCTATCAGTTAATTTGTCTAGAGTATGTAAGTTATGTCCCATTATAGTAGAAGTATCAGACCATATAGTTTGGGCTAGGTGACAAGAAATGAAAAAATGTTCAAGGGAATCAGCTTGGTTGCATGCTGGGCATTTAGAAGCTAGGCTAAATCCACATTTGATTAAAAAATCATCAAAAGGCAGAAAGGAGTTTAGCATTTTCCAGGTGAAAATTGAGATTTTTTTCTGCAATCTAGGGTTCCATATCCATTTAGCAGCAGGAAAGGTACCTGGTAAATGTGTGAGTGCCTTATATGCTGATCTGAAGGTAAAAACTCCAGTCTCCTCCGGTTTCCAGATCATTCTGTCCTCTCTTTCCATATTTATATTTGCCTCCTGCAAGAAAATCAGAGTATCATGTTCTAAAAAAGGAGAGATATGAGTTATAATATGTCTTTTATTCTTGATGAAATAAGCTATTGTGCAAGAGTAAAGTGAAGAAAGGGCAGAGGAGGGGACACAGTTAATGAGTGGTCCATTAGGGCACCAATTAGCAGTCCAAAAGTTACAGTTACCTTGGCCATGGATAATCAGAGAGTTATTTTATGCAAAAAAAGTTAACGGTATATATTCTCTTCCAAGTTTGGGATTTTCTGTGTGTTTGATGTAATGACCATATCAGTTTAGCCCACATGGATGTGCCATGTTGGCTTTTCCACCACAGTTTGAGGGAACATGAGTCAATTATTGCCTGTATTGATCTGAAACCTAAACCATTCTAAAATCTATGTGCACTTAGGTTAAACCACTTTCTCCAAACTTTATTCATTTTTCCTTCCTTTTCTCCCCAAAAAGAATCTGGCCATTTTCCTTTCCAGTGTCTTAATTATCTGTTTAGGGGGTTTTAGGAAAGACCATATATGTTGTGGAAGGGAGTATATGCATGATTGAATGAGAACCAGTTTACCTCCTGGACTTAACCACTTGTTTTTCCAATTCAAGAGCTTCTTATCTATAAGTTCCAGCAATGGTTGAAAATATGTGTTGTGTGTTCTTCCTTTAAAAATTGGGCAACCTAGGTATTTAAATGGAAAAGACCCTTTTTTCATTCCTAGGATTTTCCTAATCTGATTATTCCTTACAGGTGTAGCTCTTTTACTAATATAGAAATCAAATTTTTCATAATTAATTTTTTGGCCAGAGGTGAATTCAAAAGTTTCTAAAAAAGCTTTGATCCTTAATAGGTTAGATTTTGAGGCCTGCATAAAAATGATGGTGTCATCAGCATAACTTAAGTGTGAGGCTGGTGTGATAGTAGATGGGAGCTGATAGTATTTAAGTCTATTGTTCATAAAGATGAAAGACAGACTTCTAAAGAAAGCTTCAGAAAAAATGTTAAAGAGAAAGGGGGATAAGGGATCACCTTGTTTAAAGCCCCGGGTAGCTTTAAAAAAACCAACCGGATTACCATTCCCGAGCACTGAGAAATGTGCCTGAGAGAGATTATTCATCATAGCATTCAAAAAAGTTACCTGTAAAACCAAATCTACACAGTATGCTTTTTAAGAAGTTCCAATTGACTCTATCAAAAGCTTTCCTAAGGTCCAGTTTAAGTATGCAGTTAGGAACTGTGTTTTTTTTATCTAAAAACCTTATCATTTCCTGAAGATAGAGTATATTGTCAGAAATGTCCCTATTTTTCGTGAAAGCAGTCTGATTTGGTGAAATTAGTTTTTCCATATAGGGTTTCAGCCTTTCCATTAGCACCTTGGAGCATATCTTATTTGCTACATTTGAAAGACTAATTGTCCTATAATCATCAAAAGAGGAGGGGTTTTTTTTGGGATTAAAGCTATCCAAGTGCTGGTGATGCCTCTTGGCATTTCTGAGCCTAAGAGGAAATCATTAACTGCAGATTTTAGATCCTCTTTAATGAAATCCCAGCATTTGGTATAGAATTTACATGAGAAACCATCAGGACCTGGGCTACTATTTTTATTCAAGCTCATAACCACTAGTCTAAGCTCTTCTTCTGAAACTGGTTTAGACAGGAAGAGATTATCCTGATCAGAGATTTGGTAGGTATTTGGCTGAGAAAATGAGGGCAGTAGGTGTTATTATCTGGTAGGTTAACTCAGGTAGGAGATCAGAAAAATAGGAAATGGCTTCTTTTTGGAATTCTGAGTAGTTATCTAGCCATTGTCCCAATTTGTTTTTAATTTTTGAGATATGTAGCTTGCAGTTTTTTTCCTTTACAGTTTTGTGGAAAAACTGTGTGTTGTTATCTCCAAGTTTAATCCAGTTAGTCCTTGATTTTTGTTTCCAGAATTTTTCTTTTTCCTTTAATGCTCTAATTAATAGTACATTTTTCTCATTAAGTTTGATTAGATCTGATTCTGAGTGGGTGGAATCATATGTAATTTCCTGTAATCTCAGATTTTCTTCAGCAGTGAGTACATTAGAGTCAATATTACCAAAAAATTCCTTATTCCAAATCTTAATTGTTTTCTTAAGTCTAATCAATTTCAGATAAAGTCCTAGCATTCCTGAATGGGAAATAGGGTTGGACCAACTGTCTTTTGTTTGGTTTATGAACTCTGGTATATTAAACCAGGTGTTTATAAACCTGAAAGGCTTAGGGTGAGAGGGGATTGAGGTTGAAACCTGTAGGAAGAGAGGGCAATGGTCTGAGGATTGCCTGTTGAGGATTTGGATAGAGGATGCTGGAAATGTAGTGCGTCACTGTATATTGCATAGTCATCTATCTAGTCTCTTAGAGGTGGGTTTTCTTAGCCTAGAGTTTGTCCATGTGAATAAATTTCCCACTGTGTTAATTTTCTGAATTCCTTTAGAGTTAATCCAGTTGTTGAAATCCCTGATACTACCTAAATTAGGGGAGGTAGGACCTTTATACTCTGTAAGTGAAGTGATTGTATTAAAATCTCCTATGTACATAGTATCATTGTTTGGTAGGAGACTAAGGTCATTCCATAATGTTTTCCTCCCTTCCCTAGTTCTAAGGCCATAAAAAAATAGCAGCCATGTCAATATTTGAACAGGGGTGAAAGACTTTAACATATAGAAACTGGTCATGGTGAGTAATTAGAGAGACAGATAGGGAGTCATTCCACATAAGCCAAATTTTACCATTGTGTAGAGGAAGAAAATGTGAGTAATTAAGCTTTTCCATATAGGTATGACATTGACTGTTATCATGCATTGGTTCAATGATACATAAAAGTTGAATTTTATTTTGTTTGATTAGATGTTTCAATCTGAGCATTGACGATTCCATGCCTCTTAGGTTCCAAACTAAAATATTAATGGTAATGGTGTGTATCATTGTTCACATGATTTATGACTTTTAGTAGCTGACCTTAACATCATCTTATTCAACTGGCTTAGATAATTGTTCCTTTTGTGTTTAGACTTACCTTGAGAGTCTTTGTTACCTGATGATTGTGATTGATTAGACACTAGTGCTGAGTGGGGGTGGGATTATCTGTGTATGATCCATCTTCCTCCTCCCTATCTTGCAGTTCCTGATCCAAGCCGTCTTCTGTTTGTGGTAGGGGTTCCATATCCTGCAATACAGAGAATCTATTTTCCATCTTTCTTTGTTGAGAAAGTGAGAGGTTAGTAGATGAAAACTGATGAAGAGTAAGCTTGTGGGAACCTATCTGTATATCATCCTTTGCATAGATCATATGAGTCTTGCTTGGGGTAGTTAGAGCTGTTGCATTTAACAGTTTTGTGAGTGGTGATTGAGAGTCTGCAGGGGGTGAGTTTGTTAGGTCCAGTGTTGGAGGAGATTGGGATGGTTGTGGGGTATTTTTATCAGACTCTACTTCTAAAAACTTGGGTAGATAGGAGGATGGATTTAGGGTAGGGTTTGTTGTGCTGAGTTGGTGATCTAGCTGGCCTTTGTTATGTGAATTGTTAGGGGATTGAAATTTGGTAGTCATATTTGGTGCCTTATTGAACTTATTTCCAGTGGCTTGCCACTGTGGCAGGGTGTGGTTCTGGGGGATGACTCTACACTGGCTGAGTGAATGACCTAGCTTAGCACAATGGTCACAGTACAGAGGAATATCCTCATATTCAATGATGTATATCCTATTATTAGAAACCGAACCTAATCTGATAAAGTTGTTTAATGGTTTCTAAAGGTCAATTTCCACACATAGTTTAATGGCAGAGGGTCTAGTTAACATTTCAGTAGCTAGATCTTTCTTAATGAAGTTTCCTATACTATTACCAATAGCATCAATTGACGAAGTATTGTAATAGTAAAGTGAAACTTCCCTGATTGTGCACCAGCTTGGGACGATTGGCGATTCCCTATGTGTGAAGAAGTCAGGTGACCACTTGACCACCTTCATGTGGATACCATTGAAGCTCCATAGGCCCTTGATCCAGCATCGTTGATAGTCGTTGATCTGGTCGAACCTTACCAGTACATGCTTGTAATCCAGGGAGCCCAGCTGATACTTCCCAGTAAACCCTACTGTCTTGAAAGCCGCCTCCTATTGATCCATGGTGAGCTGGCCTTTGGTGAATTTTCCTACTAGGGTGTTGGTATAATGGGCAGAGAGCTTAGTGATTTCATCATCTGAGTAGAGGCATGCAGGTTCCCCTAGGTGTTCGGATTTTGGGGTAAGCTCAGGGTTATTTGGTAGGGATAAACAGAGGGGAGGGGATTTCAATTGAAGGGTAGCGAGGAAGGATTTTGAATTACCCAAATGATTGTTGTCCGCCATAGTGTCCGGCAGAGGACGAGCCGTTACCGGCCAGAGGAGAGCCGTTACCGGCGAGGGGAAGGCCGTTATCGGCAAAAAGAAGCCGTTTCTGACAGTTACCAGGGAGTTCAGAAGTGGGAATAGTTCAGAAGGTAGGAGAGAGAAGAGAGGATTTCTTTAAGAAAACAAAAAAAAAACTATATAACTTAAACATAACAACAGATTCAGATATTCAAATAGTGAACTTGATCAAATAAAAATGGAAAACCAGAAGGTAAATATAAAGCATTTAAAATGAGTCCGTCTCTTGCGAGACCATCTCATGGTGAGATCAAGGACTACAGGTAAAATAGGAAAAGAGCAAACTAAATTCGGAGGCAAAAAATTAATAGAACTAGACTAAATTACAAATTATCACAATCACACATTAAATCCCTGAACTTTTAAAACATCAATATAAAATCTCATCTTTAAATCTTTGCAATTTAATCTCTGGTCTCACCGTGAGACGGTCTTATACAAGAATTTGTCATTCAAAATAGTAAATACTAAGCAATTATTATGCAAAAAGAAACCATGCAATTGTTAAATTAAAGTAAGTTGTAAGAAAATGTTGCGGAAGACATTCTAGTTTTGGTCGCTTCGTATATCTATAGTGGCACCTTTGAAGAATTAAGATCCGAATACTTCCATTGGAACTTCAGGGTACCTATATGTTTTGCGTTTTACCCTATAAAAATATAATCTATTTTTAATTCCAAAATTCTTAATTTAGACCGACTAACCATTATACGAAATCATATAATAATTGATGTCATTAATGAAGTGATTTATTTTTTAAATTTATTGCAATGAGGTTCCTGTAATTTTGATTTTTTTTTTAAAAATATATCGTAATGTATAAATAATTATAATTTAATCTTAAAAATTATTAAAATGAGGTTTTTCATGATTAATCTAAGGGGAGACTTTCTTATTTTTAAATTTACACGTATAAATACAAACTTAATGGGAAGACATTTTTCTAACGATCAATAGGAAGCAATACTAATTAATTTGATTCCAATATTATTATTTGACTACCATTTTTTTACTTGTGAAATGCTTTTCCTTCTTTTTTAAAAACTTTTAAACACATACGTACTATGGATATTTAATACCTTTTTATATATAGAGATGATCTATGAAGAGGCTTTAGTTGGGAAATTTCTACAATTCTAACAATATTCTATCTTCAGGAATCTATCACTAAAAATTTATAGGGATCTATCACTAATGACTTTCTAGGGGCTTTTTTGTCCAATATTTTTCCATCATTTTTTCCGCAACTTACAATCTACAAAAAAAATTCAAAATATTTTTAAAAAAGTGTTTAAAAAATGCTAAAAATCAATTAAAAACTGCAGCAAAAAACTATAGCAACATCAGCAAAAAATAGCAGAATATCCACAAAAAAACATAAAACATCTACTAAAAAACTGAATCAGGAAATATAAAAAAATCAAATAAAACAGCAAAAAAATAAAATAATTTCAATTAAAAATCAACAAAAAATTGAAAAAAAATGTTGACTACGACTACCAAAAAATCATCTGGAAATCATAAAAATATCAACAAAGCTAAATTGTAATTCCTTTTTAAAAAAAACTACAAACATCAACCTATATCACCCAAGCAACGATTGAAGCACTTACAAGCAACGATTGAAACATTAATTTGTTTTCACAACATACACAAGTTATAAAATAAGTCACCTACAACCTACATTTGAAGCACTAACAAAAAAAGAAAAACGTCAACGTAAGGGAAAAATACTACAAAAAATCAACCATATCATAAAAAAAGCTACAAACAACTCCTCCTAACAAGCAACGATTGAAGCACTTACAAGTTGTACTCTAAGCACCAGTTTATTTTCATAACACACACAAGGTATATAATAAGCACCTACAACCTACATTTGAAGCACTAACAAAAAAAACGTCAATATAAGGAAAAAGACACTACAAAAAATCAACCATATCATAAAAAAAGTTACAAACATCAACCCCTATCACCTAAAACTCATCTAGAAAATGAAAAAAACATCAACATGAGAGAAAAAAACTAAAAACATCAACAAAAAAGCTACGGTACCTCAAGAGTATAAATTATTCACTCTGAAAATTCATGAAACATCAACGATTAAAAAAATGCTATGAACATAAACTCCTAACACATGAACCTCATCCTAAAAAAAACATGAACATAAGAAAAAAGACACTACAAACATCAACTCCTATTACCAAAACCTCAGTCGGAAAATGAAAAACATCAACATGAGAAAATTTTAAAAAAACAACAAATATCAATCCATATCACCCAAAAACAAATAATACAAAACATCAACTCATATCAATTAAACCTCACCCAAATAATAAAAAATGCCAAAAACATCAACAAAAAGCTACAATACCTCAAGAATAAAATTTCTTTAAAAAAAAGAAGGATCTGATGAGACCCTAGCCTCTAACCTCATATCCTAGAGCAATAACCACTACACCAAAGACTCTTATTCAACCTACACCCAGGCAAATAATATTAAACCCCAGCATGTAAACACAAAACATAAATTCTTCAAAAATAGAGGTCACAGCAAAACTCAAACTCCAGACCTCTAACATCATCAATAATAACCACTACATCAGAGGACACTTATTGATCATGAACTCAGTCAACAAATAAATAAACCTCAGCATATCTTTGAATAAAATAAAATAGAAAAGTAAACCTTAGCGAGACCGAACTCCTGACCTCTAACATCATCAACAAGAGCAATAACCATTACACCAAAGAACAATTATTGATCCTGCACTCAGTCAACAAATAAATAAAACTCACCATATCTTTGAATAAAATAAATCACGAAAGTAAACCTCACCTCTCATAAGCAGAAGCTCAGCTATCCACCACCACCACCACCGTTCACCAACGTCGCCTCCGCCGGCCGCTGTCAGCGCGTGTCTGCACGAGTGAATTTCAAATTCAATGACACACATAGATATCATGATACGAATATCAAATGCTTTGATGTGCTTTAAATGCTTTGATGGATCAACTTTATGATGAAGAATTGAAGAAGGAGTCACCATCGACATCTTGGATTCATTATTCAAGATTGTCGACGAACTGAAGACATCATGAAGAACACTATACTCTTTTTCCCACTGGGTTTTTAATGAGGTAGTGTGATCATTGTAAAATTATTTCATTTTGGGTTTATTGGACTGATAGCTCGGCCATGTGGGCTTTGAAGAGCTGAATTTCAAAAATACAGTCCATTAAGGTTTAGTATATTCAGTTTTATTCAGATTAGAATTAGATTTGGTAAGATTAGATAAGGTAATATTATTTAAGGTTACTTCTTGAAGAATTCAGCCAGATTACCTTAGATTACCATTTATTTTAGGTATTTTAGTTAGATATGGTTTTACCTTCTTAAAGCTGCCATAAGTCGATTTAGTTTCCATTTGTGATTAGGGTTTGAGGCAAGATTGTAACCCTATAAAAGGGGAGGCCTTATGGACGAATTTGACAACTTTTCATCAACCAAATATACAACCTTTTGAGTTCATACTCTTTTCTTGCGAGCTATTCCATTGTTGCTTAACCCCGAGGGCTAGACCTTGAATTTCGTGCGGCGTTGAAGGGTTTGCGAGTTCCCTTGTTTTGTCAAAGATCTTAATTCCACTTCGCAAGGGGATTCATATCACTTGGTATCAGAGCAAAGCAAAAGATCTACTGAGGCCAAAATAAAAGAAAAAAAGGGGTTTCGAGCTTGCATTAATTTATTTTCGATTATATATATATATATATATATATATACTCTTTCGTGTCGTATTTTAACTGTGTTTGTTTGATCTTTCTTACCAGGAGGATTGAATCTAGAGTCGAAGGACGTCGAAGGGTCTGAGAGTTAGAATAATTTGGTATTACTATTCGCCTTCACCTTCATCAATCGAGTCAGGAGGACGTCGAAGGGTTTGAGCGTTAATAAGTATTATCCACCTTCACCTCCCGGTCAGTTTCGTAGTTTTTAGTAGCTCAAACAGTTTATGTGCTTGTGATATTTTCATCAACTCTTCTGAAAATTATTGCATGCTCATAATCCTATTTGCTTTCGTTATCGTTCTTTGATTCCGTGATCTAGAATTGTTCTTTGATTCTTGATTACACCTTTAAAAAAAAAGTCTTGTGTCATTTTCCATATATATAGTATCATATTCTTGATCCTTACGATCTTGAATACCTCGAAGTTTATTGGAATCAAGAGGAAGTTGTCGTAGTTTTCTTATTCCAAGTTTTGTATAGGCGATTCTTGTTCCAAAAATTTTCGAAAATAAAAAACAAAAGGTAGCAGATTTTGGGTTTCAAAATCGGAATTTAGGATTTGAAATCTGAAATTTGGGGCAGATTTGCAATTTTCAAAAGTTTGGGGGCAGATTTGCAATTTCCAAAAATTTTGGTAATTGTGGCCGAAATTTTACTTGGAGAATAACATTCTATTTGTGAGTTTTATAGTACCAAAAAAAGGAAAAAAAACGAATTGTGGCTGAAAAAAAAAGGAAAGAAAAAGGAATCCGGTTTGAAAAAGGAAAAGAAAAGTCAAAATACTGATCGGAAGAGAAAAAGGAAATAAAAGCCAATTGAGAGAGCAGTTTTGATCTGAATTTTTTTGAGTTGGGGGACAATTAAGTCATTAAAGTCCTTTTCCACAAGGGATTTGGATTTAAGTTCCTATTCCAATTTGTTCTTGAATTTTCGGAACCTATTTGTCGCCTATATTAAGCAATCTTGTTTTGGTCATAATTCATTCAATACAGCTACGATTCGTGCCATTAAAATTGTGTTTTGTTCCTTATTCTTTGTAGAATTTGTAATTCCAGATCGTAGAGCCAAATTTTGAGTTTATATATTTTTAAAGTTCGAAATAAGTTCTGCAGTACTCATCTCTATAGTTTGCTTTGAATTGCAGTGAATTGATCAATTGCTCTTGCATTAGCCTTCGCCTTGTGAGTTGTGAGTGTTATACACTTGGTGAGTGACCTTACTAAAAAAAGGGGAAGGGGGGACATTTATTCTTGACGGTTTGTTTCTTCTTAGCAGGGATGGCGGACGATCCATTCGTCCTGCCATTTGTTGGCAATCCCAACAATAAACCTAAAATGAATTCCATGAATGTCATCAATTCCATAATGAGCGAGGTTCAGAGATTTTCAAGGAAGGTAGATGAGTTATCAAGTCCAACGACACCTCGTTCTTCAAGACAAGTTGAATCTGCTTATGACATCAAAGGTTTGAAGTATGATATTCCTAGATTTGATGGTCGACACAATCCTGTGAAATACTTGGATTGGGAGAGGAAGATCGAGAACCTATTTGATCTTTACAACTACCGTGAGAAAGAGAAGATCAAGATTGCACAGTATTTTTTCACCCATTATGCCACAGAATGGTGGGAGGATTTGAAAGAATCAAGACAGCTTGCTGGTAAAAAGCCTATCTCCACCTGGGAGAGATTGAAAACCAAGCTTCGATTACATCATGTTCCACGAACATATTTGATGGAGCAACATTCATATCTCAGCAATATGAAGCAAGGAAATTGCAGTGTAGATGAATACTGGCAAGATCTTGAATTAGCTATGAGAAGAGTTGGCATGAGAGAAAATGATTCTTTTATGAAGAATCGGTTTATTGAAGGTCTATGAGAAAATCTCCAAGTTCCGGTTAAGCTCCAACATTATGTTTCCATGCAAGATTTATTGTTCAAGGCCAGGTTGGTTGAGTCAACATTAAGGCCCAATGGAAGCTCTAATTTTGGCTATGACAGTCAAAGGAAATTCTCTGATTTCAGAAGCCCAAATTCGACCAGGGGTTGTAGCAATTTGAACTTGGGTGGCCGAGGAAACCTTAATTCAACCAAAACCTACTCAAATCCACCATTGGAACCAACTGATCAAAGAATGATCGCAACCAATCAGTCTCTTAGCCAAGATACAGGTAAATTAATTTCTTCTTTGTCAGATACAGTTTCTTCTAACACTCCTATGTGTTTTCATTGTAATGAACGAGGACATGTTCACAATAACTGTCCCCATGAACGAATTATAACAACAATGGAGGAGGAAGAAGATGATGATATGCCTGCACGGTATGACACCGAAGAAGAACAAATAGATGATGAAATCATCATTGTTGAAAGAGGTGAGAAAGGTTCTGAAATACAAGATATTTTTGAGGTGTATTCCATAGATGTTTCCGAAATTACTCCCCCACAAGGAGCAAGTAGTTTCGACCAAAATAGTTTCAATTCCACCAAAAATACAGTAAATGTCGCCATAGACAAGTTCCAGGTCGATCCTAAGGTAGGTAAGACAGGTAAGTTGCAGAATGATTATGAAAAGTTGCATAAAGTCTTGTTTTCACATCTTAGTCCTTTACTTTCTACTTATATGATGAGACATGAACTATCTACTGATTCTAGTAAATCGTTTTATGCTTCAATAAGAGATGTGAATCGATCTTTGACTAATCATTCTTTTGTTTTTATAATGTCCTTTAAAGAAATTTACTATTCCAAAGAAGATATTCCTGTAGATATGTTTTCACGGTTTGTTAAGTTGTTACAGGAATTCAAGGATGTCTTATATGCTTCCCGTTTCGAGGATGAAACTTTTTGATCCGGGAGGGAATGATACGAATATCAAATGCTTTGATGTGCTTTAAATGCTTTAATGGATCAACTTTATGATGAAGAATTGAAGAAGGAGTCACCATCGACATCTTGGATTCATTATTCAAGATTGTCGACGAACTGAAGACATCATGAAGAACACTATACTCTTTTTTCCCACTGGGTTTTTAATGAGGTAGTGTTGTCATTGTAAAATTATTTCATTTGGGTTTATTGGACTGATAGCTCGGCCATGTGGGCTTTGAAGAGCTGAATTTCAAAAATACAGTCCATTAAGGTTTAGTATATTCAGTTTTATTCTGATTAGAATTAGATTTGGTAAGATTAGATAAGGTAATATTCTTCAAGGTTACTTCTTGAAGAATTCAGCTAGATTACCTTAGATTACCATTTATTTTAGGTATTTTAGTTAGATATGGTTTTACCTTCTTAAAGCTGCCATAAGTTGATTCAGTTTCCATTTGTGATTAGGGTTTGAGGCAAGATTGTAACCCTATAAAAGGGGAGGCCTTATGGACGAATTTGACAACTTTTCATCAACCAAATATACAACCTTTTGAGTTCATACTCTTTGCTTGCGAGCTATTCCATTGTTGCTTAACCTTGAGGGCTAGTTAAGTGTCAATAAACCTTGTAATCTGATCCTGAGGGCTAGTTAGAGAGCGAGTCAAAATTGAGTGTACCCCGAGGGCTAGACCTTGAATTTTGTGCGGCATTGAAGGGTTTGCGAGTTCCCTTGTTTTGTCAAAGATCTTAATTCCGCAATCCAAATTCTTCGCAAGGGGATTCATATCATATCATGTGCGCCGTTGCCTTACATTTACCAGCTCATTCGGCATTGTTGTCGCCTTTACCCAAGCCCCATCTCCCAAACCCTAGCTCCGTTGTTGCCAACAATTAATTACCACCTTTGCTCGTTGGAATTCCAGAGTTGCATAAGGAATTGTAGAGTCGCGCCAGAATTGCGGAAGAATCTGTAGAGTCATATCGGTTTTTGCAATCTTGCTGGAATTGCAGAGCCGCACTGTGAGCTCATCGATCAGAGCGCCGAAATCTCTGCTGTGAGCTCATCGATTGCATAGCTGGAAGAGAAGAACCGATGATGGAAATCAGTTTCACAACGGAGAACGGATGCGGAGATGGTGGAAATTTGGCGGACATCGGAAAAAAATTGGAAGAAGTGCAGGTCGGTAAAAAATTGATGAAAAAATGGCGAGTTCTCGGCGTTCGGTGGTGGTTGGTGGTGTCAGGTGGCGGTTTTCGATCGGTTCTAAGAAAATTGAAAATGAAAATCCTGGATATTTTTGTTCGTATATATAGTATTTTTATAATTACACGATAGGTACCTAATTTATCAGCATATTTAAAAAAAGCCCCACCCCAAATTTCAAATCTATATTAATTTGATAATAGACCCTTCCTAAAGTTTAGGCTGCCCAACATTAAATTTTGTGTTAAGTATATACATATATATATATATATATATATATATATATATATATTAATATAATTATTTTTGTAAGTAGTTTTTAAATATATGATAGATAACAATGTAATAATTTGAAATTAAATATCAAGTCTCTATCAATGAATTTCTTACCATTATAAGCACAACAGAATAAAATCTTGAATTTTATATATATATATATATATATATATATATATATATATGTGTGTGTGTGTGTGTATATACATAATTTTCTTGTAATGGCAAATGAGATATAGTTACTATCAAAAAAATTAGGAGGGGGTATGGTTGTCGTGGATGCATTAGACTGAAAAAAGAAATAATTATTTAAAAATATTCCTTCGTAATCAGCCACTTTTTTTGCTTGAAAAGACGTGACTATAATTAGTTATAAAATGGGGAATTACAAAGGGATATGGTTTGCAAGATCGTGTACCATAGCAATTGAATCCCTAGCTATCTTGATAATGGATATAAAAAATAGCATTGCTATAAGTAGTACTTCTCTTATCATACCTTTCAAGTCAGGTGGGATGTTAGAGAGTTTTTTTTATATATAGTAGAACATTATCGCAATCTGTTCTTACTACCACATGTGTGATTCCCTTGGCAGCCACTTGTCTAATGTGGATTGAAAAAAATTCCGCTTGTACATCTAATAATGTATGGAATGAGTTCGTCTGCCAACTTTCACTAGTCCTGTCTGTTGAAGCGCACTAAGATGCCAGTGCATTCCTAAAAAGACTGCAGTATGCTGCATATATTTTTATCTCCTTCCAGTATGTTATTTGAGTGTGAGTTTGCATACTGCAATCTTTATTCATAGTGACTGTTCAATCTTCCTTCACCAAGGTACCCTAAATGTATATGGCCCGCATTGGCTGAGTCCCTGTATGTTCCTAGGCCTGTAGGTGTTGGTCATGCGCTATCCGTACCACTGATATTTTATTTGCTACCTCCCGATCTTCTCTTTCCCCGACTTCACTTAATGACCTTATGCTTGCCAACATTCCTTCTATATTTGGGGGGAGGGGGTGATACGAATTAGGTTTTTATTTATATTAATTAGGGTTTTTAGAAGATAACACTATACTCCTTTTCCCACTAGGTTTTTTAATGAGGTAGTGTGATAATTTATTTTATTTTAGAATAAGATCCATTAATTCTGCCATGTTGGCCTTGGAAGAATTAATGTTTCGGTCATGCATTTATTTTAGGGGTTAGAATATTTAATTATGATTTGATTAGAATTAGATTTGGTAAGATTAGATAAGGCAATATTTATTCAATATTTATCTTGAAGAATATAATCATTTATTTTAGACAGTCTAGTTAAATATGGTTTAAGCTTCTGAAAGCTGCCATAATCCTTTTCAGTTTCTTGTTTGTATTTTTTTAAGACCATACATATGTACTATAAATAGGGGTCGTTTTCAACATTCTTTTTACCTTAAACCAATTTTATTAATCAAAATAAAACCTTTTGAATTCATACTCTTTGCTTGCGAGCTATTCCATTGTTGCTTAACCCCGAAGGCTAGTTAAGTATCAATAAACCTTGTAATCCGATCCTGAGGGCTAGTTAGAGAGCGAGTCAAAATTGAGTGTACCCCGAGGGCTAGACCTTGAATTTCATGTGGCATTGAAGGGTTTGCGAGTTCCCTTGTTTTTGTAAAAGATCTTAATTCCGCAATCTGGATTCTTCGCAAGGGGATTCATATCAGGGGGTCTGATTGATAGTTCCTTCTTAGGGGCTCTGCTGAACCATTCCCCCCTCTAGTGATTGATTTTGGTTAATACTGAAGTCCACTCGTAATCTATAGGTGCACCACACTCTTTTTGGAAACTCACACTAAAATAACATGTGTCGCACCTTTTCTATCTTTAGTAGCAGATTTGGCATTCTGAAGATATATTCATTCCCTTCCTTCTGAGAGCTAGGTTTTTTGGACATGCCTCATGTATTAGTCTTCAGATTGCAAACTTCATAGGAAGATCGGTTGTCCATAGCTACTTACAAAATTTAGATGAGTTTGAGTTGGCCGGTGTGGTTGATGATATTAATGACATGATGGTGCTCTTCTTCAAGTTCCACACAGCATGATACCTTGACTTAACTGTGTAAGTGCTATTTTTATCCTTCGCCCACACCTGGAAGTCTTCGCCTCCAAACCCTTGTTGTGGAATATGAATCTTCTTTATCTCATATATCTTTTCTGTAAGGAATGTATTCCTTAATAAACACACACTCCACCATTTTTTGTCATTGATTAGATCGCTGGCCTTGAAACTCAACCTAGGCAATATGTTGGATTCAAAACGGACTGGGTTTGCTTTGCCGGGAATCCAATTTTCCTACATATCTATCTTCTCCCCCGTGAACACTTTCCATTTGATTTGTGGTTTTATCAATCCTGGCCCCATAGAATACCTCTCCACCTCCTCTAGTCCCCTTTCTTGGATTTCATTTCCTGGAAACTTTTGTTTGTTGAAATACTTTTCCAAAATGATTTTTTCAAAGATTGTGTCTTGTCTTATATGCAGTGTCCATGTATGCTTTGTTAGTAGAGCTTGGTTCATCTTTGTTGTGGAGTGCATACCCAGACCACCCATCCCTTTTGAATGGCATCATCTTCTATGATTTTCAATATATTCCTCTCCCTTCCGGGTCTCTCGCCCATATCAATCCTGCCATTTTTTGTCCATTACTTTCGTGACCGTGTTTGGTAACCTAAAAGTTCTAAAAATATTTTATCCTAATGTAGAGAGGATATGTTTACTCAATGTGATCTACCCGTAACTGATAACTTTCTTTTCCTCCATGATGCCATTTTGGCTACAAGCTTTTGCTAGAGTGTTCTAAACATCCTCACTTTCAGCCTTCGAAATGCGTCTTGTGGCCCAGATATGTCTCTTGTAGATGGTTCACTGATGCGTTTAAATTTAGCCTAACCATATCATTTGTGTGATCTTTTACGTTAGGGCTGACTAGGACCGGCGACTTCTAGAATCGCAAAGCTTGGACCAGAATTACAAAGCTTGGATCTGAATAACTCAAACAAAGGACGAGAAAGACCATTGGTGAAGATATCCACAACCTATAGAGATGTAGGAACATGAGCAACACGAAGCTTAGCCGAAGAAACCAACTTACGAACAAAATGATAATCAATGTCAATATGCTTAGCCCGTTTATGTGCCACCGGATTCTGAGCCAAGAAGATGGCATTGTTGTTGTCACAAAGAAGAAGAGGCGCACCAAAAAGAGGAACATGAAGATCACAAAGCAAATGTGTCATCCAGATGACCTCAGAAACAGTGTTGGCCAAAGCACGATACTCCGACTCAGTGCTAGACCTGGACAAAGTGGGTTGTTTCTTTGCACTCCAAGAAACCAACTTATCACCGAAGAAGACAACATAGCCATAAGTAGAACGACGTGTCTCTAAACACTTGGGCCAATTTGCATCAAAATAACCGACCACCTCCGGAGAAGAAGCTGCATGAAAATTGAGGCCAAAATGTAGGGTCCACCAAACATAGCGAAGAATCCGAGTGACAGCCAAAAAATGATCTTCCCGAGGATCCTGAAGATACTGACTAACAGAATTAACAGAAAATGCCAAGTCCGGATGAGTGATGGTTAGATACTGGAGAACACTAACCAAAGAGCGATATATCGTCAGATTCTTCTGAAACTGAGAATTCGGCAGAACTGGTGTAGAGACTGGCATTGCATCTAACATACCAGCTCGAGAAAGAATGTCCCGAGCGTACTTTGTCTTTCCCAGAAGAAGTTCTGAGGTAGTGGGTGTGACCTCCAAGCCAAGAAAGTAATGTAAAACACCCAAATCTTTAATGGTAAACTCCCAGTGAGTGCGATCAATGAACTACCAGATAAGTGTGGAATCATTGCCAGTCAAAATGATACCAGTAGATACAACAATGACGAACTACGAGACAACACAAATAGTGAAGTATCAGAAGAACTACAACGAAACCCAAGCTGTAAAAGATAAGCACTGAAACATTGAAACCATGCTCGAGATGCCTGCTTAAGATCATAAATGACCTTCCGTAGACGACAGACATAGTCTGGATGAGTGGAATCCTTATAGCCAACGGGTTGCACCATAAAAACTGGAGAATCAAGAACACCGTTAAGAATGGCATTCTTAACGTCCAACTGATTTAGAGACCAAGCACGCATAGTAGCAATAGCAAGAACTGTCCGAACTGTAAAAGCTTTAACCACAGGGCTGGAAGTATGGTCAAAGTCAAAACTAGGAATCTGAGAGAAGCCCTGAGAAACCAAACGTGCCTTATGGTGATCAACCGAACCATCAGTTTTGTACTTCAGCTGATAAACCCATTTGGACCCAGCAATGTTGACGTTCGGAGGGCGCAGAATAAGATCCCAAGTATGCTGACTATGAAGAGCAATCATCTCCTCATCCATGGTAGAAACCCAAGAAGGTTCTTGTTTTGCAGAACAATAATCAGTCGGTTCTGTCCGAGCAAGAAGAGCAGCAAGAAGACCATGAGCATGAATATCCGAATAATCTCGGTGCTGAATAACTCCGGTGGAAGAGCGCGTAACCATGCGAGAAACTGGAGCCAAAACTGGAGCGTGACCGGCCGTGACCGTGGCCGAGGTGGGATGGAGTGAGCTGGGACCATCTGAGGCAGTGTGTGACAGTGTGGGAAGGATCGATTTGGGACCAATCGAGGCAGCGCGTGGCAGTGCGGGAAGGAGGCCCATGGCAGCATAGCGCGAAATAGCCTCGGCCATGGCCGAGCGTGGCTATGGCTGTGCATGGCTTGGGCCGTCTGTGCGTGGCTGTGGCCATCCGAGGCTGAGGCCGTCCATTGCTGTTGGGTGCGAGCTATCACAGCTGGGCGCGAGTGCGGGCGAGAGACCACCAGGTACGGGCGAGAGACCACCACGATCGGATACGATACATAACGATAGACGTGAGTTAGCAAGTTGAGATGACTCATCTTAATGAAAGCGAATTTGAGGTGAAGACGAAGCCGAGGTTGCTCGTGACGCCATCCCACGTTCTGGGTCAATAAAGGCAGAGACATCCAACCCTGAGGAGGGAGACCCAGTTCCCGAAGCTGGACCCAGAGGAAAATAAGCCTCATCAAATTGGGCATGGCGAGTAACATGAACTTTTCCAGTGGTAGGGTCGAGACAGTGAAACCCCTTATATTGCGAGCTATAACCAATTAAGATACATGGAATACTACGGGGAGATAGCTTATGATCAGGAAAGGGGCGGACAAAAGGAAAAACCTGACAATCAAAAGGATGAAAGTTACCATAGATAGGATCTCGCTGATACAAAAGACCATAAGGAGTCAATCCTTGTAGAACTGGAGTAGGCAAATGGTTGATAATGTAGGCAGCAGTGGTGAATGCATCAACCCAATGAGAAATTGGAAGATGGGAGTGAAAAAGCATCGTTAGACCCATTTCAACAACATGGTGATGCTTGCGTTTTGCGAGTCCATTCTGTTCCGGAGTGGCCAGACAAGAAACCTGATGATGAATACCTTTTTTTGCAAAGTGTGATATGAGTCTTGTGTTCAAAAATTCAGTCCCACCATCACTTTGAAAAACTTTAATTTTTGTAGAAAATTGATTCTCAACAAATGCCTCAAACTGCAAATAAGTGTCAACAAAATCTGATTTGCGATGAAGGGGGTACAACCAAGTGAATCTTGAAAAATCATCCACAAATAATGCATAATAATAAAAACCATTTGTAGATAAAACTAGGGAGGGACCCCATAAATCACAATGTATTAAATCAAGAACATTGTCAGCACATTTAGGGTTCTCAACAAAAGCCAACCGTTGACCTTTCGCCATCACACAGGGGGCGCATGTATGCAGTTTGGGCAACAAAGAAGAAACTGAAAGTAAACCATACTTATGTAAGCTAGTAATCATTGCACTAGGAACATGACCTAGGCTTGCATACCACAACTCATATGAAGCTCGACTTTTATTCTGCTGCAAAACTAAAACAAATACTATATCTCTCCGGTCCAAAATGTACAATCCATCCTCACTGTGCCTCCAACCCACAACTGCCCTGGTTACTCTGTTCTGAATGAAAAAATTTCGGTCATCAAATGTAATTAGGACACCCATATCTCTGGTTAACCAACTAATAGATAGTAAATTCTTAGTAATGACAGGCACAACTAAAACACCAGACAAATGCAAGTTCTCAGAGACTTTAGAATCACCAATGTGAGATATCATAACTAGAGCACCATTACCAACAAGAACACGAGATTTACCAGAATAAGGATTGAAACTGTCTAGGCCCGAGGCGGAAGTCGCCATATGACTAGTAGCACCAGAATCAAGGTACTAATCTGACAAACGAGAAGAGGTATCGGACTGCTGAGAAGGGTGATGATTTTCTGCTAAATGAGCGAACGACCAATCTGTGCCTGCATCTGGTAACATGTCGCAACATAGTGACCAAGATGTCCGCACTAGGAACAGTGAGGATGACCACGACCAGGGACCGAACCAGCCGCCTAAGAATCGAAGAAGGACTGCCGGCCATCGCTGCGCCGGCCACCGAAATGACCACCGCGGCCACCGTGAGAAGGCCACGCATGGCCACCTTGAGTCGGCATGTGATCCCATGCGCGGCCAGCTTGAGGTGCATCGCTGGTCTGGAACGCGACCTATCCTGTGGCTGGTCCTAAGTGTCCCTGTAAATTCATCAAAAAGGCCTCGTGGTTTTTGGCACGGGTAAGAACGTCTGCATAAAGCGGGGTTGGAACGGTATTAATCAAAGGAGCAAAAAAATCTTTATAATCAAGACCAAGAGCAGTCAAGAACCATACAATTTGATCAACATTTGAAATTGGATTACCCATGACAAAGAGTTGTTCAAAAATTGCCTTAAATTTGAGATGAAGTTCATGAACAGTACCAGACTTATGAATACCACGTGCATCTGCGCAAAGACAGAGAATGGTGGAGGCACTGCTATTCTGATAGATGAGAGCAAGATTATCCCAGATATCTTTGGAAGTGGCATAATCTGAGAGTTCCATGAGAACTTCAGCTGTGAGAGAGGAAAACAGGAGACTGCAGAGACGTTGATCTTCATCAACCCATTGACCATACTCTTGTTTTGCTTGCAAATAAGCCTCACGGAGATCAACTTTTCCACTTCCACGCAAAGGAGTTAAGACTGTGGCAGCAAAGGAGAGAGGCTGTGATGGTGGCGGTGGGAGAGTAGGACGAGGTTTAGTGCCATTAATAAAACCGTACAAACCTTGGGGACGGATTACATAACCTGCTTGACGCTTCCAGAGAAGATAATTTGATGGAGCAAGTTTAATCTGCATCATCTGGAGCAGAGTGTTGTAGGAGAGTTTTTCTTGAGCCATAGCTGGAGAGGAGCAGCGCCAAAGAACCGCGGTGAAGAGAGCCGCGTAGGAGGGGAGTTCGCCTGGAGCGGAGTGTGCCAGAGCAGAGTGGGAGCCGCTGTGAGCCACTAGGAGCGGAGGGGAGTGTGCCGGAGCGGAGTGGAGATGCTGGGAGCCGCTGGATGCGGAGTGGAGTGCGCCGGATTGGAGCCACTGGGAGAGGCTGGGAGAAGCGGGTGGCGGCTGAGGGAAAAAAAGATGGGATGCTAGGGTTTTTGGTTTTGGATCAGAAGAGGCTTTGATACCATGGGAACATGATTTGCCGTAATGAATTGTATTATTGATAACTGAATATATGGAGAGTACAATAGAGATGGAATAAGGAAAGAACTCTAATTATAATAAAACATAATCTAATCAGTAATATGATTTATCCTAACATGCCCTTACTACTAATTATGATTAGCGGAGGCATTTCCTCTAAAAAATTATGCCTTTTTTTTTATATATATAAAAAAAGAGGGCTATTGAAACTATCACTACACTTGAATATGGGTTAAACTTTTTAAAACTGTTATCAATATTTTTCCTTCACCAGAAACGATTTGATTTTTAAGTCAAAACGTTTAATTGGTAGAAATTAATTATGTGGATTATTTTTTCCAACATTTAAAAATACAAAATGGACATATATTTTAAAATGGACATATACTTTCCACTCACATAGTGATAAATACTCAATTTTCCATTAGACCAAACAAAAAGTAATCGACTCCAACTTTTCTTATATATTGTTGAAAATGTAATGGAGATTTTTTCAGACAAGGAGAAAACCGTAAAAGAGGCTAACCATCATTTAGCAAAGAGGATAAAACCAGTTAATACTTTTGGTTATGATTTTTTCACCTCTGGAAAAGTTCAACAACCAGAAAATCCCTATTTTGTTATGCGGATAATTAAACGGAGACAAGATGAGTTGGTATGTTATTTTTTGACATTACCCTTTTCAATTCAAATGTTTAGTTATTTTGAATCAAAGTTATTCCGTACATTGAGTAGAAACCCTTTAAAAAGTTTCAACTTTTATTCATTGACTAATGTTTTTTCACTAATTACTGAAATTATTATCTCTGCTATTTGATATTGATAATAAATCAATATTGTTTCAGTATGTTCCACCTGAAATCATTAGCACGTTCAACCTAAATCTTCCCCAAGTTATAGTGCTATGTGACTATGCTAGGAGGAAGTGGACTGCAGAGTATGGTGCATCGGCATATGGATGTCATGACTGCTACATTGGGGGCTGGAAATCTCTTTGCGATACAAACCTGATTAAGGAAGAAGATCTATGCATCTGTGAATTTGTTAAACGAAGAGAGAAAAATATTTACATACGGGTGCAAGTTGTCTGCTCAACGAATTTTTCATAATCATATGATTGTTTCATCAACTTTTTCGGCGTTGGGATTGCTCATCTCTCAATTTCTTAGCTTATGAATTATTCTCTTTAAAATTTTACCATAACAATCTGTGTAAGGATTTTAGCTTTTGTTATAACATTTTGAGTTGAATTATTTTCTCATCGTTTTATAATTTGTAATCGCCAATTAGTTGTCATTTCACTTATGGTAGATACCAATCTATAATTTTTTTTTGCCCCTTTTGGTATATGCAATCATTTCTTATCGTTGTGTAATAACTTATTACTAAATTATTATACGTGTAATCAGTGGGTCAAAGTAACAGAATTTCAGGTTGGAATCATTACATACCTTAGCTATATTATGGTGCTTATTTAATTTATTTCTGATTTTAAATGATGTTTCACCAACCTATGCTTTTTACGCATAAGAAGAAAATTAGTAATAAAATTTCCGAAATTGAATAAAACATGTTCATCTTTTCAGGAAGAGTAGCTAACTAGTGTGAGTTTAAATATATTTTAGATCAATGTCATAATGAGTTAATTATGAGTAAAGTTTTCATTTAAAATTTTAGTATTTTGCTAGTAATGTAGAAAAGAAAATTAATTAATGCTCCATGGATGATAAAAATCATGATCTTTGGTATCCAATTCAAATGCTGCACAAATTACATGCAAATTTTAACACCAAGAACTTGTACATTAGCAGCAAGATGAGAACATCGCACCAGGTCAATATTCATAATAAAGTCAAAATTAGTTAACAGAAAACTTGCAATACAGAACAGCATAAAATTAGTAGAAATTGGAAGAATTTTTGAGCTCGGGAAAGAGCAAATCCATGCTCTACAACACAAACGGGGTTTCTCTTTTGAGACCGTCTCACCATAGCAACTGGTGAGACGTGGGAACATGTTGTAATTATTAGAAATGGGGCTTAAAAATGGGATTGATTTGTAATTTTTAGAAAATGAGGTTGATATACGGTTTGTTAGAGAATCGGGGTAAGAAAGCAATTGGCATTTGTTTTGCCACTTATTTTGGAAAGAAAATCCCCAAAATCAAGGAATTTCAATTTTAATCAAATTCAGCCCAATCGAATCACAGATTCGAAGCATCAAAATCAGAAAATTGCCGATCTAACACAACCAATCACTGGATCGATTTAACATAGCAAGCACTAAATTCGCGAATCGGCCGGATCTACAAATTTTTGGTATCTACGATATGAATTTTGCGTCGAGATGATGAATTTTGCGACATAATGCAGATTTGAAAGCTTCTACGATTTGTGACGTTGAAATCATCGAGGTAATATGAAATTGATGGTTTTAAATCTCAATTTTCATCAACAATGGCCAAGTTTTATGGCTGAAATCTCTATTTTATGAAATTAAAGGTTGTAATCTACAATCTAGGTGTTGCTGTTATAAAATATGGAAAAAGAAGCAGTTTATGACAATGAAATTGTTTTGTATGGAAGAGAAAGCACCGAAGATGTTCAATCTGAAATTTTTTTAAAATTACATCCAAGTTTGATTTTGATTGCATATATACAGTTAAATACATGAACTAATGACATGAACACATGAAGTAACGTTTTCACATTCTGATATATTTTCTGCAAGATCTGGAATTCAATTATATGCATATTCTTAATAACATTTTGATGCTTTCAAATTTGCTGGAATGTACAAATTAATATGTAAAACATAAAATTTAACTGCATGAACACATGAAGTAATGTGTTATTATTCTGCTGGATAATTTCTCAATGTCTGAAATTTGGCTATATGTAATTTGTTGAGAAAAATTAGGTGTTCTTAAATTTTCTAAAACTTATGAAGTAAGATGATGAATACACAATGTAACTGCATGAACACATGAAATAATGTAATGTTATTCTGCTGGATAATTCAACAAGGTCAGGAATTTGGCTAAATGCAATTTGTTGAGAAAAATTATATGTTTTTAAATTTGCTAAAACGTTTGAAGTAATATGATGAACAAACAATGTAATTGCATGAACACATAATTAACGTGATATTATTCTGCTGGATAGTTCGCCAAAGTTTGGAATTTAGCTATATGCATTTTGTTGAGAAAAATTGGATGTTTTTAAATTTGATGAAACATATGAAGTAATAAGATGAACATACGATGTAACAACATCATATTAAATGCATTTTGTTAAGAAAATTTGGTGTGTTTAGATTTGTTGGAACGTATGCAGTATTGTGTCAAACTCACAATTTAACTACATGAACACGTGAAGTAACGTGTTCATATGATGCTAAATGGTTCGCCAAGGTATGATATTCGATTATATTCATTTTGTTAAGAAGATTTTGGTGTTTTAAAATTTGCTGGAACGTATGAATTATTTTATTAAACTCACGATATAACTACATGAACACGTGAAGTAATGTTTTCATATTACCAAAGTCTGACATTTGATTATATGCGTTTTGTTAGGAAGATTTTGGTGTTTTAAAATTCGCTGGAACGTGAAAAGTAATCTGTTAGACTCTCGATGTAACTACATGAACACATGAAGTAATATGATCATATTTTGCTAGATAATTCTTCAAGGTCTGAAAGTTGAATTGATGCATTTTGCTAAGAATATTTTGGTAATTTAAGTTTGCTGGAATGTATGAAATAATATGCTTAATGCACGATGTAACCCGCATGAACATATGAAGTAAAGTTTTCATATTTTTCTAGATGATTCGTCAAGGTTTATATTTAAATTAAACCTCACCCAAATAATAAAAAACATCAATACAATAGAAAAAAAAAAAGCTACAAACGTTAACAAAAAGCTAAAGTATCTCAAGAATAAAATTTCTTTTAAAAAAAAAAGGATCTGATGGGATTTGAACCCTGGTCTCTAACCTCAAACCCTAGAGAAATAACCACTACATCAAAGACTCTTATTCATCCTTGACTCAGTCAAATAACATCAGACCTCAACATGTAAATACCGAGCATAAATTCTTCAAAAATAGAGGTCACAACAAAACTTGAACTTTGGACCTCTAACACCATCAGTAATAACCACTACACCAGAGAACACTTCTTGATCTTGAACTCAGTCAACAAATAAATAAACGTCAGCATATATTTGAATAAAATAAAACAAAAAAGTAAACCTAGCAAGACACAAACTCCTGACCTCTAACATCATCAACAAGAGTAATAACCATTACACCAAAGGACATTTATTGATCATGAACTCATTCAACTAATAAATAAACCTTAGCATATCTTTGATTAAAATAAAACACGAAAGTATACCTCTCCTCTCATGAGTAGAAGCTTAGCTGTCTACCACCACCTCCGTTCACCAACGTCGCCACCGTCAGCGCGTGTCTGCATGCACAGATTTCTTCTTCGATGATGCGCGTGGATCTCAGGCGCATCATCACCTCACCTTTGCCAGTTCCTCCGCCGTCGACGTCGCCCTAGCTCTGTCGCCCAAACCCTAGCTCCGCCGCCTTCCCTCTAGCTTCGTTATCGCCAACAATTAATTACCACATTTTTAGCTGGAATTGAAGAGTTGCATCGGGAATTGCAGAGTCGCGCTGGAATTGCAGAGTCGTGCTGGAATTGCAGAGTCGCATTGGAATTGCAGAAAAATTGTAGAGTCGCATCAATTTTTGAGATCTCGCTGGAATTGCAGAGCCGCATCATGAGCTTGTCGCTCGTTGATCGCAGTGCCAGAATCTCTGTCGTGAGCTCGTCGATCGCATCACTGGAGGAGAAGAACCGACGACGAAAATCAGTTTCACAATGGAGAACGGGAGTGGAGACGGTGGAAATTTGGCGGACACTGGTGAGAAACTGGAATAAATTGTAGATCAACGAAAATCTGACGAAAAAAATTGTGAGTTCCCGGCATTCGGTGGTGGTTTTTGTCATCAGGTGGCGGTTTCCAATCGAGTCTGAAAACAAATTTGAAAATGAAAAATCCTGGGTATTTTTGTGCTATATATAGTATTTTTTTATAATTACACGATAGGTCCCAAAATTTATCAGCATATTAAAAAATGCTCACCCCAAATTTCAGATTTATATTAATTGCATATAGACTTTGCCTAAAGTTTAGGCTATCTAACATAATGTTTTGTGTTATATATGCATATATATATTAATATAATTATTTTTGTAAGTATTTTTTTAATATATGATAGATAAAAATTTAATAATTTGAAATTAAATATCTATCAATGAATTTCTTACCATTGCAAGCACAACGGAATAAAATCTTGAATTTTATATATATGTAATTTTCTTGTAATGGCAAATGAGATATATTTACTATCACAAAAATTAGGAGGGGTATGGTTGTCGTGGATGCATTAGACTGAAAAAAGAAATAATTATTTAAAAATATTCCTTCGTAATTGGCCACATTTTTTTGCTCGAAAAGACATGACCATAATAATTATAAAATGGTGCATTACAGAGGGATATGGTCTTTGCAAGATCGTGTACCATAGCATTTGAATCCCTAGCTATCTTGATAACGGATATCCTAACAAATATCATCGTTATGAGTAGTACTTCTCTTATCATACCTTTCAAGTTATGTGGGATGTCAGAGAATATTTTTATGTACTATAGATAATTATCACAATCTGTTCTTACTACCACATGTGTGATTCCCTTGGAAGCCACTTGTCTAATGTGGATTGCGATAAATTCCGCTTGTACACCAATAATGCATGGAATGAGTTCGTCTACCAACTTTTGCTAGTCTTGTCTGTTGACGTGCACTAAGATTCTAGTGCATTCCCAAAAGGATTGCAGTATGCTACATCTATTTTTATCTGCGTCCAGTATGTTATTTGAGTGGGAGTTTGCATACTGCAATCTTTATTCCTAGTGACTGTTCGATCTTTCTTCACCAAGCCACCCTAAATGTATATGACTCGCATTGACTGAGTCCCTGTATGTTCCTGGGTCTGTTGGTGTTAGTCATGTGCTGTCCGTACCACTGATTTTTATTTGCTACCTTCCGATCTTCCCTTTCCCCGACTTCACTTAATGACCTTATGCTTGCCAACATTCCTTCTATATTTGGGGGGGGGGGGGGGGTCTAATTGATAGTTCCTTCTTAGGGGCTCTAATGAACCATTCCCCCCTCTAGTGGTTGATTTTGGTTAATACTGAAGTCCACTCGTAACCTATAGGTGCACCACTATCTTTTTGGAAACTCACACTCAAATAACATATTTCGCACTTTTTCCATCTTTAGTAGCAGATTTGGCATTATGAAGATATATTCATTCCCCTCCTTCTGAGAGCTGGGTTATTTGGATACGCCTCATGTATTAGTCTTCAGATTGTAAACTTTATCTTCTCAGGAATATTGGTTGTCCATAGCCACTTACAACCTTTAGATGAGTTTGAGTTGGCCGGTGTGGTTGATGATATTAATGACAGAATGGTGCTCTTCTTCAATCTTGGCCCCATAGAATACCTCTCCACCTCCTCAAGTCCCCTTTATTGGATTTCGTTTCCTAGAAACTTTTGTTTGTTGTAATACATTTCCAAAAGGAATTTTTCAAAGAATGTGTCTTGTCTTGTATGCAGTGTCCACACATGCTTTGCCAGTAGAGCTTGGTTCATCTTTGTTGTGGAGCGCATACCCAGACCACCCATCCCATTTGAATGGCACATCATCTTCCATGATTTTCAATGTATTCCTCTCCCTTCCGGGTCTCTCGCCCATATCAGTCCCGCTATTTTTGTCCATTACTTTCGTGACCGTGTTTGGTATCCTAAAAGTTCTAAAAATATTCTATCCTAATGTAGAGAGGATATGTTTACTCAATGTGATTCGACACGTAACGGATAAATTTCTTTTCCTCCATGATGTCGTTCTGGCTACAAGCTTTTGCTGGAGTGTTCTAAACATACTCACTTTTCAGCCTTTGAAATGCATGTTGTGGCCCAGATATATCTCTTGTAGATGGTTCACTGATGCGTTTAAATTTAGCCTAACCATGTCATTTGTGTGAGCTTTCGCATTTAGGCTGACTAGGACCGGCGACTTCTGGAAATTTATTCTCTGGCCCGAGTATGGTGCAAATAGGTCGATGATCGAGGCTAACTTCCTCACACTCTACCTTGATACTTCAAAGAAGAGTATACAGTTATTTACAACAATTAGATGAAAAACCTATAGAACGTTTCTCCCAATATTGACCATTGCACACGCTTGTTGGAACTGATTTAATGCTAGCAAGGAGGAAAAGGCTTCCTGATATTAGATAAACAAGAAAGGCAACATGGGGAATTGTTGATGCAAACCTTGTGTTGGGGTGAATGGTTCTGACAGGTTCCTATTGAATTTTCTGGTATGCGTTACTAATTTTACACACTCAATAATCCATGTTACCCAACTTGGTGGGAGTCTCATCTATCTCATTACCTTCCCCAGGATATCTCACAACACTCTGTCGTAGGCTTTACTCATATGTATCTGCAGTGCAGCACCACACCCCTCTTATTTTTTTCCTATGCTCTCAATTAGTTCATGAGATATAATTGAGTTTTCTACTAAAGATCTATCCTAAACAAACGTTGCTAATTAGCCACATTTGACTTTTTGTAGTTTCGTCATTGATGATATTACGAGAAAAAACCAAATGCTTAGAGGGACGATACAAATGTCAATAAAAGCGGTGGTAGGCAATTGGAAAAAAAAGGGGCTTCTTAATAGATAGAAATTGAATTTATCATTCAATGACATTTAAATAATTAGATTAGCATAGATAAGTATTTATTTCTTTAATTCATTCATATGTTCTCCAGTAGATACACAAGGAAAATTATTGTGATTGTTAATAATAAGTATTAGAACCCAAAGATTAGCGAAAATTGACGTTGTTAGGAATAATTTTAGAAGTGTCTGAACTTATCTAAATTGCATATAACACTCTGTGTATGATCGATTGCAAACAATAATATCTTTGCACTAAGAAATCAACTTGGAACATATTCAATGTTCCATAGTTAAGGTAGAATTTTTATGCTAGGTAAATAGTAATTATTTTTTAGACGTCAATAGTAAAATTTAATAATTAGAGTGAAATTGAATAAGAAAATCTTTATCAATAAATTTCTTACCATAATAAGAGGCATAACTTAATAAAATCTAGAATTACATATGTAATTTCCTTGTAACGGAAAATGATGGATTGTACTTTTCACATCGATATGTGGGTTTTTTAAAGTATGTGGTTTATCTATTGGGACGTGGTTTTAGATGTAGGTACATAAATCTCTACCAACTAATAATTTTACTTTAAAGGAAAATAAGTAATTATAAGCGATTCGATTTTGATAATCCTTCCATAAATGTTCCACCTATAACTTTGACCATTCCACCTACTCTTTATTACCATTCATTCTCTTTGTACTTTTCTTCCTCCTATAAATATGTTTGACACATTCTAATCAATTAATCGACTTTTATCACTTTTGGTTCTAGATATCAAGAGCACCTAGGTTATGAATTTCACTGGAGAGCTATTTTAGTTCATCACTGATTGGGCTCGGTTTGCTCCATTAAAAAAGGATATGAATGGCGAAAAGTTTGATTCGAAGGTGTTGGAAAACAAGATCCGTGAAGAATTCCCCCCAGTTTTCAAGCCATATATCCAAGAAACTTGCCATCGAATATTGGTAAGTGATCATTTACTTTACCTTTTACAACTCGTTATTCAAACTTACCCATGCTATTTGGGGGAACAAGTGTAAAAAAGTCCTTTTTATTTTTAACAAATTTCAATCTTTTGTTACCTCGAGATTATTAGCATAGATAAATAAATAATGATTTCATTTATTCATTTATGTGTTCTTGGGTAGATACACAAGGAAAAATATTTTGATTGTAATGATAAGTATTAGACCTCAGAAGATTAGCAAATACTGATGCAGTTATGAATTAATAAACAAGTGTCGGAATTTTAATTCCTGAATTGCATACAATAGTAATCTGTGTATGACCGATTGCATAAAAATCTTTGCAAAATGAACTTGAAACATATTCAATGTTTCATATATAATTAAGTTAGAATTTTTATATTAGGTCGGTAGTACAATAATTAATTAGAGTGAAATTAAATATGAAAAATATTTATCAATATTTTCTTACCATAATGGGTATAACTTAATAAAATCTTGAATTACATGTGTAATTTCCTTGTAACTGAAAATGTGGGATTGAAATTATCACATGGATGATGATATGGATGATGATGTAGATGATGTAGTTAACCTTTTTTTTTCTTTTTTGTTTGTAAATATGTGGTTTACCTTCGGATTGGGTTTAGATGTACTTACATAAATCTTTGATGTGGAGAAAGAAAATAATATTATTTTTTTAATTTTAATTTTAAGGTTAACTAACATATTTACATATTTTTTATAAAATAATTAATATTTCAAAAAGGAAAATAAAAAGAACAACATAGTTTAAAAGAGGCTTCATTTTTTATAGCTATTTTCCCTTTTATGGTATAATAATTTTCTTACTATTCTTTTTTGTTGTTGTACCTTTAATCCCTACAAATGTGATATATAATTATTAATAATTTATTTTAAAATATATATTATGAACTTATAATAGTCCAAGAGTGATGGTTAATTATGTGATGGCAGAGATTTCCTCATGCCTATACAACGTATGTGGATGGAAAGTTGCCACAACGTGTACTGCTGAAAGATCGATACGATAACGTGTGGAATGTGAAGATTGGAAAGAATGAAGATCAAATATGCATTCTTGGGGGTTGGTCGACATTCGTCGAGCAAAACTTTGTGGAGACTGGAGATGTTTTTATATTTCGATACGATGGGGGTCATGTATTTTATGTGTCTATTTTAGGACTTAATTTTTGCCAAAGGAAAGGAGTTGGAAGACTTCTTTACGTGGAGGAAGAAAAAGCAGACGGTGAAGACCAACAAAATTATATGGATTTTAACAACTCGGAAACAATTCCTTCACATTATAAGTCCCGGAAACGAGCTGAAGATTCAATTGGTAAGTTTGTAACTAATTTTTTTATTTTATAAATAACCTTTTATGGCGGATTCTTCAAATTTCAAAGGAAAAAATTATTACGTATGTCATGATTAAATTTATAATTCTGAATCAATTTTTAGATTAATAACAGTCTTATTGTTTAATGACATCTGTTGGTATGCCTTGAATACTGTAATAGCCGCTTCTGCGACCCTGGCCTGGAATACAACTACATCTACAATTATGATAAGAATATAATTCCAATTCCAATTTGGACTGATGTTGATTTGGGCCGAATTGTGTTTTGTTCCAATCCCAGTTTGTTAGGGTTTAGTAGAGACAATATATAAAGTGTCTCTCTTCTCTTTATAAACATTAATTCTGTTCTGCACTTAGATAGGTAGAAATCTGGCCAATTTCTTGGCGTCTGTAACCTGCTACCTATTATAGTGAATCCGTCTCCCGTGGATGTAGCCAAATTGGTGAACCACGTAAATCTTGTGTCTTGTTATTTTCGTTCATAATTTCTGTTCTTTCTCCATTCCGCACAACAAACTGGTATCGGAGCAATTTCTTTTTCCAGCGATATCCGTAGTGGGTATATCGGATTCTGGGCTCATCAGATCGGGGCTGATCGGGGAGAAAGATGTCTGGGTTGAACGTGAAGATTGACAAGTTTACCGGGAGAAACAGTTTCAGTTTATGGCAGATCAAGATGCGAGCTTTGCTGAAACAGCAAGGTTTGTGGACTCCGCTGACGAAGGATTTCGCGAGTAGTTATGGCGATGTTGTGAGTCTGGAAGAAAAGGCACACTCGACGATTATGTTGTGTCTCGCGGACGAAATCATCACTGAGGTCTCAGATCAGGAGACTGCTGCACAACTGTGGCTGAAGTTGGAGAGTTTGTATATGACGAAATCTCTAACCAACAAGTTGCTTCTGAAACAACGCCTCTTCGGTCTCCGAATGCAGGAAGGTACGCAACTCAGAGACCATCTAGAGCAATTGAATACTTTGTTATTAGAATTGCGAAATATAGATGTGAAAATTGAAGATGAAGATACTGCTTTGATTTTGCTAGTTTCTTTACCACTTTCGTATGAGAATTTTGTTCAGTCATTTATTGTTGGTAAAGATTCTGTGTCTCTGGAGGAAGTAAGATCCTCTCTCCATAGTAGAGAGTTGCGACATAAGGCAAACAGTACAGGTACAGAAAGTCAGGCCACTGGCTTGTTTGCTAGTGACGGAAACACAAAAGGCAAGGAAACCGGCAATAAGAAGAAGGGCAAGAAGTCATCTTCAAAGGGTCCTAAGGCCAATGATGTTTGTAACTACTGTAAGGAGAAGGGGCATTGGAAAAAGGAGTGTCCAAAGAAGGCTAGTAAATCTGGGAGTACATCTGGTACTGCTGCTGTGGCTGAAGGGGATTTCAGTTCTGAAGATGATTTTGCTCTAGCTGTTACTGGGAAAAATAATCATTCTAATGCGTGGTTTCTTGATTCTGGGGCATCTTACCATGTATGCCCAAGGAGAGATTATTTCTCAACTTATGAGCAAGCTGAGGGCATCATTACTACAGCAAATGGTGTTGCGTGCAAGGTAGTTGGGATTGGTTCAATCAAGATCAGGACGTATGATGGTAGTTTCTGTACTTTGAACGATGTCAGGCATGTTCCATCGATGACAAAGAATCTGATTTCTCTTCCTACGTTGGATAGAAAGGGTTTCGTCTACTCAGGGAGTGATGGAGTTCTGTGTGTCTGCAAAGGTTCTAGGCTGGTTCTGAAAGGTGTTCTGCATGGTACCTTGTATTTTCTACAAGGTTCCACGGTTATGGATTCTGTTAATGTTGCATCTTCGGAGGTTCACCAGGATGATATGACTAAGTTATGGCATATGAGGCTTGGTCACATGGGTGAAAGAGGGATGCAGATTCTGTCGAAGTATGATCTTCTTGGTGGCCACAAGATCAAGAGCTTGGACTTCTGTGAGCATTGCGTTTTTGGGAAGCATCACCGCAGCAAGTTTCCTAAGGCGATTCATAGAACAAAGGGCACATTGGATTACATCCATTCTGATTGTTGGGGACCTTCCCGAGTTGAGTCATTGGGAGGTCACAGGTACTTTGTTTCTCTGATTGATGATTACTCAAGGATGACTTGGGTTATCATGATGAAACATAAGAGTGAAGCTTTCTCGAAGTTCAAGGAGTGGAAAGCTTTGGTGGAGAATCAGACCGGGAAGAAGATCAAGAGGCTTCGAACTGATAATGGGCTGGAATTCTGCTCGTCTGAGTTTGATCAGTTTTGTAGGGATGAAGGGATTGCTCGTCATCATACAGTCAGGAATATGCCACAGCAGAATGGCGTAGCTGAGCGGATGAATCAGACATTGCTGGTGAGAGCGAGGTGCATGCTCTCTAATGCTGGTTTGGAAACGAGATTCTGGGCAGAGGCGGCGAGTACAGCTTGTTACCTGATCAACCGCGGGCCTCACACGGGTATAGAGTGCAAAATACCTATGGAGTTGTGGTCAGGTAAAGTTGTTGATTACTCCAAGTTAAAAGTTTTTGGTTGTACATCTTATTATCATGTTAGTGATGGTAAGTTAGAGCCCCGAGCCAAGAAGGGTGTCTTTGTGGGTTATGGAGATGGAGTTAAAGGCTCCAGGATATGGTCTCCATCTGAGAAGAGGGTTATTCTGAGCAAGGACGTTGTCTTTGATGAAAATTCTTTGCTTAGATCTATGGTGAAGCCCACAGTTGTGCCAGAAACTAGTGGAGTTGATAAACAGGTGGAGCTTGAAGTCACTCAAGGTGAAAATAGATTGGAACAATTTGAGGTGAATCAAGAGCCACAGACAAAATCTGAGATACCGGAATCTCCACCACCAGATTCTCAACCATCAGGAGCTACAGTCCGCAGTTTAGCTCAGGATCGACCCAGGAGGGTTGGAGTTGGGGCGCCCAAGAGATATGGGTTTGAGGATATGGTGGGTTATGCACTACAGGTTGCTGAGAAGGTGGATACTCATGAGCCATCCACCTACAGAGAAGCTGTTTCAGGTACTGATGCTGACAAATGGCTTGCTGCAATGGGAGATGAGATGGAGTCTCTCCAGAAGAATCAGACATGGGATTTGGTTCAACAGCCTCAAGGGAGAAAGGTTATCACTTGCAAATGGGTTTTCAAGAAAAAGGAAGGGATATCACCTACAGGGGGAGTCAAGTACAAGGCTAGAGTTGTTGCTAGAGGTTTCAGTCAGAGAGAGGGAGTAGATTACAATGAGATTTTCTCACCAGTGGTCAGACACACTTCCATCAGGGTGTTGCTAGTTATAGTGACACATTGGGATTTGGAGCTTGAACAACTTGATGTGAAGACCACTTTTCTACATGGAGAGTTGGAGGAAGAGATATACATGACTCAGCCAGATGCTTTCCAAGTTCCTGGCAAGGAAAAATATGTTTGCAAGTTGAAGAAGTCCTTATATGGGCTTAAGCAGTCTCTGAGGCAGTGGTACAAGAAGTTTGACAGTTACATGATTCAGCTGGGATATACGAGGTGTGCTTATGACTGTTGTGTCTACTACAGCAGGTTGAGAGATGGGTCATTCATCTATCTGGTGCTTTATGTAGATGACATGCTGGTAGCCGCAAAGAGTAAGCACGAGGTTCAGAAGTTGAAAGGACTTCTTAGTGCTGAGTTTGAGATGAAGGATCTGGGTGCAGCTCGGAAGATACTAGGAATGGAGATTCTTAGGGATCGAAGTCAGCGGAAGCTTTTCTTGTCACAGAAAGGCTACATTCAGAAAGTGTTGGCTAGGTTTGGCATGTCTACAGCCAAGCCTATAGACACTCCTAGTGCTGCAAATATTCATCTCACCACTATGTTTGCTCCTCAGTCAGACGAGGAGAAGGAGTATATGTCTCGGGTTCCTTATGCCAGCGCGGTAGGGAGTTTGATGTATGCTATGGTTTGCACGAGGCCAGATTTAGCACAGGCAGTCAGTGTTGTGAGCTGGTTCATGGGGCAACCGGGAAAGGAACATTGGCAAGCTGTGAAGAGGATTTTCAGGTATCTTAGAGGTACGTCTGATGTGGGTCTCATTTATGGAGGTGATACCGAGTGCTTAGTTACAGGCTACTCGGATTCTGATTATGCTGGTGATGTTGACACGAGGAGATCGATGACTGGTTATGTATTCACTTTGGGAGGTTCTGTGGTTAGTTGGAAGGCGACTTTGCAACCTACAGTGACGTTGTCTACTACGGAAGCAGAGTACATGGCTTTGACAGAGGCTGCAAAGGAGGGAATATGGCTGAAAGGACTGGTTAGTGATCTTGGTCTACATCATGATTAGGCTACTGTGTATTGTGACAGTTTGAGTGCAATCTGCATAGCCAAGGATCAGGTCCATCATGAGAGGACCAAGCATATTGATGTCAGATATCATTTCCTGAGGAGTGAGAGGAGAATCAGGGTGAAGAAAGTGGGAACTTCTGACAACCCCGCTGATATGTTCACCAAACCTGTTCCACATAGCAAGTTTCAACATTGTTTGGACTTGCTGAACATCAGAGCTGATTAGGTGCTCTATGGGTAGTCCCGGGAGTGGAGGGCGAAGTCTACTCATCTGGCACTGTAATGGTGCATCTGGAGTTTTCTACTTTGAGGATTCAAGTCAAGGTGGAGATTTGTTGGTATGCCTTGAATACTGTAATAGCCGCTTCTGCGACCCTGGCCTGGAATACAACTACATCTACAATTATGATAAGAATATAATTCCAATTCCAATTTGGACTGATGTTGATTTGGGCCGAATTGTGTTTTGTTCCAATCCCAGTTTGTTAGGGTTTAGTAGAGACAATATATAAAGTGTCTCTCTTCTCTCTGTAAACATTAATTCTGTTCTGCACTTAGATAGGTAGAAATCTGGCCAATTTCTTGGCGTCTGTAACCTGCTACCTATTATAGTGAATCCGTCTCCTGTGGATGTAGCCAAATTGGTGAACCACGTAAATCTTGTGTCTTGTTATTTTCGTTCATAATTTATGTTCTTTCTCCATTCCGCACAACAACATCGAAGAACATAAATTGGGTGCATCGCATGAATAAGATGAATGAGTATTTTTGTGTTGTTATTTACATGTTTATGTATTTCCATAATGGCAAAGTCTTGGGAAAGACGGTCTTTCCATAGGCTTATGGAAAGACGGGTTTAGTTCGAATAATAAAAGGTAAAAGCTCTTAGTTGCAACATTAAAAATTTAGTATGCAACATGTAGTAGTTCTAAAATTTATAACTCGGTTCATGCAACTCGAAAATTTTATCTTAATTTCTTCTAATTTACACTTTAAACCTTGATTTTTTTCATTACTTATGGAAAGACCGTCTTTCAAGAGACGCGCTCTTCTATAATTCATCAAGTCAACTTCTTGTGTGTGTCTTAATCAACTTGGTCCTTTGTGATTGGCATGTGGTAGGTTTTGTGTGCTCAGTGAAAACAATATGCATATTTTGTTTGGAAATAGTGGCTAATATGCTCTTACTAACAATTATAACCAGTGGAGGCGTTATTATCAAAATTTATGTCTTTATTTTTTAAACGAGAGTTATTGAAACTTCAACATAAATGAATTACGTGTTAATATTTTTCTAAAAGACTGCTATCAATTTTTTCCTTTAAAAGATACCTTATAGATTTTGATTTTTTGGTCAAACTATTAAAATTGGTAGTAATTGATTTTATGGGTATTTGTTGCTAAATTTTAAAAACAAAAAGGATATAAATTTACCACTCACATAGAGAGAAATATTTATATTTTGATTAGAATAGCAAAAGAGTCAAGAATCCAACTTTTTCTTTATATTGTTAGATATGATGGATATGTTTTCAGATAAGGAGAGAACCGCAAAAGATGTTGACCATCATCTAAAAAGGAGGAGAAAACCAGTTGATCCTTTTGGTTATGATCTTTTCGCCTCTGGAAAAGTTCAATAGCCAGTAAAACCTTATTTTGTTACACGGATAATTAAACGGACATAAGATGAGCTGGTATGTAATTTTTCGACATTACCCTCTTCTATTAAATTTTCAATTATTTTGAATCAAAGTTATTCCGTACATTGGGCGGAAACCCCTTAAAAGGTTATAACTTTTGTGTTATTGACTAACATTTTTACATTAATTAATGAAATTTTTATCTTTGAGATTTAGCATTGATAACAAATCATTATTGTTCCAGTATGTTCCACCTGAAATCATTAGCTCGTTCAACCTAAATCTTCCCCAAGTTATTGTGCTACGTGACTCTGCTGGGAGGAAGTGGAGTGCGGAGTATGGTCCATCGGCATATGGACGTCGTGACTGCTATAATGGGGGCTGGAAATCTCTTTGCGATACAAACCTCAGTAAGGAAGAAGATCCATGCATCTGTAAATTTATGGAACGAAGAGAAAAAGATTATTACATACAAGTGCAAGTTGTCCGCTCAACAATTTTTGCTATGGATACCAAAGATTTAGCAGGTAAGTTTATACTTCATATTTTTATTTTATAATACTCATTGAGTATGTTTTGTGTTGCTGTTCCATATTTATGCATTTTAATATTTCTTCAAATCAACCTCTTGCGTGTGTGATATCTTGGTCCTTTTTGTTTTCCATGTGATAGGGTTTGTATGCACAGTGGTAAACATTTCCATTTTGTTCAGATAAAGTGGTAGGTATGCCCTTACTACTAATTATGATTAGCGGAGACATTTCCTCTAAAAAATTATGTCTTTTTTTTATTAAAAAAAATGAGGGCTATTGAAACTATCACTACACTTGAATATGGGTTAAACTCACATAGTGATAAATACTCAATTTTCCATGAGACCAAACAAAAAGTGATCGACTCCAACTTTTCTTATATATTGTTGAAAATGTAATGGATATTTTTTCAGATAAGGAGAAAACCCTAAAAGAGGCTAACCATCATTTAGCAAAGAGGAGAAAACCAGTTAATCCTTTTGGTTATGATCTTTTCACCTCTGGAAAAGTTCAACAGCCAGAAAATCCCTATTTTGTTACGCGCATAATTAAACGGAGACAAGATGAGTTGGTATGTTATTTTTCGACATCACCCTTTTCAATTAAAATTTTTGGTTATTTTGAATCAAAGTTATTTCGTACATTGAGCAGAAACCCTTTAAAAGGTTTCAACTTTTATTTATTGACTAACGTTTTTTCACTAATTAATGAAATTATTATCTCTAGGATTTAATAATTATAAAAATCAATATTGTTTCAGTATGTTCCACCCGAAATCATTAGCACGTTCAACCTAAATCTTCCCCAAGTTATAGTGCTACGTGACTATGCCGGGAGGAAGTGGACTGCAGAGTATGGTGCATCGGCATATGGACGTCGTGACTGCTATATTGGGGGCTGGAAATCTCTTTGCGATACAAACCTCATTAAGCAAGAAGATCTATGCATCTGTGAATTTGTTAAACGAAGAGAGACAAATATTTACATACAGGTGCAAGTTGTCCGCTCAACGGATTTTTCATAATCATATGATTGTTTCATTTACTTTTTCGGTGTTAGGATTGCTTATTTCTCAATTTCTTAGCTTATGAATTATTCTCTTTAAAATTTTACGATAACAATCTGTGTAAGGATAACAATCTGTGTATGAGACATTTTGGTGCTTTTAAAACTTATAATTTGTTGCGAGAACACTTCTATTGGCCGAAAATGGCAATTGCTATTGATAGGGTTTGTAGGAATTTTCTTGATATCCTTGGGTTGATATTTCCATGGATTTTATCCTAGGTTTGCCACGATCTCAGTCAGGTAATGATTCTATCTTTGTGGTTGTGGATAGATTTTCAAAAATGGCACACTTTATTCCTTGTAGGAAGACAGATGATGCAAAGCATGTTGCGGATCTATTTTTGAAGGAAGTAGTTCGGTTACATGAAATTCCTGCATCCATTGTTTCTGATCGCGATGTTAAATTTTTATCCTACTTTTGGAATACCTTGTGGCGCAAGTTAGGGACAAAGTTGTTGTTTTCGACTGCCAGTCATCCTCAAAATAATGGACAAACAGAAGTGACCAATCGAACCCTAGGGGCTCTCCTGCGTGCACTAGTTCAGAAGAACTTAAAGAATTGGGAAAAATGCATTCCAATTGCAGAGTTTGCTTACAATCGCACTATTCATTCTACTACTTCTTTATCTCCATTTGAAATTGTTTATGGTTTTCTACCTATTACACCTCTTGATCTACTTCCTTTGAATTTTAAACAGGTTAAAAACCTTGATGGAGAACAGAAAGCTGATTTTGTGAAGAAAATCCATGAGAAGGTGCGCATGAGAATTGAACGGACAAATGCACAGAATGCTGATAAAGCTAATCAAAGCCACCAGTTGATGAGGTTCAACGTGGGAGATTATGTTTGGGTTCATCTGCGGAAAGAGAGGTTTCCAAATGCTCGGAAATCTAAGTTGAGTCCACGTGGAGATGGTCCTTTTAGAGTGTTGGCTCGTGTGAACGACAATGCTTACAAGATTGAGTTACCAGATCATTATGGTGTTAGTGCGACCTTCAATGTTGCTGATTTATCTCCATTTACATTTGAAGACGATTCAGTTTCGAGGGCGAAACCTTTCGACCACGGAGGGAATGATGGAGATGCCAAGACGACTACCACCATAAATGAAGACATTCCACGACTTGATCAAACATTTAAAGGATATGTTCGAGATCCTCTAAGTGACATGACAGGACCTATGACTAGGTCAAGGACTAAGCTTAGAGATGCTACTTTAAATGCTTTGATTGATCGCCTTTATGATGAAGAATTGAAGAAGGAGTCACCATCGACATCTTGGATTCATTATTCAAGATTGTCGACAAACTGAAGACATCATGAAGAACACTATACTCTTTTTTCCCACTGGGTTTTTAATGAGGTAGTGTGATCACTGTAAAATAATATCATTTTGGGTTTATTGGACTGATAGCTCGGCCATGTGGGCTTTGAAGAGCTGAATTTCGAAAATACAGTCCATTAAGGTTTAGTATATTCAGTTTTATTCTGATTAGAATTATATTCGGTAAGATTAGATAAGGTAATATTCTTCAAGGTTACTTCTTGAAGAATTCAACCTGATTACCTTATATTACCATTTATTTTAGGTATTTTAGTTAGATATGGTTTTATCTTCTTAAAGCTGTCATAAGTCGATTTAGATTCCATTTGTGATTAGGGTTTGAGGCAAGATTGTAACCCTATAAAAAGGGAGGCCTTATGGACGAAAATTAGAACCTTTCATCAATCAAATATATAACCTTTTGAGTTCATACTCTTTGCTTGCGAGCTAATCCATTGTTGCTTAACCCCGAGGGCTAGTTAAGTATCAATAAACCTTGTAATCTGATCCTGAGGGCTAGTTAGAGAGCAAGTCGAAATTAGGCGTACCCCGAGGGCTAGACTCCTGAATTTCGTGCGAGATAGTGCGGGTTTGCAGATCCCTTCACTAGATCAAAGTTATTAATTCCGCAAATCATGAGTCTTCGCAAGGAGATTCATATCATTTTGTTATAACATTTTTAGTTGAATTATTTACTCATCGTTTTATAATTTGTAATCACCAATTAGTTGTCATTTCACTTATGGTAGATACCATTCCATTATTATTATTTTCCTCTTTTGGTATATGCAATCATTTCTTATCGTAGTGTAATAACTTATTACTAAATTATTATACGTGTAATCAGTGGTTCAAAGTAACAGAATTTCAGGTTTGAATAATTACATACCTTAGCTATATTATGATGCTTATTTAATTTATTTGTGATTTTAAATGATGTTCCACCAACCTATGCTTTACGCATAAGAAGAAAATTAGTAATAAAATTTCCGAAATTGAATAATATATGTTCATCTTTTCAGGAAGAGTAGCTAACTAGTGCGAGTTTAAAAATATTTTTAGATCAATGTCAGAATGAGTTAATTATGAGTAAAGTTTTCATTTAAAATTTTAGTATTTTGCTAGTAATGTTGAAAAGAAAATTAATTAATGCACCATGGATGATAACATTCATGATCTTTGGTATCCAATTCAAATGCTGCACAAATTACATGTAAATTTTAACGCCAAGAACTTGTACATTAGCAGCAAGATGAGAACATCGCAACAGGTCAACATTCATAATAAAGTCAAAATTAGTTAACAGAAAACTTGCAATACAGAACAGCATAAAATTAGTAGAAATTGGAAGATTTTTTTAGCTCGGGAAAAAGCAAATCCATGCACTACAACACAAACGGGGTTATTGGAACACTTATATAAAAATGCTCTAATAGAAAGCAGTTATAATCGATATGAATTAGGATGTGTTTTTTGAAAGTGTTCACACATATATATATATATATATATATATATATATATATATATATATATACATATAAATGGAAAATCTCTTTTGAGACTGTCTCACTATAGCAAATGGTGAGACGAGGGAACATGCTTTAATTATTAGAAACGGGGCTGAAAATGGGATCGATTTGCAATTTTTAGAAAATGAAGTTGAAATACGGTTTGTAACAAAACCGGGGTCAGAAAGCAATTGCCATTTGTTTTACAACTTTTTTTGGAATGAAAATCCCTGAAATCAAGGAATTTCAATCTTAATCAAATTCAGTCCAATCGCATCACAAATTTGAAGCATCAAAATCAGAAAATCGACGATCTGACAAAATCAATCACTGGATCGATTTAACGCAGCAAGCACTAAATTCGCGAATCGGCCGGATCTGAAAATTTTTGACATCTACGATCTGAATTTTGCGATGGAATGCAGATTTGATAGCCTCTACGATTTGTGACGTTGAAATCATTGAGGTAATATGAAATTGATTGTTTTAAATCTCAATTTCCATCAATAATAGCCACGTTTTATGGCTGAAATCTCAATTTTCATCAATAATAGCCATGTTTTATGGCTGAAATCTCAATTTTATGAAATTAACAGCTGAACTCTACAATCTAGGGTGTTGCTGTTATAAACTATGGAAAAAGAAGCAATTTAAGACAATGAAATTGTTTTGTATGGAAGAGAAAACACCGAAGATGTTCAATCTGAAAATTCAAAAAAATTACATCCAGGTTTGGTTTTGATTGCATACATACAGTTAAACACATGAAGTAACGACATGAACACATGAAGCAACGTTTTCACATTCTGATATATTTTCTGCAAGATCTGGAATTCAATTATATGCATATTCTTAATACCATTTTGATGCTTTCAAATTTGCTGGAATGTTCGAATTAATATGTAAAATATACAATGTAACTGCATGAACACATGAACTAATGTGTTATTATTCTGCTGGATAATTTGTCAATGTTTGAAATTTGGCTATATGCAATTTGTCGAGAAAAATTAGGTGTTCATAAAATTTCTAAAACGTATGAAGTAAGATGATGAATACACAATGTAACTGCATGAACACATGAAGTAATGTAATGTTATTCTGCTGGATAATTCACCAAGGTCTGGAATTTGGCTAAATGCATTTTGTTGAGAAAAGTTAGATGTTTTTAAATTTGCTAAAACGTTTGAAGTAATATGAAGAACATACAATGTAATTGCATGAACACATGAAGTAGCGTGATATTATTCTGCTGGATAGTACGCCAATGTTTGGAATTTTGCTATATGCATTTTGTTGAGAAAAATTGGATGTTTTTAATTTTGATGAAACGTATGAAGTAATACGATGAATATACGATGTAACAACATCATATTAAATGCATTTTGTTAATAAAATTTTGTGTTTTTAGATTTGTTGGAACGTATGCAGTATCGTGTTAAACTCGCAATTTAAGTGCATGATCACGTGAAGTAACATGCTCATATTATGCTAAATGGTTCGCCAAGGTATGATATTCAATTATATTCATTTTTTTAGAAGATTTTGGTGTTTTAAAATTTGCTAGAACGTATGAATTATTGTATTAAACTCACGATATAACTGCATGAACACGTGAAGTAATGTTTTCATATTACCAAAGTATGAAATTTGATTATATGCATTTTGTTAGGAAGATTTTGGTGATTTAAAATTTGCTGGAACGTAAAAAGTAATCTGTTAGACTCTCGATGTAACTGCATGAACACGTGAAGTAATATGATCATATTTTGCTAGATAATTCTTCAAGGTCTGGAAGTTGAGTTGATGCATTTTGCTAAGAATATTTTGGTAATTTAAGTTTGCTGGAATGTATGAAGTAATATGCTCAATGCACGATGTAACCGCATGAACACATGAAGTAAAGTGTTCATATTTTTGATAGATGATTCGTCACTTAGATGCATTTAGTTAAGAAGATTTTTGTATTTTAAAATTTACTGGAGCATATGAAGTATTATGTAAATGCACGATATAACTACGTGAACACATGAAGTAATGTGTTCATAATTTGCTAAATGATTTGTCAAAGCCTAGAATTTAATTAGATTCATTTTGTTCAAAAGATTTTAGTATTTGAAAGTTGTCTGGAATGTATGAAGCAATATGTTAAATGAACGATGTAACCACATGAACACGTGAATTAATGTGTATAAAAATTGTTAGGTGATTCATCAAGGACTAGGATATTTCATAAGATAAATGTTTTTATGACAAATTTGATATATGATTTTTTGTTGAAATGTATGAAACAAGATCAAATATACACGATTAAAATGTCTAAACACATGAAGTGGTTTGTTTATATGTTGGTAGTTGAATAATAAAGGTGTTGATTTTATAATGTGAATTTTGTTATAATAGAGATAGTCTCATGTGAGACACCCTAAACTTTAGGGAGAGGACTTTCTACAATTCTAACAATATTCTAGCTCCAGAGACGTATCTCTAATAATTTTACAGGAACATATCTATAATTATTTTACAAGGACCTATCACTAATGACTTTTCAGGGGTTTTTTCGTTCAATTTTTTTCTATCATTTTTCTGCCACCCTCAATCTGCAAAAAAATAATAATTTTGAAATGCAAAAAAATCAATTAAAAACCGCAGCAAAAAACTACAGCAACATTAGCAAAAAATAGCAGAATATCAATGAAAAAACATAAAACATCTACTAAATAATTGCAGCAGGAAATATAAAAAAATCAAATAAAACAGCAAAAAATTCAAATAAAAATAAAAAAAATTAAAAAAGAAAACGTCGACTTCGACTAACAATAAATCAACTGGAAATTATAAAAACATCAAGAAAACTAAATTGTAAATATTTTTTAAAAAAACTACAAACATCAACCTATATCACCCAAGCAACGATTAAAGCACTTACAAGCAACGATTTAAGCATTAATTTGTTTTCATAACACACACAAGTTATAAAATAAAGCGCCTAAAACCTACATTTGAAACACAAACAAAAAATGAAAAATGGCAACGGAAGGAAAAAGACTGTACAAAAAATCAACGATATCATCAAAAAAGCTGCAAACATCAACTCCTAACAAGCAACGATCGAAGCACTTACAAGAAACGATTGAAGTACTTACAAGTTGTACTCTCATCACCAACTTGTTTTCATAACACACACAAGGTATAAAATAAGGATCAACAACCTACATTGGAAGCACTAACAAAAGTGAAAAACATCAACATAAAGAAAAAAACAATGCAAAAAATCAACCATATCATAAAAAAAGCTACAACCATCAACCCCAATCACCTAAAAAAATCTACATGAGAGAAAAAAAATACTAAAAACATCAACAAAAAAGCTACGGTACCGCAAGAGTATAAATTACTCACTTTGAAAATCATAAAACGTCAACGATTAAAAAAACTACAAACATCAACTCCTAACACGTGAACCTCATCCAAAAAATGAAAAACATCAACATAAAAAAAAGACACTACAAACATCAACTTCTATTACCAAAATATCAACCGGAAAATGAAAAACATCAACATGAGAAAATAAGAAAAACAACAATATCAATCCATATCACCCAAAAAAAACTACAAAACATCAACTCATATCAATTAAACCTCACCCGAATAATAAAAAAACATCAGTGCAATAGAAAAAAAAAAGCTACAAACATCATGAAAAAGCTATAGTACCTCAAGAATAAAATTTCTTTAAAAAAAAGGATCTAATGGGATTTGAACCCTGGTCTCTAACCTCAAACCCTAGAGCAATAACCACTACACCAAAGACTCTTATTCAACCTAGATTCACTCAAATAATATCAAACATCAGCATGTAAATACAGAGCAAAAATTCTTCAAAAATAGAGGTCACAACAAAACTTAAACTCCGGATAACCAACATCATCAGTAATAACCACTACACCAGGACACTTCTTGATCTTGAACTCAGGCAACAAATAAATAAACCTCGACATATCTTTGAATAAAATAAAACAAAAAAGTAAACCTTAGAAGGACTCGAACTCCAAACCTCTAACATCATCAACAAGAGCAATAACCACTACACCAAAGGGCATTTATTGATCATGAACTCATTTAACTAATAAATAAACCTCAACATATCTTTGAATAAAATAAAACACGAAAGTATACCTCACCATTCATGAGTAGAAGCTCAGCCGTCTGCCACCACCACCGTTCACCAACGTCGCAGCCGTCAACGCGTGTCTGCATGTGTAGATTTATTCTTCAATGATGCACGTTGATCTCACGTGCACCATCGCCTCACCTTTGCCAGTTACTCCGCTATCGCCGTCGCTCTAGCTCTGTCGCCCAAACCTTGCTGCATCGCCTTCCCTCTAGCTCCATCATCGCTAGCAATTAATTACCGCATTTGCTAGCTAGAATTGCAGAGTTGAATCAGGAATTGCAAGGTCGCGTTGGAATTGCAGAAGAAATTGCAAAATCGCATCAGTTTTTGTGATCTTGCTGGAATTGCAGAGCCGCACCGTGAGCTCGTCCATCGCAGTGCCAGAGTCTCTATCGTGAGCTCATCGATTGCGTCGCTAGAGGAGAAGAACTGACGACGGAAATCACTTTTGAAATGGAGAACGGGGGCGGGGATGGTGGAAATTTGTCGGACACCGACGAGAAACTGAAATAAAGTGCAGATAGGCAAAAATCTGATGAAAAAATGGTGAGTTCCCGGTGTTCGGTGGTGGTTGCCGTCGTCAGGTGGCGATTTCCAAACGGGTATGGAAACAATTCGCAAATGAAAAATCCTGGATATTTTTGTGCTATATATAGTAATTTTTATAATAACACGATAGGTTCCTAAATTTATCAGCATATTAAAAAAAAGCTCACCCCAAATTTCAGATCTATATTAGTTGCATATAGACCCTGCCTAATGTTTAGGCAGCCTAGCATAAACATTTGTGTTATATATGCATATATATATATATATATATTAATATAATTATTTTTGTAAGTAGTTTTTTTAATAAATGATGGATAAAAATTTAATAATTTGAAATTAAATATCTATCAATGAATTTCATACCATTATAAGCACAACAGAATAAAATCTTGAATTTTATATATATATATATATATATATATATATGTAATTTTCTTGTAATGGAAAATGAGATATAGTTACTATCACAAAAATTAGGAGGGGTATGGTATCCGTGGATGTATTAGATTGAAAAAAGAAATAATTATTTAAAAATATTCCTTCATAATCGGCCACATTTTTTTGCTCGAAAAGACGTGACCATAATAATTATAAAATGGGGCATTACAGAGGGATATGGTCTTTGCAAGATCGTGTACCATAGCAATTGAATCCCTAGATATCTTGATAATGGATATCCTAACAAATATCATCGCTATGAGTAGTACTTCTCTTATCATACCTTTCAAGTCAGGTGGGATGTCAGAGAATTTTATGATGTACTGTAGAGAATTATCACAATCCGTTCTTACTACCACATGTGTGATTTCCTTGGCATCCACTTGTCGAATGTGGATTGCGAAAAATTCCGCTTGTACACCAATAATGCATGGAACGAGTTTGTCTGCCAACTTTGGCTAGTTATGTCTAATGAAGTGCACTAAGATTCCAGTGCATTCCCAAAAAGGCCGCAGTATGCTGCATCTATTTTTATCTCCATCCAGTATGTTATTTGAGTGTGAGTTTGCATACTGCAATCTTTATTCCTAGTGACTATTCGATCTTCCTTCACCAAGCCACCCTAAATGTATATGGGCCAAATTGGCTAAGTCCCTGTATGTTCCTGGGCATGTTGGTGTTGGTCATGCGCTATCCGTACCACTGATATTTTATTTTCTACATCCCGATCATCTCTTTCCCCGACTTCACTTAATGACCTCATGTTTGCAAACATTCCTTCTATATTTTGGGGGGGGGGGGGGGGGTTTGATTGATAATTTCTTCTTAGGTTATCTGCTGAACCATTCCTCCCTCTACTTGTTGGCTTTTGTTAATACTGAAGTCCACTCGCTATAGGTGTGCCGCACTCATTTTGGACACTCACACTCTAATAACATATGTCGCATGTTTTCCATATTTAGTAGCAGATTTGGCATTCTGAAGATATATTCATTCCCCTTCTTCTGAGAGCTGGGTTTGTTGGACACGCCTCATGTATTAGTTTTTAGATTGCAAACTTCATCTTCTCAAGAAGATTGGTTGTCCATAGCTACTTACAAACTTTAGATGAGTTTGAGTTGGCCGGTGTGGTTGATGATATTAATGACGGGATGATGCTCTTCTTTAAGTCCCACACTGCATGATACCTTGACTTAACCCTGTAAGTGCCCTATTTATCCTTCGCCCACACCTGGAAGTCTTCGCCTCCAAACCCTTGTTGTGGAATATGTATCTTCTTTATCTCATATATCTTCTCTGTGCAGAATGTATTCCTTAATAAACACACACTCCACCATTTTTTGTCATTGATTAGATCGCTGACCTTGAAGCCCAATCTAGGCAATCTGTTGGATTCAAAACGGATTGGGTTTGCTTTGTCGGGAATTCAATTTTCCTGGATATCTATCTTCTCCCCCATGAACACTTTCCATTTGATGTGTGGTTTTATCAATCCTGGCCCCATAGAATACCCCTCCACCCCCTCAAGTCCCCTTTCTTGGATTTCATTTCGTGGAAACTTTTGTTTGTTACAATACTTTTCCAAAAGGAATTTTTCAAAGAATGTGTCTTGTCTTGTATGCAGTGTCTACGCATGCTTTTCCAGTAGAGCTTGGTTCATCTTTTTTGTGGAGCGCACACCCTGAACACTCATCCCTTTTGAATAGCACATCATCTTCCATGATTTTCAATGTATTCCTCTTCCTTCCGGGTCTCTCGCCCATATTAATCCCGCCATTTTTTGTCCATTACTTTCGCGACTGTGTTTGGTATCCTAAAAGTTCTAAAAATATTCTATCCTAATGTAGAGAGGATATATTTACTCAATATGATTCGACCTGTAACTGATAGCTTTCTTTTCCTCCATGATGTCGTTCTGGCTACAAGCTTTTACTGGAGTGTTATAACATTCTCACTTTTCAGTCTTTGAAATGCATGTTGTGGCCAAGATATGTCTCTTGTAGATGGTTCACTGATGCATTTAAATTTATCCTAACCATATCATTTGTGTGAGCTTTCGCGTATTGACTAGGATTGGCGACTTCTGGAAATTTATTCTCTGGCCCGAATATGGTGCAAATAGGTCGATCATCGAGGTTAAATACCTCACACTCTCTCTTGGTACTTCAAAGAAGAGTATATAGTTATCTACAACCATTAGATGAAAGACCCATAGAACGTTTCTCCCAATATTAACCAACTCGCACGCTTTTTGGAACTGATTTAATGCTAGCAAGGAGGAAAAGGCTTCCTGATATTAGATAAATAGGAAAGGCAACATGGGGAATTGTTGTTGTAAACCTTGTGTTGGGGTGAATGGTTCCGACAGGTCCCTATTGAATTTTCAGGTATGCGTTACTATTTTTACACACTCAATAATCCATGTTACCCAACTAGGTGGGAGTCTCATCCATCTCATTACCTTCTCTAGGATATCTCACGACACTCTGTCGTAGGCTTTACTCATATGTATCTGCAGTGCAGCACCACACCCCTCTTATTTTTTTCCTATGCTCTCAATTGGTTCATGAGATATAATTGAGTTTTCTAATAAAGATCGATCCTGAAAGAACGTTGCTAATTAGCCACATTTGACTTTTTGTAGTTTCATCATTGATGATATTATGAGAAAAAGCCAAATGCTTAGAGGGGCGATACAAATGTCAATAAAAGCAGTTGGTAGGAAATTAGAAAAAAAAAGCACTTCTTAATCGATAGAAATCGAATTTATCATTCAATGACATTTAAATAATTGAATTAGCATAGATAAGTATTTATTTCTTTAATTCATTCATATGTTCTCCAGTAGATACACAAGGAAAATTATTGTGATTGTTACTAATAAGTATTAGAACTCAAAGATTAGCAAATATTGATGTTGTTAGGAATAATTTAAGAATTGTCTGAACTTATCTAAATTGCATATAACACTCTATGTATGATCGATTGCAAACAATAATATCTTTGCCCGAAGAAATGAACTTGGAACATATTCAATGTTCCATAGTTAAGGTAGAATTTTTATGCTAGGTAAATAGTAGTTATTTTTTAGACGTCAATAGTAAAATATAATAATTCGAGTGAAATTGAATAAGAAAATCTTTATCAATAAATTTCTTACCATAATAAGAGGCATAACTTAATACAATTTTGAATTACATATGTAATTTCCTCGTAACGGAAAATGAGGGATTGTACTTATCACATCGATATGTGGGCTTTTTGAAGTACGTGGTTTATCTATTGGGACGTGGTTTTAGATGTAGGTACATAAATCTCTACCAACTAATAATTTTACTTTAAAGGAAAATAAGTAATTATAAGGGATTTGATTGTGATAATCCTTCCATAAATGTTCCACCTATAACTTTGACCATTCCACCTACTCTTTATTACCATTCATTCTCTTTGTACCTTTCTTCCTCCTATAAATATGTTTGACACATTCTAATCAATTAATCGACTTTTATCACTTTTGGTTCTAGATATCAAGAGCACTCTAGGTTATGAATTTCACTGGACAGCTATTTTAGTTCATCACTGATTGGGCTCGGTTTGCTCCATTAAAAATGGATATGAATGGCGAAAAGCTTGATTCGAAGGTGTTGGAAAACAAGGTTCGTGAAGAATTCCCTCCAGTTTTCAAGCCATATATCCAAGAAACTTGCCATCGAATATTGGTAAGTGATCGTTTACTCTAACTTTTACAACTCATTATTCAAACTGTCCCATGCTATTTGGGGGAACAAGTGAAAAAAATCATTTTTATTTTTAACAAATTTCAATCTTTTGTTACCTCGAGATTATTAGCATAGATAAATAAATAATGATTTCATTTATTCATTTATGTGTTCTCGGGTATATACACAAGGAAAAATATTTTGATTGTAATAATAAGTATTAGACCTCGGAAGATTAGCAAATACTGATGCAGTTATGAATTAATAAACAAGTGTCTGAATTTTAATTCCTGAATTGCATACAATAGTAATATGTGTATGACCGATTGCATAAAAATCTTTGCGAAATGAACTTGAAACATATTCAATGTTCCATGTATAATTAAGTTAGAATTTTTATGTTAGGTCGGTAGCACAATAATTAATTAGAGTGAAATTGAATTTGAAAAATCTTTATCAATATTTTCTTACCATAATGGGTATAACTTAATAAAATCTTGAATTATATGCGTAATTTCCTTGTAACTGAAAATGTGGGATTGAAATTATCACATGGATGATGATATGGATGATGATGTAGTTAACCTTTTTTTTTTCTTTTTTGTTTGTAAATATGTGGTTTACCTTCGGATTGGGTTTAGATGTACTTAGATAAATCTTTGATGTGGAGAAAGAAAATAATATAATTTAATTTAATTTTTAATTTTAAGGTTAACTAACATATTTACATCTTTTTTATAAAATAATTAATATTTCAAAAAGGAAAATAAAAAGAACAACATAGTTTAAAAGAGGCTTCATTTTTCTATAGCTATTTTCCCTTTTATGGTATAATAATTTTCTTACTATTCTTTTTTCTTGCTGTACCTTTAATCCCCACAAATGTGATATATAATTATTAATAATTTATTTTAAAATATGTATTATGAACTTATAATAGTCCAAGAGTGATGGTTAATTATGTGATGGCAGAGATTTCCTCACACCTATACAACGTATGTGGATGGAAAGTTGCCACAACGTGTACTGCTGAAAGATCGATACGATAACGTGTGGAATGTGAAGATTGGAAAGATTGAAGATCAAATATGCATTCTTGGGGGTTGGTCGACATTCGTCGAGCAAAACTTTGTGGAGACTGGAGATGTTTTTATATTTCGATACGATGGGGGTCATGTATTTTATGTGTCTATTTTAGGACTTAATTTTTGCCAAAGGGAAGGAGCTGGAAGACTTCTTTACGTGGAGGAAGAAAAAGCAGACGGTGAAGACCAACAAAATTATATGGATTTTAACAACTCGGAAACAATTCCTTCACATTATAAGTCCCGGAAACGAGCTGAAGATTCAATTGGTAAGTTTGTAACTAATTTTTTTTATTTTATAAATAACCTTTTATGGCGGATTCTTCAAATTTCAAAGGAAAAAATTATTACGTATGTCATGATTAAATTTATAATTCTGAATCAATTTTTAGATTAATAACAGTCTTATTGTTTAATGACATCGAAGAACATAAATTGGGTGCATCGCATGAATAAGATGAATGAGTATTTTTGTGTTGTTATTTACATGTTTATGTATTTCCATAATGGCAAAGTCTTGGGAAATACGGTCTTTCCATAGGTTTATGGAAAAATGGGGTTTAATTCGAATAATAAAAGGTAAAAGCTCTTAGTTGCAACATTAAAAATTTAGTATGCAACATGTAGTAGTTATAAAATTTATAACCCGGTTCATGCAACCCGAAAATTTTATCTTAATTTCTTCTAATTTACACTTTAAACCTTGATTTTTCCATGACTTATGGAAAGACCGTCTTTCAAGAGACGCACTCTTCTATAATTCATCAAGTCAACTTCTTGTGTGTGTCTTAATCAACTTGGTCCTTTGTGATTGGCATGTGGTAGGTTTTGTGTGCTCAGTGAAAACACTATGTATATTTTGTTTGGAAATAGTGGCTAATATGCTCTTACTAACAATTATAACCAGTGGAGGCGTTATTATCAAAATTTATGTCTTTATTTTTTAAACGAGAGTTATTGAAACTTCAACATAAATGAATTACGTGTTAATATTTTTCTAAAAGACTGCTATCAATTTTTTCCTTTAAAAGATACCTTATAGATTTTGATTTTTTGGTCAAACTATTAAAATTGGTAGTAATTGATTTTATGGGTATTTGTTGCTAAATTTTAAAAACAAAAAGGATATAAATTTACCATTCACATAGAGAGAAATATTTATATTTTCATTAGAATAGCAAAAGAGTCAAGAATCCAACTTTTTCTTTATATTGTTAGATATGATGGATATGTTTTCAGATAAGGAGAGAACCGCAGAAGATGTTGACCATCATCTAAAAAGGAGGAGAAAACCAGTTGATCCTTTTGGTTATGATCTTTTCACCTCTGGAAAAGTTCAACAGCCAGTAAAACCTTATTTTGTTACACGGATAATTAAACGGACACAAGATGAGCTGGTATGTAATTTTTCGACATTACCCTTTTCTATTAAAATTTTCAATTATTTTGAATCAAAGTTATTCCGTACATTGGGCGGAAACCCTTTAAAAGGTTATAACTTTTGTGTTATTGACTAACATTTTTACATTAATTAATGAAATTTTTATCTTTGAGATTTAGCATTGATAACAAATCATTATTGTTCCAGTATGTTCCACCTGAAATCATTAGCTCGTTCAACCTAAATCTTCCCCAAGCTATAGTGCTACGTGACTCTGCTGGGAGGAAGTGGAGTGCGGAGTATGGTCCATCGGCATATGGACGTCGTGGCTGCTATATTGGGGGCTGGAAATCTCTTTGCGATACAAACCTCATTAAGGAAGAAGATCTATGCATCTGTAAATTTGTGGAGCGAAGAGAAAAAGATTATTACATACAAGTGCAAGTTGTCCGCTCAACAATTTTTGCTATGGATACCAAAGATTTAGCAGGTAAGTTTATACTTCATATTTTTATTTTATAATACTCATTGAGTATGTTTTGTGTTGCTGTTCCATGTTTATGCATTTTAATATTTCTTCAAATCAACCTCTTGCGTGTGTGATATCTTGGTCCTTTTTGTTTTCCATGTGATAGGGTTTGTATGCACAGTGGTAAGTATTTCCATTTTGTTCAGATAAAGTGGTAGGTATGCCCTTACTACTAATTATGATTAGCGGAGACATTTCCTCTAAAAAATTATGTCTTTTTTTTATTAAAAAAAATGAGGGCTATTGAAACTATCACTACACTTGAATATGGGTTAAACTCACATAGTGATAAATACTCAATTTTCCATGAGACCAAACAAAAAGTGATCGACTCCAACTTTTCTTATATATTGTTGAAAATGTAATGGATATTTTTTCAGATAAGGAGAAAACCCTAAAGGAGGCTAACCATCATTTAGCAAAGAGGAGAAAACCAGTTAATCCTTTTGGTTATGATCTATTCACCTCTGGAAAAGCTCAACAGCCAGAAAATCCCTATTTTGTTACGCGCATAATTAAACGGAGACAAGATGAGTTGGTATGTTACTTTTCGACATTACCCTTTTCAATTAAAATTTTTAGTTATTTTGAATCAAAGTTATTCCGTACATTGAGCAGAAACCCTTTAAAAGGTTTCAACTTTTATTCATTGACTAACGTTTTTTCACTAATTAATGAAATTATTATCTCTAGGATTTAATAATGATAAAAAATCAATATTGTTTCAGTATGTTCCACCCGAAATCATTAGCACGTTCAACCTAAATCTTCCCCAAGTTATAGTGCTACGTGACTATGCCGGGAGGAAGTGGACTGCAGAGTATGGTGCATCGGCATATGGACATCGTGACTGCTATATTGGGGGCTGGAAATCTCTTTGCGATACAAACCTCATTAAGGAAGAAGATCTATGCATCTGTGAATTTGTTAAACGAAGAGAGAAAAATATTTACATACAGGTGCAAGTTGTCCGCTCAACGGATTTTTCATAATCATATGATTGTTTCATTTACTTTTTCGGTGTTAGGATTGCTTATTTCTCAATTTCTTAGCTTATGAATTATTCTCTTTAAAACTTTACGATAACAATTTGTGTAAGGATTTCAGCTTTTGTTATAACATTTTTAGTTGAATTATTTACTCATCGTTTTATAATTTGTAATCACCAATTAGTTGTCATTTCACTTATGGTAGATACCATTCCATTATTATTATTTTCCTCTTTTGGTATATGCAATCATTTCTTATCGTAGTGTAATAACTTATTACTAAATTATTATACGTGTAATCAGTGGTTCAAAGTAGCAGAATTTCAGGTTTGAATAATTACATACCTTAGCTATATTATGATGCTTATTTAATTTATTTGTGATTTTAAATGATGTTTCACCAACCTATGCTTTTTACGCATAAGAAGAAAATTAGTAATAAAATTTCCGAAATTGAATAATATATGTTCATCTTTTCAGGAAGAGTAGCTAACTAGTGCGAGTTTAAAAATATTTTTAGATCAATGTCAGAATGAGTTAATTATGAGTAAAGTTTTCATTTAAAATTTTAGTATTTTGCTAGTAATGTTGAAAAGAAAATTAATTAATGCACCATGGATGATAACATTCATGATCTTTGGTATCCAATTCAAATGCTGCACAAATTACATGTAAATTTTAACGCCAAGAACTTGTACATTAGCAGCAAGATGAGAACATCGCAACAGGTCAACATTCATAATAAAGTCAAAATTAGTTAACAGAAAACTTGCAATACAGAACAGCATAAAATTAGTAGAAATTGGAAGATTTTTTTAGCTCGGGAAAAAGCAAATCCATGCACTACAACACAAACGGGGTTATTGGAACACTTATATAAAAATGCTCTAATAGAAAGCAGTTATAATCGATATGAATTAGGATGTGTTTTTTGAAAGTGTTCACACACACACACATATATATATATATATATATATATACATATGTATATATACATATGTATATATACATATGTATATATACATATGTATATATACATATGTATATATACATATGTATATATACATATGTATATATACATATGTATATATACATATGTATATATACATATGTATATATACATATGTATATATACATATGTATATATACATATGTATATATACATATGTATATATACATATGTATATATACATATGTATATATACATATATATAGAAAATCTCTTTTGAGACTGTCTCACTATAGCAAATAGTGAGACGATGGAACATGCTTTAATTATTAGAAACGGGGCTGAAAATGGGATCGATTTGCAATTTTTAAAAATTGAGGTTGAAATACGGTTTGTAACAGAACCGGGGTCAGAAAACAATTGCCATTTGTTTTACAACTTTTTTTGGAAAGAAAATCCCCGAAATCAAGGAATTTCAATCTTAATCAAATTCAGTCCAATCGCATCACAAATTTGAAGCATCAAAATCAGAAAATCGACGATCTGACAAAATCAATCACTGGATCGATTTAACGCAGCAAGCACTAAATTCGCGAATCGGCCGGATCTGCAAATTTTTGACATCTACGATCTGAATTTTGCGACGGAATACAGATTTGATAGCCTCTACGATTTGTGACGTTGAAATCATCGAGGTAATATGAAATTGATTGTTTTAAATCTCAATTTTCATCAATAATAGCCATGTTTTATGGCTGAAATCTCAATTTTATGAAATTAACAGTTGAAATCTACAATCTAGGGTGTTGCTGTTATAAACTATGGAAAAAGAAGCAATTTAAGACAATGAAATTGTTTTGTATAGAAGAGAAAACACTGAAGATGTTCAATCTGAAAATTCAAAAAAAATTACATCCAGGTTTGGTTTTGATTGCATACATACAGTTAAACACATGAAGTAACGACATGAACACATGAAGTAACGTTTTCACATTCTGATATATTTTCTGCAAGATCTGGAATTCAATTATATGCATATTCTTAATACCATTTTGATGCTTTCAAATTTGCTGGAATGTTCGAATTAATATGTAAAATATACAATGTAACTGCATGAACACATGAACTAATGTGTTATTATTCTGCTGGATAATTTGTCAATGTTTGAAATTTGGCTATATGCAATTTGTCGAGAAAAATTAGGTGTTCATAAAATTTCTAAAACGTATTAAGTAAGATGATGAATACACAATGTAACTGCATAAACACATGAAGTAATGTAATGTTATTCTGCTGGATAATTCACCAAGGTCTGGAATTTGGCTAAATGCATTTTGTTGAGAAAAGTTAGATGTTTTTAAATTTGCTAAAACGTTTGAAGTAATATGAAGAACATACAATGTAATTGCATGAACACATGAAGTAGCGTGATATTATTCTGCTGGATAGTACGCCAATGTTTGGAATTTAGCTATATGCATTTTGTTGAGAAAAATTGAGTGTTTTTAAATTTGATGAAACGTATGAAGTATTATGATGAATATACGATGTAACAGCATCATATTAAATGCATTTTGTTAATAAAATTTTGTGTTTTTAGATTTGTTGGAACGTATGCAGTATCGTGTTAAACTCGCAATTTAAGTGCATGATCACGTGAAGTAACATGCTCATATTATGCTAAATGGTTTGCCAAGGTATGATATTCAATTATATTCATTTTTTTAGAAGATTTTGGTGTTTTAAAATTTGCTGGAACGTATGAATTATTGTATTAAACTCACGATATAACTGCATGAACACGTGAAGTAATGTTTTCATATTACCAAAGTCTGAAATTTGATTATATGCATTTTGTTAGGAAGATTTTGGTGATTTAAAATTTGCTGGAACGTAAAAAGTAATCTGTTAGACTCTCGATGTAACTGCATGAACACGTGAAGTAATATGATCATATTTTGCTAGATAATTCTTCAAGGTCTAGAAGTTGAATTGATGCATTTTGCTAAGAATATTTTGGTAATTTAAGTTTGCTGGAATGTATGAAGTAATATGCTCAATGCACGATGTAACCGTATGAACACATGAAATAAAGTGTTCATATTTTGATAGATGATTCGTCACTTAGATGCATTTAGTTAAGAAGATTTTTGTATTTTAAAATTTACTGGAGCATATGAAGTATTATGTAAATGCACGATATAACTACGTGAACACATGAAGTAATGTGTTCATAATTTGCTAAATGATTCGTCAAAGCCTAGAATTTAATTAGATTCATTTTGTTCAAAAGATTTTAGTATTTGAAAGTTGTCTGGAATGTATGAAGCAATATGATAAATGAACGATGTAACCACATGAACACGTGAATTAATGTGTATAAAAATTGTTAGGTGATTCATCAAGGACTAGGATATTTCATAAGATAAATGTTTTTATGACAAATTTGATATATGATTTTTTGTTGAAATGTATGAAACAAGATCAAATATACACGATTAAAATGTCTAAACACATGAAGTGGTTTGTTTATATGTTGGTAGTTGAATAATAAAGGTGTTGATTTTATAATGTGAATTTTGTTATAATAGAGATAGTCTCATGTGAGACACCCTAAACTTTAGGGAGAGGACTTTCTACAATTCTAACAATATTCTAGCTCCAGAGACGTATCTCTAATAATTTTACAGGAACATATCTGTAATTATTTTACAAGGACCTATCACTAATGACTTTTCAGGGGTTTTTTCGTTCAATTTTTTTCTATCATTTTTCTGCCACCCTCAATTTGCAAAAAAAAACAAAAAATATTTTTAAAATGCAAAAAAATCAATTAAAAACCGCAGCAAAAAACTACAGCAACATTAGCAAAAAATAGCAGAATATCAATGAAAAAACATAAAAACATCTACTAAATAATTGCAGCAGGAAATATAAAAAAAATCAAATAAAACAGCAAAAAATTCAAATAAAAATTAAAAAAATTAAAAAAGAAAACGTCGACTTCGACTAACAATAAATCAACTGGAAATTATAAAAACATCAAGAAAACTAAATTGTAAATATTTTTTAAAAAAACTACAAACATCAACCTATATCACCCAAGCAACGATTAAAGCACTTACAAGCAACGATTTAAGCATTAATTTGTTTTCATAACACACACAAGTTATAAAATAAAGCGCCTAAAACCTACATTTGAAACACAAACAAAAAATGAAAAATGGCAACGGAAGGAAAAAGACTGTACAAAAAATCAACGATATCATCAAAAAAGCTGCAAACATCAACTCCTAACAAGCAACGATCGAAGCACTTACAAGCAACGATTGAAGTACTTACAAGTTGTACTCTCATCACCAACTTGTTTTCATAACACACACAAGGTATAAAATAAGGATCAACAACCTACATTGGAAGCACTAACAAAAGTGAAAAACATCAACATAAGGAAAAAAACACTGCAAAAAATAACCATATCATAAAAAAAGCTACAACCATCAACCCCAATCACCTAAAAAAATCTACATGAGAGAAAAAAAATACTAAAAACATCAACAAAAAAGCTACGGTACCGCAAGAGTATAAATTACTCACTTTGAAAATCATAAAATGTCAACGATTAAAAAAACTACAAACATCAACTCCTAACACGTGAACCTCATCCAAAAAATGAAAAACATCAACATAAAAAAAAGACACTACAAACATCAACTTCTATTACCAAAATATCAACCGGAAAATGAAAAACATCAACATGAGAAAATAAGAAAAACAACAATATCAATCCATATCACCCAAAAAAAACTACAAAACATCAACTCATATCAATTAAACCTCACCCAAATAATAAAAAAACATCAGTACAATAGAAAAAAAAGCTACAAACATCATGAAAAAGCTATAGTACCTCAAGAATAAAATTTCGTTTAAAAAAAGGATCTGATGGGATTTGAACCCTGGTCTCTAACCTCAAACCCTAGAGCAATAACCACTACACCAAAGACTCTTATTCAACCTAGATTCACTCAAATAATATCAAACATCAGCATGTAAATACAGAGCAAAAATTCTTCAAAAATAGAGGTCACAACAAAACTTGAACTCCGGACAACCAACATCATCAATAATAACCACTACACCAGAGGACACTTCTTGATCTTGAACTCAGGCAACAAATAAATAAACCTCGGCATATCTTTGAATAAAATAAAACAGAAAAGTAAACCTTAGAAGGACTCGAACTCCCAACCTCTAATAACATCAACAAGAGCAATAACCACTACACCAAAGGACATTTATTGAACATGAACTCATTTAACTAATAAATAAACCTCAACATATCTTTGAATAAAATAAAACACGAAAGTATACCTCACCACTCATGAGTAAAAGCTCAGCCGTCTGCCACCACCAACGTCACCGCCGTCAACGCGTGTCTGCATGTGTAGATTTATTCTTCAATGATGCACGTTGATCTCACGCGCACCATCACCTCACCTTTGCCAGTTACTCCGCTATCGCTGTCGCTCTAGCTCTGTCGCCCAAACCTTGCTGCATCGCCTTCCCTCTAGCTCCATCATCGCCAGCAATTAATTACCGCATTTGCTAGCTAGAATTGCAGAGTTGAATCAGGAATTGCAAGGTCGCGCTGGAATTGCAGAAGAAATTGCAAAGTCGCATCAGTTTTTGTGATCTTGCTGGAATTGCAGAGCCGCACCGTGAGCTCGTCCATCGCAGCGCCAGAGTCTCTGTCGTGAGCTCATCGATTGCATCGCTGGAGGAGAAGAACTGATGATGAAAATCACTTTTGAAATGGAGAACGGGGGCGGGGATGGTGGAAATTTGGCGGACACCGGCGAGAAACTAAAATAAAGTGCAGATAAGCAAAAATCTGATGAAAAAAATGGTGAGTTCCCGGTGTTCGGTGGTGGTTGCCGTCGTCAGGTGGCGATTTCCAAACGGGTATGGAAAAAATTTGCAAATGAAAAATCCTGGATATTTTTGTGCTATATATAGTAATTTTTTTAATAACACGATAGGTTTCTAAATTTATCAGCATATTAAAAAAAGCTCACCCCAAATTTCAGATCTATATTAGTTGCATATAGACCCTGCCTAATGTTTAGGCAGCCTAGCATAAAAATTTGTGTTATATATGCATATATATATAAATATTAATATAATTATTTTTGTAAGTAGTTTTTTTAATAAATGATGGATAAAAATTTAATAAATTGAAATTAAATATCTATCAATGAATTTCATACCATTATAAGGACAACAGAATAAAATCTTGAAATATATATATATATATATATATGTAATTTTCTTGTAATGGAAAATGAGATATAGTTACTATCACAAAAATTAGGAGGGGTATAGTATTCATGGATGCATAAGATTCAAAAAAGAAATAATTATTTAAAAATATTCCTTCGTAATCGGCCATATTTTTTTGCTCGAAAAAATGTGACCATAATAATTATAAAATGGGCCATTACAGAGGGATATGGTCTTTGCAAGATCGTGTACCATAGCAATTGAATCCCTAGCTATCTTGATAATGGATATCTTAACAAATATCATCGCTATGAGTAGTACTTCTCTTATCATACCTTTCAAGTCAGGTGGGAAGTCACGGAATTTTATGATGTACTGTAGAGAATTATCACAATCCGTTCTTACTACCGCATGTGTGATTTCCTTGGCATCCACTTGTCGAATGTGGATTGCGAAAACTTCCGCTTGTAAACCAATAATGCGTGGAACGAGTTTGTCTGCCAACTTTTGCTAGTTATGTCTAATGAAGTGCACTAAGATTCCAGTGCATTCCCAAAAAGACCGCAGTATGCTGCATCTATTTTTATCTCCGTCCAGTATGTTATTTGAGTGTGAGTTTGCATACTGCAATCTTTATTCCTAGTAACTATTCGATCTTCCTTCACCAAGACACCCTAAATGTATATGGGCCAAATTGGCTAAGTCCCTGCATGTTCCTGGGCATGTTGGTGTTGGTCATGCGCTATCCGTACCACTGATATTTTATTTGCTACATCCCGATCATCTCTTTCCCCGACTTCACTTAATGACCTCATGCTTGCAAACATTCCTTCTATATTTTGGGGGGGGGGGGGGTGGGGGTCTGATTGATAATTTCTTCTTAGGTTCTCTGCTGAACCATTCCTCCCTCTAGTGGTTGATTTTTGTTAATACTGAAGTCCACTCGCTATAGGTGCGCCGCACTCATTTTGGAAACTCACACTCTAATAACATATGTCGCATGTTTTCCATCTTTAGTAGCAGATTTGGCATTTTGAAGATATATTCATTCCCCTTCTTCTGAGAGCTGGGTTTGTTGGACACGCCTCATGTATTAGTTTTTAGATTGCAAACTTCATCTTCTCAAGAAGATTGGTTGTCCATAGCTACTTACAAACTTTAGATGAGTTTGAGTTGGGCGGTGTGGTTGATGATATTAATGACGGGATGATGCTCTTCTTTAAGTCCCACACTGCATGATACCTTGACTTAACCTGTGAGTGCCCTATTTATCCTTCGCCCACACCTGGAAGTCTTCGCCTCCAAACCCTTGTTGTGGAATATGTATCTTCTTTATCTCTTATATCTTCTCTGTACGGAATTTATTCCTTAATAAACACACACTCTACCATTTTTTGTCATTGATTAGATCGCTGACCATGAAGCCCAATCTAGGCAATCTGTTGGATTCAAAACGGATTGGGTTTGCTTTGTCGGGAATCCAATTTTCCTGGATATCTATCTTCTCCCCCATGAACACTTTCCATTTGATGTGTGGTTTTATCAATCCTGGCCCCATAGAATACCTCTCCACCCCCTCAAGTCCCCTTTCTTGGATTTCATTTCGTTGAAACTCTTGTTTGTTGCAATACTTTTCCAAAAGGAATTTTTCAAAGAATGTGTCTTGTCTTGTATGCAGTGTCTACGCATGCTTTTCCAGTAGAGCTTGGTTCATCTTTTTTGTGGAACGCATACCCAGAACACTCATCCCTTTTGAATAGCACATCATCTTCCATGATTTTCAATGTATTCCACTTCCTTCCGGGGATCTCGCCCATATTAATCCCGCCATTTTTTGTCCATTACTTTCGCGACTGTGTTTGGTATCCTAAAATTTCTAAAAATATTCTATCCTAATGTAGAGAGGATATATTTACTCAATATGATTCGACCTGTAACTGATATCTTTCTTTTCCTCCATGATGTCGTTCTAGCTACAAGCTTTTGCTAGAGTGTTGCAACATTCTCACTTTTCAGCCTTTGAAATGCATGTTGTGGCCTAGATATGTCTCTTGTAGATGGTTCACTGATGCATTTAAATTCATCCTAACCATATCATTTGTGTGAGCTTTCGCGTATTGACTAGGATTGGCAACTTCTGGAAATTTATTCTCTGGCCCGAATATGGTGCAAATAGGTCGATCATCGAGGTTAAATAGCTCACACTCTCTCTTGGTACTTCAAAGAAGAGTATATAGTTATCCACAACCATTAGATGAAAGACCCATAGAACGTTTCTCCCAATATTGACCACCTCGCACGCTTGTTGGAACTGATTTAATGCTAGCAAGGAGGAAAAGGCTTCCTGATATTAGATAAATCAGAAAGGCAACATGGGGAATTGTTGTTGTAAACCTTGTGTTGGGGTGAATGGTTCCGACAGGCCCCTATTGAATTTTCTGGTACACGTTACTATTTTTACACACTCAATAATCCATGTTACCCAACTTGGTGGGAGTCTCATCCATCTCATTACCTTCTCTAGGATATCTCACGACACTCTGTCGTAGGCTTTACTCATATGTATCTGCAGTGCAGCACCACACCCCTCTTATTTTTTCCTATGCTCTCAATTGGTTCATGAGATATAATTGAGTTTTCTAATAAAGATCTATCCTGAAAGAACGTTGCTAATTAGCCACATTTGACTTTTTGTAGTTTCATCATTGATGATATTATGAGAAAAAGCCAAATGCTTAGAGGGGCGATACAAATGTCAATAAAAGCAGTTGGTAGGAAATTAGAAAAAAAAAGCACTTCTTAATAGATAGAAATCGAATTTATCATTCAATGACATTTAAATAATTGAATTAGCATAGATAAGTATTTATTTCTTTAATTCATTCATATGTTCTCCAGTAGATACACAAGGAAAATTATTGTGATTGTTACTAATAAGTATTAGAACTCAAAGACTAGCAAATATTGACGTTGTTAGGAATAATTTAAGAATTGTCTGAACTTATCTAAATTGCATAAAACAGTCTATGTATGATCGATTGCAAACAATAAGATCTTTGCACGAAGAAATGAACTTGGAACATATTCAATGTTCCATAGTTAAGGTAGAATTTTTATGCTAGGTAAATAGTAGTTATTTTTTAGACGTCAATAGTAAAATATAATAATTCGAGTGAAATTGAATAAGAAAATCTTTATCAATAAATTTCTTACCATAATAAGAGGCATAACTTAATAAAATCTTGAATTACATATGTAATTTCCTTGTAACGGAAAATGAGGGATTGTACTTATCACATCGATATGTGGGCTTTTTGAAGTACGTGGTTTATCTATTGGGACGTGGTTTTAGATGTAGGTACATAAATCTCTACCAACTAATAATTTTACTTTAAAGGAAAATAAGTAATTATAAGGGATTTGATTGTGATAATCCTTCCATAAATGTTCCACCTATAACTTTGACCATTCCACCTACTCTTTATTACCATTCATTCTCTTTGTACCTTTCTTCCTCCTATAAATATGTTTGACACATTCTAATCAATTAATCGACTTTTATCACTTTTGGTTCTAGATATCAAGAGCACTCTAGGTTATGAATTTCACTGGACAGCTATTTTAGTTCATCACTGATTGGGCTCGGTTTGCTCCATTAAAAATGGATATGAATGGCGAAAAGCTTGATTCGAAGGTGTTGGAAAACAAGGTTCGTGAAGAATTCCCTCCAGTTTTCAAGCCATATATCCAAGAAACTTGCCATCGAATACTGGTAAGTGATAATTTACTCTAACTTTTACAACTCGTTATTCAAACTGTCCCATGCTATTTGGGGGACCAAGTGAAAAAAAATCATTTTTATTTTTAACAAATTTCAATCTTTTGTTACCTCGAGATTATTAGCATAGATAAATAAATAATGATTTCATTTATTCATTTATGTGTTCTCGGGTAGATACACAAGGAAAAATATTTTGATTGTAATAATAAGTATTAGACCTCGGAAGATTAGCAAATACTGATGCAGTTATGAATTAATAAACAAGTGTCTGAATTTTAATTCCTGAATTGCATACAATAGTAATATGTGTATGACCAATTGCATAAAAATCTTTGCGAAATGAACTTGAAACATATTCAATGTTCCATGTATAATTAAGTTAGAATTTTTATATTAGGTCGGTAGCACAATAATTAATTAGAGTGAAATTGAATTTGAAAAATCTTTATCAATATTTTCTTACCATAATGGGTATAACTTAATAAAATCTTGAATTATATGCGTAATTTCCTTGTAACTGAAAATGTGGGATTGAAATTATCACATGGATGATGATATGGATGATGATGTAGTTAACCTTTTTTTTTCTTTTTTGTTTGTAAATATGTGGTTTACCTTCGGATTGGGTTTAGATGTACTTACATAAATCTTTGATGTGGAGAAAGAAAATAATATAATTTAATTTAATTTTTAATTTTAAGGTTAACTAACATATTTACATCTTTTTTATAAAATAATTAATATTTCAAAAAGGAAAATAAAAAGAACAACATAGTTTAAAAGAGGCTTCATTTTTCTATAGCTATTTTCCCTTTTATGGTATAATAATTTTCTTACTATTCTTTTTTCTTGCTGTACCTTTAATCCCCACAAATGTGATATATAATTATTAATAATTTATTTTGAAATATGTATTATGAACTTATAATAGTCCAAGAGTGATGGTTAATTATGTGATGGCAGAGATTTCCTCACACCTATACAACGTATGTGGATGGAAAGTTGCCACAACGTGTACTGCTGAAAGATCGATACGATAACGTGTGGAATGTGAAGATTGGAAAGATTGAAGATCAAATATGCATTCTTGGGGGTTGGTCGACATTCGTCGAGCAAAACTTTGTGGAGACTGGAGATGTTTTTATATTTCGATACGATGGGGGTCATGTATTTTATGTGTCTATTTTAGGACTTAATTTTTGCCAAAGGGAAGGAGCTGGAAGACTTCTTTACGTGGAGGAAGAAAAAGCAGACGGTGAAGACCAACAAAATTATATGGATTTTAACAACTCGGAAACAATTCCTTCACATTATAAGTCCCGGAAACGAGCTGAAGATTCAATTGGTAAGTTTGTAACTAATTTTTTTTATTTTATAAATAACCTTTTATGGCGGATTCTTCAAATTTCAAAGGAAAAAATTATTACGTATGTCATGATTAAATTTATAATTCTTAATCAATTTTTAGATTAATAACAGTCTTATTGTTTAATGACATCGAAGAACATAAATTGGGTGCATCGCATGAATAAGATGAATGAGTATTTTTGTGTTGTTATTTACATGTTTATGTATTTCCATAATGGCAAAGTCTTGGGAAATACGGTCTTTCCATAGGTTTATGGAAAAATGGGGTTTAATTCGAATAATAAAAGGTAAAAGCTCTTAGTTGCAACATTAAAAATTTAGTATGCAACATGTAGTAGTTATAAAATTTATAACCCGGTTCATGCAACCCGAAAATTTTATCTTAATTTCTTCTAATTTACACTTTAAACCTTGATTTTTCCATGACTTATGGAAAGACCGTCTTTCAAGAGACGCACTCTTCTATAATTCATCAAGTCAACTTCTTGTGTGTGTCTTAATCAACTTGGTCCTTTGTGATTGGCATGTGGTAGGTTTTGTGTGCTCAGTGAAAACACTATGTATATTTTGTTTGGAAATAGTGGCTAATATGCTCTTACTAACAATTATAACCAGTGGAGGCGTTATTATCAAAATTTATGTCTTTATTTTTTAAACGAGAGTTATTGAAACTTCAACATAAATGAATTACGTGTTAATATTTTTCTAAAAGACTGCTATCAATTTTTTCCTTTAAAAGATACCTTATAGATTTTGATTTTTTGGTCAAACTATTAAAATTGGTAGTAATTGATTTTATGGGTATTTGTTGCTAAATTTTAAAAACAAAAAGGATATAAATTTACCATTCACATAGAGAGAAATATTTATATTTTCATTAGAATAGCAAAAGAGTCAAGAATCCAACTTTTTCTTTATATTGTTAGATATGATGGATATGTTTTCAGATAAGGAGAGAACCGCAGAAGATGTTGACCATCATCTAAAAAGGAGGAGAAAACCAGTTGATCCTTTTGGTTATGATCTTTTCACCTCTGGAAAAGTTCAACAGCCAGTAAAACCTTATTTTGTTACACGGATAATTAAACGGACACAAGATGAGCTGGTATGTAATTTTTCGACATTACCCTTTTCTATTAAAATTTTCAATTATTTTGAATCAAAGTTATTCCGTACATTGGGCGGAAACCCTTTAAAAGGTTATAACTTTTGTGTTATTGACTAACATTTTTACATTAATTAATGAAATTTTTATCTTTGAGATTTAGCATTGATAACAAATCATTATTGTTCCAGTATGTTCCACCTGAAATCATTAGCTCGTTCAACCTAAATCTTCCCCAAGCTATAGTGCTACGTGACTCTGCTGGGAGGAAGTGGAGTGCGGAGTATGGTCCATCGGCATATGGACGTCGTGGCTGCTATATTGGGGGCTGGAAATCTCTTTGCGATACAAACCTCATTAAGGAAGAAGATCTATGCATCTGTAAATTTGTGGAGCGAAGAGAAAAAGATTATTACATACAAGTGCAAGTTGTCCGCTCAACAATTTTTGCTATGGATACCAAAGATTTAGCAGGTAAGTTTATACTTCATATTTTTATTTTATAATACTCATTGAGTATGTTTTGTGTTGCTGTTCCATGTTTATGCATTTTAATATTTCTTCAAATCAACCTCTTGCGTGTGTGATATCTTGGTCCTTTTTGTTTTCCATGTGATAGGGTTTGTATGCACAGTGGTAAGTATTTCCATTTTGTTCAGATAAAGTGGTAGGTATGCCCTTACTACTAATTATGATTAGCGGAGACATTTCCTCTAAAAAATTATGTCTTTTTTTTATTAAAAAAAATGAGGGCTATTGAAACTATCACTACACTTGAATATGGGTTAAACTCACATAGTGATAAATACTCAATTTTCCATGAGACCAAACAAAAAGTGATCGACTCCAACTTTTCTTATATATTGTTGAAAATGTAATGGATATTTTTTCAGATAAGGAGAAAACCCTAAAGGAGGCTAACCATCATTTAGCAAAGAGGAGAAAACCAGTTAATCCTTTTGGTTATGATCTATTCACCTCTGGAAAAGCTCAACAGCCAGAAAATCCCTATTTTGTTACGCGCATAATTAAACGGAGACAAGATGAGTTGGTATGTTACTTTTCGACATTACCCTTTTCAATTAAAATTTTTAGTTATTTTGAATCAAAGTTATTCCGTACATTGAGCAGAAACCCTTTAAAAGGTTTCAACTTTTATTCATTGACTAACGTTTTTTCACTAATTAATGAAATTATTATCTCTAGGATTTAATAATGATAAAAAATCAATATTGTTTCAGTATGTTCCACCCGAAATCATTAGCACGTTCAACCTAAATCTTCCCCAAGTTATAGTGCTACGTGACTATGCCGGGAGGAAGTGGACTGCAGAGTATGGTGCATCGGCATATGGACATCGTGACTGCTATATTGGGGGCTGGAAATCTCTTTGCGATACAAACCTCATTAAGGAAGAAGATCTATGCATCTGTGAATTTGTTAAACGAAGAGAGAAAAATATTTACATACAGGTGCAAGTTGTCCGCTCAACGGATTTTTCATAATCATATGATTGTTTCATTTACTTTTTCGGTGTTAGGATTGCTTATTTCTCAATTTCTTAGCTTATGAATTATTCTCTTTAAAACTTTACGATAACAATCTGTGTAAGGATTTCAGCTTTTGTTATAACATTTTTAGTTGAATTATTTACTCATCGTTTTATAATTTGTAATCACCAATTAGTTGTCATTTCACTTATGGTAGATACCATTCCATTATTATTATTTTCCTCTTTTGGTATATGCAATCATTTCTTATCGTAGTGTAATAACTTATTACTAAATTATTATACGTGTAATCAGTGGTTCAAAGTAGCAGAATTTCAGGTTTGAATAATTACATACCTTAGCTATATTATGATGCTTATTTAATTTATTTGTGATTTTAAATGATGTTTCACCAACCTATGCTTTTTACGCATAAGAAGAAAATTAGTAATAAAATTTCCGAAATTGAATAATATATGTTCATCTTTTCAGGAAGAGTAGCTAACTAGTGCGAGTTTAAAAATATTTTTAGATCAATGTCAGAATGAGTTAATTATGAGTAAAGTTTTCATTTAAAATTTTAGTATTTTGCTAGTAATGTTGAAAAGAAAATTAATTAATGCTCCATGGATGATAACATTCATGATCTTTGGTATCCAATTCAAATGCTGCACAAATTACATGTAAATTTTAACGCCAAGAACTTGTACATTAGCAGCAAGATGAGAACATCGCAACAGGTCAACATTCAAAATAAAGTCAAAATTAGTTAACAGAAAACTTGCAATACAGAACAGCATAAAATTAGTAGAAATTGGAAGATTTTTTTAGCTCGGGAAAAAGCAAATCCATGCACTACAACACAAACGGGGTTATTGGAACACTTATATAAAAATGCTCTAATAGAAAGCAGTTATAATCGATATGAATTAGGATGTGTTTTTTGAAAGTGTTCACACACATATATATACATATATATATATATATATACATATATATATAGAAAATCTCTTTTGAGACCGTCTCACTATAGCAAATGGTGAGACGAGGGAACATGCTTTAATTATTAGAAACGGGGCTGAAAATGGGATCGATTTGCAATTTTTAAAAAATGAGGTTGAAATACGGTTTGTAACAGAACCGGGGTCAGAAAGCAATTGCCAATTGTTTTACAACTTTTTTTGGAAAGAAAATCCCTGAAATCAAGGAATTTCAATCTTAATCAAATTCAGTCCAATCGCATCACAAATTTGAAGCATCAAAATCAGAAAATCGACGATCTGACAAAATCAATCACTGGATCGATTTAACGCAGCAAGCACTAAATTCGCGAATCGGCTGGATCTGCAAATTTTTGACATCTACGATCTGAATTTTGTGACGGAATACAGATTTGATAGCCTCTACGATTTGTGACGTTGAAATCATCGAGGTAATATGAAATTGATTGTTTTAAATCTCAATTTTCATCAATAATAGCCATGTTTTATGGCTGAAATCTCAAATTTATGAAATTAACAGTTGAAATCTACAATCTAGGGTGTTGCTGTTGTAAACTATGGAAAAAGAAGCAATTAAAGACAATGAAATTGTTTTGTATAGAAGAGAAAACACCGAAGATGTTCAATCTGAAAATTCAAAAAAAATTACATCCAGGTTTGGTTTTGATTGCATACATACAGTTAAACACATGAAGTAATGACATGAACACATGAAGTAACATTTTCACATTCTGATATATTTTCTGCAAGATCTGGAATTCAATTATATGCATATTCTTAATACCATTTTGATGCTTTCAAATTTGCTGGAATGTTCGAATTAATATGTAAAATATACAATGTAACTGCATGAACACATGAACTAATGTGTTATTATTCTGCTGGATAATTTGTCAATGTTTGAAATTTGGCTATATGCAATTTGTCGAGAAAAATTAGGTGTTCATAAAATTTCTAAAACGTATTAAGTAAGATGATGAATACACAATGTAACTGCATAAACACATGAAGTAATGTAATGTTATTCTGCTGGATAATTCACCAAGGTCTGGAATTTGGCTAAATGCATTTTGTTGAGAAAAGTTAGATGTTTTTAAATTTGCTAAAACGTTTGAAGTAATATGAAGAACATACAATGTAATTGCATGAACACATGAAGTAGCGTGATATTATTCTGCTGGATAGTACGCCAATGTTTGGAATTTAGCTATATGCATTTTGTTGAGAAAAATTGGATGTTTTTAAATTTGATGAAACGTATGAAATAATATGATGAATATACGATGTAACAGCATCATATTAATTGCATTTTGTTAATAAAATTTTGTGTTTTTAGATTTGTTGGAACGTATGCAGTATCGTGTTAAACTCGCAATTTAAGTGCACGATCACGTGAAGTAACATGCTCATATTATGCTAAATGGTTCGCCAAGGTATGATATTCAATTATATTCATTTTTTTAGAAGGTTTTGGTGTTTTAAAATTTGCTGGAACGTATGAATTATTGTATTAAACTCACGATATAACTGAATGAACACGTGAAGTAATGTTTTCATATTACCAAAGTCTGAAATTTGATTATATGCATTTTGTTAGGAAGATTTTGGTGATTTAAAATTTGCTGGAACGTAAAAAGTAATCTGTTAGACTCTCGATGTAACTGCATGAACACGTGAAGTAATATGATCATATTTTGCTAGATAATTCTTCAAGGTCTAGAAGTTGAATTGATGCATTTTGCTAAGAATATTTTGGTAATTTAAGTTTGCTGGAATGTATGAAGTAATATGCTCAATGCACGATGTAACCGTATGAACACATGAAGTAAAGTGTTCATATTTTGATAGATGATTCGTCACTTAGATGCATTTAGTTAAGAAGATTTTTGTATTTTAAAATTTACTGGAGCATATGAAGTATTATGTAAATGCACGATATAACTACGTGAACACATGAAGTAATGTGTTCATAATTTGCTAAATGATTCGTCAAAGCCTAGAATTTAATTAGATTCATTTTGTTCAAAAGATTTTAGTATTTGAAAGTTGTCTGGAATGTATGAAGCAATATGATAAATGAACGATGTAACCACATGAACACGTGAATTAATGTGTATAAAAATTGTTAGGTGATTCATCAAGGACTAGGATATTTCATAAGATAAATGTTTTTATGACAAATTTGATATATGATTTTTTGTTGAAATGTATGAAACAAGATCAAATATACACGATTAAAATGTCTAAACACATGAAGTGGTTTGTTTATATGTTGGTAGTTGAATAATAAAGGTGTTGATTTTATAATGTGAATTTTGTTATAATAGAGATAGTCTCATGTGAGACACCCTAAACTTTAGGGAGAGGACTTTCTACAATTCTAACAATATTCTAGCTCCAGAGACGTATCTCTAATAATTTTACAGGAACATATCTGTAATTATTTTACAAGGACCTATCACTAATGACTTTTCAGGGGTTTTTTCGTTCAATTTTTTTCTATCATTTTTCTGCCACCCTCAATTTGCAAAAAAAAACAAAAAATATTTTTAAAATGCAAAAAAATCAATTAAAAACCGCAGCAAAAAACTACAGCAACATTAGCAAAAAATAGCAGAATATCAATGAAAAAACATAAAAACATCTACTAAATAATTGCAGCAGGAAATATAAAAAAAAATCAAATAAAACAGCAAAAAATTCAAATAAAAATAAAAAAAATTAAAAAAGAAAACGTCGATTTCGACTAACAATAAATCAACTGGAAATTATAAAAACATCAAGAAAACTAAATTGTAAATATTTTTTAAAAAAACTACAAACATCAACCTATATCACCCAAGCAACGATTAAAGCACTTACAAGCAACGATTTAAGCATTAATTTGTTTTCATAACACACACAAGTTATAAAATAAAGCGCCTAAAACCTACATTTGAAACACAAACAAAAAATGAAAAATGGCAACGGAAGGAAAAAGATTGTACAAAAAATCAACGATATCATCAAAAAAGCTGCAAACATCAACTCCTAACAAGCAACGATCGAAGCACTTACAAGCAACGATTGAAGTACTTACAAGTTGTACTCTCATCACCAACTTGTTTTCATAACACACACAAGGTATAAAATAAGGATCAACAACCTACATTGGAAGCACTAACAAAAGTGAAAAACATCAACATAAGGAAAAAAACACTGCAAAAAATCAACCATATCATAAAAAAAGCTACAACCATCAACCCCAATCACCTAAAAAAATCTACATGAGAGAAAAAAAATACTAAAAACATCAACAAAAAAGCTACGGTACCGCTAGAGTATAAATTACTCACTTTGAAAATCATAAAATGTCAACGATTAAAAAAACTACAAACATCAACTCCTAACACGTGAAGCTCATCCAAAAAATGAAAAACACCATCATAAAAAATAAGACACTACAAACATCAACTTTTATTACCAAAATATCAACCGGAAAATGAAAAACATCAACATGAGAAAATAAGAAAAACAACAATATCAATCCATATCACCTAAAAAAAAACTACAAAACATCAACTCATATCAAATAAACCTCACCCAAATAATAAAAAACATCAGTACAATAGAAAAAAAAAGCTACAAACATCATGAAAAAGCTATAGTACCTCAAGAATAAAATTTCTTTAAAAAAAAGGATCTGATGGGATTTGAACCCTGGTCTCTAACCTCAAACCCTAGAGCAATAACCACTACACCAAAGACTCTTATTCAACCTAGATTCACTCAAATAATATCAAACATCAGCATGTAAATACAGAGCAAAAATTCTTCAAAAATAGAGGTCACAACAAAATTTGAACTCCGGACAACCAACATCATCAGTAATAACCACTACACCAGAGGACACTTCTTGATCTTGAACTCAGGCAACAAATAAATAAACCTCGGCATATCTTTGAATAAAATAAAACAGAAAAGTAAACCTTAGAAGGACTCGAACTCCCAACCTCTAATAACATCAACAAGAGTAATAACCACTACAGCAATGGACATTTATTGATCATGAACTCATTTAACTAATAAATAAACCTCAACATATCTTTGAATAAAATAAAACACGAAAGTATACCTCACCACTCATGAGTAAAAGCTCAGCCGTCTGCCACCACCAACGTCGCCGCCGTCAACGCGTGTCTGCATGTGCAGATTTATTCTTCAATGATGCACGTTGATCTCACGCGCACCATCGCCTCACCTTTGCTAGTTACTCCGCTATCGCTGTCGCTCTAGCTCTGTCGCCCAAACCTTGCTGCATCGCCTTCCCTCTAGCTCCATCATCGCCAGCAATTAATTACCGCATTTGCTAGCTAGAATTGCAGAGTTGAATCAGGAATTGCAAGGTCGCACTGGAATTGCAGAAGAATTTGCAAAGTCTCATCAGTTTTTGTGATCTTGCTGGAATTGCAGAGCCGCACCGTGAGCTCGTCCATCGCAGCGCCAGAGTCTCTGTCGTGAGCTCATCGATTGCGTCGCTGGAGGAGAAGAACTGATGACGAAAATCACTTTTGAAATGGAGAACGGGGGCGGGGATGCTGGAAATTTGGCGGACACCGGCGAGAAACTAAAATAAAGTGCAGATAAGCAAAAATCTGATGAAAAAATGGTGAGTTCCCGGTGTTCGGTGGTGGTTGCCATCGTCAGGTAGCGATTTCCAAACGGGTATGGAAAAAATTTGCAAATGAAAAATCCTGGATATTTTTGTGCTATATATAGTAATTTTTTTAATAACACGATAGGTTCCTAAATTTATCAGCATATTAAAAAAAGCTCACCCCAAATTTCAGATCTATATTAGTTGCATATAGACCCTGCCTAATGTTTAGGCAGCCTAGCATAAAAATTTGTGTTATATATGCATATATATATATATATATATATTAATATAATTATTTTTGTAAGTAGTTTTTTTAATAAATGATGGATAAAAATTTAATAATTTGAAATTAAATATCTATCAATGAATTTCATACCATTATAAGGACAACAGAATAAAATCTTGAAATATATATATATATATATATATATATATATATGTAATTTTCTTGTAATGGAAAATGAGATATAGTTACTATCACAAAAATTAGGAGGGGTATAGTATTCGTGGATGCATAAGATTCAAAAAAGAAATAATTATTTAAAAATATTCCTTCGTAATCGGCCATATTTTTTTGCTCGAAAAAATGTGACCATAATAATTATAAAATGGGCCATTACAGAGGGATATGGTCTTTGCAAGATCGTGTACCATAGCAATTGAATCCCTAGCTATCTTGATAATGGATATCTTAACAAATATCATCGCTATGAGTAGTACTTCTCTTATCATACCTTTCAAGTCAGGTGGGAAGTCACAGAATTTTATGATGTACTGTAGAGAATTATCACAATCCGTTCTTACTACCGCATGTGTGATTTCCTTGGCATCCACTTGTCGAATGTGGATTGCGAAAACTTCCGCTTGTAAACCAATAATGCGTGGAACGAGTTTGTCTGCCAACTTTTGCTAGTTATGTCTAATGAAGTGCACTAAGATTCCAGTGCATTCCCAAAAAGACCGCAGTATGCTGCATCTATTTTTATCTCCGTCCAGTATGTTATTTGAGTGTGAGTTTGCATACTGCAATCTTTATTCCTAGTAACTATTCGATCTTCCTTCACCAAGACACCCTAAATGTATATGGGCCAAATTGGCTAAGTCCCTGCATGTTCCTGGGCATGTTGGTGTTGGTCATGCGCTATCCGTACCACTGATATTTTATTTGCTACATCCCGATCATCTCTTTCCCCGACTTCACTTAATGACCTCATGCTTGCAAACATTCCTTCTATATTTTGGGGGGGGGGGGTGGGGGTCTGATTGATAATTTCTTCTTAGGTTCTCTGCTGAACCATTCCTCCCTCTAGTGGTTGATTTTTGTTAATACTGAAGTCCACTCGCTATAGGTGCGCCGCTCTCATTTTGGAAACTCACACTCTAATAACATATGTCGCATGTTTTCCATCTTTAGTAGCAGATTTGGCATTTTGAAGATATATTCATTCCCCTTCTTCTGAGAGCTGGGTTTGTTGGACACGCCTCATGTATTAGTTTTTAGATTGCAAACTTCATCTTCTCAAGAAGATTGGTTGTCCATAGCTACTTACAAACTTTAGATGAGTTTGAGTTGGGCGGTGTGGTTGATGATATTAATGACGGGATGATGCTTTTCTTTAAGTCCCACACTGCATGATACCTTGACTTAACCTGTGAGTGCCCTATTTATCCTTCGCCCACACCTGGAAGTCTTCGCCTCCAAACCCTTGTTGTGGAATATGTATCTTCTTTATCTCTTATATCTTCTCTGTACGGAATTTATTCCTTAATAAACACACACTCTACCATTTTTTGTCATTGATTAGATCGCTGACCATGAAGCCCAATCTAGGCAATCTGTTGGATTCAAAACGGATTGGGTTTGCTTTGTCGGGAATCCAATTTTCCTGGATATCTATCTTCTCCCCCATGAACACTTTCCATTTGATGTGTGGTTTTATCAATCCTGGCCCCATAGAATACCTCTCCACCCCCTCAAGTCCCCTTTCTTGGATTTCATTTCGTTGAAACTCTTGTTTGTTGCAATACTTTTCCAAAAGGAATTTTTCAAAGAATGTGTCTTGTCTTGTATGCAGTGTCTACGCATGCTTTTCCAGTAGAGCTTGGTTCATCTTTTTTGTGGAACGCATACCCAGAACACTCATCCCTTTTGAATAGCACATCATCTTCCATGATTTTCAATGTATTCCACTTCCTTCCGGGGATCTCGCCCATATTAATCCCGCCATTTTTTGTCCATTACTTTCGCGACTGTGTTTGGTATCCTAAAATTTCTAAAAATATTCTATCCTAATGTAGAGAGGATATATTTACTCAATATGATTCGACCTGTAACTGATATCTTTCTTTTCCTCCATGATGTCGTTCTAGCTACAAGCTTTTGCTAGAGTGTTACAACATTCTCACTTTTCAGCCTTTGAAATGCATGTTGTGGCCTAGATATGTCTCTTGTAGATGGTTCACTGATGCATTTAAATTCATCCTAACCATATCATTTGTGTGAGCTTTCGCGTATTGACTAGGATTGGCAACTTCTGGAAATTTATTCTCTGGCCCGAATATGGTGCAAATAGGTCGATCATCGAGGTTAAATAGCTCACACTCTCTCTTGGTACTTCAAAGAAGAGTATATAGTTATCCACAACCATTAGATGAAAGACCCATAGAACGTTTCTCCCAATATTGACCACCTCGCACGCTTGTTGGAACTGATTTAATGCTAGCAAGGATGAAAAGGCTTCCTGATATTAGATAAATCAGAAAGGCAACATGGGGAATTGTTGTTGTAAACCTTGTGTTGGGGTGAATGGTTCCGACAGGCCCCTATTGAATTTTCTGGTACACGTTACTATTTTTACACACTCAATAATCCATGTTACCCAACTTGGTGGGAGTCTCATCCATCTCATTACCTTCTCTAGGATATCTCACGACACTCTGTCGTAGGCTTTACTCATATGTATCTGCAGTGCAGCACCACACCCCTCTTATTTTTTCCTATGCTCTCAATTGGTTCATGAGATATAATTGAGTTTTCTAATAAAGATCTATCCTGAAAGAACGTTGCTAATTAGCCACATTTGACTTTTTGTAGTTTCATCATTGATGATATTATGAGAAAAAGCCAAATGCTTAGAGGGGCGATACAAATGTCAATAAAAGCAGTTGGTAGGAAATTAGAAAAAAAAAGCACTTCTTAATAGATAGAAATCGAATTTATCATTCAATGACATTTAAATAATTGAATTAGCATAGATAAGTATTTATTTCTTTAATTCATTCATATGTTCTCCAGTAGATACACAAGGAAAATTATTGTGATTGTTACTAATAAGTATTAGAACTCAAAGACTAGCAAATATTGACGTTGTTAGGAATAATTTAAGAATTGTCTGAACTTATCTAAATTGCATAAAACAGTCTATGTATGATCGATTGCAAACAATAAGATCTTTGCACGAAGAAATGAACTTGGAACATATTCAATGTTCCATAGTTAAGGTAGAATTTTTATGCTAGGTAAATAGTAGTTATTTTTTAGACGTCAATAGTAAAATATAATAATTCGAGTGAAATTGAATAAGAAAATCTTTATCAATAAATTTCTTACCATAATAAGAGGCATAACTTAATAAAATCTTGAATTACATATGTAATTTCCTTGTAACGGAAAATGAGGGATTGTACTTATCACATCGATATGTGGGCTTTTTGAAGTACGTGGTTTATCTATTGGGACGTGGTTTTAGATGTAGGTACATAAATCTCTACCAACTAATAATTTTACTTTAAAGGAAAATAAGTAATTATAAGGGATTTGATTGTGATAATCCTTCCATAAATGTTCCACCTATAACTTTGACCATTCCACCTACTCTTTATTACCATTCATTCTCTTTGTACCTTTCTTCCTCCTATAAATATGTTTGACACATTCTAATCAATTAATCGACTTTTATCACTTTTGGTTCTAGATATCAAGAGCACTCTAGGTTATGAATTTCACTGGACAGCTATTTTAGTTCATCACTGATTGGGCTCGGTTTGCTCCATTAAAAATGGATATGAATGGCGAAAAGCTTGATTCGAAGGTGTTGGAAAACAAGGTTCGTGAAGAATTCCCTCCAGTTTTCAAGCCATATATCCAAGAAACTTGCCATCGAATACTGGTAAGTGATAATTTACTCTAACTTTTACAACTCGTTATTCAAACTGTCCCATGCTATTTGGGGGACCAAGTGAAAAAAAATCATTTTTATTTTTAACAAATTTCAATCTTTTGTTACCTCGAGATTATTAGCATAGATAAATAAATAATGATTTCATTTATTCATTTATGTGTTCTCGGGTAGATACACAAGGAAAAATATTTTGATTGTAATAATAAGTATTAGACCTCGGAAGATTAGCAAATACTGATGCAGTTATGAATTAATAAACAAGTGTCTGAATTTTAATTCCTGAATTGCATACAATAGTAATATGTGTATGACCGATTGCATAAAAATCTTTGCGAAATGAACTTGAAACATATTCAATGTTCCATGTATAATTAAGTTAGAATTTTTATATTAGGTCGGTAGCACAATAATTAATTAGAGTGAAATTGAATTTGAAAAATCTTTATCAATATTTTCTTACCATAATGGGTATAACTTAATAAAATCTTGAATTATATGCGTAATTTCCTTGTAACTGAAAATGTGGGATTGAAATTATCACATGGATGATGATATGGATGATGATGTAGTTAACCTTTTTTTTTCTTTTTTGTTTGTAAATATGTGGTTTACCTTCGGATTGGGTTTAGATGTACTTACATAAATCTTTGATGTGGAGAAAGAAAATAATATAATTTAATTTAATTTTTAATTTTAAGGTTAACTAACATATTTACATCTTTTTTATAAAATAATTAATATTTCAAAAAGGAAAATAAAAAGAACAACATAGTTTAAAAGAGGCTTCATTTTTCTATAGCTATTTTCCCTTTTATGGTATAATAATTTTCTTACTATTCTTTTTTCTTGCTGTACCTTTAATCCCCACAAATGTGATATATAATTATTAATAATTTATTTTGAAATATGTATTATGAACTTATAATAGTCCAAGAGTGATGGTTAATTATGTGATGGCAGAGATTTCCTCACACCTATACAACGTATGTGGATGGAAAGTTGCCACAACGTGTACTGCTGAAAGATCGATACGATAACGTGTGGAATGTGAAGATTGGAAAGATTGAAGATCAAATATGCATTCTTGGGGGTTGGTCGACATTCGTCGAGCAAAACTTTGTGGAGACTGGAGATGTTTTTATATTTCGATACGATGGGGGTCATGTATTTTATGTGTCTATTTTAGGACTTAATTTTTGCCAAAGGGAAGGAGCTGGAAGACTTCTTTACGTGGAGGAAGAAAAAGCAGACGGTGAAGACCAACAAAATTATATGGATTTTAACAACTCGGAAACAATTCCTTCACATTATAAGTCCCGGAAACGAGCTGAAGATTCAATTGGTAAGTTTGTAACTAATTTTTTTTATTTTATAAATAACCTTTTATGGCGGATTCTTCAAATTTCAAAGGAAAAAATTATTACGTATGTCATGATTAAATTTATAATTCTTAATCAATTTTTAGATTAATAACAGTCTTATTGTTTAATGACATCGAAGAACATAAATTGGGTGCATCGCATGAATAAGATGAATGAGTATTTTTGTGTTGTTATTTACATGTTTATGTATTTCCATAATGGCAAAGTCTTGGGAAATACGGTCTTTCCATAGGTTTATGGAAAAATGGGGTTTAATTCGAATAATAAAAGGTAAAAGCTCTTAGTTGCAACATTAAAAATTTAGTATGCAACATGTAGTAGTTATAAAATTTATAACCCGGTTCATGCAACCCGAAAATTTTATCTTAATTTCTTCTAATTTACACTTTAAACCTTGATTTTTCCATGACTTATGGAAAGACCGTCTTTCAAGAGACGCACTCTTCTATAATTCATCAAGTCAACTTCTTGTGTGTGTCTTAATCAACTTGGTCCTTTGTGATTGGCATGTGGTAGGTTTTGTGTGCTCAGTGAAAACACTATGTATATTTTGTTTGGAAATAGTGGCTAATATGCTCTTACTAACAATTATAACCAGTGGAGGCGTTATTATCAAAATTTATGTCTTTATTTTTTAAACGAGAGTTATTGAAACTTCAACATAAATGAATTACGTGTTAATATTTTTCTAAAAGACTGCTATCAATTTTTTCCTTTAAAAGATACCTTATAGATTTTGATTTTTTGGTCAAACTATTAAAATTGGTAGTAATTGATTTTATGGGTATTTGTTGCTAAATTTTAAAAACAAAAAGGATATAAATTTACCATTCACATAGAGAGAAATATTTATATTTTCATTAGAATAGCAAAAGAGTCAAGAATCCAACTTTTTCTTTATATTGTTAGATATGATGGATATGTTTTCAGATAAGGAGAGAACCGCAGAAGATGTTGACCATCATCTAAAAAGGAGGAGAAAACCAGTTGATCCTTTTGGTTATGATCTTTTCACCTCTGGAAAAGTTCAACAGCCAGTAAAACCTTATTTTGTTACACGGATAATTAAACGGACACAAGATGAGCTGGTATGTAATTTTTCGACATTACCCTTTTCTATTAAAATTTTCAATTATTTTGAATCAAAGTTATTCCGTACATTGGGCGGAAACCCTTTAAAAGGTTATAACTTTTGTGTTATTGACTAACATTTTTACATTAATTAATGAAATTTTTATCTTTGAGATTTAGCATTGATAACAAATCATTATTGTTCCAGTATGTTCCACCTGAAATCATTAGCTCGTTCAACCTAAATCTTCCCCAAGCTATAGTGCTACGTGACTCTGCTGGGAGGAAGTGGAGTGCGGAGTATGGTCCATCGGCATATGGACGTCGTGGCTGCTATATTGGGGGCTGGAAATCTCTTTGCGATACAAACCTCATTAAGGAAGAAGATCTATGCATCTGTAAATTTGTGGAGCGAAGAGAAAAAGATTATTACATACAAGTGCAAGTTGTCCGCTCAACAATTTTTGCTATGGATACCAAAGATTTAGCAGGTAAGTTTATACTTCATATTTTTATTTTATAATACTCATTGAGTATGTTTTGTGTTGCTGTTCCATGTTTATGCATTTTAATATTTCTTCAAATCAACCTCTTGCGTGTGTGATATCTTGGTCCTTTTTGTTTTCCATGTGATAGGGTTTGTATGCACAGTGGTAAGTATTTCCATTTTGTTCAGATAAAGTGGTAGGTATGCCCTTACTACTAATTATGATTAGCGGAGACATTTCCTCTAAAAAATTATGTCTTTTTTTTATTAAAAAAAATGAGGGCTATTGAAACTATCACTACACTTGAATATGGGTTAAACTCACATAGTGATAAATACTCAATTTTCCATGAGACCAAACAAAAAGTGATCGACTCCAACTTTTCTTATATATTGTTGAAAATGTAATGGATATTTTTTCAGATAAGGAGAAAACCCTAAAGGAGGCTAACCATCATTTAGCAAAGAGGAGAAAACCAGTTAATCCTTTTGGTTATGATCTATTCACCTCTGGAAAAGCTCAACAGCCAGAAAATCCCTATTTTGTTACGCGCATAATTAAACGGAGACAAGATGAGTTGGTATGTTACTTTTCGACATTACCCTTTTCAATTAAAATTTTTAGTTATTTTGAATCAAAGTTATTCCGTACATTGAGCAGAAACCCTTTAAAAGGTTTCAACTTTTATTCATTGACTAACGTTTTTTCACTAATTAATGAAATTATTATCTCTAGGATTTAATAATGATAAAAAATCAATATTGTTTCAGTATGTTCCACCCGAAATCATTAGCACGTTCAACCTAAATCTTCCCCAAGTTATAGTGCTACGTGACTATGCCGGGAGGAAGTGGACTGCAGAGTATGGTGCATCGGCATATGGACGTCGTGACTGCTATATTGGGGGCTGGAAATCTCTTTGCGATACAAACCTCATTAAGGAAGAAGATCTATGCATCTGTGAATTTGTTAAACGAAGAGAGAAAAATATTTACATACAGGTGCAAGTTGTCCGCTCAACGGATTTTTCATAATCATATGATTGTTTCATTTACTTTTTCGGTGTTAGGATTGCTTATTTCTCAATTTCTTAGCTTATGAATTATTCTCTTTAAAACTTTACGATAACAATCTGTGTAAGGATTTCAGCTTTTGTTATAACATTTTTAGTTGAATTATTTACTCATCGTTTTATAATTTGTAATCACCAATTAGTTGTCATTTCACTTATGGTAGATACCATTCCATTATTATTATTTTCCTCTTTTGGTATATGCAATCATTTCTTATCGTAGTGTAATAACTTATTACTAAATTATTATACGTGTAATCAGTGGTTCCAAGTAACAGAATTTCAGGTTTGAATAATTACATACCTTAGCTATATTATGATGCGTATTTAATTTATTTGTGATTTTAAATGATGTTTCACCAACCTATGCTTTACGCATAAGAAGAAAATTAGTAAAAACATTTCCGAAATTGAATAATATATGTTCATCTTTTCAGGAAGAGTAGCTAACTAGTGCGAGTTTAAAAATATTTTTAGATCAATGTCAGAATGAGTTAATTATGAGTAAAGTTTTCATTTAAAATTTTAGTATTTTGCTAGTAACGTTGAAAAGAAAATTAATTAATGCTCCATGGATGATAACATTCATGATCTTTGGTATCCAATTCAAATGCTGCACAAATTACATGTAAATTTTAACGCCAAGAACTTGTACATTAGCAGCAAGATGAGAACATCGCACCAGGTCAACATTCATAATAAAGTCAAAATTAGTTAACAGAAAACTTGCAATACAGAACAGCATAAAATTAGTAGAAATTGGAAGATTTTTTTAGCTCGGGAAAAAGCAAATCCATGCACTACAACACAAACGGGATTATTGGAACACTTATATAAAAATGCTCTAATAGAAAGCAGTTATAATCGATATGAATTAGGATGTGTTTTTTGAAAGTGTTCACATATATATATATATATATATATATATATATATATATATATATATATGTATGTATATATACATATATATAGAAAATCTCTTTTGAGACCGTCTCACTATAGCAAATGGTGAGACGAGGGAACATGCTTTAATTATTAGAAACGGGGCTGAAAATGGGATCGATTTGCAATTTTTAGAAAATGAGGTTGAAATACGGTTTGTAACAGAACCGGGGTCAGAAAGCAATTGCCATTTGTTTTACAACTTTTTTTGGAAAGAAAATCCCCGAAATCAAGGAATTTCAATCTTAATCAAATTCAGTCCAATCGCATCACAAATTTGAAGCATTAAAATCAAAAAATCGACGATCTAACAAAATCAATCACTGGATCGATTTAACACAGCAAGCACTAAATTTGCGAATCGGCCGGATCTGCAAATTTTTGACATCTACGATCTGAATTTTGCGACGGAATGCAGATTTGATAGCCTCTACGATTTGTGACGTTGAAATCATCGAGGTAATATGAAATTGATTGTTTTAAATCTCAATTTTCATCAATAATAGCCATGTTTTATGGCTGAAATCTCAATTTTATGAAATTAACAGTTGAAATCTACAATCTAGGGTGTTGCTGTTATAAACTATGGAAAAAGAAGCAATTTAAGACAATGAAATTGTTTTGTATGGAAGAGAAAACACCGAAGATGTTCAATCTGAAAATTCAAAAAAAATTACATCCAGGTTTGGTTTTGATTGCATACATACAGTTAAACACATGAAGTAACGACATGAACACATGAAGTAACGTTTTCACATTCTGATATATTTTCTGCAAGATCTGGAATTCAATTATATGCATATTCTTAATACCATTTTGATGCTTTCAAATTTGCTGGAATGTTCGAATTAATATGTAAAATATACAATGTAACTGCATGAACACATGAACTAATGTGTTATTATTCTGCTGGATAATTTGTCAATGTTTGAAATTTGGCTATATGCAATTTGTCGAGAAAAATTAGGTGTTCATAAAATTTCTAAAACGTATGAAGTAAGATGATGAATACACAATGTAACTGCATGAACACATGAAGTAATGTAATGTTATTCTGCTGGATAATTCACCAAGGTCTGGAATTTGGCTAAATGCATTTTGTTGAGAAAAGTTAGATGTTTTTAAATTTGCTAAAACGTTTGAAGTAATATGAAGAACATACAATGTAATTGCATGAACACATGTAGTAGCGTGATATTATTCTGCTGGATAGTACGCTAATGTTTGGAATTTAGCTATATGCATTTTGTTGAGAAAAATTGGATGTTTTTAAATTTGATGAAACGTATGAAATAATATGATGAATATACGATGTAAAAGCATCATATTAAATGCATTTTGTTAATAAAATTTTGTGTTTTTAGATTTGTTGGAACGTATGCAGTATCGTGTTAAACTCGCAATTTAAGTGCACGATCACGTGAAGTAACATGCTCATATTATGCTAAATGGTTCGCCAAGGTATGATATTCAATTATATTCATTTTTTTTAGAAGATTTTGGTGTTTTAAAATTTGCTGGAACGTATGAATTATTGTATTAAACTCACGATATAACTGCATGAACACGTGAAGTAATGTTTTCATATTACCAAAGTCTGAAATTTGATTATATGCATTTTGTTAGGAAGATTTTGGTGATTTAAAATTTGCTGGAACGTAAAAAGTAATCTGTTAGACTCTCGATGTAACTGCATGAACACGTGAAGTAATATGATCATATTTTGCTAGATAATTCTTCAAGGTCTGGAAGTTGAATTGATGCATTTTGCTAAGAATATTTTGGTAATTTAAGTTTGCTGGAATGTATGAAGTAATATGCTCAATGCACGATGTAACCGCATGAACACATGAAGTAAAGTGTTCATATTTTGATAGATGATTCGTCACTTAGATGCATTTAGTTAAGAAGATTTTTGTATTTTAAAATTTACTGGAGCATATGAAGTATTATGTAAATGCACGATATAACTACGTGAACACATGAAGTAATGTGTTCATAATTTGCTAGATGATTCGTCAAAGCCTAGAATTTAATTAGATTCATTTTGTTCAAAAGATTTTAGTATTTGAAAGTTGTCTGGAATGTATGAAGCAATATGTTAAATGAACGATGTAACCACATGAACACGTGAATTAATGTGTATAAAAATTGTTAGGTGATTCATCAAGGACTAGGATATTTCATAAGATAAATGTTTTTATGACAAATTTGATATATGATTTTTTGTTGAAATGTATGAAACAAGAAAAAATATACACGATTAAAATGTCTAAACACATGAAGTGGTTTGTTTATATGTTGGTAGTTGAATAATAAAGGTGTTGATTTTATAATGTGAATTTTGTTATAATAGAGATAGTCTCATGTGAGACACCCTAAACTTTAGGGAGAGGGCTTTCTACAATTCTAACAATATTCTAGCTCCAGAGACGTATCTCTAATAATTTTACAGGGACATATCTGTAATTATTTTACAAGGACCTATCACTAATGACTTTTCAGGGGTTTTTTCGTTCAATTTTTTTCTATCATTTTTCTACCACCCTCAATCTGGAAAAAGAAACAAAAAATATTTTTAAAATTAAAAAAAATCAATTAAAAACTGCAGCAAAAAAACTACAGCAACATTAGCAAAAATTAGCAGAATATCAATGAAAAAACATAAAACATCTACTAAATAATTGCAGCAGGAAATATAAGAATAATCAAATAAAACAGCAAAAATTTCAAATAAAAATAAAAAAAATTAAAAGAAAACGTCGACTAACAATAAATCAACTGGAAATTATAAAAACATCAAGAAAACTAAATTGTAAATATTTTTTTAAAAAACTACAAACATCAACCGATATCACCCAAGCAACGATTAAAGCACTTACAAGCAACGATTTAAGCATTAATTTGTTTTCATAACACACACAAGTTATAAAATAAAGCACCTAAAACCTACATTTGAAACACAAACAAAAAATGAAAAACGGCAACGGAAGGAAAAAGACTGTACAAAAAATCAACGATATCATCAAAAAAGCTGCAAACATTAACTCCTAACAAGCAACGATCGAAGCACTTACAAGCAACGATTGAAGCACTTACAAGTTGTACTCTCAGCACCAACTTGTTTTCATAACACACACAAGGTATAAAATAAGGATCAACAACCTACATTGGAAGCACTAACAAAAGTGAAAAGCATCAACATAAGGAAAAAAACACTGCAAAAAATCAACCATATCATTAAAAAAGCTACAAACATCAACCCCTATCACCTAAAAAAATCTACATGAGAGAAAAAAACTAAAAACATCAACAAAAAAGCTACGTACCTCAAGAGTATAAATTACTCACTTTGAAAATCATAAAACGTCAACGATTAAAAAAACTACAAACATCAACTCCTAACACGTGAACCTCATCCAAAAAATGAAAAACATCAACATAAGAAATAAGACACTGCAAACATCAACTTCTATTACCAAAATATCAACCGGAAAATGAAAAACATCAACATGAGAAAATAAGAAAAACAACAATATCAATCCATATCACCCAAAAAAACTACAAAACATCAACTCATATCAATTAAACCTCACCCAAATAATAAAAAACATCAGTACAATAGAAAAAAAAAGCTACAAACATCATGAAAAAGATATAGTACCTCAAGAATAAAATTTCTTTAAAAAAAGGATCTGATGGGATTTGAACCCTGGTCTTTAACCTCAAACCCCAGAGCAATAACCACTACAACAAAGACTCTTATTCAACCTAGATTCACTCAAATAATATCAAACATCAGTATGTAAATACAGAGGAAAAATTCTTCAAAAATAGAGGTTACAACAAAACTTGAACTCCGGACAACCAACATCATCAGTAATGACTACTACCCCACAGGACACTTCTTGATCTTAATCTTAGGCAACAAATAAATAAACCTCGGCATATCTTTGAATAAAATAAAACAGAATAGTAAACCTTAAAAGGACTCGAACTCCCAACCTCTAACATCATCAACAAGAGCAATAACCACTACACCAAAGGACATTTATTGATCATTAACTCATTTAACTAATAAATAAACCTCAACATATCTTTGAATAAAATAAAACATGAAAGTATACCTCACCACTCATGAGTAGAAGCTCACCCGTCTGCCACCACCACTGTTCACCAACGTCGCTGCTGTCAACGCGTGTCTGCATGTGCAGATTTATTCTTCAATGATGCACGTTGATCTCACGCGCACCATCGCCTCACCTTTGCCAGTTACTCCGCTATCACCATCGCCATCGCTCTAGCTCTGTCGCCCAAACCTTGCTGCATCGCCTTCCCTCTAGCTCCATCATCGCCAGCAATTAATTTCCGCATTTGCTAGCTAGAATTGCAGAGTTGAATCAGGAATTGCAAGGTCGCACTGGAATTTCAGAAGAAATTGCAAAGTCGCATCAGTTTTTGTGATCTTGCTGGAATTGCAGAGCCGCACCGTGAGCTCGTCCATCGCAGCGCCAGAGTCTCTGTCGTGAGCTCATCGATTGCGTCGCTGCAGGAGGAGAACTGACGACGGAAATCACTTTTGTAATGGAGAACATGGGCGGGGACGGTGGAAATTTGGCGGACACTGGCGAGAAACTGAAATAAAGTGCAGATAAGCAAAAATCTGATGAAAAAATGGTGACTTCCCGGTGTTCGGTGGTGGTTGCCGTCGTCAGGTGGCGATTTCCAAACGGGTATGGAAAAAATTTGTAAATGAATAATCCTGGATATTTTTGTGCTATATATAGTAATTTTTATAATAACACGATAGGTTCCTAAATTTATCAGCGTATTAAAAAAAGCTCACCCCAAATTTCAGATCTATATTAGTTGCATATAGACCCTGCCTAATGTTTAGGCAGCCTAACATAATAAATTGTGTTATATATGCATATATATATATAATAATATAATTATTTTTGTAAGTACTTTTTTTAATAAATGATGGATAAAAATTTAATAATTTGAAATTAAATATCTATCAATGAATTTCATACCATTATAAGCACAACAGAATAAAATCTTGAATTATATATATATGTGTGTAATTTTCTTGTAATGGAAAATGAGATATAGTTACTATCACAAACATGAGGAGGGGTATGGTATTCGTGGATGTATTAGATTGAAAAAATAAATAATTATTTAAAAATATTCCTTCGTTATCGGCCACATTTTTTTGCTCGAAAAGACGTGACCATAATAATTATAAAATGGGGCATTACAGAGGGATATGGTCTTTGCAAGATCGTGTACCATAGCAATGGAATCCCTAGCTATATTGATAATGGATATCCTAACAAATATCATCGCTATGAGTAGTACTTCTCTTATCATACCTTTCAAGTCAGGTGGGATGTCAGAGAATTTTATGATGTACTGTAGAGAATTATCACAATCCGTTCTTACTACCACATGTGTGATTTCCTTGCCATCCACTTGTCGAATGTGGATTGCGAAAAATTCCGCTTGTACACCAATAATGCATGGAACGAGTTTGTCTGCCAACTTTTGCTAGTTATGTCTAATGAAGTGCACTAAGATTCCAGTGCATTCCCAAAAAGACCGCAGTATGCTGCATCTATTTTTATCTCCGTCCAGTATGTTATTTGAGTGTGAGTTTTCATACTGCAATCTTTATTCCTAGTGACTATTCGATCTTCCTTCACCAAGCCACCCTAAATGTATATGGGCCAAATTGGCTAAGTCCCTGTATGTTCCTGGGCATGTTGGTGTTGGTCATGCGCTATTCGTACCACTGATATTTTATTTTCTACATCCCGATCATCTCTTTCCCCGACTTCACTTAATGACCTCATGCTTGCAAACATTCCTTCTATATTTTTTTGGGGGGGGGGGTCTGATTGATAATTTCTTCTTAGGGTTCTCTGCTGAACCATTCTTCCCTCTAGTGGTTGGCTTTTGTTAATACTGAAGTCCACTCGCTATAGGTGCGCCGCACTCATTTTGGACACTCACACTCTAATAACATATGTCGCATGTTTTCCATATTTAGTAGCAAATTTGGCATTCTGAAGATATATTCATTCCCCTTCTTCTGAGAGCTGAGTTTGTTGGACACGCCTCATGTATTAGTTTTTAGATTGCAAACTTCATCTTCTCAAGAAGATTGGTTGTCCATAGCTACTTACAAACTTTAGATGAGTTTGAGTTGGACGGTGTGGTTGATGATATTAATGACGGGATGATGCTCTTCTTTAAGTCCCACACTGCATGATACCTTGACTTAACCCTGTAAGTGCCCTATTTATCCTTCGCCCACACCTGTAAGCCTTCGCCTCCAAACCCTTGTTGTGGAATATGTATCTTCCTTATCTCATATATCTTCTCTGTAGGGAATGTATTCCTTAATAAACACACACTCCACCATTTTTTGTCATTGATTAGATCGCTGACCTTGAAGCCCAATCTAGGCTATCTGTTGGATTCAAAACGGATTGGGTTTGCTTTGTCGGGAATCCAATTTTCCTGGATATCTATCTTCTCCCCTATGAACACTTTCCATTTGATGTGTGGTTTTATCAATCCTGGCCCCATAGAATACCTCTCCACCCCCTCAAGTCCCCTTTTTGGATTTCATTTCTTGGAAACTTTTGTTTGTTGCAATAATTTTCCAAAAGCAATTTTTCAAAGAATGTGTCTTGTCTTGTATGCAGTGTTTACGCATGCTTTTCCAGTAGAGCTTGGTTCATCTTTTTTGTGGAGCGCATACCCAGAACACTCATCCCTTTTGAATAGCACATCATCTTCCATGATGTCGTTCTGGCTACAAGCTTTTGCTGGAGTGTTATAACATTCTCACTTTTCAGCCTTTGAAATGCATGTTGTGGCCTAGATATGTCTCTTGTAGATGGTTCACTGATGCATTTAAATTTATCCTAACCACATCATTTGTGTGAGCTTTCGCGTATTGACTAGGATTGGCGACTTCTGGAAATTTATTCTCTGGCCCGAATATGGTGCAAATAGGTCGATCATCGAGGTTAAATACCTCACACTCTCTCTTGGTACTTCAAAGAAGAGTATATAGTTATCTACAACCATTAGATGAAAGACCCATAGAACGTTTCTCCCAATATTGACCACCTCGCACGCTTGTTGGAACTGATTTAATGCTAGCAAGGAGGAAAAGGCTTCCTGATATTAGATAAATAGGAAAGGCAACATGGGGAATTGTTGTTGTAAACCTTGTGTTGGGGTGAATGGTTCCGACAGGTCCCTATTGAATTTTCTGGTATGCGTTATTATTTTTACACACTCAATAATCCATGTTACCCAACTTGGTGGGAGTCTCATCCATCTCATTACCTTCTCTAGGATATCTCACGACACTCTGTCGTAGGCTTTACTCATATATATCTGCAGTGCAGCACCACACCCCTCTTATTTTTTCCTATGCTCTCAATTGGTTCATGACATATAATTGAGTTTTCTAATAAAGATCTATCCTGAAAGAACGTTGCTAATTAGCCACATTTGACTTTTTGTAGTTTCATCATTGATGATATTATGAGAAAAAGCCGAATGCTTAGAGGGGCGATACAAATGTCAATAAAAGCAGTTGGTAGGATATTAGAAAAAAAAGCACTTCTTAATAGATAGAAATCGAATTTATCATTCAATGACATTTAAGTAATTGAATTAGCATAGATAAGTATTTATTTCTTTAATTCATTCATTTGTTCTCCAGTAGATACACAAGGAAAATTATTGTGTTTGTTACTAATAAGTATTAGAACTCAAAGATTAGCAAATATTGACGTTGTTAGGAATAATTTAAGAATTGTCTGAACTTATCTAAATTGCATATAACACTCTATGTATGATCGATTGCAAACAATAATATCTTTGCACGAAGAAATGAACTTGGAACATATTCAATGTTCCATAGTTAAGGTAGAATTTTTATGCTAGGTAAATAGTAGTTATTTTTTAGACGTCAATAGTAAAATATAATAATTCGAGTGAAATTGAATAAGAAAATCTTTATCAATAAATTTCTTACCATAATAAGAGGCATAACTTAATAAAATCTTGAATTACATATGTAATTTCCTTGTAACGGAAAATGAGGGATTGTACTTATCACATCGATATGTGGGCTTTTTGAAGTACGTGGTTTATCTATTGGGACGTGGTTTTAGATGTAGGTACATAAATCTCTACCAACTAATAATTTTACTTTAAAGGAAAATAAGTAATTATAAGGGATTTGATTTTGATAATCCTTCCATAAATGTTCCACCTATAACTTTGACCATTACACCTACTCTTTATTATCATTCATTCTCTTTGTACCTTTCTTCCTCCTATAAATATGTTTGATACATTCTAATCAATTAATCGACTTTTATCACTTTTGATTCTAGATATCAAGAGCACTCTAGGTTATGAATTTCACTGGAGAGCTATTTTAGTTCATCACTGATTGGGCTCGGTTTGCTCCATTAAAAATGGATATGAATGGCGAAAAGCTTGATTCGAAGGTGTTGGAAAACAAGGTTCGTGAAGAATTCCCTCCAGTTTTCAAGCCATATATCCAAGAAACTTGCCATCAAATATTGGTAAGTGATCATTTACTCTAACTTTTACAAATCATTATTCAAACTGTCCCATGCTATTTGGGGGAACAAGTGAAAAAAAAATCATTTTTATTTTTTACAAATTTCAATCTTTTGTTACCTCGAGATTATTAGCATAGATAAATAAATAATGATATCATTTATTCATTTATGTGTTCTCGGGTAGATACACAAGGAAAAATATTTTGAATGTAATAATAAGTATTAGACCTCGGAAGATTAGCAAATACTGATGCAGTTATGAATTAATAAACAAGTGTCTGAATTTTAATTCCTGAATTGCATACAATAGTAATCTGTGTATGACCACTTGCATAAAAATCTTTGCGAAATGAACTTGAAACATATTCAATGTTCCATGTATAATTAAGTTAGAATTTTTATATTAGGTCGGTAGTACAATAATTAATTAGAGTGAAATTGAATATGAAAAATCTTTATCAATATTTTCTTACCATAATGGGTATAACTTAATAAAATCTTGAATTATATGCGTAATTTCCTTGTAACTGAAAATGTGGGATTGAAATTATCACATGGATGATGATATGGATGATGATGTAGTTAACCTTTTTTTTTTCTTTTTTGTTTGTAAATATGTGGTTTACCTTCGGATTGGGTTTAGATGTACTTACATAAATCTTTGATGTGGAGAAAGAAAATAATATTATTTAATTTAATTTTAATTTTAAGGTTAACTAACATATTTACATCTTTTAAAAAATAATTAATATTTCAAAAAGGAAAATAAAAAGAACAACATAGTTTAAAAGAGGCTTCATTTTTCTATAGCTATTTTCCCTTTTATGGTATAATAATTTTCTTACTATTCTTTTTTGTTGTTGTACCTTTAATCCCCACAAAAGTGATATATAATTATTAATAATTTATTTTAAAATATATATTATGAACTTATAATAGTCCAAGAGTGATGGTTAATTATGTGATGGCAGAGATTTCCTCATGCCTATACAACGTATGTGGATGGAAAGTTGCCACAACGTGTACTGCTGAAAGATCGATACGATAACGGGTGGAATGTGAAGATTGGAAAGATTGAAGATCAAATATGCATTCTTGGGGGTTGGTCGACATTCGTCGAGCAAAACTTTGTGGAGACTGGAGATGTTTTTATATTTCGATACGATGGGGGTCATGTATTTTATGTGTCTATTTTAGGACTTAATTTTTGCCAAAGGAAAGGAGTTGGAAGACTTCTTTACGTGGAGGAAGAAAAAGCAGACGGTGAAGACCAACAAAATTATATGGATTTTAACAACTCGGAAACAATTCCTTCACATTATAAGTCCCGGAAACGAGCTGAAGATTCAATTGGTAAGTTTGTAACTAATTTTTTTAATTTATAAATAACCTTTTATGGCGGATTCTTCAAATTTCAAAAGAAAAAATTATTACGTATGTCATGATTAAATTTATAATTCTGAATCAATTTTTAGATTAATAACAGTCTTATTGTTTAATGACATCGAAGAACATAAATTGGGTGCATCGCATGAATAAGATGAATTAGTATTTTTGTGTTGTTATTTACATGTTTATGTATTTCCATAATGGCAAAGTCTTGGAAAAGACGGTCTTTCCATAGGCTTATGGAAAGACGGGGTTTAATTTGAATAATAAAAGGTAAAAGGTCTTAGTTGCAACATTAAAAATTTAGTATGCAACATTAGTAGTTATAAAATTTATAACCCGGTTCATGCAACCCAAAAATTTTATCTTGTTTTCTTCTAATTTACACTCTAAACCTTAATTTTTCCATGACTTATGGAAAGACTGTCTTTCAAGAGACGCACTCTTCTATAATTCATCAAGTCAACTTCTTGTGTGTGTCTTAATCAACTTGGTCCTTTGTGATTGGCATGTGGTAGGTTTTGTGTGCTCAGTGAAAACAATATGTATATTTTGTTTGGAAATAGTGGCTAATATGCTCTTACTAACAATTATAACCAGTGGAGGCGTTATTATCAAAATTTATGTCTTTATTTTTTAAACGAGAGTTATTGAAACTTTAACATAAATGAATTACGTGTTAATATTTTTCTAAAAGACTGCTATCAATTTTTTCCTTTAAAAGATACCTTATAGATTTTGATTTTTTGGTCAAACTATTAAAATTGGTAGTAATTGATTTTATGGGTATTTGTTGCTAAATTTTAAAAACAAAAAGGATATAAATTTACCATTCACATAGAGAGAAATGTTTATATTTTCATTAGAATAGCAAAAGAGATCAAGAATCCAACTTTTTCTTTATATTGTTAGATATGATGGATATGTTTTCAGATAAGGAGAGAACCGCAGAAGATGTTGACCATCGTCTAAAAAGGAGGAGAAAACTAGTGGATCCTTTTGGTTATGATCTTTTCACCTCTGGAAAAGTTCAACAATCAGTAAAACCTTATTTTGTTACACGAATAATTAAACGGACACAAGATGAGCTGGTATGTAATTTTTCGACATTACCCATTTCTATTAAAATTTTCAGTTATTTTGAATCAAAGTTATTCCGTACATTGGGCGGAAACCCTTTAAAAGGTTATAACTTTTGTGTTATTGACTAACATTTTTACATTAATTAATAAAATTTTTATCTTTGAGATTTAGCATTGATAACAAATCATTATTGTTCCAGTATGTTCCACCTGAAATCATTAGCTCGTTCAACCTAAATCTTCCCCAAGTTATAGTGCTACGTGACTCTGCTGGGAGGAAGTGGAGTGCGGAGTATGGTCCATGGGCATATGGACGTCGTGGCTGTTATATTGGGGGCTGGAAATCTCTTTGCGATACAAACCTCATTATGGAAGAAGATCTATGCATCTGTAAATTTGTGGAGCGAAGAGAAAAAGATTATTACATACAAGTGCAAGTTGTCCGCTCAACAATTTTTGCTATGGATACCAAAGATTTAGCAGGTAAGTTTATACTTCATATTTTTATTTTATAATACTCATTGAGTATGTTTTGTGTTGCTGTTCCATGTTTATGCATTTTAATGTTTCTTCAAATCAACCTCTTGCGTGTGTGATATCTTGGCCCTTTTTGTTTTCCATGTGATAGGGTTTGTATGCACAGTGGTAAGTATTTCCATTTTGTTCAGATAAAGTGGTAGGTATGCCCTTACTACTAATTATGATTATCGGAGACATTTCCTCTAAAAAATTATGTCATTTTTTTATTAAAAAAAATGAGGGCTATTGAAACTATCACTACACTTGAATATGGGTTAAACTCACATAGTGATAAATACTCAATTTTCCATGAGACCAAACAAAAAGTGATCGACTCCAACTTTTCTTATATATTGTTGAAAATGTAATGGATATTTTTTCAGATAAGGAGAAAACCCTAAAGGAGGCTAACCATCATATAGCAAAGAGGAGAAAACCAGTTAATCCTTTTGGTTATGATATTTTCACCTCTGGAAAAGCTCAACAGCCAGAAAATCCCTATTTTGTTATGCGCATAATTAAACGGAGACAAGATGAGTTGGTATGTTATTTTTCGACATTACCCTTTTCAATTAAAATTTTTAGTTATTTTGAATCAAAGTTATTCCGTACATTGAGCAGAAACCCTTTAAAAGGTTTCAACTTTTATTCATTGACTAACGTTTTTTCACTAATTAATGAAATTATTATCTCTAGGATTTAATAATGATAACAAATCAATATTGTTTCAGTATGTTCCACCCGAAATCATTAGCACGTTCAACCTAAATCTTCCCCAAGTTATAGTACTACGTGACTATGCCGGGAGGAAGTGGACTGCAGAGTATGGTGCATCGGCATATGGACGTCATGACTACTATATTGGGGGCTGGAAATCTCTTTGCGATACAAACCTCATTAAGGAAGAAGATCTATGCATCTGTGAATTTGTTAAACGAAGAGAAAAATATTTACATACGGGTGAAAGTTGTCCGCTCAACGGATTTTTCATAATCATATGATTGTTTCATCGACTTTTTCGGCGTTAGGGTTGCTCATTTATCAATTTCTTAGCTTATGAATTATTCTCTTTAAAATTTTACGATAACAATCTGTGTAAGGATTTCAGCTTTTGTTATAACATTTTTAAGTTGAATTATTTTAGCTCATGTAAATCGTTTCCCATTTGTTTTCACATTCTCTCTCTTACTTTCCTCTCTAACGTCTTCTTCTCTGCAATAGATTTTTGCAATCGCCGGAACCTACACCGGCACCACCATTTTTGCGATGGTGGAGCCTGCGCCAATAGCTGGCAATAAATCCTTTCTCCAAGGTCTCAACACCCGCTCTCCACCCCTCACTCAAACCCTCCCTGCAACTCATAACTTCAACCTAATCACTGAAATTAGAGTTGAATTAGCTTGTATCTACTCTGAAGAACAAGTACAAAAACTATCAGAGCCCTACAATAACGCCCTCATCGGTAAATTTCTTCGCAAAAGACCCACAATGGAGCAGCTCCATTCCTCTTTTAAGACAGCGGGCTTCAAAGGGAGATTTCAGCTGGGTTCATTGGACTTCAAAAAACATCCTTATCCGCTTCGAGCTCACCGAGGATTTTAAACGATGCTTGATCAAGGGAAGCAGGTGTTCAACGGGGCTCCGATGAAGGTACTAAGGTGGACGCCGGATTTTACTCCCCATGCCGAATCTTCAATTATTCCAATATGGGTAACTATTCGCGATGTTCCACTTTACTACTATAACTCTGCTTCAATTCAGTCCATAGGAAATCTAAAAGGATCTTATATAAAAATGGATGCGGCAACTGAGGCGTTAACTAGGCCATAAGCTATTAAAATTTGTGTTGAAATCAACCTCTTAAACAATTTGCCTCAATCCATTAGATTAGGGACTGTTTTGAATAATAAGAAATATACAATCGAATGCGAGGATGTTCCACTCTACTGTACTCATTGTATGAAACTTGGTCATAGCCTGGAAAGCTGTCCTATTAAAAGCCCTAAAGATACTCATAGTAACAGTTGGCTTCCCACTGGACTAAAGTTTGATCAACTACCATCCATTCTAGTTGAAAAACCTGCCCTTCACTCAAAACAGGTTAATCCCACAACCTCCCCAATCACTCAACACCAGACTGCTCAGAACCCTGTCCATTACTCATCACCTAATCAGGTCACTAATGTAAATGGAAATGTTAAACAACTACAACAGTCAGGTTCTAATAAAATTAGACTTGAATCTAAGGAATCCCCTAAACATATACTCCTTTCTAGGACTAACTCTGGTCCCTCTCACTGTAGACAACTTATCATCCAAGAAACTCATTTCACCATCAACCAACAAACCTAGTTCCACCCCTTCGTCCCAGCACACCGTAATTAACCAGAACCTGGACGATAAAACTAGGCCTACCATTTATGCTAAGGATGATTTATGCCTTCCAGATACTAGAAGGCTTACTCATACTAATCAGTTTTGCCACAATGTCGACAGATCATTGCCCATCATAAGAAATAAATTTTTACCTCTCCTAGACAAACAAGACTCAGATGAGCAATCTATTAACAATTCAAGTCCTAGAGTGCTACAGATGGATTAGGTAAGTTCATCTCTTACTAAACTCAAAACTGAAAAGACAAGAAAAAACACCTTTTTTCACAATTGAGCAAAATGACTCTAAGATCCCCCTCAAAAAGATCCAAAAGTAAGAAATATGAATAGTTACAACATAAATGAAAACTTTATGGTCTAGAATGTTCGTGGGATTGACAACTCTCTTCTCAGATTAAAAAAAATTAACAAAGCTTAGTTATTGTGTTTACTTGAACCCATGCATCTTAACCATGAATGTCAATCTTATATGCACAGGCTTCAATTTAAAAACTGTATGCAATCCTTTAATGGTAAAATTTGGATTATGTGGATGGATTCATTACAGGTTTCCTTCTTAAGTCAAAACTCACAATTCTTATCAGTTAGTATCTCCCTAAGATCAATGAACTTCAAAATGGATGCTTATTTTATTTATGCTCTCACTAATCGAACTGGTAGAGAAGCTCTTTGGGATCAGCTAATCTCTCCAAACCCGAATAGCAAGATCATTATTGGAGATTTTAACGTGATCACTTCTATATCTGAATACAAGGGTTCCAGCTCTCCTAATCTTGGCAGTATCAGTGATTTCAACAATTTCATTCTCACAATGAACTTGAGGAAATTCAAATAGTTGGTAATCTCTTTACCTGGTCTAATCAGAGATTACACAACCCCACATCCAAAAGATTGGATAGAGGTTTAGCTAACCTTGCCCGGAAACAGTTATTTCCTGCTAGCAACATTCAAATCCTCAATAGATACACCTCTAATCACTCCCCAATGGTGTTACAAATAGGTAGCCAACTCCCCTCCTCTCCCAAACCTTTCATATTTCTAAATGTTTGGTTTTCTAGGCCGGACTTCAAACAAATCATAGCAGACAACTGGGTTATACCAGTTAATGCAACCCCTATGCTCAACCTGTTTCTCAAACTTAAGAGACTCAAGCCTATTCGTAAGACTTGGAATAGGGAAAAATTGGTAATATTGATGATAACATCATCAAAGCTGAACCTGAGCTACAGGCTCAGGAGATTACTTTCCAAAATCTAAATAGCAAAACTAAACTGATTAAACTGAATAGAGCCAAAGAAAATCTTCTTAGAGCTTTAAAAGAAAAAGAGCTATTTTGGAAAAAAAGTGTAAAGCTAAATGGATCAAAGAAGGCAATGCTAACACAAAATTTTTTCATAAATCAGTTCCGGAAGCTAGAACAAAGCTACTCATTACCAAAATAAAAAAACTCTCAAGGCATTTGGCTTCAGGATCAATCCCAGATCAAAACTGAAGCAAAATGTCACTTTCAAAACCTTCTCTCCAATGACCAACATCCCAAATCCGGATCATATTTCAAGCCATTTCTGAGCCAAATTCCTTCTCTCAATTATGATTCGGATAACTATGAACTTATCAAAGATGGCACACTTGAAGAGGTTAAGTTTGCAGTTTTCAACCTAAATTCTTCTAGTGCACCCGGGCCTGATGGCTTCTCCTCACCCTTCTTCACTCAAATGTGGGATTTAATAAGCATAGACTTATTACAGCCACAAATGAATTCCACGCTGGTAAACCCATCCCCAAGGGTATTTCCAGCACTTGGGTTACTCTCATACCGAAGAAAAAAACTCCTTCCAACTTTGGTGATTTTCGACCTATTAGCCTTTCGAACTTTGTAAACAATTTTTTTTTCAAAAGTTCTAATGGAGAGGCTAAAACCTTTAATGCCCAAAATCATATCTCCACAACAATCTACTTTCATGGAAAACAGAGAAATTGCGGACAGCGTGATTTATCTTCAAGAAATGATGAAATTCATCAACCAGAAAAGAAAAAAATCAAACTGTGTCATCAAGCTTGATCTTGCCAAGGCTTTTGATCGAGTAAGTTGGCCTTTTTTTAACTCCATCCTTCTGAGATTCGGTTTTCATGGCTTTTTTGTGATAAATATCCTCAATAACATCTCTCAATCGTGGTTTTCGATTCTCATAAATGGAAAACCAACCGGATTTTTTAATCCGTCTAGAGGAATCAAGCAAGGCGACCCTCTTTCTCCTTTTCTCTTCAATATCTTCACCAAATCATTCTCAAGAAGTTTATCTTTCCTATTTCAAACAGGAAAACTTGAGTACTTTAAGCTACCTCTTCAAGCTCTCCCTATCTAACATCTTAGTTATGCAAATGACACAATTGTTTTCTTGAAGGTTACCAAGCTGAACATAATTCGAATCAAGGATTTTTTAGAGAAATTTGAAATCGCAACTGGTCAGAAGATAAATTACCATAAAAGTAATTTTTTTCATCTCCAAAAGTGCAACATCATCTGATATTAACCTGATTCGCAACAATCTGAAAATGACCCAAGGCCAATACCTTTTTAGGTACTTAGGAGTCCCCATCTTTACAGGTAAAGCAAAAAAGGTCCATTTCCAGCCATTTTTGAAATCTGGGACTCTAAGCTATTGAATTAGAAGAATAAATAGCTTAGTGCAGCGGGTAGGTTGACACTAATTCAAACTTGCTTATTCTCAGTTCCTCAACATATATGGGCTGTTCTTAATCCACCCAAAAATGTCATAAAATAGCTCACCAAAAAGCTTTCTAATTTTTTCTGGGATAATCAGAATCAGGCACCAAAGAAGGTTTGGAGGTCTTGGAACCACCTTAATTTCCCAACCATTGAGAATGGTATTGGTATCAGGAATCTCTCGGACGTAATTTCAGCTTTTTCTCAAAAACTATGGTGGAAATTCCAACAAGGAATCACACCATGGTCTCAATTCATATGGTCCCTGCCCCTCTCTTCGAGAAAATCTAGAAATTACAAAAGAATCATGCTTGTTGATTCACTAGCTCAAAACCACACCGCGGTTATACATGGTAATGGTAAGGCTTGATTCTGGGAAGCAAACTAGACCTTTCAAGGCTCTCTGATTGATATCTGCAACCTAGATCTAACTAACATACCAAGACTACTATCAATTTGTGATTTTATTCGATCCAAGGATCTTTACATTCTTACTATTTCTGACCAAATCTCCTATGAGGTCTTGTCTTTATTGTTGAATGCAGAATTATCCTCACGTGAAGATCGTATGATCTGGACACCGAGCTGGAAAGGAACTTTTACTTTCAAATCATCATATGACCTCATCAGAACGAAGAACACAAGAATTCGGTCAGTGGATAAAATCTGGCATAAAAGGCTACCAAAAAAGGTATCAATATTCATGTGGGAATTTCTTAATTCACTTTTACCTTTCGATGATGTTCTTCGGTTCTGTAAATTCAATATAGCATCGAGGTGTTGTACATGCCATATTTGCAGTGGCTCTTTGGATCATTAGTTTAATTGTTGTACCACATCATTGTATGTTTGGAACATATTCCATCACATGTTGGCTATTCCACAGCACCACTTTCACAACATTTGGGATAGATTATCGACTTACTGGACATTTCAAGGCTTTTCTCATATTCACACACAGCTGGTCCATATTATGCCATCCTTCTTCTGCTGGAATATATGGAAAGCTAGGAACACTTTGGTATTCGAAGGGAACTCAATTAGCACCAATGTCATAATCCATATGATTAGAGAAGATTTTTTCTTAACTTTCCTAAATAGCCCAGTTTTCTCTAACAACCCTTTTGACAAAGATTGGCATACTTATGGCCTTACACCTGTAATCAAACCCAAGCCAAAACCTTTACTTACCAAAATTGGATGAATTAGGCCCCAATTACCTTTTAAAATCAACGTTGATGCTACTTGGGACTTAGCTTCTAATATTACAGGGCTTGGAATCATTGTTAGGGACTCCGTAGGTAATCTAATTAAGGCCATAGGTATCAAGACAACTTCTGATTCAGCTTTGGATTCAGAATTGCTAGCCTTACATCATGGAGCTTTAATAGGAAGGTCAATCACCTCTCAACAGTTTGAATTAGAGACAGATTGCATTATTTCGAAAACTTACTACCTCAATCCCTCAACTGAACCATGGAAGTCCTATAATTTGGCTTATCAAGTATCCATTTCTGCTATGGGACTTACTGTGACATATACTAAAAGAGAGGGCAATAAGGTTGCAGATAAATTGGCCAAATTATCATCCCAAATGAATCTCAATGTTGTAGAATACCAAATGGATGCACTTCCTCCTGAACTTAGGGGTTTACTTAACCTTGATAAAATTGGCATGCCATCAGTTAGAATTCATGATTATCCTCCTTAGAAATAGCTATTATTGTTGGTTTCTGATTTTTGCAGGTCCAAACACACAAGACACTCTACATGCAAGCAATGTAGCAACAAGTGACTCAATGCACCAAGATGATTCCATCACTATCCTATGCTGTAAATGGAATTGTGTAACAATCACAACTCCACAAAGGATGCCATTTTTATTTACCATTTTGTACCATCTTTTACAGCTCTTGTATAGGATTAGGATTTTGGGTTTCATTGGATGTCTATCCTATATCTCGCTAACAAGGGGTGGAGGTTATGGATAGAGGCACTTATCTTTTGCAGGCTCCTTAGCAAAGTTACAACTTTAGCATATAGGTAGAACTTCATAGTACTCTCTGTAACATTCAACTGAATCTTTAAAAAAAAATCGGGTTTGAATAGCCCATTAAATACTCCCGTCCACTATTAGTGGATGTTTTATCTTAAAAAAAAAGAGTTGAATTATTTTCTCATCGTTTTATAATTTGTAATCACCAATTAGTTGTCATTTCACTTATGGTAGATACCATTCCATTATTATTATTTTCCTCTTTTGGTATATGCAATCATTTCTTATCGTAGTGTAATAACTTATTACTAAATTATTATACGTGTAATCAGTGGTTCAAAGTAACAGAATTTCAGGTTTGAATAATTACATACCTTAGCTATATTATGATGCGTATTTAATTTATTTGTGATTTTAAATGATGTTTCACCAACCTATGCTTTTTACGCATAAGAAGAAAATTAGTAATAAAATTTCCGAAATTGAATAATATATGTTCATCTTTTCAGGAAGAGTAGCTAACTAGTGTGAGTTTAAAAATATTTTTAGATCAATGTCAGAATGAGTTAATTATGAGTAAAGTTTTCATTTAAAATTTTAGTATTTTGCTAGTAACGTTGAAAAGAAAATTAATTAATGCTCCATGGATGATAACATTCATGATCTTTGGTATCCAATTCAAATGCTGCACAAATTACATGAAAATTCTAACGCCAAGAACTTGTACATTAGCAACAAGATGAGAACATCGCACCAGGTCAACATTCATAATAAAGTCAAAATTAGTTAACAGAAAACTTGCAATACAGAACAGCATAAAATTAGTAGAAATTGGAAGATTTTTTTAGCTCGGGAAAAAGCAAATCCATGCACTACAACACAAACGGGGTTATTGGAACACTAATATAAAAAGGCTCTAATAGAAAGCAGTTATAATCGATATGAATTAGGATGTGTTTTTCGAAAGTGTTCATATATATATATATATATATATATATATATATATATATATATATATATATATATATATATATATATATATATATATATATATATATATATATATATATATATATATATATATATATATACAGAGGCAGAACCAACGGTAATCGAGGTAGGGCTCCAGCCCTACCTAGATCACCGGCCGGAGGTAGCAGGAGTCGGTCCGGTCGTCGAGCTTGGCGCGTATCCGGCGACTTGTATGCTTTGCTCGGAGAAGAAGGCCGCGTCGCGGCCTTTTTTTTATGCCTAAGTAATAAAACGACGTTGTTTTCACGTTAGTGAAACGACGTCGTTTCATTTAATAATATGAAAAAATAAAAATAAAAATGAAATGGAGAAATGGATTGGGCCAAAACTGAGCCCAATCTAATAATCCAATCTTAGCAAACTATTGGAACGAGAGGCGAGAGCAGCAGAAGCAAAACATCTCCCTCATTCAGTCCCTTCCCTCAGCCGAGAGCCCTCCGCCACCGCCGCCAGGTCTGCCACCAGGTCTCCGCCGCGGCGCCGCCGGAAGCTGCCTCGTCCCGCTGCCTCTGCATGCCGGACGCCGCCTCTCCAAACCACCGGTAGACTTCTTCTCTTTGTGCTAAGATTTATTAATTTTAGGGTTTATTCTCTTTTTTATTTTTTGCTTCAAAACTTAAATTTATGTGAACATGATTTTTAGATTGGATGTCGAATTGAAGTTATATGGTTGTATATAATTATTGAATTTAGTTGAATTGCATATTTAGTCGAATTTAGTTGGAATTCAGTTGAAATTATAATTGTTTGATTTATTTTGTATAATTGTATGTGAAAATGAAATTGTCAATTTGTCATAATCGGTTTATGGAATTATCAATTAGGGATATTTCTTAAATTGAATTTAGATGAATATGATTTTATAAATTTTTTGTTATCTCAATTTGTTATTGTTTCGTAACTCTTTTAGATTTTTTAATCAATTTACATATTTTCCCTATTTGATATTTAATAGGTTATGGATAAAATTTTAATTCGAAGTAGCGGATCTCCATCTTTAAAGAGATCGAATGAATCTAATGAACAAAGGCATAATGAAGAGGGTAGTAGTACAAAACAATCTTGTGTAGAATTCAATCAGAATGATGTTATAAGTGATCCCGGACTACGTAAACCTATTGAAGAGATTGATGTTTCTATTAGAGATAAAGTGCTAAGAAAATATATATTAAGAGGTCCTTGCCAACCTAAGAATCATACTTTTCCAAAGACAGTGTTCAATGATGAATTTAGAAGTTTTCAAAAGGGTTGGTTTGATGAATTTAATTGGTTGGAGTATAGTGTTTCAAAGGACACGGCATTTTGTTTTCCTTGCTATCTTTTTAAGAATTGAGCAAAGGGGATGGCATATACTGTGGATGGGGTAATGAATTGGAAGAATGCCCTTAAAGTATTTAGGAAACATGCTAAGAATGTGGATGGAATTCATCATGGTGCAGCTATCAAATTGAGAAATTTTAGCCTTCAAAAGCAAAGTATCTCACATTGTTTGGATGGTCATTTTACTTAAGCAAAAAAGGCATATCGCACACGTTTGAATGTGATTTTGGATGTGACAAGATACTTGTTAAATCAAGGTTTGGCTTTTCGTGGTCATGATGAAGGTTGGGATTCCATCAACAGGGGTAATTATCTTGAATTGGTTGAATGGTATTGCAAGCAAAGTGAAGATGTTGCTAAGGTAATAAATGAAAATGCTCCCGGAAATTGCAAGTTGACATCCCCCAAAGTTCAAAAACAGCTCTCAAGTGTTTGTGCTGGCGAGGTAACTGATGCTATTGTTAATGACATTGGAGATAGTGTATTTTCTATTCTTGTTGATGAGGCTAGAGATGAATCAATAAAAGAGCAAATGGGGGTTATTTTGAGATATGTCAACAAACAAGGATGTATTCTTGAGCGTTTTCTTGCTCTTGTGCATGTTTCCAATACTAAAGCTATTACTTTGATGGAGGCTCTTAAGCAACTGTTTGTAGATAAGAAATTGTCCTTGTCAAAGTTGAGAGGCCAAGGATATGATGGGGCTTCAAATATGTGAGGGGAGTTTAATGGATTGCAAGCTTTGATATTGAAAGAAAACTCTTCTGCAAGGTATATTCATTGCTTCTCTCACCAACTTCAATTGGTTGTTGTTTCTACTGCATATAGTACTCTATCTGTGGGTGAATGTTTTGGGTATCTTGTTAAAACTGTGAATCTAGTTGGAGGTTCATGTGTTAGAAAAGAGATGCTTGTGCAATTAGAACATGCTAGACTTGTAGAGGCATGGGAGAGTGGGGAGAATGTTAGTGGAAGAGGCAAAAATTAAGAAATGAGTTTGAGACGGCTTGGTGATACATGTTGGGGATCACATTGCAGTACTATTCTTCGCTTTGAGGCTACGTGGTCTTCAATTATTCAAGTGCTTCATAATATCTGTGAGCATAGCAATTTAGATGAAAATGCCTCTACAGCAAAGGGTTTGATTGATAGAATGGAGAGCTATGAATTTGTATTTTGTATGTTTTTGATGAAGCATTTGTTGGGAGCTACAAGTCAATTGTCCATTGCCTTGCAACAAAGAGATCAAAATATTTTGATGGCTGTGTGAATGATGAATAGAATGAAGACAGAATTGCAAGAATTCAGAGATTGTGGTTTTGATAAATTATTGGACGGAGTCAACACATTTTGTGTGAAGCATGAGATCACATTAGACGTGATGGAAGCACAACGGAAAATTCGTCACCGTTCTAGACGATGTGGAGAAATGTCAACCAATCATGATTTCTACCGTGTTGATATTTTTCTTCAGGTACTACTTTAATATTTACATAGTTTAATTTATTTTGTTTATAATATTTTATATGTATTTTTTATTTTATTGTTATATTTTTTATTGTTTCAATACTAGACTGTTGACATGATGATTCTTGAAATGAATCATCGATTTTGCGAAGCAAGCTTGGAATTACTCACTTGTATTGCATGCCTTGATCCGAGAGAAAGATTTGCCATGTTTGATGTTGGTAAGTTGCTTCGCCTTGCTGAACTCTATCCGGATGACTTCTCCCTTGTTGATTGTTTAGAACTTGAGCAACAACTTGATTTCTTCATTCATGATGTGAGAGATGATGATGCCTATTCAGTCATCAATGATCTTGGAAGTCTTGCTCAACATATGGTTCGATCACGTAGCATGGTACTCTATCCATTGGTATATCGTCTTATTGAGTTAGCATTAGTTCTACCAGTTGCAACTGCTTCAGTTGAGCGAGTTTTTTCTGCCATGAAGAATATCAAGACCGATCTTCGTAATAGAATGGGAGATGAATGGTTGAACGATGTTATGACGGTATATATTGAAAAGGATATTTTTGTTAAGATTGAGAATGAACCGATTATGCAACGTTATCAAGCCATGGAGTCTCGTAGATATCTGTTGCCCCCACCTTTTTCTAGTTCTACTTCTAATAATTCGAGCGTTAGAAAGTAGTTATTTTAGTAGTTTAGTGAACTTGTAAAAAATATTATTGTGTGGTACTCGATTTATTATATTATGTAATATTTTTAATTATTGTTGAGTTGAATTTTTAAAATTTATATGTCATTAATATTTATCAGCCTCCCCTGAAAAATATTTCTGGTTTCGCCACTGTATATATATATATATATAGAAAATCTCTTTTGAGACCGTCTCACCATAGCTAATGGTGAGACGAGGGAACATGCTGTAATTATTAGAAACGGGGCTGAAAAATGGGATCAATTTGCAATTTTTAGAAAATGAGGTTGAAATACGGTTTGTAACAGAATCGGGGTCAGAAAGCAATTGCCATTTGTTTTACCACTTTTTTTTGGAAAGCAAATCCCCAAAATCAAGGAATTTCAATCTCAATCAAATTCAGTCCAATCGCATCACATATTTGAAGCATCAAAATCAGAAAATCGCCGATCTAACACAACCAATCACTGGATCGATCTAACGCAGCAAGCACTGAATTCGCAAATCGCCGAATCTGCAAATGCTTGGCATCTACGATCTAAATTTTGTGACGAGATGATGAATTTTGCGACGGAATGCAGATTTGAAAGCTTCAACGATTTGTGATGTTGAAATCATCGAGGTAATATGAAATTGATGGTTTTAAATCTCAATTTTCATCAACAATAGCCAAGTTTTATGGCTGAAATCTCAATTTTATGAAATTAACGGTTTAAATCTACAATCTAGTGTTGCTGTTATAAACCATGGAAAAAGAAGCAATTTAAGACAATGAAATTGATTTGTATGGAAGAGAAAGCACCAAATATGTTTAATATGAAAATTCAAAAAAATTACATCCAGGTTTGGTTTTGATTGCATATATACAGTTAAACACATGGAGTAACGACCTGAACACATGAAGTAACGTTTTCACATTCTAATATATTTTCTGCAAAATTTGGAATTCAATTATATGCATATTCGTAATAACATTTTGATACATTCAAATTTGCTGGAATGTTCAAATTAATATGTAAAACATACAATGTAATTGCATGAACACATGAAGTAATGTGTTATTATTCTGATGGATAATTTGTCAATGTTTGAAACTGGCTATATGCAATTTGTTGATTTGAAGCTTCACAGATTTGAAGCATCAAAATCAGAAAATCGCCGATCTAACACAACCAATCACTGGATCGATCTAACGCAGCAAGCACTGAATTCGCAAATCGCCCGGATCTGCAAATTTTTGGCATCTAAGATCTAAATTTTGTGACGAGATGATGAATTTTGCGACGGAATGCAGATTTGAAAGCTTCTACGATTTGTGATGTTGAAATCATCGAGGTAATATGAAATTGATGGTTTTAAATATCAATTTTCATCAACAATAGCCAAGTTTTATGGCTGAAATCTCAATTTTATGAAATTAACAGTTGAAATCTACAATCTAGGGTGTTGCTGTTATAAACTATGGAAAAAGAAGCAATTTAAGACAATGAAATTGATTTGTATGGAAGAGAAAGCACCAAAGATGTTCAATATGAAAATTCAAAAAAATTACATCCAGGTTTGGTTTTTATTGCATATATACAGTTAAACACATGGAGTAACGACCTGAACACATGAAGTAACGTTTTCACATTCTGATATATTTTCTGCAAAATCTGGAACTCAATTATATGCATATTCTTAATAACATTTTGATACATTCAAATTTGCTGGAATGTTCGAATTAATATGTAAAACATACAATGTAACTGCATGAACACATGAAGTAATGTGTTATTATTCTGATGGATAATTTGTCAATGTTTGAAATTGGCTATATGCAATTTGTTGAGAAAAATTAGGTGTTCTTAAATTTTCTGAAACGTATGAAGTAAGATGATGAATACACAATGTAATTGCATGAACACATGAAGTAATGTAATGTTGTTCTACTGGACAATTCACCAAGGTCTGGAATTTGGCTAAATGCATTTTGTTGAGAAAAATTAGATGTTTTTAAATTTCCTAAAACGTTTGAAGTAATATGATGAACACACAATGTAATTGCATGAACCCATGAAGTAACGTGATATTATTCTGCTGGATAGTTTGCCAAAGTTTGGAATTTAGCTATATGCATTTTTTTAGAAAAATTGGATGTTTTTAAATTTGATGAAACGTATGAAGTATTATGATTAACATACGATGTAACAACATCATATTCAATGCATTTTGTTAAGAAAATTTGGTGTTTTTAGATTTGTTGGAACGTATGCAGTATCGTGTTAAACTAACAATTTAACTGCATGAACACGTGAAGTAACATGTTCATATTATGGTAAATGATTCGCCAAGGTATGATATTCGAATATATTCATTTTGTTAAGAATATTTTGGTGTTTTAAAATTTGATGGGATGTATGAATTATTGTATTAAACTCATGATATAACAGCATGAACACGTGAAGTGATGTTTTCATATTACCAAAGTCTGAAATTTGATTATATGCATTTTGTTAGGAAGATTTTGGTGTTTTATAATTTGCTGGAACGTAAAAAGTAATATGTTTGACTCTCGATGTAACTGCATGAACACGTGAAATAATATGATCACATTTTGCTAGATAATTCTTCAAGGTCTGGAAGTTGAATTGATGCATTTTTCTAAGAATATTTTTGTAATTTAGGTTTGCTGTATGAAGTAATATGCTCAATGCATGATGTAACCACATGAACACATGAAGTAAAGTGTTCATATTTTGCTAGATGATTCATCAAGGTTTATAGTTCACTTAGATGCATTTAGTTAAGAAGATTTTGGTATTTTAAAATTTGCTGGAGCATATGAAGTATTATGTTAAATGCACGATATAACTACGTGAACACATGAAGTAATGTGTTCATAATTTGCTAAATGATTCGTCAAAGTCTAGAATTTAATTAGATTCGCGTTCAAAAGATTTTAGTATTTTAAATTTTTCTAGAATATATGAAGCAATATGTTAAATGAACGATGTAACCACATGAACACGTGAATTAATGTGTATAAAAATTGTTAGGTGATTCATCAAGGACTATGATATTTCATAAGATAAATGTTTTTATGACAAATTTGATATATGATTTTTTGTTGAAATGTATGAAATATATTGAAGACTTAAAACACTAGTCCTGGTTCATTGTACCTAGTTTATAGAAATAGTTTACTTTCCCTAATCAGTGGGATTTCTTACGTGTAAATCTTATCCTTAGAACTGGCACTTGTAGTATAAATAGATACGTACAGAGATGAATAAAATCAACCATTCACATCATATCTTTTACATGGTATCAGTATAGCCTCTTTTTCACATCTCCATAAACCCTCATCATGGCTGAAAAAAATCAATCCGGCCAAAATGCTTCCGCCTCCTCCATCCTCTTCACCGCCTTCGGCGGTGCCTCGGCAAACTCACAATTTCCGGCCCTGGCTATTCGCTTGCACCGCACCAACTACTTCCTTTGGCGCGGCACGGTTCGTTCGACTCTGGAAGCCTACAAACTGGAGGATTTTCTCGTCCCCGGCAATGCTCCATCTTCGTTCATCACGCCGAAGGAATCCACCTCTACACCAGCTGCAAACTCAGACTTTACGTCATGGAGAAGAAAGGATCGGCTTGTTCTCTTGTGGCTCCGATCAACCCTCACAGCCCCTATGCTCGGTCACGTTGCTAGGGCAACATCAACCTCTGAATGTTGGATCATTCTCGAACAAATGTTTCACTCACAAACTTAGGCTCGTCAAATGCATCTCAAACAGAAACTTTAGATGCTTCAAAAGGGCTCTCTATCCATTCTTGACTATGTTGAGAAAAAGCGCGCCATCTTAGACTCATTGGCTGAATGCCTCGCGGTGGTCTCCGACAATGACTTTGTGTCCTTCATCATCTACGGGCTAGGCCCTAAATATAATGCGTTTCAAACAGCCTTAGCCATGTGCACCACTCCAGTCACGTCGAATGAACTGCTCGGCTTGCTGCTACAGGAGGAGCAGCGCCTTCTGGAGTCCTCTTCTGATGCGGTTGTGCCGACGGCGTTCTACTCCAACCACCGCGCACTAGGACGATCCCCTGCCGCTGCCTCTCGGCCCACTTTGGGGATGGACGACTCTAACGCTAACCGCGGCTCCGGTTCCATCCCTCTCAAATGCGATATCTGTGAGAAGTCCAATCACTGCAGGCGGAACTGTCACAATAGGCTCAACATTGCGGCCTATCCTCCGACCAGCCGTCGTGCAGCTGAACGCCAGCATCAGTTCCATTCCTCGGCAAAGACAGCCTACACAGCTTACAACTCCAGCGGCGGAATGTCTCCGTCGGAACTCCAAGACCCATGAGTGGTCGACTTAGGTGCTTCACACCATGTCACTGCTGATCTAGGCAATCAGAACCTGCATTCGGACTACACTGGAGCTGACAATCTGTTCGTCGGAAATGGTAAGTCCCTCCCTATTACTCATTTAGGTCACTCTACTTTAAATTCACAACATGCTTCTAATTCCTTGTCATTAAATGAAATCCTAGTTGTCCCAAAAATATCCAAAAATTTGCTAAGTGTCTCTAAACTTTGCAAAGACAATAATGTGTTTCTTGAATTTCATCCTGACCGTTGCCATGTTAAGAGTTGGTAGGGAGAGACGTTGCTAAAAGGAATAGTTGATGATGGTCTATATCGAATCCCAGCCAGTTTGTCCTCTTCCAGCCCTCCTTGCATTTTCGTTGGAGAACGAGCCTCGGAGGCATGTTGGCATCATCGCTTCGCTCACCCACATGAAAACATTTTACGTAGCCAGTTATCACGTTTCAACTTACCTGTTTCTTCAAACAATAAACTTGTTTCTGTTTGTGATACTTGTCAGTTAGGCAAAAACCATAAGCTATTTCTTCCCTCTAGTCATGTTCCCTCAAAACTTCCTTTTGATTTGATTTATTCTGATGTGTGGGGCCCTGCCTCGGTACCTTCTCTCAATGGCAATAGATACTTTGTTCTTTTCATTGATAACTACACAAAATTTGTTTGGGTTTACTTTCTCACTGCCAAATCTCAAGTCTTTCAGGCCTTTTCTCTATTCAAATCCATGGTTGAAACACAATTTTCTACAAAAATTAAAGCTTTTCAATCTGATTGGGGAGGGGAATATCGAAATGTCTCTACCTTTCTCCAAAATCACGGTATTTTGCATAGAGTTTCTTGTCCCCACACCCCTGAACAAAATGGTGCTGCTGAAAGACGTAATCGCATTGTCGTTGAAAAAGGCCTTGCTCTACTCTCCTACTCTCATCTCTCAATCTCATTCTGGGAACATGCCTTCCAAACTTCCATCTTCCTTCACAATCGTACCATAACTCCTACCCTCGCTAATGAATCTCCCTACACTCGGCTTTATCATCACCAACCAGACTATCTGTTTCTCAAATCCTTCAGTTGTCTCTGTTATCCTTACCTTCGTCCATATAACAGCAACAAGTTGGAGTTTCGCTCTGTTGCTTGCATCTTCGTAGGATACAGCACCAAACACAAAGGATACCTTTGCTTTCATGTCCCCACCCCTCGCACCTATATATCACGTCATGTTGTGATCGATGAGTCTTCCTTTCCCTTTCCTGACCACAACTCCAAGTCCTCCCCATCACCCTTCTCCAATATATCCCTTCAAAGTCTGCACCTTGCCTTAGACATTTCTTCCTCACCTATCACTCCACCCGTCACCAATCACAGTTCTCCTCCATCTCCACGTAGTCCTTTTCCTAACCTAAGTCCCGGACCATCACTCAATCCGTCACCATCACTTAGTCCGTCTCCTCCACCTAGTCCCACTCAGCCAATTTCACCGTATCCAGCCCCTTCTCATCCTTCTACTCAGCCTTCTACTATCAGCTCTTATATAGCTCCCTCATATTTCCGCCCGGCTGCCAACTCTACTCATGGTATGACAACTCGTGCAAAAACTGACTCTCTCAAGCCAAAGCTCTACACTGCTACAAAACACCCATTACCTTCTGACAGTTTCAATCTTGAACCAAAATCCTTTCTTCAGGCCAAAAAGAATCCTAATTGGTAGCATGCTATGCAGTTAGAGTATGATTCCTTAATGACTAATAGGACTTGGGACTTAGTGCCCAGGTCATGTGCCTCTAATCTTGTTGGTTGTAAGTGGATTTTCAGGATCAAGAAGAAACCCGATGGTTCAGTTGAGCGCTACAAAGCTCGCCTTGTTGCAAATGGCTTTAATCAGGAAGAGGGGGTTGACTACTTCGACACATTTAGCCCTGTCATCAAACCTACTACCATTCGGGTGGTCCTTGGTTTGGCTGTTACTCAAAATTGGCCTCTTCGCCAGGTTGACATCAACAATGCCTTCCTTAATGGTGATCTGTCTAAAACTGTATTCATGGAGCAACCACCTGGTTTTGTCTCACCATAGCAGCCCTCTCATGTTTGCCATCTTCGAAAAGCTCTTTATGGTCTCAAACAGGCACCGCGAGCATGGTTTTAGAAGCTCAACCAGGCCCTTCTACGGCACAGCTTCAAACCATGTGTTTCAGACACCTACCTCTTCATCAAACATCATGGGTCTGATGTCGTCTATGTTCTAGTTTATGTGGATGATCTCATCATCACTAGCTCGAGCTCCAAGTTCATTGATGAGTTTGTTGGCTATCTCCACTCGGTTTTTTCTTTGAAGGACTTGGGTGCTCTGAATTGTTTCCTTGGGATTGAAGTTCTTCGCAACTCTTCAGGTATACTTTTATCTCAACGGAAATACATCCTTGATCTTCTTGACAAGAGCAAAATGGTTGGTTCAAAACCAATTGTCTCTCTGGCCATTCTAGGCTCGTGCCTCGTCATTGGTGGTGATCCTTTCCCAAATGTCTATCTCTATCGCAGCATTGTAGGAGCTCTACAGTATGTCACCATTACCCGGCCTGAGCTTGTGCATTCAGTCAACCGGGTTTGTCAGTTCATGCATCAACCTTCAGAGATTCACTGGGCTGCTGTGAAACGCATACTATGGTATCTCAAAGGAACCATTGATGATGGCTTACTCTTTCGACCATCTCGGGATGATCGCCTTGTATGTTTTACAGATGCCGGTTGGGCCTCAGATCCTGATGATTGCAGCTCTCAACATGGCTTTGCCATTTACTTTGGTGGTAATCTCATCAGCTGGTCCTCCCGTAAACAACAGGTTGTAGCCCGCTCCATCACTGAAGCTGAGTACCGGGCGATCGCATTTGCCTCAGCGGAGCTCATTTGGCTTCAACAGCTTCTAGCCAAAATGGTTGCCCCTATCTCTCAGGCTCCTATCCTCCTCTGTGATAATCTCAGTGCTACGTATCTTACTGCCAATCCAGTCTTTCATCAGTGATCTAAACACATCAAGATTGATTTTCACTTTGTTCGAGAACAAGTCAAAGCTGGGGAACTTGTTGTTCGACATGTGAGCTCTGTTGATCAGATTGCTGACATCTTCACCAAGGCTTTGGGTTCTTCTCGCTTTGATAACCTGAAGTCCAAGCTTCTCGTTCATACCCGATCGTGAGCTTGCAGGAGGGTATTGAAGACTTAAAACACTAGTCCTGGTTCATTGTACCTAGTTTATAGAAATAGTTTACTTTCCCTAATCAGTGGGATTTCTTACGTGTAAATCTTATCCTTAGAACTAGCACTTGTAGTATAAATAGATACGTACATAGATGAATAAAATCAACCATTCACATCATATCTTTTGTTGAAATGTATGAAATAAGATAAAATATACACAATTAAAATGTCTAAACACATGAAGTGGTTTGTTTATATGTTGGTAGATGAATAATAAAGGTGTATATTTTATAATGTGAATTTTGTTATAATAGAGATAGTCTTATGTGAAACACCCTAAACTTTAGGAATGGGGCTTTAAACAATTCTAACAATATTCTAGCTTCAGGGACGTATCTATAATAATTTTATAGGGACATATCTCTAATTATTTTACAAGGACCTATCACTAAGGACCTTTCAGGGGCCTTTTCGTCCAATTTTTCCTATCATTTTTCTGCCCCCTGCAATCTGCAAAAAAAATCAAAAAATATTTTCAAAAATGTTTTTGAAATGCAAAAAATCAATAAAAACTGCAGCAAAAAACTACAACATCAGCCAAAAATATCATAATATCAATGAAAAAATAGAAAACATCTACTAAATAACTACAACAGGAACTATAAAAAAAATCAATTAAAACAGCAAACAATTCAAATAAAAATCAACAAAAAATTGGAAAAAAAACATTGACTACGACTAACAAAAAATAAACTGCAAATTATGAAAACATCAGGAAAGCTAAATTGTGAATATTTTTTTATAAAACTACAAACATCAACCTCTATCACTCAAGCAACGATTGAAGCACTTACAAGATACAATTGAAGCACTTACAAGAAACAATTGAAGCACTTACAAGAAACGATTGAAGCATTAGTTTCTTTTCTTAACACACACAAGTTATAAATAAAGCACCTAAAACCTACATTTGAAACACTAACAAAAAATGAAAATGGCAATGGAAGGAAAAAACACTACAAAAAATCAACCATATCATCAAAAAGCTGCAAACATCAACTCCTAACAAGCAACGATCGAAGCACTTACAAGCAACAATTGAAGCACTTACAAGTTGTACTCTTAGCACCAACTTGTTTTCATAACACACACAAGGTATAAAATAAAGCACCTACAAGCTACATTGGAAGAACTAACAAAAATGAAAAAAAACGTCAACATAAGGGAAAAAACACTATAAAAAATCAACCATATCATAATAAAAGCTACAAACATCAACCCCTATCACCTAAAACTCATCTAGAAAAAATGAAAAATATCTACATGAGAGAAAAAAAACTAAAAACATCAACAAAATAGCTACGGTACCTCAAGAGTATAAATTATTCACTCTGAAAATTATAAAACGTCAACGATTAAAAAAACTACAAACATCATCTCCTAACACGTGCACCTCATCCGAAAAATAAAAACATCAACATAAGAAAAAAGACACTATAAACATCAACTTCTATTACCAAAATATCAGCCGAAAAATGAAAAACATCAACATGAGAAAATAAAAAAACAACAAATATCAATCCATATCACCCAAAAAAACTACAAACCATCAACTCATATCAATTAAAACTCACCCAAATAATAAAAAACATCAATACAATAGAAAAAAAGCTACAAACATCAACAAAAACCTACAGTACCTTAAGAATAAAATTTCTTTAAAAAAATGATCTGATGGGATTTGAACCCTGGTCTCTAACCCCAAACCCTAGAGCAATAACCACTACACCAAAGAATCTTATTCAATCTAGAATCACTCAAATAATATCAAACCTCAGCATGTAAATACAGAGCATAAATTCTTCAAAAATAGAGGTCACAACAAAACTTGAACTCCAGACCTCTAACACCATCAGTAATAACAACTACACCAGAGGACACTTCTTGATCTTGAACTCAGTCAACAAATAAATAAACCTCAGCATATCTTTGAATAGAATAAAATAGAAAAGTAAACCTACACAAGACTCAAACTCCTGACCTCTAACATCATCAACAAGAGCAATAACTACTACACGAAGGAAATTTATTGATCATGAACCAATTCAACTAATAAATAAACCTCAACATATCTTCGAATAAAATAAAACACGAAAGTATACCTCCCCTCTCATGAGTAGAAGCTCATCCGTCTGCCACCACCACTGTTTACCAACGTCGCCGTCGTTAGTGCATGTCTGCATGCGTGGATTTGTTCTTCAATGATGCACGTGGATCTCGTGCACACCATTGCCTCACCTTTGCTAGTTCCTCTACCATCGCCTTTGCCCTAGCTCCGCCACCTTCCCTCTAGCTTCGTCATCGCCAACAATTAATTACCGCATTGGCTAGCTGGAATTGCAGAGTTGCATCGGGAATTACAGAGTTACGCTGGAACTGCAGAAGAAATTTCAGAGTCGCATTAGTTTTTGTGATCTCACTGTAATTGCAGAGCCGCACCGTGAGCTCGTCGATCGCAGTGCCAGAATCTCTGATGTGAGCTCGTCGATTGCATCACTGGAGGAGAAGAATCGATGGCGCAAATTAGTTTCGTAATGGAGAACGGGGGTGGAGACGGTGGAAATTCGGTGGACACCGGAGAGGAAATGGAATAAAGTGCAGATCAGCGAAAATCTGATGAAAAAAATGGCAATTTCCTAGTATTCGGTGGTGGTTGTTGTCGTCAGGTGGCGATTTCCAATCGGGTCTGAAAAAAATTGAAAATGAAAAATCCTGGATATTTTTGTGCTATACATAGTATTTTTTTATAATTACACGATAGGTCCCTAAATTTATCAGCATAATAAAAAAAGCTCACCCCAAATTTCAGATCTATATTAATTGCATATAGACCCTGCCTAAAGTTTAGGCTGCCTAACATAAAATTTTGTGATATATATGCATATATATATATATATATCTTAATATAATTATTTTTGTAAGTAGTTTATTAATATATGATAGATTAAAATTTAATAATTTAAAATTAAATATCTATCAATGAATTTCTCACCATTATAAGCACAACAGAATAAAATCTTGAATTTTAAATATATGTAATTTTCTTGAAATGGCAAATGAGATATAGTTACTATCACAAAAATTAGGAGGGGTATGGTTGTCATGGATGCATTAGATTCACTGTTCGATATTCCTTTACCAAGCCACCCTAAATGTATATGGCCCACATTGGTTGAGTCCCTATATGGTCCTGGGCCTGCTGGTGTTGGTCATGCGCTATCCGTACCACTGATATTTTATTTTCTACCTTCCGATCTTCTATTTCCCCGACTTTACTTAATGACCTTATGCTTGCAAACATTCCTTCTATATTTGAGTGGGGGGATTGTCTGATTGATAGTTCCTTCTTAGGGGCTCTGTTGAACCATTCCCCCCTCTAGTGGTTGATTTTGGTTAATACTGAAGTCCACTCGTAACCTATAGGTGCACCACACTCTTTTTGGAAACTCACACTCAAATAACATGTGTCGCTCCTTTTCCATCTTTAGTTGCAAATTTGGCATTCTAAAGATATATTCATTCCCCTCCTTCTGAGAGCTGGGTTTGTTGGACACGCATCATGTATTAGTTTTCAGATTGCAAACTTCATCTTCTCAGGAAGATTGGTTGTCCATAGCTACTTACAAACTTTAGATGAGTTTGAGTTGGCCGGTGTGGTTGATAATATTAATGACGGGATGATGCTCTTCTTCAAGTCCCACACTGCATGATACCTTGACTTAACCGTGTAAGTGCCCTATTTATCCTTCGCCCACACCTGGAAGTCTCGCTTCCGAACCCTTGTTGTGGAATATGTGTCTTCTTTATCCCATATATCTTCTCATTGATTAATAAACACATACTCCACTATTTTTTGTCATTGATTAGATCGCTGACCTTGAAGCCCAACCTAGGCAGTATGTTGTATTTAAAACAGATTGGGTTTTCTTTGTCAGGAATCCAATTTTCCTGGATATCTATCTTCTCCCTCGTGAACCCTTTCCATTTGATGTGTGGTTTTGTCAATCCTGACCCCATAGAATACCTCTCCACCCCCCCTCAATTCCCCTTTCTTGGATTTCGTTTCGTAGAATCTTTTGTTTGTTGCAATACTTTTCCAAAATGAATTTTTCAAAGAATATGTCTTGTCTTGTATGCAGTGTACACGCATGCTTTGCCAGTGGAGCTTGGTTCCTCTTTTTTATGGAGCACATACCCAGACCATCCATCCCTTTTTAATGACACATCATCTTCCATAATTTTCAATGTATTCCTCTCCCTTCCGGGTCTCTCGCCTATATAAAGCCCGCCATTTTTTGTCCATTACTTTCGCGAATGTGTGTGGTATCCTAAAAGTTCTAAAAATATTCTATCCTAATGTAGAGAGGATATGTTTACTCAATGTGATTCGACCCATAACTAGTAGCTTTCTTTTCCTCCATGATGCCATTCTGGCTACAATCTTTTGCTGGAGTGTTCTAAACATTCTCACTTTTCAGCCTTTGAAATGCATGTTGTGGCCCAGATGTGTCTCTTGTAGATGGTTCACTGATGCGTTTAAATTTAGCCTAACCTTATCATTTGTGTGAGCTTTTGCGTTTGGGCTGACTAGGACCGGCGACTTCTAGAAATTTACTCTCTGGCCTGAGTATGGTGCAAATAGGTCGATAATCGAGGCTAACTTTCTCACACTCTCCCTTTGTACTTCAAAGAAGAGTATACAGCTATCTACAACCATTAGATGACAGACCCATAGAACGTTTCTCCCAATATTGACCACTGCACACGCTTGTTGGAATTAATTTAATGCTAGCAAGGAGGAAAAGGCTTCCTGGTATTAGATAAATAGAAAAGGCAACATGGGGAATTGTTGTTGCAAACCTTGTGTTGGGGTGAATGGTTCCGACAGGTCCCTATTGAATTTTCTGGTATGCGTCACTATTTTTACACACTCAATAATCCATGTTGCCCAACTTGGTGGGAGTCTCATCCATCTTATTACCTTCTCCAGGATACCTCATGACACTCTATCGTAGGCTTTACTCATATGTATCTGCAATGCAGCACCAAACCCCTCTTATTTTTTTTCCATGCTCTCAATTAGTTCCTGAGATATAATTGAGTTTTCTACTAAAGATCTATCCTGAACGGACGTTGCTAATTTTCGTCATTGATGATATTATGAGAAAAAACCAAATGCTTAGAGGGACGATACAAATGTCAATAAAAGCGGTGGTAAGCAATTGGAAAAAAAGCACTTCTTAATAGATAGAAATTGAATTTATCATTCAATGACATTTAAATAATTGAATTAGCATAGATAAGTATTTATTTAATTTAAATAATATGGGACAATTCCAGAACTTGGTCAAAATGAACCTTGCACGTTGCGTTTCTGCCTCCGAGGATGAGAACCTGGTTTTCTAATCAACTTCATCGTTTAAGATTCCAAAAGGGTGCACGTGTGCTATAAAATCGCACGTGTTACTGCCCCCTAAACACTGTGCCGTCAGAAGAGGAAGAGTCAATCACATCTTTCTATAACTTTTTACATTTCCAATGACAAAATAATTACCTGTCACTTCAACCCTCATATTTACCCCTCATCCACGCTTCCTTGTTTACTTTTCTCATTTTCAAGTGTTTTCTTACAAGATTTGTTTTCTATATTTCTATCACGAGCGATTTAACCTCCATAACGTTTTCTTGGAATCAATAAGTTCTTTCATCCCTATTCTCTTTCTAATCTTCTCTTTTCCCCCTTTCCACCATGGCCCACACTGATGAGCATTCCGCCTCCGAGAAAATTTTTGATGAAATCAGGGTAGGAGAGTCAGGGTTTAGTACACCGGAGAGAAACGTTAGCAACCCAAAATGTACCCCCTCTGAAGGACTCTAGCGTGACTTTGATGCTGTAGAGGGCATATCTAATAGTCCTGGGGAAGAGTGGATCTTTCCTATAACTGATATGTCTTCTCAAGAAGTTGTTGAAAATTGGCCGTAGGGTAGGGACAAACCCTACATAAGGAGGTCCCCCACGAGCGGCAAGATTGGTTTTTACCCTACCCCAAATCTAGAGCTCGAAGCCATAATGGAGGAGGAAGAAGTACTTCCTTTGAGGGAGAAGGAAATCCTCGAGGTGGGGGGGGGAAGCACCCTTAAGTGGAACTCGGGAATCTTCTCTTGCTGAGCCCTTTCAAGAGAAGAAAAAAGGGACTCGCCAAAGATTAAAGCTAAAGGACTCCGAGAGGGAGACCCCAGTTCTAGTAGCGGGAACCGCTATTTCCAAAATTTTGGACTCTATCCCTCCTGGCGATTGAGTAGCTCCAGACGCTGATTTTCAACCCTTTCGAGAAGGTGACTCCCCTCATAACCTTCCGAAGGAAGATCGTCTATCTCTCTCCGACACTTTCATTGCGGGCTCACCTTTCCCTTTCCACCCATTTTTCCAAACTCCTTAGGCAATTTCTGGTGATTATGATGATGTTCTTGACCAGATGTCTTAAATTTGGTATTAAACCTAGTTATAAGCTGCTTCACTCACTATACTTTGTGTCCTATAGTGGGCGGTCAACCGATATGATCGTCACGTTTTCCCGTCAAGAAGTACATCATAAAGTTTTTGGTGTTCCTAGAATTTTGGGTGATTGAAAAAGCTGGAAAAAAGGTATCTCATTCGATAGCAGGAGGTATCGATTCCTTCCATGGAATTGGGTCGTGCAAGTTGAATCTCCCAAACCTAGGGAGTACATCTGCCCAGATACCCACGAGAGGGATAGATAAAAACTGTTGTCCAGCTCCGTTGACTACAACCTCTTCAACAACCCTAACCCCTGGATTGGTGGCTTTGCATTCTCGCCCCGAATCTACGAAGAATATGTGTATAACACACTTTGGAAAGATACAAGAAAAAGGCAAAGAGAATGTGAGGGCCCCAGAGATGGCCCTCCCCTTGAGGTAATTGTTAATGACCCTAGGTATTCGGGGCTTTCCGAAGGTGCCTTAATATAAATCTACTTCTCTTATTTGTTGTGTTATTATGTTCATTACTATTGACTGACTCTCATTCTTTTTCCATTTTCAGTGGGTTTCGCTAAGGGCTTAAAGAAGCAGGAGCCCTCAAAGTAGGATCAGGCTCTCTCCGAGGGGATCATTGATTACTCAAATCAGGCTTTCATTCCCCCGACTCCAGCGTCTCCCCTCTCGAATCAGGCCTCCCCTCTTACAGCAGGCTTTGAGAGGTCTATCTCAACCGGTGATGCTGAGCAATCACCTCACCCCGGAACGTTCTCCAGAAGACAAGGGCAAACAACAAGACTATCAGCTCCTTCTCACCAAGGCCGCTTATGGGAACACATGGCAGTGAAGATGTTCGACAACAATCACTGCTCCTTTCAAATGACGTTGTACCTGCATTCAGGTTTGAGCACTACCTTTCAAAGATTGGCTCTAATCCTGAGGTTCTTTTCCATTCTCTTTTCTTTTTTCCCCTTTTTTTTTGTTAACATCAATCTGGGCTGAATTTTTTGATTAGGCTTCTAAAATATATCATGAGGCCACCACAATAATAATGACCCTCTCTTCCCTTAGCTCCACTGGCAAGGATAACCTTTGTGAGGAGCTCAACAAAAATGATGCTGAGATTTTATGGCTAAGGGAATCTCTCGAAGGTCACCAACAGGTTCTCGAAGGGAATGACAAAATGCTCGAGGAGAAGGACATGGCGCTTGAAGATACCGCAGGGGCTCTTCAAGAAAAGAAAAATCTTTGGGACAATGAGAAGCAAGATGTGGATGCCGAGAGACGTCAATGGTTGCTAGAGAGGGATACCCTCACTAAGAGGGTTCAACCTACATAAGAGAAGGTTCAAGCTGTAGAAGATCTGGTCATGCAGGTGCGACTGCTTAATGCCATCAAACACAAGCTATTGAATAGCCTGGAGCTTGCTGAATTTTTCCTGGATCTTCTAAGGGTGGCCAAGGAGATCCACTGCAGTGAATTAGCCAAGGAATTTTTTAAAGCCACAAGGGTCTGCCTCTCTCTCTGAAGATTTGGCCATACAGGTGGAAAAACAGGTTAATCCATAGCTCGAAGCCCCGATGTACGCAAAATGGGATGAGGCTATCAATAACGATGGCCTTCGCTTTGCCCTATTGGATTTCATCAAGGCTAGAGGGGAGTTCTTTACTGCCGAGGGGATTTGGGCGATCCCCCTTCCAGAGGTTACAAGTGCCTCTCCTGGGCAAGATTCCCCCATCAATCAGGTGGAAGAAATGATTGCTTCCACATTAAAGGAGAATGATTCTAGGGTTGGCCCCTGATTGTAAAATTTTCCTCTTCTATATATATTTTTTTTAACTTAGGGCCCCTCAATTGTAGCTGTGTTCATTTTTTTTTGAGAAATGAAAATACACATTTTTTTTCTTTTTCTATGACTTATTGATTTTACCTTTGTTTTCTTTTCGTAGTATAATTTGTTGAAAATTGTGCTAGAAAGCGCTTGTGAGGAGCTTTCGAGTGCCCAAAAAGAACTGAATGAGACAAATAAACAATTACAGATTGTCCTTTGAGATCTTTCCAAATCCAACAAAGAGAAAGGCTCCTTGAAGGACAAGCTCCACAACCTCGAGGCCGAGATGAAGCTGTGGCAATCTAAAGATCATCCTACATTCAAGGGGTTTGTCGTGGATTTCCTTAGAAAGGAATTTAATGGTACGTATCCTTTAGAAGTGGTCAAGGGTCGCGATCTAGCTGATAAAGAACTAGGAGAAAAGATGAGTCAAATTTATTTGATGTTCGGTTCTCTGAAGTCCTGCCTTGCCGCTACAACTAGGCTTTCAGTAGTGGAAGGGCACCTAATCGGATGCTTAGGCAAAAATCGTAGCCTAGTGGCCCAGAGGGAATTAATTTCCGAACAACATCCAATATCTCAATGTCAAGTGGCTAGCATGGAAGAGGACTTACTCACTTGGAAGATGGCAGCTGACGAGGACCCCCCTTTATCTAGCGAACCTCCTTCAGCCCCTCAACCCCCTTGAGAGAGCCCCCCAGTTGAAGATAGGTCTTTGGTGGAATCCCTTTTATCATACAATGCAAAACTCACTGGGGAGATCGATGCTTGAAAGGTACAAGCTACAGAAATGGAGCAACGCTGAGTATGAAGACAAAATCGTCGCACATGAATAAGCCTTCATGCCCACATACTTTCTCATGACATTCCTTCCTCCTACTTAATAAGCAACGATAATCTTCCAAAGTTTCCATTAAAAGCTTCCCAGTACTAGATGGAAGAGGTCAATATTCATGAGAATGGGACTCCACGGCAGAAGAAGGCTTTTGACCTCATCCTCGATTGGCTAGTTGAACGGAAGGTAAAGGGATTTACCCCCTCAAGTTTTTTGCTCTGCCCCTCAATCACGGAAGTCTTTCGTGAAAGATGTTGAACGACACCTTGTCCTTTTAAGCAAAACTAACCAAGGGCCTTCATCAAAACAATGCAAAAGCGCTGGGTCACCCTCAAAGGCCTTATTCGAACATTCCACAAAGAAATAGTGTAGGAACGTAACCGTCATTCCCTCAAAATGTCCTAAAAAGGAGCAAATGAAGGATATCAAAAGGGTGGCTGGTATAAAGTTGGAAGAAATTGAAGAAATAGAGGAAAATGTGAAGAAGCTAGGAAAGCCTGAGTTCACTAAAGAATTGTTTAAAATGGGATTTCCTCCCAGTGAATGGTATACGTTGATGGATTAACTTGGATAATTGTTAGTGTGAATATTGTATCCTTAGTATTTGTTGAAATTTGAATGAATAATTAATATTCTTTCCATCTCTGATATTTTACCCCTCGAACAGGGGCGCCATGTGCATGTTGTTAAATAGAAATTAAGCAATTTAGAGATAAGCATTTGACCTAGGTTCGGTGTTTCCACCTACATCCTGCCAATGTCCCCTACTAGCTTATTATTTCAAGAATACAATTTGGCTTTTGAGGGCCACTTTAGAGCCAACCACACGAACATCATCTAGAGTACCACTTTAGAGCCAACCACTCGAACATCATCTCGAGTGCCGCTTTAGAGCCAACCACTCAAACATCATCTAGAGTGCCACTTTAGAGCCAACCACTCGAACATCATCTAGAGTGTTTCTTTAGAGCCAACCACTCGAACATTATCTAGAGTGCCGCTTTAGAGCCAACCACTCGAACATCATCTAGAGTGCAGCTTTAGAGCCAACCACTCGAACATCAACCAGAGTGCCGCTTTAGAGCAAACTACTCGAACATATCTAGAGCGCCATTTTTAAAGCAACCAGCTTGAATACCAACTAGAGTGCCACTTTAGAGCAAACCACTCGAACATATCTAGAACACCACTTTAAAGCCACCCGCTCGAATACAAACTAGAGTGCTGCTTTAGAGCAAACTACTCGAACATATCTAGAGCACCACTTTAAAGCCACCCACTCCAATACAAACTAGAGTGCCGATTTAGAGAAACCCACTTGAACATCAGCCGTAGCTGGAAACATCATCTAGAGCGCCACTTTAAAACAACCCGCTCGAATACCAACTAGAGTGCCGCTTTAGAGAAAACCACTTGATCATCATAGCTGGTAGTATTTTCTCAAGTTGCTAATGTTCCACCTTCTTGGAACTCGACATCCATTTATCTGTTCTAGAAAATAACTTCCTCTCGGATGGGATTCGATCACTTTATAAGGTCCTTCCTAATTTGCAGCTAACTTCCCCTTGGGCTTCTTTATGCTTTTCTCGTTTTTCCTCATTACCAAGTCTCCCGGGTTGAAGAACACCATCTTTACCCTTCTGTCGTGATATCTTCTGACCGTTCCTTGACCTTAGCCTCATGTAGAGAAGCTAGTTCTCTATTTTCCTCCATCATATAAAGATCCAGACATATGTTTTGTTAATTCACCGTCTTATCTACAGCAGTCATTATCCTTGGGTTAGGAACTCCTATTTCCATAGGAATTACTGCTTCTGAACCATACACCAGACTATAAGGCATTTCTCCAGTAGCAGAAGACTCAGCTGTCCAATATGCCCATAACACCATTTGGTAATTCCCATATCCAGTTACCTTCTTCCCCCTTGATGCGTGCTCATATTCCGTTTACTATAGTTCTGTTGGTCACTTCCACTTCCCTATTGGCTTGGGGGTGGTAATTAGATGTCACATTCTGCTTAATCTTATACACCTTGCACCATTTCTTAAAGGGATCCTGGGAAAACTGTGTTCCATTGTCCGTAATAATTATCCTTGGGATTCCAAAATGGCACACAATGTTCTTCAAGCAAAAGGAGATGACCGTTTTTCCCCTTATGTTTTTCAATGGCTAAGCCTCTACCCACTTGGTGAAACAATCAACAGCCACTATTAGATATCTAAGTTCGCCTGGCACTTCCGCAAAAAGGCCCACCAAATTGATTCCCCATTTGTCAAATGACCACGAACTATAGATGCTTCTCATTTCTTCCTATGGAACAAGTTTTATAGGTGCATGTCTCTGACACTAATGGCAAGCCTGAATATACCGGTTCGCATCCTGGAACATTGTCGGCCAGTAAAATCCTACTCGAATGAGCCTCCTCGCCATGGATCTTGATCCCTGATGGCTGCCACATACCCCTTTGTGAGCATCCCTTACTAGGTAATCCTCCTCATGAGAGTCAACACATCGAAGTAATGGCTGAAAATGGCCTCTTCTATATAACCCTTTCTCTTGCTACACACACATTAGAGCCTTCAACCTTATCTTTCTGGCATCCAGTTCATTTTCTGGTAGGACTCCCTCTTTTAGATATGCTACGAACGGTGTCATCCAGGAGTCTGCCACTTCAACTGCCATCACCACAGGCTCTTCAAAACTTCACTTGCTCAAAGTTTCCATGAGAAGTTGCTGCTGGGATTGGGTTTCCAAATCCGAAGAAGCGACCTTACTTAGATTTTTCGCTTTATGATTGGTTTTCCTCGAAACCTGCGTCAATGTATAAAATTTGAAAATTTTTAACAAGTTCTTTACTACCTCAAGGTATCTCTGCAGACTATGCTCCCTAGCCTCGTATTCTCCATTCACCTGTTGAACCACAATTTGAGAATCACTAAAAACCTCCAGTTCCTCCACTTGTAGATCCTTCACGAGGCGCAATCTAGTGATCAATGGCTCATATTCAGCTTCATTGTTAGTTGCTTTAAATGCAAATTTCAATGCATAAGGATAATCTCTGCCCTTGGGGCTAGTAAGTAGGACCCCCGCTCCACTCCCCCTGAATGTGAGGAACCATCCACATACAACTTCCATATCTTTCTTTGCCTTATGTCTTCATTCTGGATGGGCTCCAAACACACTTCTAGGGGTTCTGCAGTTTCCACTATAAAATATACCAGTTCCTGCCCCTTAATCGCAACTTGAGGATGATACTGGATATCATGTTCTCCCAACTCTACTGCGCACTTCATCATTCTTCCGAAAATCTCTGGCTTTAGCAGAATTTGAAAAAATTGAGTGGTTTGTGAGCACCACTATCTTATGTCCCTGGAAGTGGGGTCTCAACCTTTGGGCTACATACAGAAGAGCTATAATCAACCTTTAGAGAACCGAATACCTCGTCTCCGGTCCCTACAAGGCACGACTAATGAAGTTGATCGGGTGCTGAACCTTTTCTTTTCTTTTAACCAAAGTCGCGCTAATTGCTAGCGATGATGCAGAAATATATAAGTACAACGTCTCATCCTTGTCTGGTTTCATCAAAGTAGTAAATGTCCTCAAATGCTCTTTCAACTACTCGAATGCCTCTTGGGACTTACCATTCCACTCGAACTTCTTTACCCTTCGAAGAACATCAAAGAAAGGCAAGTGCTTCTCTGCCCCATTCGATAAGATACTGCTTAATGCTGCCAAAGATCTTGTAAGCTGTTGCACATCCTTTATCGATTGTGGGATTTTCATTGTCCTCAGAGCTTTGACCTTTTCTGGGTTTACATGAATCCCTATCTCTAAGGCCATGAATCCGAGAAACTTCCGTGTTCTTACATTAATGACACACTTAGACAGGTTAAACTTCAAATTAGCTTCTCGAAGCTTACCAAATGTTTCTTTGAGGTCTTTTAAAAAATCTTCATAACTCTTACTTTTGACCACCACATCAACCACATATGTCTCTATGTTTTTCCTTATCTGTTCCCTGAACAGTCTATCGACCAACCTCTTATATGTAGCCCATCACTCTTCAACTCAAATGGAATCTTCTTATAGCAGTGCGTACCCACATCTGTGATGAACGGTGTCTTTTTCCTATCTTCCTTTTCCAAAAGAATTTGGTGATACCCCTTATGTTCGTCAAAGAATGCCAAAATTTGGTATCCAGTGATTGCTTCCACTAACTTATCAACCGGTGGCAATGGGAAACTATCTTTGGGGCAGGATTTATTTAGGTCCATAAAATCTATACACACCCTCCATGCTTCATCATGGTTTGGAACCATAACTAGGTTGGCAATCCAATCGGGATAGAATACCTCATCGATGATATCTACCTTAAATATTGTTTCCACCCCCTCTTTAATTGCCTCAACTTGTTTGGGAGCGAACACTCTTCTCTTCTGCTTCACTGGCTTAATCGAACATTTGGTGTTTAGCCTATGCATTGCGACACTCGAATGGACCCCCATCAGGTCCGATGTATCCTATGAGAACACATCTCCATACCTTTCTAACAAGTCTTGCAATTCTCTTTTCACATCTTCAGGAATCATATTCCTAGCAGCTACTAACCCTTTATTCTGAATGGGCATTTGTATTGTATTAGCTAGTCCCGCTTATGCGTGTACTGCCGCTACATCTCTCCATTTCCTTGCCTCTCACACTGCCATAAGGTTACATTTTTGTGCCACAGTCTGATCCTCTTGAATGGATATCGCCCCATTTTCACTTGGGAACTTTATCATCTGGTGGTAAGGTGACTAAACCGCCCGAGCCTGGCACATCCAAGGCCTTCCTAAGATCACATTATAAGGGGAAGGTGTATCCAAAACAGTGAAACTACACTTGATAGTCACCCCCTTGTCGCCATCCGCCACTCGAACAGGAAATTTTATTTCTCCTATGGGAAATATTGGGTTTCCTATGAATCCCGATAAAGGGGAAGCATATTTTTTCAAGCTCTCACGCCCTATGTATTACTGGTCAAAACACTCAGCAAACATCACTTCTACCCTCCTTCCATCATCAACGGAAACCCTTATGATCAATGATGTTCCAATAATGGCTGAAATTACCATAGGGTCTACATGGGGCGTTTGGTCCGGCACAGCATCCGCTTCTGAGAAAGTGACGGTCTCATTCAGTTAAAACCTCTTATGACAGAGCTCTTCTGCGGGGACCCTTTGAGCTTTAGCCTTTAAAACAACATTTGAGGATATCTCTCCCACCATGCCATTGATGACTTTAATTACCCTTCAGACGGGTTGGTTTTCTCCATTTTGGTTTCCCTGATTTCCCCCATGTTGTTCCTGGGGTCTATCTGTCCTTCCTTCCTACCCCCAGTCTCGAACCACTTATTCTCGAGGCCTTCTATCTCCTCTACCTCCATTGTTTTGATTATTTCTTCTGTAACACTGCCATTGATTCATCTGGGGCCTCGATCTTGTGTCTTTGTCATAGAAACCGTCCTTCCCGCTCACACCTATCAATCTCCATCCTTAACTACATGCAATCATTTGTTTCATGAACATAATCCCTATAATAATCATAGTACCAATTCATTGCTCTCCAGGCGGCAACCGAGTTTTGAAAACTCTACAAGGGTGGAGGTGTCCTAAATAAACATCTATGTATGTTTAAAATCTGTGCAGGGGTTTTTCCTCCGAGCATTGGGGGCAGCGGATTATACCTCTTGAATGATGTTCTTATGGATTCAACTGGCCTCTTCCCTCTATTATCTTCATTTATTCCTGCTTTCTCTACAAGGCTATCTCTTTTCTTTCTAGTTGCCTCCTCTACTCTCGAATATTGCTCCACGACCTCCTGAAGTTTTTGCAGTGTCTTAGGAGTATTAGTACCCAGCTTCTTGTATAGTTCCAGGTCCTGCATCCCCAACCGGTACCCTGGATTACCCCTAGATTGCCCGAATCCCCTCGGCGGTAAAAAACTCCCCTTTGGCCTTGATGAAATCCAATAGAACAAAGCGAAGGCCATCATTTCTATTACCCCCAAACTCTCATCCACATATTGGTGATAGAAGGTTTTCGTGCTTTCCCCTGGTTTTTGCTTTGTCTGATAGAGTTCTAACAAAGTTTTACTATTCTTCTGCGTGTACTGGCTTAACAACGCTCCGCTAAAGTCCCGATAAGATTGGAGCGAGCCCCATGGAAACTTATTAAACCACTCCTCTATCTTTCCCTGCAAGTAGCTGCCTACCAACTTGCATGTCAATTTCTCATCAAAGTCCCTTGAACTCATTAAGCCCAAGAATGTCTGTATGAACTCTTGAGGGTTAGTTTCACCACTGTATATGGGAATTCCTTCTGGGGGTTTCACTTCTATCGGTCATTGAACCCCTGTGATCACTGAGCTGAAAAGAGACCCCACTGCCTGGCCCAATTGGCTGATAAACCTATCCAATTCCTTTCTTAACGATTCACTTATGTCCGAGGGGGGTTTGTGCTGACCCACTGGTAGGTTCAACCCCTTATCATGACCACAGCTGTGGCATATATAGAGGTTGGGTTCCTCTGTATCCTGGGTTCATCCAGTGTAGCCCAAGGTTCGGGTATGCTGGTGGTGGTAGCGGTTGAACATAAGGATTGTACAACCCCTGGCTGATTCCCATACTCCCATATCCTTGCATGCCAGAAGAAGTCATCATTCCATATGCCGCTCCTGGACCGACCAAGTCGAGGGTAAGAGCAGATGGGGCCAGCGGAGGTAGCGGATATATAGGACCTTGGGAATAACCAGGAATGAAAATCTGAGGCCTAGCTTATAGCGGCTCTACAACATATCCCTGATAAGGATAGCTATTGGGGGTTGGGGTTGAGAGGCCCAACCTATAGTTATTCCCAAAGGCGAGGGCGGTACTGCCCCCATCGTGACTCTATTATCCCTCGGAGGAGGGGTGATCCGGTAACCGGCCGCAGTCATGACCCGAGCTGCTTGTTCCACCTCTTGACTTGGGGTTTCCATATCTGCATTCTGATTTCCTTGCCCATGTTGGCTATAGGCTTCCATATACGAGCACCCTCTCGAATCGACCACCCTCTCGAGCAGGGAATTGGTATTTCCCGATCTTTGCACTCCCATTACTTCCAGGGTTCTCAAGGCCCCTGTCACATGATGTTGTATTGGTACCAGGGTGTTTACACCAATCGCCACTGAGATTGGTCCCCCCTCATGGCCTACGCCCGTACTAAGTTCTACTCACAACTCCGCTCCCATTGTTTGAGTATTAGCCATATCTCTGTCCTCGTTGTGAGCATCATTTCCTCCTTCTAGATTCTCTGATGTTAACCTTGGTGGAGATCCAGCTCCCGTACCTATTGACCTCAATCTTTTGCACCTTCAAACTACTGTGGACATAAACTCTCCAAACCCTTGATCCGACTTAGTCTTCCCCACAGACGGTGCCACTTGACGCGTCTTCAACCACCAACTAGTTCGTGGGCTTGGGTTCTTCTCGAATTAACCTGCAATCAAACTATCCCTGGGGTTCCAGGGATCAGCACTCCAATGCTTAATTTAGTCCAAGCATTTAATATGATTAAGATAGAATGAATGATGAGTAAATGTGTACCTTGTATTTGTACTTTGTGTCCTAAATAATGAACTCCTTAATTATCGCCCTTAATTACCCACGGATGTGGTAATTAAGTTAGAGTATTTAATATTCCCCTAACCATGATTACATATCCGAGGCCTAATGGCCTTCTTGGGCCTACTTCTATCACATTACAACACAAATGGGGTTATTGGAACACTTATATAAAAATTCTCTAATAGAAAGCAACCATAATCGATATGAATTAGGATGTGTTTTTTTTAAAGTGTTCATATATATATGTATGCACATATATATATATATATATATATATATATATATATATATATGTATATAGAAAATATCTTGTGAGACCGTCTCACCATAGCAAATGGTGAGACGAGCGAACATGTTGTAATTATTAGAAATGGGGCTAAAAAATGGTACCAATTTTCAATTTTTTGAAAATGAGGTTGAAATACGGGTTGTAACAGAATTGGGGTCAGAAAGCAACTGTCATTTGTTTTTCCACTTTTTCTGGAAAGAAAATTCCCAGAATTAAGGAATTTCAATATTAATAAAATTCAATCCAATCGCATCACAGATTTGAAGCATCAAAATCAGAAAATTGCCGATCTAACACAATTTATCACTGGATCGATCTAACGCAGCAAGCTCTGAATTTGTGAATTGGCCGGATCTGTAAATTTTTGGCATCTACGATCTGAATTTAGCGGCGGAATGCAGATTTGAAAGCTTCTACGATTTATGGCGTAGAAATCCTCGAGGTAATATGAAATTTACAGTTTTAAATCTCAATTTTCATCAACAATAGCCAAGTTTTATGGCTCAAATCTCAATTTTAAGAAATTAGCGGTTGAAATCTACAATCTAGGTTGTTCCTGTTATAAACTATGGTAAACGAAGCAATTCAAGACAATGAAACTTTTTTGTATGGAGGAGAAAGCAACGAAGATGTTCAATTCAAAAATTCAACAAAATTACATCCAAGTTTGGTTTTGATTGCATATATACAGTTAAACACAGGAAGTAACGACATGAACACATGAAGTAACGTTTTCACATTCTGATATATTTTCTTCAAGATCTGGAATTCAATTATATGCATATTCTTAATAACATTTTGATGCTTTCAAATTTGCTAGAATGTTCGAATTAATATGTAAAACATACAATATAACTGCATTAACACATGAAATAATGTGTTGTTATTCTACTTGATAATTTGCCAATGTTTTAAATTTGGCTTTATGCAATTTGTTGAGAAAAATTAGGTGTTCTTAAATTTGCTAAAATGTATGAAGTAAGATGATGAATACACGATGTAACTGCATGAACACATGAAGTAATGTAATGTTATTCTGCTGGATAATTCGCTAAGGTCTGAAATTTGGCTAAATGCATTTTGTTGAGAAAAACTAGATGTTTTTAAATTTTCTAAAACTTTTGAAGTAATACGATGAATACACAATGTAACTGCATGAACACATAAAATAACGTGATATCATTCTGCTGGATAATTTGCCAAACTCTGAAATTTAGCTATATGCATTTTTTTGAGAAATTTTAGATGTTTTAAAATTTTGTGAAGCGTATGAAGTAATATTATGAACATACGATGTAACTGCATCATATTAAATGCATTTTATTAAGAAAATTTGGTGTTTTTAGATTTGTTGGAAAGTATATAGTATCGTGTTAAACTCACAATGTAACTGCATGAACACGTGAAGTAACATGTTCATATTATGATAAATGGTTCGCTAAGGTATGAAATTCAATTATATTCATTTTGTTAAAAATATTTTGGTGCTTTAAAATTTTCTGGAACGTATGAATTATTTTTATTAAACTCACAATATAACTGCATGAGCACGTGAAGTAATGTTTTCATATTACCAAAGTCTGAAATATGATTATATGCATTTTGTGAGGAAGATTTTGGTGTTTTAAAATTTGGTGGAACGTAAAAAGTAGTTTGTTAGAGTCTTGATGTAACTGCATGAACACGTGAAGTAATATGATCATATTTTGCTAGATGATTCTTCAAGGTCTGGAAGTTGAATTGCTGCATTTTGCTAAGAATATTTTGGTAATTTAAGTTTGCTGGAATGTATGAAGTAATATGCTCAATGCACGATGTAACCTCATGAACACATGGAGTAAAGTGTTCATATTTTGCTAGATGATTCGTCCAGTATTATAGTTCAATTAGATGCATTTAGTTAAGATGATTTTGGTATTTTAAAATTTGCTGGAGCATGTGAAGTATTAAGTTAAACGCACGATATAACTATGTGAACACACGAAGTAATGTGTTCATATTTTGCTAAATTATTCGTTAAAGTCTAGAATGTAATTAGATGCATTTCGTTAAAAAAGATTTCAGTATTTTAAAATTTTCTGGAATGTATGAAGCAATATGTTAAATGAACGATGTAACCACATGAACATGTGAATTAATGTGTATAAAAATTGTTAAATGATTCATCAAGGACTATGATATTTCATAAGTTAAATGTTTTTATGACAAATTTGATATTTGATTTTTTGTTGAAACGTATGAAATAAGATAAAATATACACGATTAAAATGTCTGAACACATGAAGTGGTTTGTTTATTGTTGTTAGATGAATCATAAAGGTGTAGATTTTACAATGTGCATTTTTTTATAAAACGTGTGAAATAAGATGTTATATACCCGATGAAATGGTTTAAACACCTAAACTAGTGTGTTTATTTATAACTAAATTAATCATGAATGTCTTGATTTCATTAGATGAATTGTTATGAAGAGTTTCTATTTTAATGTTTACTGAAATGTTTGAAGTAACTTGTTCTATACACAATCTAAATGCTTAAACACATAAGGAAATGTGCATACATATTTATCAATGATTATGTCATTGGTTAGGATAGCCGAACTAAGGCCTCAAATACACAAACTAATTGTATATACAGTCGATCCAATGAGTTTGTATATGTTAGTGGTTGTAGTTTACAGATGATACATGTATACATGAACCGATTTAGAAACCAGTTTCAGCGACTTATCAAAAGGACCATTTGAACTATGTCAACAGGCTGCACATGAAAGAGATTAAAGGAGGGGATGTTCAACAAGTAATTGTGAGATTGTTAAAGAAACAATTTTGTCTAGACCCATGAGATCAATTTTATATTGTAATTAGATTATTATTTTGTACAAATTACTTGAATTCTAAAACTAGTTATTTAAATTGCTCTTTCAATGCCTTAAACACCTGAACTAACTATTGAAGTTCAAATAATTAAAATAATGTTCAAATTAGTAAACCCCACCAAGCAGTTTATTTAAACTAATGAATCTAATAAATGGACTAAATGCATATATACGTAAACTAAACTTACCGTAAAAAATTAAAATATGAAGAACACAAATTAAACCCACATCACATGGCTACAAAATTTGTAATATTCAAACTAAAGAACTAAATGGCCGAACATAAGCGTTAAACCATCAAACACATCATAACCATTTTTTAAATTTTAAAATAAACCACAACCATAACTCGTAACACTAAAAAAACATTATAAACTAAAAGACAATTTAGTAAACTCAAATCTAATATGTGAACAAAAGAAAAAAAATACATAAACTAAACATTAGAAAAATATTTAATTTGACAAACTAAAAATTAAACACCTAAACAGAATTTCCAAGAGAGACTATAAAACTTGAATAACAAACTAAACCATTAAATAACCACACAAAATATATAAACCAACGGTCTAATCTAGTTCAAAAATAGTCATAAAAAACTACAAGTTATAATCTATTCACCGAACTAATCCACTTTAGTAATTTCCATAAAAGACTAGAAGTTATTATCCATTAAGACAAAAACAAATCAACATCATAGCAAATTCAACATTGATAATAAAAAGAACAAAAATCATTCATCATTCAGATACTATCAAACCAATCCTCCAATGACATCACCAATTCAATCTACTTTTTTGACTTCACTAAATTCTTGCAAACAATTTTGTCTCCTTTTGTCGGGGGTTGAACCGTTGTGGATGCTCATGGATTGCTAGCTAAATCCTCTATTCTAGTAGTTGTTGATACTCATGGATTACCAGCCAATTCTTCATCATTTAACGGTTCAAAAGATGACATATTTTGGTGTTGCAACTTCTCCATCAACAAACTATTGACACATTAATGAATAGTATTATATTATGTTCTAATAGTTATTAAGCTAATGATACAAAACAAAGAACAAAAATAACGCTAAAAAATACCAGTTTCACCTACACTACCATCAACAATATCTTTCTCAATTTTTGTTTCAAAAAGATATACTAATAAACTAAATAGCCAAACTAACAACATATGCATAAGAAGAAAGTATAATCATAACATCTAACCAGAATCTCTTTAAAATGTTGAAACAGTAGGATCATTCATCATGACCTCAACATCAGCTATTTAACATAACAAAGAAACACATGAAAAATCAAAACTAATAATACAAAAAAGAGAACAAATTATGCAAAAAATTATCAATTTCAATTACACTGCACTCGGGAATATCATCATCATCTTTATCAATTTATGTTTTTAAAAGAGATAAACTAATTAATAAAATAGCTGAACTAACAATATAAAAATAAGAAGAAATTATAATCCTAAAATCTAGCTAGAGACATGTTGAAATTGTGGATCATTTATCACGGCCACAACAACAGCTATATAATATAACAAAGAAACACATGAAATACCTAAACTAATAATACAAAAATATGAACAATATATGCTAAAAATTACCAATTTGAATTACAATGCCCTCAGCAGCAACATCATCCTTATCGATTTATATTTTTAAAAGAGATAAACTAATGCATTAAATAGTCAAACCAACAGTATAAATATAAGAATAAATTATAATCATAAGTATGTAGGCAAGTGCTTACCCAAATCAACTACCAGCATGAATAGTGGGCTTAGAAATAGTGAAGAGTTTAAGATCTCCATCCATAGGATCTGGGATTGCAGGTATTTGTGGTCAATAACATAAAATCAGTAAGCATAAAAACAATGAAACATTAGATCAAACAAAAACCTAATTACTCTACAAAAAAACCATTAGCTAAGAAACACAATATACATTCACAAATTCAATAATAAACAACTAACAATAAAAAGTTAGCACAAATTATTTTGAAACAATATATGGATATGTGGCCATTTTCTATATATTAAGTGTCAAAGCAATGGTTGTCAAAGAAGAGCAAACAAAAATCAACAGTATGTGTCAATATGTATAATTAACCAAGCTCATCAATGTCAGAATACATGACTAATTAAGAATTCTCGATCCACACGCCCAAATTATGCATATTGAACATTCACTCGGTAGTACATGAACTAAATCTATAAAAAAAAGGAACAAATAAAAAGGTGAAATAATTATCATATTTTAGAAAGCTTGCTCCAAAGAATCTCATTCCTCTAAATCTTCTTTAATTGGATCTGCAACAAATAATAACAAAAATATCAACCCCAAATGAGGATTTCAGTATCATTTCATGCACATACAATCAAATATTCTAGAAGAAAGTCAACATACCTGACAAGCAGTTAAGGAATTGATGTAGCTAGACAATTATGATATGTCAAACCATAAACCACAAGAAGGAAGAATTTTATGACTTGCAGAGTATAAGACATATATTTGTGCATCAAATCACAAAGTAAATATATGCAGCAGAGCTCCACGATAAAGGAAAGAGCAAAAAAAAGGAAGAAATATCAAATAGCTAAGAGAGATATGATTAAAACATACGTAAATCAGAAATCAAACACAGAATAAATTAACAGATTCATCAATAAAGCAGAGCAAAACACTAAAACCCTAAATAAATACATAAAAGAACATAAAAATCAGAAAAGCACCTTGCAAAACATTCGTAACAGGAGCCGAAGAAGAAATAGCAACTTCATGCCCAATCGTTTCAACTGTACCCGGTGGAACTTCCTTTGATGCTTTCAATTTTGACATAATAGCAACAAATCTGCAAAATGAAAAACAAAATCACAATAAACGACTAACACTTAAAACTCGTGGCCAAAAATACAAACATAGCCGAAGAAAATTGCCAGTAAAACATCGAGAACAAGAAAACCAACAAAATCAACCTCAAAATCGAATGAATTAACTACTAGAATTACCCTCCAATCACAAAAGCAATTTTCATAGTAAAAAGCCTTGAAGTGGTTGTAATAGATCATTTGCAACTGTAACATACGGAAAGCTGATGACTAAAAGGTCTTAACCGTTGATAGAATATTGCATGTATATTTGTTTACGAAAGAAAGGAGATTCCGGAATATGGTATTTTAGGCGTGTGGTAGAAGCATTCTAGGTTTATGAAAAATCCCTATAATTAAGGAAAAGGATTTTTGGGATATTTGAGATAAGGAAAATTCTTTTATTTGTGGGGTTTGGATATCCTTTAGAAGCAGATAAAGAATAGAAATATTATGGAGATAATCATGGAGGATTTCGATCTACTCATGGACTATATAAAGAAGATATCACGGCTGCATTAAACTCACAAACTTAATAGGAAAAAAATCTACATTAAGATTTTAAATTTCTTGAGAGTATTGCAAGAGCCTGAATTCTATGTTCCAACATACATAACCTGTTGTTGAAAGTTCTTAATCATATACCTTAATTACTCGAGAGGAGATCCAACATCGACGAGTTTCAAGGTCAGAGGGAGTGCGATCAAGGCGGATCGGCAGCAAGGGGAGCTTGTAGGATTCACACGTTTAATTAGTTAAGTTAAGTATAATTGTATGATGTATTTTGTATTGTATCTTTCTGATTAGTGGATTCATTCTGTACTAGGTCAGGCCCCGCCGATGTCGATGGATTTCACCAAACAGTGTAATCAAATTTGTGTCTTTATGCTTTACTTTATTACCTACTTGGTTAGATAGGTTATATTGAAACATAGTAGTGATAATTGAATTAATTAGGTAAAACCAATATATATTGCGTTTAGAAAAAGGGGCTAATATGCTCTTACGAACAATTATGACCAGTGGAGGCGTTACAATCAAAATTTATGTCTTTATTTTTAAAACAAGGGCTATTGAAACATTTAATAGAATTGAATTATGTGTAATTGTTTTTTTAAAATCGCTATCAATATGTTCCTTTAAAAGACACCATGTATATTTTATTTTTTTGGTCAAAATATTTAAATTGGAAGTAATTGATTTTATGGGTATTTTTGTTAACTTTTTTTATCATAAGATAGAAATTTTGTTATAGTGATTTCATAATACAAGAGGCTAAATCATGTGCCTCGTGAACAAGATGCCTACTAACTTTCTTAAACCTAATATAAATAAGAAAATTGAGCAGAAGTTATCTAATATTACTCTCAGGTGTGATATTTTTATTACAATGAATTAGATTGACTACAACCTGAGTGTCTATCCATATCATCACTGAGTTTAGTCCTTTTTGAACCTCGAACTCTAAACAGTTCCGCATGCAAAGGGGAAATTGCTTTGCTAATTCTATAACTTGATGAAACTTGTGAGTTGGGAGTAGCGCTAATGGGAACCCAAGCTCCCCCTGTATTACTTCTGATCTTATCAAATGCTGTTCAACTTGATCACAGTGCTAATAGGTTGAGTTACTTCTGTTTGTGTCCCAGTATGATATTATATCCTGAATTCCATCTCTCGGAGATACTGATTTATAAACTTGGAAAAAGGAAAGAGTTTTTCTCCATTTTGGATTGGATCTATGGCAATGTTTGGAGATACACGCTTTAGATGAGTTTGACTTGGCTAGTGTGCTTGATCATATTGATGACGGGATGCTACTCTTCTTCAAGTCCCCTTTCTTAGATTTCCTTTCCTCGAAACTTTTGTTTGTTGCAATACTTTCCCAAAAGGAACTTTTCAAAGAATGTGTCTTGACTTGTATTCAGTGTCCGCAGATGTTTTGCCAGTAGAGCTTAGTTCATCTTTGTTGTGGAGAGCATACCCAGACCACCAATCCCTTTTGAATGGCACATCATCTTCCACGATTTTCAATGTATCCCTCTCCCTTCTGGGTCTCTCACCCATATCAATCCTGCCATTTTTGTGTCCATTTCTTTGGGGATCGTGTTTAGTATCTTGAAGGTTCCAAGAGGATATGTTTACTCATTGTGATTCGACCCGTAATTGATCGCTCACTTTTCTTCCATATGTTGTTCTGGCTACAAGCTATTGCTGGAGTGTTCTAAACATTCTCACTTTTCAGGCTTCGAAATCCATGTTGTGCTCAGATATTTCTTCTGCACTGATGCATTGAAATTCATCAATAAATTTCTTACTATATTTATAGCCATACCTTAATAAAATCTTGAATTACATTTGTAATTATCTTATAACGAAAAATGTGGGATTGTATTTATCACATCGATGTTTGGGTTTAAAAAAATGCAGTTTACCTATTGGGACGTGGTTTTAGATGTAGATACATGACTCTCTACCAACTAATAATTTTACTTTCCACGAAGATAAGTAATTATAAGCGATTCAAACTTGATAATACTTCCACAAATGTTCCACCTATACCGCTGACAATTCCACCTACTCTTTATTACCATATGTTCTCTTTGTACATTTTTTCCTCCTATAAATATGTTTGATACATTCTAATACATTAATCAACAGATATTACTCCGGGGCTCTAGAAATTAAGTGTGAAGTACGGCTTATCAATTTTGCTAGAGAACTATTTTAGTTCATGTTATCACTGATTGGGTTCGGTTTGATCAATTGAAAATGGGTATGAAAGGTGGAAAGTATGATTCGAAGGTGTTTGAAAACAAGGCTCACGAAGAATTCCACCAGTTTTCAAGTTGTATATCCAAGAAACTTGCCATCAAATATTGGTAAGTGATCATTTACTCTATTTTTACAACCTGTTTTCAAACAATTCCTTGTTATTTGGGCAAACAACTGAAGAAAGTTCATTTTTCTTTTCATTTTTGTTCAATCTGTTGTTACCTCGAGATTATTAGCATAGATAAATTAATGTTGATTTCATTTATGTGTTCTCAAGTAGATACACAAGGAAAACTATAGTGACTGTAATAATAAGTATTAGAACTCGAAAGATTAGCAAATATTGATATGCATTCAGGAATTAATCAAAAAGTGTATGAACTTTGATCCATGAATTGCATACAACAGTACTCCGTGTATGACCGATTGCAAAAAAAGAAATCTTTGTGAATGAACTCGGAACATATTCAACGTTCCATGTATAGTTAAGATAGAAATTTTATATTAGGTAGGTAGCAAAATTTAATAATTAAACTGAAATTGAATATGAAAATCTTTATCCAATAAATTCCTTACCATAATAGGCATAACTTAATAAAATTGTGAATTATATAAGTAATTTCCATGAAACTGAAAATGTGGTATTGCAATTATCACATCAATAATGTTGGTTAACTTCTTTTTTTTTTTTTTTGTTTTGTAAATATGTGGTTTACCTTGGCGCTATTTTAGATGTACTTACACAAATCTTTGACGTGGAGAAAGAAAGTGATCTTATTCTATTTAATTTTACTTTTAAGGTTAACTAACATATTGACATCTTTTTGCTCAAAAAAAGTAAATAAAAAGAACAATATAGTTTAAAAATGGCCTCATCTTTTTCTATATCTATTTTTCCCTTTCATGCTATATGATTTTTCTTACTACTCTTTTTTTGGTGTACCTTTTATCCCCATAAATGTGATATATTATTTTTAATGATTTATTTTAAAAATAAATATTATGAACTTATAATAGTCAAAGAGTGATGATTAATTATGTGATGGCAGAGATTTTCATATACCTATACAACGTATGTGGATGGAAAGTTGCCACAACATGTACTGCTGAAGGATCGATATGATAATATGTGGAATGTGAACATTGGAAAGATTGAAGTTCAAATATGTATTCTTGAGGATTGGTCGACATTTGTCGAACAAAACTTTGTGGAGAGTGGAGATGTTTTGATATTCGATACGATGGGGGTCATGTAGTTTATGTTTCTATTTTAGGACTTAATTATTGGAAAAAGTATGGAGTTGGAAGACTTCTTTACGATGAGGAGGAAAAATCAGATGTGCCATGATTAAATTATTATATGTTGTGAAGAAAAAAATTATTACATGTTGTGTCATGATAAAATTTATAGTTCTGAATATCTTTTAGATTAATATAAATAAAACGGTGTTGCTATTTAATGACGTTGAAGAACATAAAGTCGGTGCATCGCGTGAATTAAGATGAATGAGTATCTTTTGTGTTGTTATTTACATGTTTATGTATTTATATATTTCTTCAAGTCAACTTATCGTGTGTGTCAATCAACTTGATCATTTTTTGTTGGCTTGTGGTAGGTTTTGTGTGCTTAGTTAAAAGTATATATTGTGTTTATAAAGTGTCGATTATGCTCTTACTAGGCGATAATCCTCGCCTTCAGGGCCCCGGCCACAACTACACTAAACCCATAACCGAAGAGGTAAATCACTGCTCCCAAGGGTTTGACACGCAGTCCTCAAATGTATTTGGTGGCCACAAGGAGCACCTCCACTGGAGGATACTCCCACACCGCGCCTGCCGAGATTCGAACCCCTCCCAATGGGAATGAACCACACCTTACCACTTGGGGTATTCAGTGGGTGTCTGATATGCTCTTACTAATTATGACCAGTGGAGGTGTTACTATCAAAATTGTGAAGAAATGTGGTTTTCACCCAATTATTCATGAACATTCACTTCTTTGGAGGATAACAAAGACAATCATTCAAAGCATTAAATGGCAACACTATTCTCATCTCATGCTTAGCAAGTTGAAGCATTATTTCTTTGGCTATTGGGGTTTAACTATCATGGTTTTTTTGGCAAGAACCATTTGAAAGTAATGTTAACAACCCATGTTAGAAGCAAGGAGGATTTCTTGGGATATTGGGATAAGTTTTGTTTGAGAGCTCTTGACCATTGATGAACTTGAAGTAGTATAAATAGGGGATGAACTTAGTAGTTCAAACACATCTCAAGCATAGCATTCCTTTGCTACTTTCTTTCTTCTCTCTTTAACTCTCCTTTGTAGTTGTAGAATCCAAAGCCCTCATATTTATATTTTGCCACATAATTCCTTCATAGGTTGTAGGCAAAGCCTTGTAATACTTTATCCACATATAGTGAAGCTTTCGATCTCCTCCGGCCGTGGATATGGGTCAACTTGGCCGTACCACGTAAATCCTTGTGTCAATTATTTCCTCTATTTTCTTTACGTTGCCTTTGTTATCCATCTTTTTGGGCTAACAGATATCTCGTGGGATTGGTATTCCTAAAAAATTGGTATCAGAACCATATCTCATTATTGATCTATTAGCCATCATGACGGTAACAAGGACTTCTATTGAAAAGTTTGACCGGAGTGTAAACTTCGGTATGTGGCAACTCAAGATGGAAGCCATCCTAATCCAGGATGGATGTGAGCTAGCCCTTGAAGGAGTGGAGGAAAGGCCAGTGGATATATCGCTGGAAGATTTTGGTGATCTAGAAAAGAAGGCTAGATCTGCTATTATTTTAAATCTCTCTAACGAGGTTTTGCATGAAGTTGCTATTGAGAGAACTGCCAAAGGTATGTGGGATTAGTTGAAATCTACATACATGAAGAAGACAATGGAGGATCGCCTCTATTTGAAACAAAAGTTGTACATGTTTAAAATGGCGAAGGTACATCTATACTCTCACATCTTGATAAATTTGATTCCATCATTTTGGATTTAGAGAATGTAGATGCTAAAGTTGATGAAGAAGATCAAGCTATTTTATTGTTATGTCCCCTTCCCCTGTCCTTTAAGTATTTTCGAGATACTATGATTTATGGGAAAGAGTCAGTCTCATACAATAGTATAAAATCTGCATTAAAATCTAAATAGTAGATTGATAGGGACATTACGGGGGAATCGAGTGGAACTCATGTTGAGGGTTTGTTTGTGAGGGGTAGAGGTGAAAATAGAGATTCTGAAGGTGGTAGATCAAAAGGGAGGTCGAAGTCTAGATACATAAATAAAATTTGCAACTATTGCAAGAAAGATAAAATTTGCAACTATTGCAAGAAAGAGGGGCACATTAAGGCTGATTGTTTTAAATTGAAAAATAAAGAAAAATAAAAAAATGAGCAGAATAGCAGCAATACTGATGAAGCTAGTGTAGCAAAAGATGAGAGTGATGGAATCATATTTGTGGCCATGGATAATAAGTCAAGGTCTTCTAGTGAGTGGCTCTTAGATTCGGGTTGTTCATACCACAATCGTTATGATAGTAGGTGTTTTTCCACTTATGAAGAATGGATGGTGGAATTTTTTTGATGGGTAATAATGCTCTTTGTAAGTTTGTTGGTAAGGGAACAAATCAAATCAAAATGTACGATGACACTATTAGGACACTCACTAATGTTAGCCATGTTCCTGACTTAAAGAATAATCTCATCTCTTTTGGCACTCTTGATGCTCTCGGGTACAGATATTCAGGTGATGGTGGAATCTTGAAAATCTATAAAGCTGCTCTTGTGCTAATGAAGGCTTACAGAGTTGGCACTTTGTATGTTTTGCAGGGATCTACAGTAACTGGGGCAGTGGCTGTCTCAACTTCATCAGATGAAGACATCACCAAATTGTGGCATATGAGGTTGGGACATATGGGTGAGAAAGGCTTAACATTGTTAAGCAAGAAAGGTACACTTTTTGGTCAAAGTACTGGTAAGTTGGACTTTTGTGAACACTGTATTTTTGGAAAGCAGAAAAGAGTTAGCTTTCATTCACCTACAATTCATAAAACAAAAGGTACTTTGGACTACATTCATTCTGATCTTTAGGGGCCCTCTCATGTTCCTTCTAAGAGTGGTGTAAGATGTATGCTTACTTTTATTGATGACTATTCAAGAAAAGTTTGGGTATATTTTTTGAAGCTTAAATGTGATGTTTTCCTAACATTTAAACAATGGGAGACTTTGATTGAAAAGAAGACAGGGAAACAAATTAAGCGACTGAGGACTAACAATGGGTTGGAATTTTGTGGAAATGAATTCAATGAATTTTGCAAAATGAGGGAATAGCTCGACATCGTGCTGTTAGAATGATGCCTCAACAGAATGATGTGGTAGAGCGGATGAATCGTACACTTTTGGAAAGATCTCGGTGCATGATCTCAAATGCCAAGTTGACATTAGAATTTTGGGTAGAAGCCATACATACGACTTATCACATCATCAACCACTCTCCATGTGCACCTCTTGATCTCAAGACTCCGGAGGAAGTTTGGTCAGGTACTCCTGCTGATTACTCTAATTTAAGAATATTTGGGTGTCCAGCTTATATGCAAGTTAACGAGGGAAAGCTAGAGCCTAGGGCTAAGAAATGTATTTTCCTTGGTTATGCTTCAGGGGTAAAAGGATATAAATTGTGGTATCCTGATCCCAAATCACCAAAATTTGTAATTAGTAGAGATGTTACATTTGATGAATCTTATATGTTACATCCTGGAAAAGAGTCTTGTAATCCTTGTGATTAAGAAAACGAGGATAGTGCACAAAAGTAGGTGGAGTTAGAGATTAGTGGTTCTTCTGGGAGAAACCCAACCCAAGATGTGGTTGAAGAATCTGATCATGAATGTGCTGAAGATCAACTAGGAGATGAGTATAATTCCATTGCCAGAGATAGACCAAGACGTGACATTCGACCACCATTGAGGTATGCAAATTTGGTTGCATATGCTTTATCAGTGGCACAGGAAATAGGTGGAGACGAGAAACCTTCCACATATTCAGAGGCAGTTTCAGGTGCTAATTCAGACAAATGGTTGGTGGCTATGAATGAAGAGATGGAATCTCTACACAGGAATAGAACATGGGATCTTGTGGTGCCACCAAAAGGAAAGAAAATTGTTGGTTGCAAATGGGTTTTCAAGAGAAAAGAAGATACTTCAGGTGTTGATAATGCAAGGTACAAAGCACGATTGGTTGCAAAGGGCTATAGTCAGGTACAAGGTGTAGATTTCAATGATGTTTTCTCACTTGTTGTGAAACATAGCTCTATTTGTGTATTGCTTGCTTTGGCTGCCATGTATTATCTGGAGTTAGAACAGTTGGATGTCAAGACAGCTTTCTTGCATGGTGAATTAGATGAGCATATCTATATGAGTCAACCTGAAGGTTTTGAAGTTCAAGGTAAAGAAGACCGGGTTTGCTTGTTGAAGAAATCCTTGTATGGGCCAGAGTTAAGAATCTAAATCTAGTTTTTAAAGCAAAGACAAACGAAATGGCAGTTTAAAGCAGTCTCCAAGACAATGGTATAAGAGATTTGATTCATTTATGCTGGGTCATGGTTTCTCCAGGAGCATGTATGATAGTTGTGTTTACTTCCGAAAGTTACAAGATAACTCATTCATTTATTTGATATTATATGTTGATGACATGCTCATTGCAGCTAAGAATCTTACAGAAATTCATGAGTTAAAGGCCTTGTTGAATAGTGAATTTAAGATGAAGGATTTGGATGCAGCTAAGAAGATTCTTGGTATGGAGATAAGAAGAGACCGAGGAGTTAGAAAGTTGTACCTAACCCAGGAGAGTTACCTTAAGAAAGTTTTGGAGCGATTTGGTATGCATGATGCCAAACCAGTTAGCACTCCTCTTGGTAGCCATTTCAGGCTATCTGCTGCCCAATCACCAAAAATAAATGAGGAAGAAGATTATATGGCTGGAGTTCCTTATTCAAATGCAGTTGGGAGTATAATGTATGCAATGGTTTGTACTCGATGTGATATCTCACAAGCTGTTAGTGTTGTTGGAAGGTATATGGCCAATCCGGGAAAATTACTTTGGCAGGCTGTGAAGTAGATTCTTAAATACTTAAAGGGTACTTCGAACATGTGTTTGGAGTTTGGTAGAACCAATAACACTCTGGTTGGTTCTATAGATTCAGACTTTCCTGGTGATCTTGATAAGCGTGGGTCTCTTACAAGTTATGTATTTTGCATTGGAGGTTGTGCAATTAGCTGGAAAGCTACTCTACAACATATAGTTGCTTTATCGTCTACTAAGGTAGAATATATGGCAGTCATTGAGGCAATCAAAAAAGCTTTATGGTTGAAAGGTCTCTTCGGCGAATTAACTCTTCAACAAAGGGTTAATACCATTCACTGAGATAGTCAAAGTGCAATTTACTTGACTAAAGATTGGATATATGATGAGCGGACGAAGCATATTGATATTAAGTATCACTTCATTCGTGATACCATTGCACAAAAGAAGTTCCTTGTTAAGAAAATCCTTACAAATGATAATCATGCTGATATGTTCACAAAGGCTCTTCCCTATTTCAAGTTCAAGCAGTGCTTGGACTTGATTGGTGTTCATTGTTAGTGATTCGGCCCATTAGGGCCATGCCGGAGGAGGGTGAGTAAGCTATTACTTTTGGGGTTCAGACCAAGGTGGAGATTTGTGAAGAAATGTGGTCTCCACCCAATTATTCATGAACATTCATTTATTTGGAGGATAGCAAAGAATCATTCAAAGCATTAAATTGCAACACTATTATCATCCCATGATTAGCAAGTTGAATCATTATTTCTTTGACTATTGGGGTTCAACTATCATGGTATTTTAGCAAGAACCATTTGGAAGTAATGTTCACAACCCATGCTTGAAGTTAGAAGGAGGATTTCTTGGGATATTGGGATAAGTTTTGTTTGAGAGCTCTTGGCCATTGGTGAACTTGGAGCAGTATAAATAGGGGATCAACTTAGTAGTTCAAACACACCTTAAGCATATCATTCCTTTGCTACTTGCTTTCTTCTCCCTTTAACTCTCCTTTGTAGTTGTAGAAGCCAAAACCCTCATATTTATATTTTGCCACATAATTCCTTCATAGGATGTAGGCAAAGCCTTGTAATGCTTTCTCCACATATAGTGAAGCTTCCGGTCTCCTCCGCCCATGTATGTAGGTCAACTTGACCGAACCACGTAAATACTTGCATCGATTATTCCTTTATTTTCTTTACGTTGTCTTTGTTATCAAGCTTTTCATACTAACAGATATCAAGGGCTATTGAAACTTTTAACAGAAATGAATTATGTGTTAATTTTTATTTATTTTAAAAATAAATTCTATCGATATATTCTAATAAAAGACACAATATAGATTTTAGTTTTGATCAAAATATATAAATTGGTAGTAATTATTTTTTTGGGTATTTTTGCTAACTTTTATTTTATCATAAGATAGAAATTTTATTATAGTGATTTCATAATACAAGAGTCTAAATCATGTTCCTCATGAACAAACTGTCTACCAACTTTCTTAAACCTAATATAAAGGAAATTACATGGATGTGATCTAATATCACATACTTCCTTACATATATCAGATATTATATTTTTAATATTACGAATTAGATCGACTGCAACTTGAGAGTCTGTGCATATCATCACTAAGTTTTGTTTTTTTGAACCTAAAACTCTAAACAGTGCAGGATGGCAAGCAGTTCCGCATGCAAAGGGGAAATGCTTTGCTAATTTTATAACTTGATAAAACTTGTTACACTACTGCATGACATGGGTATTTGCACTGGTAATTTAGGGCAATAGTACTGATATTTTAGTCCCCTAAAATACCGGTGCGTATGTATAGGGATGTTAAAACGTGATAAATTTGCACCGGTAAAATGAACCGGGGTAGAAAATTATTTGCACCGGTATTTTGGACCGGTGTATAAATTTTGGAATCACAATATATCTGCACCGGTATTATTTGGAACCCCTGTGTAGACATTTTGCACCGGTATTTAACATATGAACCGGTGTAAAACCGTGATTTGTACACCGGTATTAAATAAAACACCTGTATTTCTTTTGTAGTTGGAATATTGTTTCTTTGCACCGGAATAGATTGCACAGTATTTTTTACACTGGTATTACTATACTTTATGCACTGGTATTATTTAAATAATATAAAATAAATTATTTCAAATGTGATTTTTTTACCTGTACATGCATTTTATACCGGTGTATTATTTGGCTAAATTTTACAATGCCCAATTTGTTTTCCGATGGCCCCTCCCGGATCATTTCCAGGGCAACGACAACCAGCGATACTTGTGAACTATTATAAATTGGAAACTTTTGAATTTGTAAGAAATTTGAAACATTCTATTATGAAAATATCGCTCACAAAACACTCGAACATTATTCTAACTATTGAATAGAAGAAGTATCTTAAGCATGGAATGAAACAAAGTAAAAAATCACACAAGTTTAGTATAACAAAACACCATCCATAAAATTCTAATATCATCAGCCATTCAAAATAAACCATCAACCTATTATGTCGTTCTTATCATCCAGAAGTTGCAACGTAGTGTTCGCCTGCTGTTGGTAGTCTCAGAGCCAAGCCCCACACCATCTATCTTCTACACCTTGAATTCATACACAGGCTATAGCCATTTTCCCTCCGCGAAATTCTGTTAATTTCAAACTTACACTGTTAGTCAATAATGTTGTGTTTACTGTAGATTAATAACAAATTTTGAGATGCAAGGTTTACCTCCAAGATATTGTTTGTCTCTGGGTGATTAACAAATTCTTCGATGAAGATCATGATGGAGTACCCGCATTTCCATGAACCATTCTGGGTTCGGTATTGCAAAGGAAAGGTAAATGTAATTACAAAAACTAAACATATAATTTGAGTGATGAAATGACAGAATGAATTACCATGATGTTGTTAATTTTCTAAGTGTAGTCGGGTTCTGACTCCATCTTTCTCTTCTCCCTTTGGTATGTGCAAGCAAGTCTGTCAAGAAAATAAATTAAAATGGTTACTTCTTCCCATATATTACCAAACTAGGATTTTTGATTTGATTGATTGAAATACCTAGAAATGACCCCGAGTTCGATCAAGTTTGTTGGTTTGATACCCCCTGACAATGTGTCTAGAGTGAAAACCTCCTCCGTTCTGGGACGGATAATGATGAGGTACCAATGATTGCTATTAGAAAATTATGTTAACAAATTAATGAAATGAAAGTGGTTTAAAATGTGAATGTAATTATTAGGAAAATAAATACTTACATTCTTATGTAGGGTACGATGTAGAACTCAGCATCCATTGCCTTCAATGTTTCCCAAGTTTTTTTGAAATGGTGTTCGACCTCCTGCTAAAAGTTGTTCATGTTGCCACAGTTGGATGTGCAGAATTGGACGCCACCTGAGTTTGTTTCCTATATTTTCTCCCATAGGTGTCTGTAATGTTAATGATAATGAAAATGAATTCCTGATAATATAAAAAATATTAAGGCTGTAAGTGTTGAAACTCACCCCATCCACACATCGATCTGCTTGCAGATGCTAAGCCCTTCACCAATTGCTCCAGGAACGATACCATGGCTTTCACGACCAGTTGATCATTAGATTGTCTCCTCTGGACTGTCTCTTTGGCTGAGAAATTTCTACCGCACTTGGTGCAAGAAAGATGAAGAACAACCACCACTGTGGGTAGACCCATCTGAGTTCCCCTGTACCTCCCCGGAGGATCCTTCTTCTTTGTCACTTTTATGAGGATGTTTTCACCCGACTGCAGTTCCAATGCTCCTTTTTCCATAAGCTCGTTCAATTTCAACTGAGAATCACATAGGAATGCAATTTTTTATATGAATAATGTGAAATACCCTTAAACATTAATTTAAATGGTTGATTTTGGTGTAACTTACAATGTCAGGTGCGATCTTCTCAACCTCTTTCCATGTGTATAACCCTTTCTTATCTTTGTTTGCCTCAAGGTAGACAAGAGATCTGCCAGGTGTGAAATCCTTTTGACTGAGTTGTTGCTCAATCCCCTTGTCAGTGAATCCCTCGGCGCTCAACCTCATTCTCTCCTTCTTCTTCAGCTCTTTAGTCAATTTGTCATAGATGTATCAATTACCGCTTCCGCCTGTGTGGTGTGTGTAATACCTGCCTTTTTTTGCATTCAATATTTGTCACCCTGAGCTTCTGGTATTATTATAAATAAAATTTTAGTTAAATAGAATTTGTGGGCAACATAGCTCTTAACAAGTATTAATTTTTTCATCATACCTGAAATCCGGATGCCAACGCCTCTTTTGAAACCTGTGACATTCGTCTTCATCCATCCACTTGTACTTCTCCCATACTGGTATTCTTGTTTTATTGATACCTTTGTCCACATCGTGAATAAACCTATTTGCCACCTTTGTCTTCCAATTCCTATGTTGGTTTTTTGCCCTCTATGTAACCTCCTTCTTTAGTATTTCTAGTTGCTTGTCTGTCATAGGTGTTTCAATTGTGAAGCTCTCTTGGAACGAATCATATGAAAAAGTATGTCATTAATCACGTCTTCACGAAGACTTTACCATGAATAAAAATTTTAAATTACAATGGTCGAGAGTCTTACTAATACATCATTCCATGCCTCTTCCTTAACATTTTCGGGGACATAGCACCTGTGTTTGCATGCGCCAAATCTGATGCGGCGCCAAAAAGCATAATTGACATAAGTGTGCCATGCTGACCAATTCTTAATGAATACCGCTTGATTCCCACGGAACTCAAACACAACAGGAGTTGGAGTGTTATGCTTTGCCATTATCACAGATTGGCACGTGTTAGTTCCTCGCCACCTCAAATAACTTTTTACGTTAAACTTGTCCCATCCTTCTCCATTTTTCCCTCCAACTTTTGTCAAGTCGTCGTCCGCTTCATTAACATTTGGCCTTCCTTTAATGATGCTTTTTCCCTTTCCCTTGCGAATTACTGTTTTGGCCAACTATTTATTGGCGTCTACTCCTTCGACATCTCTTACAATAACATCACCATGTTCTGCTATTTCTTCCTTCTCTTTACTAGTCGGGTCATTTGTTTGCGTTGCATCTTCCTCAAATTGTATCTTTAACGGGATCTTTTTTGGCGGTTGTTCTTGGTCCTCCACATCAACCTTCTAATCGACCACATATTTCACCTCCTCCTCCTTCTTCATAACCTGTCGCTTCCTCTTCGTGTTTAATTTCTCCTTCTTCGGCGGCATCTAAAACAATAGAAACGAAAATTCTCAATTCATACAATAACGGTACTTAAAGATCAACATTGATACAACGTGGCGTAGAACTTGATCAACAAATATATAAAACTTTTGAGCAAAACATGGCATACAAATTGAACAATTCATACATAAAACTACATTATGTAAGGCATAAATGTTTATATAACATGGCATAGAAGTTGAACAATGAAGGCATGGAACTTGATATATAATGAAATGGAACCTTATAGAAGTTGATAGAATACCATGCAAATGTCTTTGGATTCATAAAATAGGCATACAACCAAGCAATTATCACTCCCCCCTAATGTGAGTATCAAAATTATCACCAATAAAAAAACTATAGTACTACATCATCCATCCACAAAAAATGCAAAACATTTTAACCCCACAATTGTATAAGCATACCATTCAAGTCACCAACCAAAAAACTACAGCTGACAGTTGGAATATAATGCACCAAATTCGGTGGTCCTAAAGTAACCACGTAGGCCAACTAATTTTGGCCTATCTTTTTTGTCTTCATGAATGTATTTGTCCGACATAATTTTAAAAAATGCGGTGTACAAATTTTTTATTCGATTCATCATAGTGCATGTTTGTCAAAATTAAAAATTTCAAACTATCTAAGTGCAACACAATCAATGTTGAGTACAGAATCTACTCTTTCTAATAGCTACTACAAGTTTTCTACGAAAAATAACAAGAAGCTGGTTCTACCCCGTCAGCTGGTCCTTTTGGATCACTATCACGGGTGTTTGTGCCAACGTCTATGTCCTCGACATCGCCTTTGCAGAAGGTTGGGAAATTTCTTACTGCTTCCACGACCTTAGGAAATTGATATATCTTAACCTTGACCATATGTTCATGCCAGGATATTTGATATTTGGATTCTTCAAGTAAGTTTGCTACACTGACCTCCAATGCAGCAACTCTGGATTCAATGGTAGCGACAGACATGTCAAATGTCTGTCTGTTGAAAGAGTCCACGCAAATCTTACCCATTGGTTGGCCATAAACGTCATGTGCACGGGCACTAACTCCCGCTCTTGAACAAAGTGCAGAGATGATACTGCATAAGATCCCATCTGACCCCATTCCCTCTACAACATAGGAAAAATTCAACGACCAACATTCCATCGAAACTCCTTCTTTATTGAATACAAAAAGGTGAGGCGAAGTTTGTGGACATATGTGTTCACAGTTACTAGATGGATTCTAGACACCACAAACTGGTACCACCCATTCATTTCCGGAGTTAGAGTTTTCTTAGGTATTTTTCTCTAACCTGGTTTTACCAACTCATCTATGTCCGTACCTGCCCCAATTACTATCTGAACGATCTTCTTCTCAATTGGTTATTGTAGAATATATCCATCGTCCCCTAGAAAATGGAATGCGAGAAATTCGTCTTCATCATTTGGAACATTGGGGAACCCAAACAAGCCATTGATAGATTCTGTTGTGACAGGAACAGTTTTACCTCTACAATACATATGATCGTAGCTCGGCCCGTGTATCAAGTTTTCATAGAACTCACTTACAATGGTTAGGTAGAATGGTTGCGGAGCTTGCAGAAATTTTCTCACCCAAGCTTCTGGATAGTTTGTTAGAATGGGGGAGATCCTTCAATTCCTCTCTATATGTGATGACGGCGTCCTTTGTAAGATGACCAACTTAGCCTCCTAAGACACGAAGGTACCATCCGGGTAAATGTGCGGTGATACTTTCGACAATGATGGTGACGGTGAATGGCGTATCCTTTTTGAAATTGGATTTGGGAGTCATTTCCTAGAAAACACATTGAAGCATTTCATCAAACACCTTACATGCAAGTCAAGCTATTCATGATGTCACATTCTCAATGATTCTATTTTATATGCAATTGCTAATTAATTATACTATAGAGGCATTGAAGTGGTTTACTTGATTATATGTCAACCTACGTAGGATTTCAACAAACATGGGTAGTGATGGAGATGGTTTTGATGAGAGATATAAACTTGGTACTGTGAAAATGGGGTGTTGGGAGGGTTTTATATAATGGAATGTTTTATTATACACCGATATTCTACATACACCGGTGTAAAACGAGGCCTAAAGCACCTGCTTTAGGCTGCTTTAAATTTAAAAAAATTCAATATAATTCGACCCGAGAGTAAATTTCAAAAACAATTTCTAAGTACCCAGCACTAGTACAATTACCGATGCAAATTTAACAAAATGCAGCTGCGTTAGGCTGCTTTAAATGCCAAAAATATTAACATTGTCAGACCCGAGAGCAAAAAAAAATATAAAACTCTAAGTAGTGTGCACCGGTAGGAGTACCTGTGCGTAAGTACAAAACAGAGTACCTCCCCTGTTTTTCTACACCGGTATTTAATCTTTACCGGTGTAAAAAATTAGCACCTAGTAGAGATTTTAATTAAAATTAAAACACATTTTCACTGATTCAATTCATAAACACTCCATTAAAATCACAGATCATACCAACTAATTCATAAAAGAGTGTCAATTAAATACATTACACGCTAACTCGCTTAATGATCATACAATTTTTCTCAAAACATGGTCACAAAAACAATGGCCAGGAACGACCAATCTATCGCTTCCACTTCAAGACATTGTCCCCACCTAATATTTCACCTCTCTCATCAACCCACATCCCATCACCATGAGAATGCCTTCCAACAACAGGTCCCCCAACATCTTCCAAACCAAGAAATACTGATGGAAACTCAGGACTATCAGTTATGGCGGGCTGATCAATCTCTTCATCAAAGTAAAAATTCTTCCCATGCAACACCACATGATACTTCTCATTCGAAGGGTCCTTCATGTAAAAAACATGTCATGCCTGGGTAGCTAAGATAAACTTGACATCTTCATATCCTACACGATTCAAGTCGACCAACGTGAACCCCATGGGCTTCACAGCAACAACACCGGAACCGTGTTCCACCCAACAACACTTGAAGAAAACAACCTTGAAATCTGCATAATCCAACTCTTAAATTTCCTCAATCGCCCCATAGAAAGGCATCACAGCAACAACCGGATGTTTATCTCTCTTGTTTGCATGCCACATGGATTCAGATTCAATATATACACCACTATTTTAAGTGGTGCTCTTCTCGTCCATCACCAATTTTGAGAAACTAAAGCCATTAATTTTATAACCAAGGTATTGTTTAACAGTGCAGTTCGGCTTCCTTGCAAACGCCTGTAGGTTATTGGGTATCCCTTCGATATTACAACTATTGTAAAACTAGTTAACAAACCTTGAAGAATGCTTGACCTAAATTTTATTTAGGGGTAAGTCTGGATGAATCTCTTCCAATAGGGAAACATGGTCTTCAACATATGTTACAGTATCACTACTATTACGTAATACATACAAGTGAACATTCATCAACTCAGTGTGATAGGGTATATGAAGGACACCCTTGGAACATGGAATCCCATTCCGCCTTCCGCAGTGAGGTCCACCTGGAACACCAACCACTCTTCTTCCAACCAAGTTCATTGTAAAATACTCGATAATCTCCTCAGTGATGTACCTCTGAACAATGGAGGCATTGGGCCGACTACGATTATGAACATAACCCTTGAAAACAGCCATGCGGCGCTCATAATGGTATATCCAATGCATTCCAACAGGCCTGCACATAGGTATCTCCCTAACCAATTGTACAACTAGGTGCACCATGATGTCAAAGAATGACGAGGGAAAATACTTCTCTAAATGGCATAGAACAACAGCATCCTCTCGATCCAATTCATCTAGTTGCTGCATGTATATTTTTCCAGCATATTGAGTTGAAGAAGAAACAGAAGCGAATAACTGAAATTCTAACTTCCTTTTCCAAACACCCATGTATTGCTATGGGTAAAAGTTGTTACATAAGGACATGACAATCGTGTGATTTTAAAGTATTAAGACGCAACTCATCATTCACAAAACGACTAACATTAGAGGAGTAACTAGAAGGTACCTTCATTTCTTGGATGCTCTCATACACCGATCTCCTCTCAGCAACTGCCAGATTGTAAGGAGCGGGGGGCAGGTGCATTCACTTCCCTCATACCTCCGGTGCCAGATCCAACCGTATACCAAGGACCACTAAATCTTTCCTCGCATTCAAGCTATCCTTAGTCTTCCCTGGAATGTTCAGAAGCATTCCAATTAGATTCCCACAAAAGTTCTTTTCAATATGCATGACATCCAAACAATGGCGAACCTCCCAATTTTCCTAGTACGACAAATCGAAGAAAATGGACCGTTTCTACCATGGTCCGTCTACAACCCCACCATTCTTTGATAGCTTCTTACTGAGAACAACATTCAATTTCTTCACCTTGTTGTGAATAGCTACACCGGTCAAAGGTTTGGGCACCTTTCTCCTCTCCTTCACACCAACGAATGCAACCGCATTATCCTGCAATTTGTGACCTACATGCAAGAATTTATAGTGACCCAAATAAAAAAGTCTCCAGCCAATTCCCCAACTGATGGCAGTATGTCTCATCCTCACAAACTAAGCAAGCTTTGTGACCCTTGACCATATACCCAGAAAGGTTACCATATGCCAAGAAATCATTTATGGTACAAAAAATCATCGCCCTCAATGTTAACTCTTCACCACTACAACCAACAAACACTAAGGCGCCAACCAACCAAAGCACCTTCAAATATTCTATCAAAGGGGCAAGATAAGTGTCTATGTCATTTCCATGTTGTTCTGGGCCTAAAATCATGATGGGCATCAACACATATTTTCTCTTCATGCAAAAGTACGGGGGGAGATTATAAATGGCAAGCATAACCGGCCACAAACTGTGTTTCGAGGACATATTCCCAAATGGGTTCATAAATCTCAAATTCTTAGGTTTGGATGCAAAGTGTGGATACATCCTGTCAAATTTGTTCCACTAGTCCACGTCAGCCGGGTGTCGAATTATATCATCATCTTTACAGCGAGACCCCCGTTTGTTTCCCGGGGGCGACTGCCGCCCCCCCGGACCCCCAGGCCAGGGTTGCAGAAGCGGCTATTACAGTATTCAAGGCATACCAACAGCATTGAAAGACATTGTAAGGAAATATAGTCCCAATTAAATTCCAGTTCCATTCCTTATTACCAGTTATGAGATGAGAAACTTTTAAGTCTGACTTCCTTGCCTATGAATCCGACTGAGATAATGGATTGTTTGTGTTTGTAATCCACTGTTCGCTAATGTGTATCTGTTCCCTCGATCGCACTTTCCACTAGAATTTTCCTTTTAGTATTGGAGCACCCCCACGAAATTAATCTCCAACCCCAAGAGGAATTGAGTTTTGGCCTATTTTCCCATAAACCTTGCAAGCTATATTTTTGTATAAGGAATCTACTGAACGTAGCATCCGAGTTGGATATTAGCTTCCATGCATGTTTGGCTAGCAAAGCTATGTCCATATCCTTCGATGATCTAAGACCCATGCTTCTAAGATGTTTTTGTTTTGACAGATCCTCCCAGCTTTTCCAGTGAATTTTCCGTTCAGAAAGATTACCACACTGTATGAATTTTCTTACCACCTCGTCCATTTCATCATGTATCTTATTTGGAACTGATATATAAACATGGCATGATTTGCAACTGATTGCAAGACCAATTTTGCTAGAGTTATTCTTCCTTTGATGGATATTCCTTCCTATCTCCGTTTATCCTTCTTAACATTTTCTATCAATCCATGGAACATATTGGGTCTTTTCCTCTGAGATAAAATACCCAGCCCCAGATATTTGTCTGGTGAGCCTTGTCTATGTATGTTTGATACGTATGCAGCCCATGTTCTCCAGTGCTGAGGTGTATTAGGACTGAAAAAGATGAAAGATTTGTCGAAACTTAATCTTTGTTATGAGTGCATAGCATAACTTTCAATACATTATGCAAGCTTTCTGTCATTTTCATCTTTATTTTCCAGAAATATTAGGCAGTCATCAGCATACATTAGTTGTGAGATTATGATGCCAATTCTTGCCACAGGATCTAGTTTGAGACCGTTAAGGCATACTATAAAATCATATGAATCCAGCTATGGGCAAAGGCGGAACTAGGGGTGGGCGAGGGGGTGCGCCTGCCTCCCCAATGTTCTGTCGGATTGGGTATTTCTCAGCTTATAGGGTTAGGATTTGATAAAGTAATTTCCCATAATGATTCTGATTAATGATGAAGGATATATATAGAGTACAAGGAAAACTAGTCTAAATATAAGTCTAGTACTAGTCATGAACATGGAATAAAATATTATCTAATCATCTACTTTCTTTGTTCTAACACCCCCCTCAAGCGAAGCGTCGGATGCTCGTCGACGCAAAGCTTGGATCTGAAGAACTCAAACAACGGATGAGAGAGGCCCTTGGTGAAGATGTCAGTAATCTGAAGAGAAGTAGGAACATGAGCAATGCGCAGCTTGCCAGAAGTCACTAGCTCACGAACAAAATGATAATCAATATCAATATGCTTTGCTCGCTTGTGCGCCACCGGATTCAGATCCAAGAAGATAGCACTACTGTTGTCACATAACAACAATGGTGAGCCAGAAAGAGGAACTCGAAGATCATGAAGCAAATGAGTGAGCCATACAACCTCGGAAGCAGTGTTGGCAAGAGCACGATACTCAGACTCCGTACTGGAATGAGAAACAGTGGGTTGTTTCTTGGCACTCCAAGAAATAAGATTCCCACCCAGATAGACTGCATATCCATAAGTGGAACATCATGTCTCCAGACAGCGGGCCCAGTCAGCATCACAATAGCCTAACACATCTGGAGTGCTAGCAGAACTAAAAACCAAACCATAATGCAGAGTACCACGAACATAACGCAAAATCCGGGCAACTGCAGCAAAATGATCATCCCTAGGATCCTGAAGGTACTGACTCACAGTGTTGACCGAGAAGACCAAATATGGATGAGTAATGGTGAGATACTGAAGCACCCCAACAAGAGAGCGATAAAGAGTAGGATCCCTGAATGCCAGACTAGTGGAACTATGCAGCTGAGAACCAGCAACAAACGACGTAGAAACAGGTGCAGCAGTTGACATACCAGCCCTAGTCAGGATATCCCGAGCGTACTTCGCTTGTCCGAGAAGCAACCCTGAGGAAATAGGAGAAACTTCAAGACCAAGAAAGTAATTGAAAGCACCAAGATCCTTGATCGTAAACTCCTTGTGCGTTTGAGAAATGAACTGACGAAGAAGAGTCGAGTCATTCCCTGTAAGAATAATGCCATCAACATACACAAGGAGGTACAACAACGAGGACCCCTTCGCCAGAACAAATAAAGAAGTATCAGCCGAGCTGCACCAAAAACAAAACTGGGTAAGATAACTGCTAAACCGCTGAAACCAAGCTCTAGGAGCCTGCTTAAGGCCATAAATAACCTTGGGCAGACGACAAACATAGTCCGGATGAGAAGAATCCCGATAACTAACTGGCTGCTTCATGTAGACCGGAGTATCTAGAACACCATTAAGAAAGGCGTTCTTGACATCCAGCTGATGAAGTGGCGAAGAACGCATGGTGGCAATTGCAAGAATTGTCCGAACAGTGGAGGCTTTGATCACAGGGCTGAAAGTATGGTCAAAGTCAAAACTCGGAATCTGTGAAAAAACCTTACGCCACAAGTCTGGCTTTGTGACGATCAATAGTACCATCCGGATGATACTTGAGCCGATAGACCCATTTGGAGCCAATGATGTTGACATCCGAAGGTCGAGGCACCAAATCCCAAGTATGCTGACTACGAAGAGCAGCCATCTAATCGTCCACAGCTGAAACCCAGGCTGGATCTTGAAGAGCCAAGCGATAATCCGTGGGCTCTGTCTGAGAAAGAAGAGCAGCAGTAAGGCCATGTGCAATAATGTCCGAATAATCCTATCCCTAAATGGCACCAGTAGATGACCGAGTGGACATCCGATGCGTACGAGGCGGAGGCGGCAAAACTAGAGGTGTAGAACTAGCGGATGACGCCGTAGAAGACTCGGAAGAGCCGATCGAGTCGCGGCTGATAGACACAGTCGGAGAAGGGGTGGCTGTGGCTGGAGGAGTCACCGTGACTGGCGGCAGAGACGATGGAACTGGCGACGGAAAAACTGGTTACGGTTCCATCGTGCAAATGGTGCATAGCGGTAAATGAGATGAAGCTGGAACCGGTGCAAAGGCCTCAATTTCACCATTAGGATCAATAAAAGCAGAGACATCAAGGACAGATGCTGGAGAGCCCAAAGTCGAAGAAGGGGCAAAAGGAAAATATGTTTCATCAAATCGAGCATGACGAGTGATGTAGACTCTCCCTATGGAAGAATCTAGACTATGAAAACCTTTGTATTGGGAATTGTAGCCAAGGAAGACACATGGAATGCTGTGGCAAGATAATTTGTGATCTGCATACGGTCGAACAAATGGAAAAACCCGGCAACCAAAAGGATGAAAATTCGAGTAACAAGGGTCCCTCCATATAGAAGCCCATAAGGAGAAGAACCATGCAATACAGGAGTAGGCAATCGATTGATCGTGTATGCAGCTGCAGCAAATGCATCATCCTAGTAATAAATAGGCATGTGCGAACGAAATAGCATAGTAAGACCCATCTCGGCAACATGCCTATGTTTGCGCTCCGCCCTACCATTCTGTTCCGGAGTGTAAGGACACGATATCTGATGGTGAATGCCCTTAGTAGCAAAATGACTCCGTAGACGAGTGTTAAAAAACTCAATACCACCATCACTCTAAAACACCTTAATTTTGGATGAGAACTGATTCTCCACAAATGCTTCAAATTGTAAATAAGCATTAAAGAAATATGACTTACGACGAAGTGGATAAAGCCAGGTGTAACGAGAATAATCATCCAAAAATAAAGCATAGTGAGAAAAACCATTTGATGATATAACAGGGGAAGGTCCCCATAAATCACAATGAATCAAATACAATACATGCATAGCACGTTTATGGTTCTCAACAAAAGCCGACCTTTAACCTTCGCCATAACACAGGGGGAGCAGGCAACAGGTTTGGGCAACAAAGAAGACAAAGAAACTAGACCAGACTTCTGCGAACTAGAAATAACTGTTGATGATGCATGATCCAAGCGAGCATGCCAAAGCTCATAAGATGGCCGTCCTTTATTCTGTTGTAAATGCAAGAAAAATGCTGAATCACATCTATCCAAAACATAGAGACCACCATCACTGTGGCCCCTGCCCACGACCGCCTTGGAAACTTTGTTCTGAATGACAAAGTTCTGATCATCAAAGGTGACAAAAGCATTTAAATCTCTAGTCAGTTTACTAATAGACAACAGATTCTTAGTAATATCAAGAACAACCAGAACATCATGAAAGCATAAATCATTGGAAATTTTAGTATCACTAACATGAGAGATTTGAATAGAAGCACCATTGCCAACAGAAACTGTAGAATTATCAGAATATGGAGCGACAGACTCTAAACCAGATGCGGAGGAGGCCATATGACTGGTGGCACCAAAGTTAATATACCAATCAGAAGATCGTGCAGTAGTCTCTAACTGCAAGGATGACTGAAATCATTCCGCCAGATGAGTGAAATCTGTACGATGATGTGGACCCTGAGAACCAGTCTAAGCAAGCATCCAGTAACAAGTCGCAACATAATGACCGGAGCGACCACACCAAGTGTAGTGCGGCCGACCACGACCAGCCCCAGCCGAGGACTGAAAACCTAACCTGCCACCGCATCGAACGTCGAAATGGCCACCCCTGGTGGTGCGTGAGCCGTACGCACTGCCTCCCCTCATTGGCGCGTGATCCCACGCGCGGCCGACCGAGGGAAATTTGCCTGCTGTGAATGCGGCAGGCCCAGTGGTCGGGGCTGAATGGACCTGTAAATTTTTCAGAAAAGCCTCGTGGTTTTTGGCACGAGATAAGACATCGGCATACAACGGAGTAGGTGAGGAATTAATTAAAGGTGCAGAAAAATCCTTAAACTCAGTTTCAAGAGCAGTAAAAAACCAAATAAGTTGATCATCATTTGATACAGGAGAACCCATCATAGACAACTGCTCAAAAATAGTTTTAATTTGGAGATGGAGTTCATGAACTGTACCAGTCTTACGTATACCATGGGCAGCAGCACGAAGACAAAGGACAGATGAAGCACTACTGTCGTGATAAATCGACTGAAGATTGTCCCAAATTTCCTTTGAAGTGGCACAGCCAGGCAAAACCGCCAAGGACTCTGGGGTGAGAGAAGAGAAAAGAAGATTGCACACACATTGATTTTCATCAACCAAATTCTCATAATCCGACTGTGCCTTCAAGTAAGCCTCCACGGGATCGGGCTTGGTAGAGAAGCCTCGAACTGGAGTGAAACTAATGGCCCCTACGTAGGAGACAGCAGAGGCAGCAGCCAAGGGGCGAGGAGGAACAATCGGACAGGGCCTGGAACCATTAAGAAAACCATACATCTTCTGAGGTCGGAGAACATAACCAGCTTGACGCTTCCACAAAAAATAATTTGATGATGACAATTTGATAGTCATAATGTGGAGCAAGGTATTATAAGATAATTTATCGTCAGACATGATGAGAGGAGAAAAAATAAAATTTTTGAAAGGTGAAGGTTTAGTGGCTTCAGATGCAAACAAAGCAGACAAAGTTTCTTGGGCAGTTTCTTAAATGCAGGCACTAAGATTTTCGGAAGGTGAAGGTTTAGTGTCTTCGGATGCAAACAAAACAGACAAAGTAATTTTTGGCGGCGGAAAAAGAGAGGCTGCGGCCGAAAAAGAGAGGAGGGTTTTAGAACCAGATTTTCTCTGATACCATGATAAAGTAATTTTCCATAATGATTCTGATTAAAGATGAAGAATATATATATAGTACAAGGAAGACTAGTCTAAATATAAGTCTAGTACTAGTCATGAACATGGAATAAAATATTATCTAATCATCTATTTTCTTTATTCTAACAGGACTGAGATAGTCATGACCAGTTCCACCCCTCCTTTGAAATTCTGAAGTTTCAGATCTGCATTTCTTTGAGAGGAAAGAGATGATCTGAAGAAGACGCCTGGAACGACATCGCTTCTTTAATTTACTGAAATAGAAGAATTAATGGGTTGAATGTACTGAGAATGAAGGAAGGGAATCTTAGAAAAGGGCCAAATGGTCTGATTGTAAAATCTCAAATCTAATACCATCGGCCCAAACCAAATGCTATAGAATTGTTTTCCTTAATTTATTAGTTTTAATCTCAAATCTGAATGGGGTGATTTTCTTTCCCTTTTAAAATACTTTCTGTTAAATTGTGTGGCACAAAATTGAATTGAGAATTTCTTTTAGTTATTTTTATTCATGTTATTTGTTGGTTAGTTCTCATTGGTAGATTTTCATGTATTTATTTTTAGTGTGAATTTGTTTAGTTTTCTATTTCTATGAAGGCAAAGTATTGAAATAGACTATTTTTTCATAGGCTTATGGAAAGACAGAGTGTAATTAGAATAATAAAAAGGTAAAAGGTTTTAAATGCAATATTAAAAATTTATTATGCAACGTGCAGTAATTATAAAGTTTATGGCCCAATTAATACAACCCAATTTTTTGAAATTTTATCTTCATTTCTTATAACTTGCAGTTTAACTTTGGTGTTTCCATGACTTATGGAAATGCCATTTTTCAAGAGACTCTCATTTTTATGATGATGAATTTGAAACTTATTAATTATTAGTAGTTATATTTAGTGTTTTAAAAATCTGATTCCATCACTAAAAATGTCAATTTTTTTTGCTATTGTTATTGAAACCCTTCCTAAAATATTGGTCTGGTTCCGCCACTGGCTATGAGGGAAGTCCATTTTTGTTAATAGTGTCTGAAGGAAAGACCAGGAGACTCTTTCATAGGCCTTGTTCATATCTAATTTGATAGTTGATTATAAGGTTTTTCCTGATTCCCTTTTTCTGATAGGATTCACTAATTCATGAGCTAGTAATACACTCTCAGCTATTAATCTTCCAGGCACAAACCCGTTTTCATTTTCAGAGATTAAAGTATCAATTACTATCTTCAGTCTTGACTGTAGAATTTTTGTCAAAACCTTATGTTATGCACTAAAAGAAACAACACTTTTGGTTTTGCAAGACTTTTTACCTCAATTTTTAGTCCAAAAAAATAGAGATCAATACAGCCAGAGTAAAAGGTACATTTTTTACTCGGTTAGAAACAGAGGTAAAAAGTATCTTTTACCTTGGTTTTAAACTGATGTCGATAGGAATTATCAACGATGCCGGTTATAGAAAGAAGGCCGACGATAGGAGAACATATAAGCAACCTCATTTTAATCGACATCAACATCCACTTGTATGCAAGGTCGTTCAATGCAAAGAGGCAGTCAATGGGGAATGAAATGTTGCAATGTCGTTCGCTCACGACAATAGTCCACACATCGTGCGATTTTGCACGTCGTGGGTCACCCACGGCGTGTGCTTACTGATGTGGAATGCTTACAAAAGAGACATTTTTTCCCACGGTGTGTGCTTACTGATGTGGAATGCTTACAAAAGAGACATTTTTTGATGGGCTGACATCGCAAAAAAAAAGATGCTGAAAAATGCGACTTTAGTCATGTGTTGTCTGGGCACTAGTCTGCGCGATGTCGCCAACCTATTTGGTTGGACTTTTTTTATCGTACAATATTATAATATTTAATATATGATGGTTCAATGATTAAATGCCATACCATATTCAATTGTTTACAATTAATTTGAGAAAGAATGACTTGTTCAAACCGATGAAACTATATATAACATTTAATACAAATACATGTCATCACATATTGAAATACATAAGTTTTGAAATTGACTAATTATTTGTATTGAAACAATTTCTACGTTGCACGCCATTAACTCTGTCAGGACGACTAGTGAAATGACAAGTCATTGCATCTACATGTTGAAGGTCCATCGATGACTCTCCTCGGGCCTATTAATATCATTACATACAAAAAAAAATTTATGTTAGAATTGGGTAGTCCTCAAATGAAATACACATAATGTATTAAAACGTAGACGATATTAAATCCGAGATGGTAAAAGTAAACAGAATTGGTTACATGCAATGTCGCGGATATGAATTGAAGACATTGCAAAGACCGACTAATAAGAGACGTTGGACATTCATTCACATGACACCAATATGAAGTGCTATGCGAAGTCGGTATTAGTTTTGTAAAATTTTGCATGGGCCGATGACATGTGACTGAGGTCGCACATTCAAACTATGTTCATAGAAATTTCAGCATCTTTCTTCATAATCGAAACAAACATGGCACTATCTTGGAAAGAATAACAACAAAAAATATATAACATGTAACTCAAGCATATACCTCATGTAATGTAAGAATCTTTGATCAATTATTGATTAAAAATAAAATTGTAGAATCATCACATAATTGGTAATCTAACATGGAATAGATGGAAAACATACCTCAATTAATTATGAATCGGAGATGCTCCATCCCTAGACACTTGTTGATGTTTGATAGAAGCAACTTGATTAGATCTTTAAATGTTGTAATGTTGTGAAAGAAATGGATGGTGGGAGTTTGGATTGTAAGATTGGTGTTGGAAATGGGAAATGAGTGTTAGTGCTAAGATTTTTTTGATTGAAATAGGGTGGAGGGAAATTTTGGGTTCAAATTTTTGGCTGAAAATTTGAGCTCCCGCTAGAAATTTCAGAGTGACCGACGTCAGTTTATCTTTGTTTTAGTGTCATATCAATCGACACAAGTGCGACCTCATAGATGATTTAAATTCCGGGGGTAATATACACCATTTCAAGATTACAGCCCGACTACTGACCCGTTCATGCCAAAAGCTGAACTTTATTGTTATAAAAAAATTAAATAAAAATATGTTATCTCCAATTTTGCATTTCGGAAAGAGCAATAATGGAATACAAACACAAATGATGGACGGTTAAAATGTGATGGACGGACTTTTATTAGCTTTTAATTTCATAAAAAAACCTAGAAAAAAATTCCATATGATTCTATGTGGTGGAAGTTATCATGCTAATAACGCTTATAAGGGTAATAATGGAATATTAACACAAATGACGGACGGTTACCCCAGATCGCGGACGGGGCACTTGCAATCCAAAGTCAAACTCTTTATCACCGTAACCTATAAAGAAACTCGCATAATCCCACAGAGAGTTCCACAAGTTCTTTACGAATGACCCTTGTATACTTATAAGTAATCATCTACAATTTACTCTAGACAATGTACTTGCGCTTTTTAAAATTCTTTGGACATCATTTCATTAGCTTTTAATTTAATAAAAAAACCCAGAATATATAACTTCATATGGTTCAATGTGGTGGAAGTTATCGTGTTCATAACGCTTATTGTAAGGGTAATAATGGAATACTAACACAAATGACGGATTGTTACCCCGGATCACGGACGGGACACTTGCAATCCCAAGCCAAATTCTTTATCACCGTAACTGATAATGAAACTCGCATAATCCCATAGATAGTTCCACAAGTTCTTTATGAATGGCCCTTGTATACTTATATGTAATCATGTACAATTTATTCTAGACAATGTACTTGCGCTTTTTAAAATTTGATGGACGGAATTTTATTAGCTTTTAATTTCATAAAAACCTAGAATATATAATTTCATGCGATTCTATGTGGTAGAAGTTATCGTCCTCGGGGCCATCTATAAGGAACCTAAGTATAAAAATAGAAAAGTTCATCATCTATGTTAAAATTTATTCCGATCACACTGGATGCTAATAAAGTCTGGTAACAATTATAAGTTTAAATTAGCAGTGCTAATATACAATTACCCATTATTAAGGTCAATTGTTTCCTTCTTGATGAAATGCTGACCTAGTTGATATGCTATTGGGCTAAAATGTTGAGGCCCAAATCTAGATAAGCCAATGTCAATCTTCTGTCGATTAGATGTTGCTTTACCAGAACTAGAATGCGACGTCGCATAGACTTAAGTACAACATAGGCCCTTCCCATGCTAGTTGGCTTAAATGGTGGGGCCCACTCTCCTATTAGCCGACGTCGCCCACCTGACGGTGCAACAATCGTTATAGACGACTATAATGTGATGTCACACATAACCTAGGAGGAAGCATAATAAATATATAAATGGAGCCCACCTATTATACATCACTTCAAATTTTCACATTCCCCTCGAATTTTAACAGTGCCCCTGCCAATCTTGTCAAAGGTATAGTTTCCACATACGGTTACATTACTTTTGTTATTCTATTTATCCTAGAAATTTTTTATTAATATGGATTAGGATTTGAATTTGTTAATTGTTTAAAATTTTGAAGTTTCTATGAATTGGGTTGGTAAGATATGTGTTTAGAGTGTTAGTAATAGTTTTCTAAGTCTTCTAGCTATGGAATGGTTCAATTGTTTGATTTAGAACCAAGAATTGGTCCTGGTTTTCTGCTTTTTCTCCGTAATCCATCTGCTATAGTGCAACGTCGGTTGATAGTTGATCACCCCTCTGTTTTATTGATACACGTGCAACCTTGCGAATATTGTTTTCTTTATGAAATTGGTCAGTGTGAGTTTGCAAGCAGGTCGGTTAACCATTCGGTTATACCAAAGGTTAAGCGACTTTGCGTTGACTTGGTCAACTTACCAAATTATTTGTGATCATTATCCAATTTTTGTCTAATACAAATTTAACACTCGTGACAATATAAGTTATAGCAATCATGTCGAACAATGCAGGTTCCATTCGTGACCCGATCGAGGTAATCGATTTTTGTTTTTTAAATATTCCTTCTATTATATTAATATTATTATAAATGAATTTTTAATTATTTCTTTGATCAATATAGATCCGTACTGATTCGAATGCATACTCTTAGGAAGATATCCGCATTTTCACATAGTTTGACCCAGACAAACTTTGGGTCAATTCCAACTATGGTAAGTCCTCCCTATTTTAAACAAATTGATTTTCCAATTAACGTTTTCTATAGATTACTTTCATAAGTACTATCAAATGTTTTTTGTTTATAATTTAGTACATCCCTGACAAAATTGTGGAGCTCCTACCACCGTACAAGTTAGATGATGTGATCAGCTGCAAAGGGAGGGAGTATCACATGCACTACTCAGGGAGCAGGGTGCTCAAGATCCTTACCCTGAAGGGGTTTGGCATGTTTCTTGCTGCAGAGAAACTCGTGGTTTGGGACACCCTCTACTTCGAGCTCCTAAATGGTGCTTGGCCAGTAGTTTTTAGTGTTGTCATTCTTCCCCGCGCACATTAGATGATTAGCTTAGTATTCACATGACCATGTATTTTAAACAAATTGATTCGTATTTGGATGAATATTAATATTGACATATTTTCTATGGGAAAATTTATTGTTAATTCAATGTTTTTGAATGTTTAGTATTTAACATAACGCAAGCCGCTGGTGGGCTGAAATTGTTAGGTACATGCACACTTGCGATGTTAGTGACTATTTTTACGTAGTTTTGGATTTAACGACGTATGTGCGATGTCTCACTCTACCGAGCAGACAACATAATGTGGTCAAAATGACCTTGTTTCAAAATGGTTATATATATGAGAACCCAACCTACAACTTCAAGCTTCTGTTCACAAGGTTCCCGCAAATTCCAATGATCTCTCACCTCCCTTCACTTCTCCATTGGTATAAAGGTAGGGTTTTTCCTAAGCTTGTAACATTTAATGTTAGTATTTACTACTTTGCATTGTCTGATATGTGTTTTTTCCATGTGTTATGTTTTCTTTGTGTTCTAGGTTTTACTCAGAATTTTGACATGGAGAACTTTCGTTTGATGTAGACCTGGGTACTAAATTTTGATATGTATCAGTAGGGTAGTTTTTGTATTATTTTATGTTCTTAAATCTTAATTTTTTTGGGGTTATGTGTTTTTACTCGTAGCTTCCTATGATATATGCAACCTCACTAAGATGTCTATTACACTTCGGTTACTACGATAATCAAGCGATGTTGCATACTGTTATTTTTTGTAGCATATTATTTAGTATAAGATGTTGCATGTATATCAGTCGTCCCTTCGCTCTAATCGATGGGTTCCCGACATTATGGCAAATTTGCTAGTATATGTCATCCATGCCACTGGTTTGGTCCGACACATACCTAAGACGCGTATGTGACGTCTCACGTTGCAATTCATGAGCTGCTTCCCTGTTCACATTTTCATTTCTTATTCAGGACTAATGGCTGGCGAAGGATCTTCAAGTCATCTGTTTTTCCAGGTCTTTAAACATTTCACAACATATAATTAGTAAAACACACCTTCACACTTTATCACAATATTTTGTTTTCATTCAGTTCTCCTCACAACGGAGCAATCCTGAGCCTATTGTGTTCGACGTTGAGAATCATACAATGGCTCCTAAAAGCCCACATTTTCACTGTACTCTAAAGCAGCAGAATTTGGGAAAGAACCCAACTTTGGTAAAGCATTTAAAATTAATATGCAATTTCAAATATTTCCACATATATATATATATATATAAATATATTTCTAATCAATATTTTTTTTCTGATTTAGTACATCCCGTGGGATATTGTTCTATTACTGTTGAGTGTGAAGACCCCCGTAGGGCTATGTTGCTATAAGACAGAGTACCGTATGAACTACTCCGGGGGTGGGAAGATCATTGCCGGGTTTTGACGAGTTCCTTAAGGGAAACAACCTACGCATCAGGGACACCTTGTTCTTCGAAGTTATCAAAGTTAGGGGCCCTATTGTCTTCAAGGTCATCATTATCAGAGCTGCTTGAGTTTATTGTAATATATTATGTTTGAATTAAGACAAATCTTATTCCAATTTATGTAATGATTGTGAGAATGTTTTCACGACTACTGTTTTTCCAGTTATTTAACTATCTAATTTGAACATCATAAGATTGGTTGTATGTGTTTATATGTGTGTTTTCATATGATTTGAGCATCATATGATTGACATTCATTTCCTTTTTTTTATTCTTTTCTATCACCGTCAAATTCTTTACTTTAACTTATCCTTTTCAAATATGTGCTACATCGCTAAGTCATTCACTAAACGTATCAGTAGAAATGACATTAATGGAAAAATAGATCAAGCTTCCAACACAGCATATGAAACGTCACATGTTACTCGGTAACATTATTTACTTCATTTTTTAATCTTTTACTTCGGTTCTTTTATTAACCAAGATAAAAAAACCAAGTTTTTTCCTCTGTTTTTTATAACCGAGGTAAAAAATACCTTTTACTTTAAAAAAAAACAACCCTCGGTATTTTGGGTTTAAGAAACAAACCGAGGTAAAAGGGGTGATGTAAAAGATCATTTTTCTTGTTGTGGTGTTTTACATAGTGTGATGGGTCTGAAATCCTTAGCATGAACTGGTGCTTTAGTTTTAGGTATGAAAATGATATTTGTTTGATTCATTCGTTATGCATTGGCTGACCATTCTGGAAAGAAAGACCACAATGAAGAATAACCTATTTGATATCATTCCAATGTTTCTGAATGAAACTCGGAGGAAATCCATCCGTCCAAGGAGCTGACCATGATTTCATGTTTTTGATGCATTTCTTCAACTCCTGTTCTATGAAAGGTTGTTCTAAAACGCTTTTTTTGTTCATGGTTAAGCCTCATAGGAAGAATATCCAGCATTTGATCCAACGAGAAGTAGAATTGGGGCCTATGAGGGTATATATCTTGAGTGACATATATACTCTTGATGTGTCTAAGAATTTCATGCTGAATTTGTCCTGGAGAAGAAAGCCACTGCCCCTCATCTGTCTTTAGCTCTGTAATCTTTTTAGCTAACATCTTCTTTGTAGCCCATTTATGGAAATATATAGAGTTAGCATCACCAATAGTCAGCTTGGTACTGCATGAATTTGAGAAGTTGTTTTCTACATCATCCCTGCTCTTCGAGTTGATAGATTACTTTAGAACCATTAGCTTTTCCTCCAGTTTTGTAATTTTCAAATCAATGTTTCCATAGGCCTTTCTGTGCCAATTCTGAAGATGATTCATGGTAACCTCCAATTGTTTTGATAAATTACACTAGTGGAGAATGGCCCCATAGGCACCAGTATTTTATGAATTTTCATACCGGTGCGTATGTGAGCGGTGCTAGTAATGTGGTACATATGTACTTGCATGTGTTAGTGGTGCTAGAAAATTATGCTAGCACCGGCATCTGTTACCGATGCTAGAAATTTAAGCCCCCCAACCATACACACTGGTTTGGAATTGTTCAAAATACCGGTGCTGGAATTTGGGTAACAAATAAAAAAAAATACAGCTAGTGATTTTAAACTCACTGGCTGGAAAAAAACCTTAAAGCTTTAATATAGTTCGTCATTCAGTCAAAACAATCAACATGTTACTAATTTTGATGCATTTTACAACACTTTCGTAATTGAATAAGCATTACATAGTTAGAGGGCAACACATGAATCAAAGGCAACCTATGCAGTGCCCTGTAACTAGTGCTTGGTAATTTAAAATGTCGAAATGAAGCCGTTCTCGGGCAACCAAAGCAAAGAATGTTTAAACAAACCATGTCAAATACTCCTTGCTTCGGAGGCCCGTAGACTATAACATCTCCACAGTTTAAACATCAACTACAAATCAACAAAACATCAACAAATTCTGCACAATTTAAATTATGAAGTTGTACAACAAAACTATATCTATCCTTGCTTCAGGAAAAATATCTATCATGCACAAAATAAATAATTTTTGTCAAACATAAAAATTTCAAATGTCGTAATGATGCAACATTTAAGCACACTTAAAGAGGCATGGTTTGTTTACATATGTCTTATCTATGAACACACCATGCCTCTTTCAGTGTCTTACACACTACAAAATTTCCACATTTGAAATACAGGAGTTCTACTAAAGTCGTAACTCTTTTGCAGAATGGAAGAAGCATAACTTAGTTAGAGGGCACTACATGAATGGAAAGTCATTGCAGTGCCATCAAACTAATTCTTCCTCCATTAAGCTTGTTCTACAAATGCTATAAGCATTATACAATTAGAGGGCAATACAGTAATCGTACGCAACCTATGTAGTGTCGTTTAACTAATGCTTAATCATTTAAAATGTCGAAATGAAGCAGTTCTCAGGAAACTCAAGCAAGGAGTGTTTAAACCAACCATGTCAAACACTTCTTGCTTCGAATGCCTGTAGACTGTAACATCTCGACAGTTTAAACAAACCATGTTAAACACACCTTACAATCACAAACTAAGCTACAAACGAACAAGTTCTACAAATGGAATGGAAGAATACAAAATCTCCACATTTAAAATGGCAGAATTCTACAAATTCTATAAGCATTACACTGTTAAAGAGAAATACATGAATCAAAGGCAACCTATGCAGTGCCCTTTAACTAATGCTTAGTAATTTAAAATTTCAAAATTAAGTAGTTCTTGGGCAATTGAAGCAAAGAATGTTTAAACAAACCATTGTAAAACATTCCTTGCTCCAAAGGCCCGTAGACTGTAACATCTCCACAGTTTAAACATCTACTACCCGTACTATTTTCCCTACATTATCAGTGTACCTTAAACATAACAAGCGTCAACCACATGCGAACTTCACTAGGCTACACCTACTAGTATCGCAGTACATAAGTGAATAAGATACATAATATATAAACCAAATTCCAATCAACGAGACCTAATGAAGCCAATGAATACCAAATTCGAAACTTTCCTACGAAATCAATTGAATAGCAGCAATCAACAAATAGCATTAAACAAAGAAATCAAAGCCAACAAACATTCTTTTAGAAAGAATCAACAAACCTTGTAATCATAATAAATTACAGTAGCGTCTCTTGTATATATTTCCTCACCCTATTTTTTGCAACTTCTCTCATGAACCAACTGCATGAATAAAGGCGTGTTAAGAAACACAAGAAATGTCTGGAGGCTTCAACAATGCAAATATGATCCCTTAGTAAGACTAGCATGAAGACAAAAAAAGGATGTCTATATGTCCGAAAATCAAAGATCATGCACAACAGTTAAAATTTAATTAGAGCGAAGCACTCATAACTTGCAGAACAGTAATAATAAGCAGATTTTAGCTGTTCAATAAAATCAAGTAAACTGAGAGATGATAAAAATGTACAGTCTAGTGAATAAAAAAAATGACTTCCTCTAAAATGGAAAATATGATCAGAATCAGATAGCAAATTAAGGGTAGAATATGAACAAGCAAGAACAAGATATGGAATTGTTAAAAAATCAAAAACCTACAAACAAACAAGAACAAGATAATCCCCTCCATCATAGATATCCCTAACCTACAAACAACAAAAACTAGATATCCTAACCTTATTTCCAGGAAGATACACACATATACATAATCATATACAAAAATTACAACTCTATCAACATTTTGCAATAAAAAAGGGAATAACATTACAATCAAAACACAAAAAACATGCATATCTTACCTATCATTTTTTATTTGAGACCACACACAGTAGAATCCAACAATGGGCTTGCAGATGCAAATGGGCTTGTAGATACGAATGGGCTTGCAGATGGGAATTCACGGTGTTGGCAACGGTTGGCTTGTGGATGTGAATTCAATGGCGGTCCTTTAGCGGAAGCACTTGGCCATGCCCTCCATTAGAGGCGGTGTCGGAGATCCTGGCGGTGGCAGTGGCGGTGGTTGGCCTTTGTGGCAGTGAATGTGAGGGAAAAACATATGGTTGAGTGGAGTATTAGTAAACGTAGGTTTAACCGTTGGTGGTTGAGGTTTAATGAAAGGGAATACTGAACGGTTCAGATATACGCATCATCTTAGCACCAGTAGAGATAGCGGAATATCGGTGCCTATAGAATAACACAACTGCTCCAGGTTGTATATATTTGAGTTTTTTTCCTCATTTTTAGAACCCGAGAGCAATAGTGGAAATTCTTTTTCAAAGTATCAAGCACCAATAGTTTTACCAGTGCTACAAGTAGTCGACCCGGTGCTCATATTTGTAAACGCAGCTGCCTTAGGCTACTTCGGATTTTTTTTAGAAACACGGAGGAATGAAGATAAAAAACTTTCTAAGTGTCAAGCACCGGTATGGTTACCAGTGCTACAAGTAGTCGACCCGGTGCTCATATTAGTAAACACAGCTGTCTCAGGCTACTTCAGAATTTTTTTTTAGAAACAAAGAGGAATGGAGATAAAATATTTCTAAGTGTCAAGCATCGGTAAAGCTACCGGTGCTATAACTTATCAAGTGGCGCTGAAATACCGGTGCTAGTTATATACTTTCCAAAAATTTAAATTTCACCCCAAATTGTTCATCCACTGACCACTATTGTTGGATTGTTTTTCCAGTTAATGATGTTAAGTAATTGGATTCATAAGAAATGAATTAAACATTCTATCATTCCCGTGTTCAGAAGGTATGTATGATGGGTCCCCAAAATGGATCCGTACGCAACTTTGCTAAAATTTTACTATTACCCAAAAATACGTTACAACGTCATTTTTTATCTAATTTCTTTCATATTAGTTTTCCATGGGTTAATTGAAATTTTGAAATAGAAAAGTAACTTTTAGTGAAATTTTTAAAAACCGCTAGCGCAAGCGTCATAGTATCTTACTATAGATGACTAGGAAGTTAGGAAGTTCTAACGGGGAGGATTATTGGTAGTGTTTTGTGAAGATATATTCATAAATTTTTTTGATTAAGCCTTGGTATATAATTTACAGATTCATAATGTAGCATTACGTTCTAGCGGATTTTAATTTGGACTTTCCGGTGAACTTTTGACCTTTTGCACTTAGGTCCCTCCAAGAATCTTGGAATTGTCGAAAACCAAAATTGGCAATTCCATGTTCAAATTTCATAATTCAAGTTCACAACTATGAGATTTGGACATGATTGGATAAATGGAACATCCCCGAAATGGATATGATTGCATAATGTTGAAATTGCACTATTGCCCAAATAGCACCGGTTCTATACCGGTGCTACAACCTAAAAACCATACCACTGCTACAATATTCCTATTTTCATACGTGTATACGTGCATACATGAATTTTCCATTTTACATCTTTATTTTACATCATGATTTACGTGCATAACCTGTGCTCACAATTATCTCATTTGTTATTAATTTTCAAAATTGCACCGGTATTGAGCACCAGTATTTAGGTTTACTGGTGCTTTAAGTTACAAAGGCACCGGTACTTCAACGTTCATATGTGTATACCGGTACTGTAATTACAAAGGCATCGGGACATCGTTGTAAATTTAAGTTGTGGTAACTGGCAAATCCATGTGTTGTAATTGATCCTGTGAATGATATTGCACCATGTTCTTGATGCTATAGTAACAACTGCTTCATCTCTACACCAAAATGCCTCCTATATTTTATTGTGATTTCTTCTTTGTTCTTTAAAACCTAAGTCAATGATCATACCACCATGATCAGAAACTGAGGGAGGTAAGTTCTTTAGAAGAGCCTTTGGAAACCTATAAAGCCATGATGGAGTTGTAAAAGCACGATATCATTCCCAGATTCTATCCTGATCTTCTCTGTTAAGCATGATACCATACTCTGGATTATCTACTTCTTGGAGCTGGAAGTCATTAAGGATATTTCTGAGTGTTAAGGACTTAGAAGGATTGACACGAAAGAAAATTTTCTTTAATTGTGGCTACAGTAGACGGCTACGGATGCAAATGTTGAAACCGCATTTGCTGAATGAGTTCTCTGTATATTTTAAATTTTTTTTATTATACAAAAAAATGAGGATGCATTTACCAAATGTGTCCTCTATATTTGACTTTAATTTATTCTATAATAATGAGCGAATGCGTCGTCATCATCTGTGCCTTTTAATCCCTAAATAGAGCTTGAATTCCCAAAAATGTGACTCTCGAACGGAGGTTAAGCCACTCCGAGTTAGTTGAATTAATTTTCATAAGGCCTTGCATTGTAAGTATGGGGTTTCTGTTGAAAATATATTATGGTTGTCCTAAGCTGATTGGTTCGTCTATATACTATCGATGTCATAATGTGCAAGATGAAAAGTCCACCGCGACCTTCTTCAACATTGTTTATCGAATGTCCTTGTCCTCAACTGATATGTACATTATTATGGAAAAGATGTCAAACACCATTGACCGCGCGAGTGATGTTAGCTCAGGCACATTCTTGTCGTTGTTGAGAAATATTCAGAAATATATAGCTTTTCCAACCTTCCAACCCCATGTACATTTCCAAGGTTTAGGAGAACCTTCTTTTACTGGTGAGTCGATTCAACCTAATGCGTATGTCCATCTTGATTGCACTCAGTCGCCCACAAGTGCTGGTATATATTTTGTGTATCATGAAGAGCTGAATGTCTTCGATGATGATTATATAGGTGAAATTTGAGACCATGTTGTTAGTGATTTGTGAGCATGTTGTTAGCGATGATGAAGGGGAGGAAAGGGAACTTGAAGAAGAAAGTAAACATGGTCGATCCTTATCAACTGATTCGAATCCAGGGGATGATGATGAACAAGTGGTGTACACGAACAATGTAGCCACAACGTTCCACCTTATGGTGAATCCTAACACGAAGGTCTACTTTAGGGATTATGAGGGGCCTGATGAGGATGGGTATGACCCAACTGATTATGGCGAAAGACTTCCCAGTAATGTTTGATTTGGTTTGAATATTCATTACATGTAATAGTATTGATTTTCGTGGAAATATAGATTGGTCATTTCTCAATGTGATTTTGAATTTCACCAGGGATACACCATGTATCATTAAGGACCAATTGATGAGGAATTTCTTTATCTTCACTGGGAGCACGTCCTCTATACAATGGTCAATTAAAGGATGTTGCATTGCAGGTGAGACGGTGCGATAGGGCTTGTTGGATTGGTGGGATACCTGATTGAGTGATGCATTATGTGCATGAGGCTGGCTTCCCGGGACTATTAGATTCAGAACCAATTCACATCGACCATTCGCTTATCACTGCGTTAGTCGGGCACTGGAGACCAGAGGCGCACATGTTTCACCTGCCAATGGGGGAGGCTGCCATCACGTTGTAAGATGTGGGGACCTTTGGGGTCTACCAATCGATTGCATGGAAATCATTGGTGTTGACATAAGCAGGTGAACGAATGAGTGGTAGACATTATGCACCGACTACTTGGAGGCTACACCAGACACGAGTGACTTCAAAGGGGGTTTCATAAGGGCCAGCTGGTTGGGAAATTCTTGCGCAGTCCATTTCTTATTAATGCTACTAAGGTAGATTGTCAGCAGCGGCCAAGGGTACTCATTCTGCTATTGATTGGAGGAATGCTCATATCTGACACATCCTAGCACCTGATACCTCTGCTCTATTTGTCAATAGTCATGGACTTACTTGCAGCACATCAGTACAATTGGGGGAGTACGGTTTTGGCCTTCCAATTCCTATGTCGGTTTTTTACCCTCTTTGTAACCTCCTTCCTCGGTATTTCTAGTTGCTTATCTGTCACAGGTGTTTCTGTTGTGAAGCTCTCCTAGAATGAATCATATGAAAAGGCATTTCATTAATCATGTCCTCACTAAGACTTTACCATAAATAAAATTTTAAATGAAAATTTTCGAGAGTCTTACGAGAACATCCTTCAATGACTCTTCCTTAACATCTTTAGGGACATCACTCCAGTGTTATCTCCCTAACCAAGTGTACCACTAGTTGCACCATAATGTCAAATAATGATGGGGGGAAATACTTTTCCAAATGGCATAGAACAACCACAACCTCTCGATCAAGTTCATCTAGCTGTTGCTTGCTAATAATTTTCCTACATATCAAATTGAAGAAGTATCACAAGCGCATAATTGAAAATCTAACTTCCTCTTCCAAACACCCATGGATTGCAATGGGCAAAAGTTGTTGCATAAGGACAAAACAATCATGTTTCAAAGCATTAAGACACAACTCATCATTCACAAGCAGACTAACATTAGAGGAGTAACCAGATTGTACTTTCATTTCATGGATGCTCTCACACACTGATCTCCTCTCAGTTTCTGATAGATTGTAAGGACCGGGAGGGGAAGGTACGTTCACATCCCCCTTACCTCTGGTGCAAGATTCAACCGTATACCAAGGTCCACTAAATCGTTCCTCGTATTCAAGCTATCCTTAGTCTTCCCGAGAATGTTCAGAAGCATTCCAATTAGACTCTCACAAATGTTTTTTTCGATATGCATGACATCCAAACAATGGAAAACCTCCAAATTTTCCCAGTACGGAAAATCAAAGAAAATGGACCGTTTCTTCCACGATCCATCTACATCCCCACTACCCTTTGATAACTTCTTACCATGAAAAACATTCAATTTCTTCACCTTGTTGTGAATAGCTACACCGATCAAAGGTTTGGGGTCCCTTTCTCCCCTCCTTCCCACCAATGAATGCAACCACATTATCCCGCAAATTGTGCTTCACCGGCAAGAATTTACGGTGACCCAAATAAACAGTCTTCTGCCCATTCCTCAACTGATGGTAATTAGTCTTATTCTCAAAAATTGGGCAAGCCTTGTGACCCTTAACCACATACTTGGAAAGGTTACCATATGCCAGGCAATCATTTATGGTACAAAAAAGCATCGCCCTCAATGTGAACTCTTCACCACTAAAACCATAAAACATTATGGCGCCAACCTATCAAAGCAACTTCAAATCTTTAATCAAAGGGGAAACATAAGTGTCTATGTCATTTCTAGGTTGTTTTGGGCCAGAAATATTGATGGCCATCAATACATATTTTCTCTTCATGCACAAGTACGGGGGAATATTTTAAATGGAAAGCATAACTGGCCACGAACTGTGTTTTGAGGACATATTCCCAAATGGGTTCATACTACCATTACACAAAGCAAATCTCAAATTCCAAGGTTTGGATGCAAAGAATGGATATATCTTATAAAATTTCTTCCATTGGTCAACGTCAGCGGGTGTCGAATTATATCATCATCTTTACAACCTCCCCTATCAACACACCATGTCAAGTTCTTTGCACCATTTTCATTCTTATACAACCTTCTTAGCCTCGAAATAATTGGAAGATACCACATACATTTGGCGGGCACCCGCCTCCTCATCGCCACATCATGCTCTCCATCGACAACTATATTTCTCTTCTTCTTATAATGCGACACATTACATAGTGGACAAACAATCTTATCCTTGAGGTCACCCCTATACAGGACACAATCGTTGGGACAAGCATGTATCTTTTCATACTCCAATCTCATCGGACACAAAATTCTCTTAGCTTCATAAAGGTTATCAGAAACCCCGTTACCGGGTGGAGGATTTTCATCCAAAAACTTAAGCAATTTACTCACGCTAGTATCATTCCAACACCCTACACCTTCTAAATTAAACAACTCTATCAAACACGACATGCCCGTGTCTTTCTTCTTGCAACTGGGATACAATGGTGTATCTTTCTCACCAAGGAAGGCAGCCAAAACCTTGGGACTCCCTCTAAACTCATAACAACCTCCTCACACATGCCATCCAACTTAACATCTCAAAAACACTCTCCCTCACTATTAACTCTCACTTCCGGTGGTGATTTTTCCCCATGAAAGGTTCACACAACATAATCTTTCGCAAACCCCCAGCTATACAGATGGAGTTTTAGCATGTCCTTCTTATCAGTACGAATTCAATTTCCACAATCACGACACAAACATAATATTTGTTTCTCTCGACTAAAATCATGCTCCAAGAATTCATCCACGAACATAATATATTCATCGCTCACCCTACTAACGTTGGCATACATATGCTTATGCCTCTCAAAGGCACGATACAACTCTGCATATCAATAAATGTCCAACAATCAAACTTCAACACATTTAATACAATAGAAATTTTCATGACGACTTCCTAATCATGCAACATCATAAATACACAATATACACCAATATTCCACATTACAATTACAACATTCTTCACACATCCAACACTATAAGAATCAAAATCCATAACATTATAACTACAACAACCTTGAGAACAAATCACAAATTAATATCAATAATTCTACCTCAATCACCATCAAATGATCAAACACAAAATGTAAATATCTCTACTAACAAAAACCATACATGAAATCCTTAATATCCATAAATGTAATTTTAAAAATGGTACCTTCAAGTGTCTTTATTGTGGAGAATTCAATGTCATCATCAACTAAAAACACTATTAATGAACCTTTTCTTCCAAAAATCCCATTTTTAACCCGCTAAAAAAGGTGGTAGGTGATCATTTAATGCGATTTTCTATACCGGTATTTATAATTTACCGGTGCATTCGTAACTCATAACACTGGAAAAAATAGCCACCGGTGTATATATTTAGTCCAATCCCGTGTATTTTCTTCTTGTGCACCGGTAAGATCATAGTACCGGTGCAAAAACAAATATTTTTGGTGCCAAATTACTAAAAAGAATTCCTATGCATTGGTAATAAGAAAATACCGGTGCGTTTTTAATAGATACACCGGTTCTAATAGTAACCGGTGTACAAATGAAAATTTTTCCCACATTTTTATTATTTTTCCACCGGTAATTTCTCGTTATCAGTTTTAAAAGTTGTCATCTGGCGCCAAATTAATAAAAAATGGAAATATGTACGCACCGGTAATATTTTACTGGTGCTCATGTAAGCAAATGCACTGGTCATAATTACCTATACAGATAATATCAGTGCAAAATTTTTGAAATAATACACCAGTAGAACCAATACCAGTGCAAAATTAGGTGAATCGTACACCGGTTGACACGATACCGGTGCGTATGTGATTATTTGCACCGGTACAGATGTTAACGTGATAAATACCGATGCATGCACTGGTATACCTGTACTTGTGAATTTATACCGGTGTGTATGTACCTATTTTCCAGTAGTGATAAAATAAAAACACTAAAAGGTATACCAAATTAAAATAGTAAAACATCAATTAAAACATTAATGTGTTAACTTCATTTTAGTGTCAATATTTTGATCGGCCGCTAATGTATTAAAATTTTGAAAACATTAATTTGGTAAAATATCACAAAGAAATGTCAAAATGTATACACTTTTGATTTTACATCAAAATATCAAATTTTAGACATTCTTGTATGAGATCGTCTCATAGCGAGACCAAAGATTTATATGTTACATATATAATTGACGTTTAATTAGGGATTGGGATTCATATGAAAATCCCAGAAAGTTCAGGAAATAAGGAGGAGTCTATGTGCAAATACCATTTTGGGTAGTCTTGGATGCATATAATTGGTGAATTAATAATTCCAGGACATAAAAATTTTGAGTTTCAAGAATTTGGGTCGAAAAAATTCTCGAATAAATTATTTTATCCATTTATGTGCAATGTGTGTGTCATTACTACCACGCATGATGTGTCATTTGTGGTACTTCATCATGCTCCAACTAAACCTTTTTATATATTTTTGAATATTCTTTTTACTTAAATCATGCATTTTAAAGGTAATTTTTTTTATCTTATACTGTAAATTTAGTGTTTGCATAACTATTTGACACTTTATACATTTTGACACTAGTTAGTGATATTTTACATCTAAATTTTTAAATTTAAATTTATACTTTCGTATTGATTGATCCATTACTTTTTCATCATATCATTTAAAAAATTAACATCGACCTTTCTTTTTCTTCAACTATTAGATTTTTATTTAATATATGTATTGATGATTCAATAGTTTGACTTTTAAAATTTTAATATTGATGGTTACATTTTTTTGATATCACATTTTGGATGTATGTCTTGATGATTCAATAGTTCGAATTGACTTTTAAAATTTTAATATTGATGATTAATTTTTTGGATATAACATTTTTATGTGACACTTGATGTTTATAATTAATGTGTATTTAATTATTTTACTTTATGTGTTTTTAGTGTGTTGACGTGATGTTTATCTATTATAATTTTATGTGTATTTTAGTATTTTTATTTGATGCTTATCTATTCAAATTTAATGTGTAATTTAATAATTTTATTTAATTTTTAATATTGTAATTTGATGTGTATTTTTAGTATATTTATTTGATTTTAAATTATTTAGTTTCACTGTATTTTTAATATTTTTATTTGATTTATAACTATTTTATTTTGATGAATATTTTCATTTTATATGTGATATTTTATTATTTTTATTTGATGTTGAATATTTAGCATATTGAATGATTTTAAATTTAGGGGGACTCCTGACTGGTGGTATGTCCATAACGTTATGAACATGCCAATGATCTATTTTAGATTAACGAAAAAAAGTTAATAATCTTGTGGGTTGGATCCATAATATGAATCAGGTCATTAGTTTCTTCCTGAATGCAAACACGTGCAGCAAAACAGTTACCTCCATTGCAAAACAAAAAATCACTTGCCGTTCCCTTTCAGATCAATCCCCTCCTTATAAACCCTTCCCTATTCCATGAATTCTCCAATCAACTGGCCATTCTCCGATCAATTAGTCTAGTTCGGCCTGCAAGAAGATCGACATTAACTCGGCAATTGAAATGTATGAATTTTCAATAACCTAGTGCATCGAAGCAAATCCAATTAAAGCAAATCTGATTGAAACATTTGGATTTGAATTTGAAATGAAAGAAATCCAGTTTTAAAAGATGAACTTTCCCCGACATTAGATCAATGTTTTTCAAATTAATAGTGTCCAATGTATGAATTCTTCACATTAATCACATTTCTTATGTTGTTGAATTTGATGTCAACAGAATTGTTATTTGAACTTCTGAAGCAGCAGATGCATGATTTCTACTTCTATGAACATGTATTAACATGTGGTAAACATTAGCACCATAAATATATGCTGCTGAAAATTTTAATATGACCTCTGCATTTCTTAAATTAAAACATGTATTTTTACTATAAAACATGCATTGGATTAAAAAAAATATGAAATCCTTTCATTAATTTTGAAATTTTATCACGAGTTACTGTATAATTTAGCTTATAAACTATTTTTTTATTATAATGTGAATATGATAACCTACAACTTATGTTTCTTACAGTAACAAGATAGAGATGACAAATTTATCAATTTAAAATTTTCCCTTTCCCTTTGCATTTTTTAACTTACAACATGTACTTTTTACATTGCAACATGCATAAGTTAGACTAAAACTGGTATTTCTTATAGTACAAAGAACATATGTACATAATTTTGTATTTTTTCAATTTTTCATATATACTACATTTAACTCCTTCAACTCGCATTGATTACATTGAAATCTATATTAATTTCAGGCACAAGAACATATTTCCCTTATTTAAATCAAATAGATGTCGTTAAAAGTCTTGCAGGCATCAAAGGAACAAATATAGAAGCATTGCCTACTTTGTATAAAAATGCATGTGTTATTGGTTACAAATATAAGGACTCTAAACATCTGAACAGAATGGAAGATAGTGGATATAAATACTACAAGTGCTCGGTCCCGGTCAACCATATATTTTAAAGGCAACATTATCAGCCCTATTTGATACGAATTTCAAATGATTTGATGCTGCTCTAAATGATTTGATTGATCAACATTATGATGAAGACTTGAAGAAGGAGTCATCATCGACATCTTGGATTTATTGTTCAAGGTTGTCAAAGAACTGAAGATATCGTGAAGAACACTATACTCCTTTTCCCATTGGGGTTTTAATGAGGTAGTGTGATCACAGTAAACTATTGTAAAATTATTTCATTTGGGTTTCAGACGGAAGAGCTCGGCCATGTGGGCTTTAAAGAGCTAATTTTTTAATCCAATCCATAAGGGTTTCTAAAATATTGAGTTTTATTCTGATTAGACTTACATTTGATAAGATTAGATAAGGTGATATTCATCCAAGGTTTGTCTTGGAAGGTATTCTTTTTTTTTAATGAAAACACCCGTAGGTGAGGGAAATATATATTAAGGATCCCCAGGCCTTATAAAAAGATCAACAGTTAATACATCAAGTGTTGCTAGTTCCCTAAAGCAGTAAGGCAATATAGTTGCCTCCAAAAGTCCTAAACTATCAATATCGAGGATATATAAACAGCTATACACGGGTAAGTTAATCTGTAATGAAGTTACGATCCAAAAGAGAGAATCTCCACCCCTTGTGTTAATTCTCTCCCTTGGCCAGGTAACTTCAATGACAGTGAATCAATAACTAAGTTGAAAAGTTTCAAAACCAGGAGTAGGATTAGAGGAGTTAAGCTGAACCAAAGGAAGGCAAAAGCAGCATCCAAAGGAGTCCCGTGACGTGATCATAATGAGCCGCAATCCCAGGTAGGCATCCATGGGAATAGCAGCAGCTCCAGTCCATCATCATGTGCAGCAAGTTTATCTGAGTCCTACATGAACAAAACCATTACTTAGCAGAATCTATTCGAAGCCATTAGAACTTGTAAAAACTTGAATGTGCGGTGTGGATTGTTTATCCAAAGTAATAAGGCCTGATATGATCCTAAGGATATTAGATAGATGGAGGCCTTGATTAAACATAGAATGGTGTTTGGCAACAGCATCAGCTACAGCGTTACACTCTCTAAAAACATGTTTAAGTTCAGCAGTACCAAGAAAGGACTTAACTTTATAGACCTTATCGAAAATTTTCCAATGTGCAGCATAAGGGTCACTGATCATTTTAACCGCAAGCTTAGAATCTGATTCGATTATAAAAGTGTGATCCAGTTGAGGGAAAATATGACAAGCATGCAAAATAGCTTCAATTTCAGCATGTAATGGCAAAACAGCAGAAGAGGTAGCAGAACTAATCTGTATAAGGCAACCAAAGGAATCTCTAGCAATAAGACCAACAGATACTTTGTTATGACTCCAAGATGCATCTACATTAATTTTTATGAAACCAGGCTTAGGCCTTTCCCACAGAATCTTCGATATGTTAGGCTTAGAAGGGGGTCTGAGCAGGGGTGAGAGATGTCTAAAGGGAGCTGGGATAGATCCAGAAGAAAGCAATTTAGGAGAGCACGCATATAATGTCAATTTAATCAGTCGTGCACCTCATTACAAATATAGTTAACAGATAGGGGTTTATTATCAAATAGGAAGTGATTCCTAGCTTTCCAGAGACTCCAGCATATCAGAGAAGGCAGGATATTACAGTAAATATGCTGAATTTTAGGTAGATCACTGCAGTTCCAGAATAAGTAAAATCTCTGAGGGATAGAGTGCATAGCATTTAAGGTAAACTGAAGCAGAGATGTTAAATTTGACCATACTGCATGAGCCAGATGACAAGAGATAAAAAAATGCTGGATAGAGTCCGAATGAGAACAAGCAGGGCATTTCGACGCTAAACTAAATCCACAGGTAATGAGCACATCATCAAAAGGGAGAAATGAATGCAGCAATTTCCATGTAAAAATAATAATCTTTTTCTGCAAAGGAATGTTCCAAAGAGAAATGCTTGCGGGAGAATTACCTGATGATAAAGTTAAGGCCTTGTAGGTTGACTTAAAAGAAAAATTACCGGAGAGTTCAGGCTTCCAAATCAGCCTATCATCCCTATCCAGTGTTATTTCAGCTCCCTGCAAGAACAGAAGCGTATCATGTTCCAAGAATGACGAAATATGATCTAGAATAAAGCCTCTGTTACTGATGAAATAAGCCACAGATATGTCAGGCATATCAGAAATAATATTCTCTGGAACAATGTTCAGAAGAGGGCCATGTGGACACCAATTGGCAGACCAAAAATTACAATTGCCTTTGCCATGAATTATAGTCGAATTATTTTTGGCAAAGATGTTAATAGAACAGATTCTTCTCCATGTCACTGATTTTCTATGGGAGGGTGGAAGAGCCCATAACAATTTAGACCACAAAGAGATGCCTAATTGACTCTTCCACCAAAGTTTAACCGAGAAGGACTCAACTATGGATTTGATAGATCTAAAACCTAGTCCATTCAGTTTTGTAGCTTTGGCTAGTTCAGCCCATCTTTTCCACACTTTATTGTTCTTATCCTCATATTTACCCCAGAAGAAATGAGACATTTTTTTCTCAATTAATTTAATTATTCCTTTAGGGGGATTTGTTACAGACCAAATATGTTGAGGAATAGAGTATAGACAAGATTTTATTAAGATCATTTTACCTCCTCCACTAAGCCATTTATTTTTCCAATTTTGTAGCTTATGGTCAATGTTAGCCAGCAAAGGATAAAAATATCTCATTAAAGTTCTTCCTCTAAAAACTGGACTTCCTAAATATTTGAAAGGAAAAGCTCCTTTTTTCATTTTTAAAATAGCTTTGACCTGATTAAGCTTTGCTGGTGTAGCTCTCTTACTTAGATAAAAATCAGATTTATCAAAGTTAAACTTTTGGCCCGAGGCATACTCAAATATTTCAAGGAAAGGTTTGATCTTAATTAGGTTCAACCTAGATGCTTGCATAAAAATAATCGTGTCATCCGCATACATTAGGTGAGAAACCGCAGAAATAGAAGCAGGTACCTGATAACTAGCCAAACTACGATTATAGAATATGAAAGATAAACTCCTAGAGAAGGCTTCAGAGAAAATGTTAAATAGGATCGCCTTGTTTAATACCCCTTGTGGCCTTAAAGAAACCTACAGAATTGCCATTTACAAGTATAGAGAAGTAGGCTTGTGACAAATTATTCATAACCGCATTTAGAAAATTACCATTAAAACCAAAATTTAATAAAATCCGTCTAAGAAAATTCCAGTTTATTCTATCAAAAGCCTTTCTTAGATCCAGTTTAAGAATGCAGTTTGGTAATCTATGTTTTTTGTCCAAAAATCTGATCATTTCCTGTAAGTACAGAATATTGTCAGAGATATCTCTGTTTTTCATAAATACTGATTGATTAGGAGAAATCAAATTGTCCATATAAGGTTTCAACCTCTCCATTAAGAATTTAGAACATATTTTATTTAACACATTAGAAAGGCTAATTGGCCTAAAGTCTTCAAATGAGCTAGGGGTGGGTTTTTTTGTATCAGTGTAATCCAGGTACTAGAGATTTCCCTAGGCATTACAGATCCATCTATAAAATCATTTACTGCAGAAATCAAGTCCAATTTGATGATAGGCCAGCATTTGGTAAAGAATTTTGGAGAAAATCCATCAGGACCTGGACTACTCATCTTATTCAACCCTTTGATCACTTTATGTAGCTCAGGTTCAGTAACAGGGGAGGATAAAAATTGGTTGTCACTATCCTTAATAATACTTGGTATTTGACTTAGGAAATGAGGATAATAAGTTTCATCAGATACCAAAGAAGGCTCAGTTAGCAAATCTGAAAAATAATCAGTTGCTGCTTTTTGAATTTCCAACTGAGAGTTAATCCACTGGCCTACACCATTTTTTATTTTAGTTATCTGCAATTTACAGTTTCTTTCCTGTACAAATTTATGGAAAAAAGTTGTGTTATTATCTCCTAACTTATGCCATTTAAGTCTTGCTTTCTGCTTCCAAAATTTTTCCTTTTCTTTTAAAGCTTTAAGCAATAATGCATTTTTCTGATTAAGTTTTACACGTTCCACAGTAGAGGGGTTCAAGTCAAAGATAATTTCCTGAGCACTTAAGGCTTCCTCTGCATTTTTGACATTAAGGTCTATATTACCAAAACTCTCTCTATTCCAAATCTTAAGAACTTTCTTTAGCCTGATCAATTTTAGGTAGAATCTGAGCATTCCTGTTTCAGCTAAAGGTAAATTCCAGCAATCATTGATTAGACCATTAAACTCACTCCTCTGAAACCAGGCATCAATAAACCTGAATGGCTTAGGGTTGGAAGGGATCTGAGTGGAGACTCGGAGAAGCAGAGGAGCATGATCAGAGGTCTGCCTATTTAGGATTTGAATCGATGAGGAAGAGAATTTAGAGTTCCATGAGATAGTACTTAGTCCTCTGTCTAATCTTTTAGAAGTTGGGTTCCTAAGCCTAGAATTACACCATGTGAATAGGTTACCAACCGTATTAATTTCTTGTATCCCATTCAAATTTATCCAAGAGTTAAAGTCTCTAATGCTTCCTAAGGCCGGTGAACTAGGGCCTCTGTACTCGGAGAGAGAGGTGATCGAGTTAAAGTCACCAATAAAAATAGTGTCTCCTCTTGAAATAGGCTGCAAATATGTCCAAAGAGTCTTTCTACCATCCCTATTTCTAAGGGCATAAATAAAAACTGCATCCATATGCCAGTTAAGGTAATGATGAGTAATAGTGACATGCATAAATTGTTCATGAGAGGATAACAGAGAGACATATAGTGAGTTAGACCACATTAACCAAATTTTCCCATTATACAAAGTCAAATTATGGGCAAAGGAAAGTGTCTCCATATATGCTTGACAAGTAGTATTGTCATGCATAGGTTCAATGATACAAAGTAACTGTATTTTCTTAAGTTTACATAAGTTAATGAGCCTAAGCATTGATGTATCCATGCCTCTAAGATTCCACACTAAGCAATTTACATGAGAATTAACTATCATTGTTCACAGGATTTATTACTTTTTGTGGCTGATCTCAGCATCATTCTATTTAATTGACTTAGATAATTGGTTTTCTTAAGTTTAAACTTACCTTGCTGCTTACCTACAGTAGAAGAAGTAGTGAGATTTTGATGATCAGAATTGTCCTCCATAGATAGCACAGCCTCAGTTGTTTCCTCTTGATCCATAGAGCAATCCTCTTGAACCTGCAAAACAGAGAATCTGTTTGCCATCTTTCCAGGCTGGGAAAGTGCAGTTTTTTTATCCGGGCTATAAATAGATAGAGAAAAAGATCCTATCTGAATATCATCTTTAGCATATGCCAGAAGAGTTGGTTTAGATGTAGCCGTTTCTTTAAGTAACCTTGAGATAGAATTATCTGAGCTATCCAGAGATTGGGATTTAGTAGTAGGAGATATCTCAGTAGTCCTGATAATTAGAGAAGGTGAACTACGTGGTAAGTTATGGTTAGAAGTATTTGAAGTTCCTTCAGTATTATCCATCTCAGGGAGGGTTTGATCTTCCATAGTGTCTAGAATCAATGGAAGCCTATCAAATTTCTTACCAGTAGCCTGCCAATAGGATTGGGGTAAACTTTGAACTGGATTTGTATCTTGAGTTTTACCATTGTTAGACGAAGGATTGACTTTGCATTGAGACAGGGAATGACCTAATTTTGCACAGTGATCACAGTATAGTGGTACATCCTCATATTCAATTTGGAATTTCCTATTATTAGACACAGAGCCCAGCCTTATGAAGTGACTCAAAGGTTTTTGAAGGTCTATTTCCACACAGAATTTGATTGCTGATGGCCTAGTAAGCATATCAGTGGCAAGATCATTTTTGATAAAACTGCCAATGTTATTCCCTATTGCCTCAATAGAGGCTGAGTTATAGTAATATAGGGGGAACTTCCCTAATAGTACACCAGATAGGAACTATTGGTGATTCAATGTGTGTAGAAAATTTAGGGGTCCATTTGAGAATCTTAAGAGCAATGCCATTAAAGTTCCATACACAACATCTTTAATAATCGTTAATCAGCTCAAACCTAAATAATACATGCTTGTAATCAAGGGAGCCAAGCTGATACTTACCTTCAAACCCCACTGTTTTGAAAGCCTGCTCCAAGAGTTCCATGGAAATTCTACCTTTGGTGAACTTACCTACCAACGCATTCGCATAGTGGGCAGAAAGCGTGGCAATTTCATCGTCTGAGTATAAACATGAAGGATCCCCTAAGTGGTGTGATTTAGGAACAATTTCAGGGTTACTAGGCAAGATTTTGGATAGAGGTGGAGATTTATTTTGTAGCACAACTGCAAAGGTTTTGGGGGGGGGGTATGATCGCTTGAGTTTGCCGCCATATCGGCCGACATCAAGGGGAGGGTGACCGGCCTAGCTGTGGATGGATGAGTCCAGCCGTTTCCGGTAAATTAGCCGTTAACGGCGAACGGAAGATGGAGAAAGAAGAACAGTGATCAGTTGCTTTAGGAATTTTAGGAATCGTGCCAGAGAGCGTTTCGGGAATCAGTTGCTTTAGGAATTTCGTCTTGGAAGGTATTCGGCCGTGTGTGTCTATTCTAGGTACTTTAGTTAGATATGGTTTTCGCTTCTTAAATCTGCCATAAGTCGATTTAGTGTCCAGTTATGATTAGGGTTTGGGGCGAGATCTAACCCTATAAATGGGAAGGCCTTGCTACGAATTTCTCACCTTTTTTATCAATCATATATTCAAACTTTTGAGTTCATACTCTGTGCTTGCGAGCTATTTCCCATTGTTGCTTAACCCTCAGGGCAAGTTAAGCACAAATAGCTGATCATACGGGCTAGTTAGTGAGCAAGTCAAAATTGAGAGCATCCCGAGCGATATTGACTTGAATTTCGTGAGAGACAGTGAGGGTTTGCAGATCCCTTCACTCGATCAAATATTTTAATTCCGTAATCTAGAGTTTTTGCAAGGAGATTCATATTAGTTGGTATCAGAGCAAAGCGAAAGATCTACTGGTGGCCGAAAATTTCAGCAGGGGTTTTGGGTTTTGCATTTATTTATTTTCAAAATTTTTTGGTTTATAAAATCTTTCGTGTTGTATTTTAACTATGTTTGTTTGATCTTTGTTACCTAGAGGATTGAATCTAAAGTCGAAGGACGTCGAAGGGTCCGAGAGGCTAGAATACTTTGGTATTATTATCCACCTTCACCTTCATAAATCGAGTCAGGAGTACATCAAAGGGTCTAAGTGTTAACAAGTATTATCCGCCTTAACCTCGCTGTCTATTTCATAGTTTTTAGGTAACTTACACAGTTTATGTGCTTGAGATATTTTTCGTCCACTCTTCTCAAAATTATTGCATGTTCATAATCCAATGTGTTTTCTTTATCGTTCTTTGATTCTGTGATCTTGAATTGTTCTTTGATTCTTAATTACACCTTATTAAAAAAAGAGTCTTGTGTTTTTTCCATATATCGTGTTATATTCTTGGTCCTTACAATCTTAAATACCTCAAAGTTCATTTAAATTGAGAGGAATTTGTCGCAGTAATTCTATTCCAACTTTTATATAGGCTAAATTTGTTCCAAAAATTTTTTGAAAACAAAAACAAAAAGGTATCAGATTTTTGTGTTTTAAAACCGAGATCCAGGGTTCAAAATTGTAAATTTGGGTCTGATTTGTAAATTTTGAAAGCTTGGGGCAGATTTGCAGTTTTCGAGTTATAAGACTGTCAGCCACCAATGTGGGACTAACTCTATAAAATGCCCCCTCAGGTGCAACGGTATGAATCATTGCGCAAACGTGGACAGAAAGGGGCAAAGGGCCAACCCTGGGCTCCAATGTCATATTAGAATCATGGCCTTCAATCATAAAATCGCTTGGTACTATATAGAGGTAACCCATGATCTTATATACTGAGCTATATGACTGTCAACCACCAATGTGGGACTAACTCTCTAACAAATTTTGGAACTTATTTGTGCCTATATAAAGTATTCTTGTTTTGATCATAACTTCTTATTTATAGCTTCGATTCATGCCATTATAATTTCATTTTGTTCCTTATTCTATGTAGAATTTGGAATTCTAGATTGTAGAGCCCAATTATGAATTTATATATTTTTAAATTTCAAAATAATTTCTGCAGTACTCATTTTCATATTTTGCTTGGAATTGCGGTGAATTCATCAATTGCCCTTACATTAGCCTTTTGCCTTGTGAGTTGTGAGTGTTATACACTTGGTGAGTGACCTTAATAAACAAAGGGTAAGGGGGGAAAATTTACTACTAAATAGTTTTTTCTTCTTAGCAGGGATGGAGCACGATCCGTTCGTCCCGCCATTTGTTGGCAGTCCCAGCAATAAACCTAACATGAATGCCATGAATATCATAAATTCCATAATGAGTGAGGTTCCAATATTTTCTAGGAAGATAGATGAGTTGGCCAATCATACACCACCTCTTTCTGCAAGACAAGTTGAATATGCTCGTGACATCAAAGATTTGAAGTATGATATTCCTAGATTTGATGGCGGACACAATCCTGTGAAATACTTGGATTGGGAGAGGCAGATCAAGAACCTATTTTATCTCACCAACTACCATGAGAAAAAGAAGCTCAAGGTGGTAGAGTATTCTTTCACCCATTATGCTACAAAATGGTGGGAGAATTTGAAAGAATCAAGACAGCTTGTTTGTAAAAGACCCATCTCCACCTAGGAGATATTTAAGACCAAGCTTTGATTATATCATGTTCCACGAGCATATTTGATGGAGCAACATTTGTATCTCAGCAATATGAAGCAAGGAAACTGCAATGTAAATGAATACTAACAAGATCTTAGCTATGAGAAGAGTTGGCATAAGAGAATATGATGCTTATATAAAGAATATATTTATTAAAGGTTTAAGAGAAAATCTGCAAGTTCCAGTTAAGCTCCAGCATTATGTTTCCATGAGAGATTTATTGTTCAAGGCCAAGTTGGTTGAGTCAACATTAAGGCCAGAGGAAGTTCTAATTTTGGCTATGACAATCAAAGGCAAGTCTCTGATTTTAGAAGCTCAAATTCGACCGGGGGTGGTAGCAATTAGAATAAGGGTGGACGAAAAAATTCTAATTCAACCAAAACCTACTCAAATCCACCATTTGAACCCACTGATCAAAGAATGATTGCAACCAATCAGTCTCCTAGACAAAAGAATGGTAAATCAATTTCTACTTCACCAAATACAATTTTTCTAATACTCCTTCATGTTTTCATTGTAATGAGCAAGGACACGTTCACACTAACTATCCCCATGAATGAATTATAACAACATTGGAGGATAAAGATGATGATGATATGTCTGCACGGTATGACAATGAAGAACAATTAGATGATGAAATCATCATTGTTGACAGAGATGAGCAAGGTTCTGAAACACAAGAGGTTTTTGAGGCTCAAATGCATATGAAAAATAACAATGAACAATTTTAGGCTGAGGCTTATTCCACAGAAGTTGCCAAAATTACTCCCCCACTAGGATCAAGTAATTTCAACAATAATTTTAATGTCCATATTTATTTAATTGGAAATTTTTGGTAATTATGCAAATATAGTATTATTATGTTGCAACATCAAAGAAGGAATTTCGGTAGAATAAGAAAAGCCTGGAGAGAGAATCTGTGAATCATTAGTCTCTTCCAAGAGTGAATTGATTTGAAGAATAAATCTTGCTATATTTGTGGGATTGGATTAAGATTTGAAGAGTTAGAACTGAGATGGATTTTGGTTATGGAATAGATTGGGACGAGATATTCTAATTCCTTTCTTTAAGGGATTAGATAATTCCTGTCTCCAAAGGATTTGGTTGTCATCGGAATATTATATGGAGAAGGAAACATTTACACATAAGACTGCATGCGTAAGAAGACTTTCCATGTTGAGACAAATGGAAAGGTGAAGCCTAAAAGGATTTAATCAGTTGAAGATATTGTGTGAATATTGAGTTATGGAATATTGGAGATTTCGCAATATATTAATTTAGGCATGTGATTGAAGCATATTGGATTTATGAAAAATCCCTATAATTAGGGAATTGGATTTATGTAATATTATGATATAATTGAGATAAGGAAAATCCCTTTATTTATGGGATTTGGATATGTTTCAGAAGCATATTTGGAAACAGAATCATTTGAAGACAAATGTGGAGAATTCCAATCTACTCTTGATATATATATATATATATATATATATATATATATACATATATATTGATGGACATCACGGTTGTGCAACTATCAAATTTAATTGAAGAAAATCTACATGTAGGTTTTCATATCTTTCGAGAGGTACTAGAGAGCCAATCGTTTGTGTTCCAACATGAACTTAAACTGTTGATCAAGTTCAGAATTGTATACCTTAATTCCTTGAGTGGAGGAGATCCAACGTCGATGAGTTTTGAGGTCAGAGGTAGTCTGATCAAGGCGGATCGGTAGCAAGGGGAGCTTGCAGAATTCACATGTTATAATTGGATAAGATAAGTATACTGTACGGTGTACTTTATACTGTGTCTTTTTTATTAGTGGATTCATTCTGAATAGGGCATTGTAGGTGGATTTCACCGAACTGCGTAACCAAGTCTCGTGTGTTCATGTTTTACTTTATTGCATACTTGGTCAGATGGGCTATGTTAGAACATGGTAGTAATTATTGAATTAATTAGGTAAAATCAAATTTCAAAAATATTGTCAATTCCACCAAAAAGACAGTAAATGTTTTCATACACAAGTTCCAGGTCGATCCTAAGGCATGTAAGTTGCAGAATGATTATGAAAAGTCACATAAATTCTTGTCTTCACATCTTAGTCCTTTACTTTCTATTTATATGATGAAGCATGAACTATATACTGACATGGGTAAATCATTTTATGCTTCAATAAGAGATGTGAATCGAGCTTTGACTAATCATTCTTTTGTTCTTACATTGTCCTTTAAATAAATTTACTATTTCAAAGAAGATATTCCTGTAAATTTGTTTTCACAGTTTGTTAAATTGTTACAGGAATTTGAGGATGTCTTTATAGGTTATATGATTCCTATTTCGAGGATGAAACTTTCTGATCCGGGAGGAATGATACAAATGCATTGATGCTGCTTTAAATGCTTTGATTTATTGACTTTATAATGAATAATCAAAGAAGGAGTTATCATCGACATCTTGGATTTATTGTTCAAGACTGTCGAATAACTCAAGACATCATGAAGAACACTTTACTCATTTTTCCCACTGGGATTTTAATGAGGTAGTGTGATCATTGTAAACTATTGTAAAATTATTTCATTTTTTATTTTAGACTGAAGAGCTCAGCCATCTGGGATTTGAAGAGCTAATTTTTGAATCCAGTCCATTAGGGTTTCAAAAATATTGAGTTTTATTTTGCTTAGACTTAGATTTTGTAAGATTAGATAAGGCAATATTCATCCAATGTGTTTCTTGGAAGGTATTCGGCTTTGTGTGTCTATGATTTAGCCGTGTGTGTCTATTTTAGGTATTTTAGTTAGATATTGTTTAGCTTCTTAAATCTACCATAAGTCAATTCAGTGTCCAGTTGTGATTAGGTTTTGGGGCGAGATCTAACCCTATAAATAGGGAGGCCTTGTCCACAAATTTCTCACCTTTTTTATCAATCATATATTCAAACTTTTGAGTTCATACTCTGTTGCTCGAGAGCTATTTTCCATTGTTCCTTAACCCCCGAGGGCTAGTTAAGTACCGATAACCTTGTGAGCTGATCCCGTGGGCTAGTTAGTGAGCAAGTCAAAATTAAGAGCATCCCGAGGGCTAGTGATCATGAATTTCGTGCGAGACAGTGGGGGTTTGCAGATCCTTTCACTTGATCAAAGATTTTTATTCCGCAATATAGAGTTTTCGCAAGGAGATTCATATTACTATTACATGTGTAGACCCTGAAAGTGGTTATGCAACTAGAAAAGAAGAGGAAAAGAAGGATATGGTAATAAAAACATAAGTGTAAAATTAAAACATATACATTGTAGGATATGAAAAGAATACTGGATTAAACATAAGTATATTCATTATTCATTGAACAAAAAACTTTCATCAGTGAACTTACATATAGAGTAGTATTCCTATCTAGATAAATTAATAGTGTCTAATACAATAAATTAATTATTAATCTTTGAGGTTAGATCATCTTCGAATTTCTCGATTTTAATGTCATTTTCTTCTAGATCCTCCTCATTCTAGAATGTCTTGTGGAGTCCAATATTCAATATTTTTCAATTCCTTAAAAGGTATAACCGCTTCACGTTTAGATCTAGCTCCTGCAAAAAGTCATACACATTGAATACTATCAAATGCAACATATAAGTAAACAAATGTATTTCACAAATCAAAAATAAAAAACAAATAAAAATAAAATGGCATACACAATACAACTAACAAGTACACATGAATACTAACAAAAAAATATAAGTAAACATGATACAAATTAGGGCTTGATTTCTTATTTCATTTCGAGATTAGTGTTTTTGAGGGTTTAAACAATACTCTTTTCCCACTAGGTTTTTGGATAAGGTAGTGTATTTACATAATGAATAATCTCAAATTTCTTTAAATAGTAGAAGAATATATTTTATTAGATTAGATAAGTTTAAAAAAGATTTGATGAACCTGGCCAGTCTTGTCAGGAGAATTTGTCCATGCTTTCTAGTAGTTTAGGACATGTGTTTTGATTAGGATTTAGATTCCAAAGAAAGTTCTAATTTAGCAAGGAGTCAGATCAAATCCTAGCTAAATTATGTCTTCTTTCTCATGTAAAAAGGTCGAGTTATACACTATAAATAGGACATGCTTTCTACATTTTATATACCTTTTACACATTTATCAATAATATATTCAGAGTTTGAGTTTGTTACTCTTTTCCTCCAAGCATCCATAAACTTGCAAGTTTATTTTCGAGATTGTTGGACTAGAAGTTGCAAGATTTTAGTGAACAATTTGTTTAACTAGTGCTATTCCTATGGAATTTGACCTTTGTGTCAGTGAAAATCTTTGTGTCTCCTATAGGACTTCAATTGTGTATTTTTGAATTTAATAGGGTGCTTCTTTCAACCTTGATCGAGAGCGCTACTTCATAAATTCCAGATCTAGAATCTTTGCAAGGGGATTCATATCAGTTCACACCTTCATATCCATATTTTGTTTTTAAATTGAAAAAAACAAAAAACCAAAATCCAGAAACCTACCCGCTGAAGCCTTTAACGTCACCGGACAAAGTGATCACTAATTAACTCACATACTTAGTTCACATGTTTGAAAAGATCTAACTCGCAGGTTTATAGATGCAGTATGATTGATAAAAGTGCAAGAGGTAATAAAAACTTTTGGAAGCCTCCCCTATTTATTAGGTATAACTTGGCCTCTTTACAAGAGAAAAAAGAAATAATTCAGCTAGGATTTCATCTGTCTCCTTGCTGAATTAGAATTTTCTTTGGAGTTTAAATCCTGTTCAAAATACATGTCCTAAACTACTAGGAAACATGTCTAAATTCTTCAAATAAGAAAGGCCTGATAAATCGAATCTACTCCTATCAAATCTTATCTAATCATATCTAATCTAATCAAATATATTCTTCTACTATTACACAAATTTTGAGATTATTCATAACATAAATACTCTACCTCACTAAAAACACCTAGTGAGAAAAGAGTATAGTGATAACCCCTTAAAATCCTAATCTTAAAATTAAATAAGAAACCCCAACAAAACCCTAATTCGTATCACTAAGTATTTAAATGTTTCTTCAAATTAACCTCTTGTGTGTGTGTGTGTGTGTCATCTTTGCCTTTTCTGTTCAACATGTGATAAGTTTTATGTGCTTGGTTAGGATGCTCTTACTACCAAGTATGACCAGTGAAGACCTTGCTATCCAAATCTATGCAATATTATTTTCAAAATGAGGGCTATTGAAACTATCATAGAAATTAATTATGGGTTTTTAAAAATTATTATCAATATTTTCCTATAAAAGACACCATAGAAGGTTGATTATTTGTTCATAACATTTATTTTTAAAATGGTTTTATGTGTATTTTTTCCAATTTTTTGAAAAAGAAAATAAGTATGAATTCACCACTCATATAGTGAGAAATATTGAACCTTCCATTAGACTAAACAGGAGAGATCAAGACTCCAATTTTTCCTATATATATTGTTTAAAATATAGTGGATTTTTTAGATGAAGAGAAAACCGCAAAAGAGGTTCTATATAATCTAGAAATGAGGAGTTTTATTATTCGATCATGCTTTCTCTCTCTAGCTAACTCTCTCCTCCTTCTCTCTTACTAACGGAAACAAAATACATCCACAAACATTGCCTCTGTCTAATCAACACCACCACAATGGCATGAAAACCCACTGGAATTTTCCACTCTTGGAGCAACCATGGCGGCATTTCCTGCAGAAGGCAGACCACCGCCCAACTACGGCTCCCTCTTGAAAGCCACAATCAACCATCTCATCGCTCAATAAAATTGACCTCAATTACAAAATTCTAAGAGAAAATCTCTTGCATGTACTATGATGAGAACATCAACAAGCTATCAGCTCCAATAGAACTAACTCTCATTGTCATCAGAATATTTGAGTTTTGCAGGCTATGGATTGCAGTAATTAGGAATTTCTTTAAAGGGCTAGGGTTCAGAGTTGATGTCAAAATAAGGCTCGTTAAAAGAAAAATTTTCAAAAATTTTTATGTTTGACTATTTTATTTTAATGATTATTTTTAAATTTTTTATTTCGAAGTTTTATATTTTAATATTTTTTCCCTTGAAGTTAAAATATTGTTAACATGATGTATTTTTATTTGAATTTGAGTTTTAGATGCCTAGCCCAAACACATATTCAGCCCACTGAAAAAACTCAAATATAAAATCCAATTTCAACCCGAATCCACCCGGGTCAGGCCCCCCTAACTTGAAAATGGGCTAAATCCAACAAAAACTTTATTTTCAGCACCATGAAATTGAGAGTAGCAAAGTCGAGCAAGAACGATGTTCATCTCTGGCACCGCCAAGGGTTGCGAAGTCGAGCAAAAAGACCATTCCTCTCCAGAATCGTCTAGGGCTCCGAAATCGATTGAAAACATTGTTTTTCTCTGGCGCTGTCGAGAGCTGCGAAGTCATTGGTTACACGACACATTCGTCTCCTCGACGCATATGAAATTACAGCCATCGTTGTGAGGAGATGGAATTGGGCTAACCTTATGAAAATATCGCTCCCAGCCTAAGAATTTGATGCCTAGGCAGTATACTCATCGTCTCGTCTTCGGAGATTCATCAACTGATCACAGGGACGACAACGCACAGGGAAGACGACAATGACACACGTGGAAGCATAGAACGACAGTGATGGAAAAAGGCGACGACGGGTGCAGGCAAGGATTTCTCTACTTGTCTTGAATATTTGCAAGTCAGCGCCTAAAACTATTTTAGGTTTTTAAAAAGCGCCCCAAATCTAAAGTTTTAATATTTTATTCCCCAAATTCAAAATTTTATTAATATTATGTATTCTTATTCTTACTTATGTCCCTGACTTCACCATGAGACGATCTCACAGGAGGCAGACTCATTTAAAATATATCTCGAGATATAAATGATTTAATCCGACCTCAAAAAATAACAGTACGGCATTTGAATTGGTTGCCTAACCGTCAGGCAATCTGATTGGAGACGCTATCTAGTTGTTTATAGAAAATCAAAATAAAAAATCAATTGAAAAATCCTATCTCATCAAATTTTATGATTTTTTCAAAATCTAAAATGTCAATTGAAAAATTCATCGATGCAAATATCCCTATACTTTTTTCCCTAAATTCAGGGATACAAAGAACGTTGAAAAGGTAATTTAATGAAAACAAACTTTGGCTAAAGGCGAAGATCCGCTCATCCTCAGCGGCTCATACCAACCGACACCCCGGCCAACGTATAAGAGGTAAATTACGGTAGCCCAGCACCAAGACCAATGGGCTTGGTATGGATGAAAACAAACTTTGGGTTCACGGCGGTGTTCCCAGCTCGCGGCATTTTTTTAAACACTTTTTGTCATCTACCTTTTTTAAACAATGTTGGCCACTCACATAGAAAATACTATTCTGCCCCTAAAACAATCAAATGGATTGCACATAAGGCAATAGAATGCTAAGTTAACGAATCATTTAACAGAAGTGCCACGATATAACAGTTTGATCAGTAGTGTTAAAAAAGAAATGGATAGTCAAAGGTAAAAGATGACAAGAGTTTAGTGACCACAAAACTCATTTCCCTAAAATAAGTAAATATCAAATAAAATGCTAAAATACATGTCCTAACAAAATAGTGATAGTATCAAATAAAAATGCTTAAATACACTAAATTGAAATAGTTAAGCATTAAATATTATACTAAAATTTACATGAAATTAGAATAATTAAACATCCACTACTACAGAACAAGGGTATTTGCACCAGTAATTTAGTGCAATAGCACAGGTGTATAAATTTTGAAAAGTTTGGGGGCACAAGTATTTGCACCGGTAATATTTGGAACACCGGTGTAGAGATTTTTCACCGGTATAAAACTATGAACCGGTGTAAAATCGGTATTTGTACCGGTATTAAATATAACACTAGTCTTTCTTTTGTAATAGAAATATTTTTTTATGCACCGGAATAGTTTGCTCCGGTGTATTTTTTACATCGGTATTATTTAAATGATTGAAAATAAATTATTAAAAATGTTATTTATTTTTACACCGGTACATTCATTTTCTACCGGTGTATGATTTGCATAAAATTTGCAATGCCCAATTTTTTTTCGATGGTCCCTCTCGGATCATTTCCAGGGCAACCACTACTACAGGACAGCGGTATTTACACCGGTAATTTAGGGCAATAGCACCGGTATTTTGGCATAGAGGTGTAAAAACACAACAAATTTGCACCAGTAAAATGGACTGGTACAGAACAATATTTGCATTCGTATGTTAGGCCGGTGTAAAATGGCGGGATCACAAAATATCTGCACCAGCATTATTTGGAACACCGGTGTAATACCGGAATATAGTTTGCACCGGTATTTAACCCATGAACCGGTGTAAAACTGTGATGTGTACACCGGTATTAAATATGATACTGGCCTTTCTTTTGTAGTCGGAATATAGTTGTTTTGCACTGGAAAAGATTGCACCATTATTTTTTTACACCGGTATTATTGTACTTTATGCACCGGCATTATGAAATAATTTAAAATAAATTATTTAAAATATGAAATTTATTTACACTGGTACTTGCCTTTTATACCGGTGTATAATGTGGCTAAAATTTGCAGTGCCTAATTTGTTTTCCGTTGGTCCATCCCGGATTATTTTTGAGGCAACAACAGCTAGAGATACTTGTAAACTGTTATAAATTGAAAATTTTTGAATAGGTAAGAAATTTGAAACATTCTATTACAAAAATATGGCTCGCAAAACACGCAAACATTATTCCAACATATGAAATAGAAGAAGTATGTTAAACATGGAATGAAACAAAGTAAAACACAAGTTTAGTATAACCAAACACCATCCATAGAATTCAAATATCATTAGCCATTCAAAATAAACCATCATTATGTCGTTCATAACATCCAGAAGTTGCAACGTAGTGTTCGCCTGCTGCTGGTACTCTCCGAGCCAAGCCTCACACCATCTCTATACTACACCTTGAATTTCGTACACATGGTACGGCCCTTTGCCCTCTGGGAAATTCTGTTAATTTCAAACTTACATTGTTAGTCAATAATGTTATGTTTACTAGAGATTAATAATATCAAATTTTGAGATACAAGGTTTTTCTCCTAGATATTGTTTGTCTCTGGGTGATTAACAAATTCTTCCATGAAGAGCATGATGGAGTACCAGCATTTCCAAGAACCAATATGGGTCCGGTACTGCCTAGGAAAGGTAAATGTAATTACTAACCATAAGCATAAAATTTGATAGATGAAATGACAGAATGACTTACCATAATGTTGTTGATTTTCCAAGTGTAGTCAGGTTCTGGCTCCGTTTTTCTCTTCTCCCTTTGGTATGCACAACAAATCCTGTCAAGAAAGTAAATATAAATGGTTACTTCGTCCCATTTATTAGGAAACTAGGATTTTTTATTTGATTGATTGAAATACCTTGAAATGACCCTAAGTTCGACCAAGTTTGTTGGTTTGATACCCCCTGACAATGTTTTCCAGAGTGAAAACCTCCTCCGTTCGAGGATGGATAATGATGAGGTACCAATGATCTCTATCGGAAAATTATGTTAACAAATTAATGAAACGACAGTGGTTTGAAATGTGAATGTAATTATCAGGAAGAAATACTTACATTCTTATGTAGGGTACAATGTAGAATTCAGCATCCATTGCCTTCATTGTTTCCCAAATTTGTTTGAAATGGAGTTTGACCTCCTGCTCAAAGTTGGTTAGGTTGCCACAGCTGGATGGGCAGAATTGGACATGCCCTGAATTAGTTTCATATTATTTTCTCCCACGGGTGCCTGTAACGTTAATCATACATGAAAATTAACTCTTGATAAATTTAAAAACATAAAGGATGTAAGTTTTGAAACTCACCCCATCCACACATCGACCTGTGTATTATCGATCCAGGTCATCGAACGGATGTTTCCCAGTTTCTTCCCGAACTCAACCAGAAATTCTATTCCAACACCGCAGGTGTAATGGCGTTCAAATGTTGATGGTTAGAACACTGGGAAGAACATGCAATCCTTATTCATTATCATTTCCAGGATAGCAGCATTTGCTTCCTTTATGAATTGCCCCATGATCGACCAATCATTCAGGTCTCGTTTGTTGAAAATCTGCGAACGTGAAATGATACGAAATAATCACTTAAACATGTAGTATTGAACTGTCGTTGTTAATGAATAATAATGTGACTTGTTTTAGTGCATTACCTGTTTTGGTAGCCTATTTAATCTTGGTCTTGCAGATGGCCGGAAATTAGCCATCGACTGAGATTTTAGCTCGCCAGTATCCTATTAGGAATAATGAATACGGATATGCAAAAGTAGTTTGAGAAATTGAAAAATAATGTGTTACAAGAATGTACCTCATCATTGCTGGTGAGAATCACAACCTCCTCATCATCGTCGTCTGTATCACCTCCGGCATTGATTTCATTGATGTCACTCGGTTGCTCACTTGCCTTGAATATTAAGGACACCAGCCAATCCACGATGCTATTGAGCGCCTCTCCAACATTATCAAATTGGTGGTCCGCCGAGGGCAATCCTGCCATAGGAAGGAGGACTGGATCACATACTCTCACATGAGAAACACTTCCTTGCATCCTGACGATGAGATACCTGTCGCAGTCCATGGGAGACCATTTTCTTTTTCTCGACCATGTCTTTAATGAAAAGAGTCACACATTCTCCATCCTGTTCGTATAATATTTAATTGAAATGATAAAATGGTTATGCAAATATTTCAAATGTGTAAATCAATGTATAGGACATGCATAGATTATTGAAAGTGTACCTCTTCATCTCCTTCTCTGTCGATGGGCTCTTCACTGGACTTTGTAGTAGCTGTAGCAATGTCATCCATCGCCTTCTCTATAAAATTCTTGGGATTTTTAAGGCCTGGCAGAATCTGAACACAGCTTGCAGATTCTAAGCCCTTCACCAATTGCTCCAAGTACAATACCATGGCTTTCACGACCGGTTGATCATTAGATGGTCTCCTCTGGGCTGTCTCCTTGGCTGAGGAACTGCTACTGCACTTTCTGCGGGAGAGATGAGGAACAACTACCACTGTTGGTAGACCCGTCTAAGTTCCCATGAACCTGTCTGGGTGATCCTTCTTCTTTGTGACTTTTATGAAGATGTCCTCACCTGGCTACAGTTCCAATGCTCTTTTTTCCTTAAGCTCGTTCAATTTCAACTGAGAATCACATAGGAACGTAATTGTGTATATGAATAATGTGAAGTACACATAAAAATTAATTTAAATGGTCGATTTTGGCGTAACTTACAATATCTGGTGCGATCTTCTAAACCTCTTTCGATTTTTATAACACTTTCTTATCTTTGTTTGCATCAAAGCAGACAGGATATTTATCAGGTGTGAAGTCCCTTTGGCTAAGTTGTTTTTCAATCTCCTCGTCAGTGAATCCATCAGCGGTCAAGCTCATTCTCTTATTCTCCTTGAGATCCTTAGTCAATTTGTCACAGATGTATTGATTTCCCCTTCTGCACGTGTGGTGCGTGTAATCCCAGTCCTTGTTGCATTCAATATTTGTCACCATGAGCCTCTGTTGTTGTTATAAATAAAAATTTAGTTGAATAGAATTTGTGGGAAACATGGCTCATAACAAGTATTAATTTTTTCATCATACTTGAAAATCCAGATGCTGGTGCCTCTTTTCAAATAGGTGTTATTTGTCTTCATCCATCCACTTGTATTTCTCACATGCCGGTATTCCTATTTTATTGATACCTCTGTCCACGTCGTGAATAAACCGATATGCCACCTTTTTCTTCCAATTCCTAAGTTGGTTTTTTGCCCTCTCTATAACCTCCTTCTTCAGTATTTGTAGTTTCCCGTCTGTCACAGGTGTTTTAATTGTGAGCTCTCCTAGAATGAATCATATGAAAAAGCATGTCATTAATCTAGTCTTCACTAAGACTTTACCATTTCATTAAAAATTTTAATTAAAATTGTCGAAAGTCTTACTAGAACATCCTTCCATGCCTCTTCCTTAACATCTTCAGGGACACCACTCCAGTGTTCGCATGCACCAAATCTGATGCAGCGCCGAAAAGCGTAATTGCCATAAGCGTGCCATGCTAACCAATTCTTAATGCATACCGCTTGATTCCCACGGAACTCAAACACAACAGGAGTTGGAGTGTTATGTTTTTCCAACATCACAGACTGACACATACTAGTTCCCCACATCCTCAAATAACTTTTTACCTCAAACTTGTCCCATCCTTCTCTATTTTTCCCTCCAACTTTTGTCAAGTCGTCATCCACTTCATTAATAGTTAGCCTTCCTTTGATGGAACTCTTTCCCTTTCTCTTGTGAATTGGTGTTTTGGCCAACTGTTTACCGGCGTCCACTCCTTAAACATCCCCAACAATAACATCACCCAGTTCCGCGATTTCTTCCTTCTCTTCACTAGATGGGTTATTTGGTTGAGTTGCATCTTCCTCAAATTTTATCTTCAACGGGATCCTTTTCAGCGGTGGTTCTTGGTCCACCACATCCACCTCCTCATTGACCACATCTTTCACCTCCTCCTCCTTCGTACTCGTCTGCTTCCTCTTTGTGTTGAAGTTCCCCTTCTTCGGCGGCATCTACAACATTAGAATTGGAAATTCTCAATCCTTAACGGTTCACACAATAACGGTATTTAAAGATCAATATTGATAGAATGTGGCGTAGAACTTGATCAACCAGTTCATAAAACTTTTGAAAATAACATGGCATAGAAATTGAACAATTCATACATGAAACTACATTATGTGAGGCATAAAAGTTTATATAACATGGCATAGAACTAGAACAATTAAGGCATGGAACTTGATATAGAATGAAATGGAACCTTATCGATGTTGATAGAATACCATACCAAAGTCTTTGCATTAATAAATTAGGCATACAACCGAGCAATTCTCACTCCCCCCTAACGTGACTCTTAACATTATCACCAACAATAATACTATAGAACTACATCACCCATCCATAAAAAAACGTAAAACATTTACTCCCCACAATTGTATAACCATACCATTCAAGTTACCCTTTCAACCTTTTGGCAATTTACATATGTTTGGTCATAGAGGCAATTGATCGAACATGTATTGTGAGTGAGTGATGGAATGGTTTTTTTGAAGAGAAATTGACATGGTAACCCATGGAAACATAAACGCCAAAACTTACCTTCACCAATGGAGCATTTTTGTTGTTACTCCATTTCGCCGAACTCGCCAAGAATGGATCGCCAAGTAACTTCTTCTCTCCCCAAGTTCCTCTCTCATTTTTGTTGCTTCTCTTGTGTTGCTCCACACTTTATAGGAAGTTACGATGGTTGATGAGGAGTTGCGGTTGTTCAATTAAGTGTGGATTGAATGGTTGGAGTGGTTGAGGGCGGTTTTGAAAGAGAATTTGAAAGATTTCAAGATGAGAATATGAGGAATTGAGGGAGTTATGGCCATTTGAAACGGTTTTGATTTCAGAAGTTAGGGTTTTTACAACGGTAATATATATAATACCGGTGTAAGAATAGTGAAAATGGGATAAAATTTTGGCAAAATGTTCAGCAACAATACCAATATCGATGTAGAAATAAAGAAAAGTAGCTGCTATAAATGAATTTTCATTTCACCCGAGGGGAATACATGGAAATTTTGGCTAAGTGTTGTACATCGGTATCAAGAAGTAGATCGTTAGGCTGTTTTAAATGTATTTTTGGAAAAAAAACATTCAACCTGAGAGGAATATCAGAAACTTTTTCTAAGTGTGCATCACCGGTATATTTACCGGTGAAAAATCATAAATTACCGGTGCAAACTTTTTCACGCCTTATTTTTAAAAAATCAAAGATATTGAAAATTTTGAAATGCGTGCCAAAAAATTGAACAAGTACACTGGTACTTCTTCATTATTACCAGTGTAAAAAAATTTTATTAGTTGGTTAAATTCTCACTTATTGCATTTGCCACCCGGTGAATTTTTCAAACGACCCCAACCAATCAAATTAACATTAAATTATTGTGAATAGACATTATACTAGTTTCATGCAAATATGGACCACGGATGGGCCCCGTTTGGTGCCATTTCTAAGCATTATTTAGTTTCATAAAATTTGCAGATTGACCCTCAAACATTTCGTTCGACCCCTTCAAGCACTTTTCAACTGGCCCAAATGGAATTTTCCAATGCTCCAGATTGAATAAGTAACATTTTCGTACCTCAAAGGTACCGACGAACTCGTAAAGTTGATTATATGCGTTTATTGTAATCTGGTTCCCCAAATTGTGACATGCGATTACGACGTGTTAGGAAACTACATAAATTATCAAATTGAATATTCCGGGCTTAAATCATAATTGAAACACATTTCTGCCCGGGTAGTGATTCATCCTAAAGCGCTTGTAGGTGTTGTAGAGTAAACGGTAAGGGTTTACTCCTATGTTTCTATATGTAATCCGAACATCTTCGAAACTAAATACGGAGCTCGGACCCATTCGTTTCCCCGCATGTTTTACTTGGAAATACAAAAGGGTTGATTTGTGGACCATCCAGTTCGATAGGATTGCAATTTTGATTTACGAGTAAACTTTTTACTTTTTGCAATTTAGTCCCTCCAAGAATCTTAGAAGGATCGGAATATAAAATTGGCTCCACATATATGCAATTCAATACACAACGATCGTGTTAATGCATTTGTAGGCCCTACTGGTGAACGGAAGGCCCTTTAAAACCAATAATGAATGCTTGCACTATATTTTCCATAGTTATACTATTGCCCACAAATTTACTTGGGGAACCTCCATAGCTCCCAATCCCACAATTATTTGCAATTATAACCATCATAGGAAAATAATGCACCAAATTCGGCAGCCATGAAGTAAAAAGATAGGCCATCTATGTTCGGCCTATCTTTTGGTCTTCATTAGTGTATTTGACCAAAAGAATTTCAATAAACGTGGTGTACAAATTATTTATTCTATTCATCATCGCGCATGTTTGTCAAAGGTAAGAATGTCAAACTATTTAAGTGAAACACAATCAAAGTTGAGTACAGAATCAACTCTTCCTAACCACTAATATAAGTTTTCTATGAATAATAACGAGAATATGGTTCTACCCCGTCAGCTAGTCCTATTACATCACCATCACAGGTACTTGTGCCAACGTCCATGTCCTCAACATTGCCTTCGTGGAAGGTTGGAAAATTTCCAATTGCTGTCATGGCATTAGGAAATTGATACGTCATAACTTTGGCCATATGTTCCTGCCAGGATCTTTGGTATTTGGATTCTTCAAGTAAGTTTGCTACACCGACTTCCAATGCAACAACTCTAGATTCAATAGTAGTGATAGACGTGTCAGTTGTCTGTCTATGGAAAGAGTCCATGCAAATATCACCCATTGGTTGGCCATAAACGTCATGTGCATGGGCATTAACTCCTGTTCTTGAACAAAGTGCAGAGATGATACTGCAATAAGCATAAGATTTCATCTGATCCCGCTCCCTTTTCAACATTGGACAAATTCGATGACCAACATTCCATCGAAGCTCCCTTTTTATTGCATACAAGAAGGTGAGGCAAAGTTTTTGAACTTCTATGTTAACAGTTACTGGATGGATTCTAGATGCCACAAAGTGGTACCACCCATTCATTTCCAAAATTAGAGTTTTCTTAGGTATTTTGCTCCAACTTGGTTTGACCAACTCATCTATGACTGTACCTGCCCTTGTTACTGCCCCAACAATCTCCTTTTCAATTGGTTGTTTTAGAATATAGCCTTTATCACCAAGAAAATGTAGTGCGAGAAACTCGTCCTCATCTATTGGAAGATTAGGCAATAATGATAGATTCAAGTGTGACAGGGACTGTTTTACCTCTACAATACACATGATTGTATCTTGGCATGCACTTTAAGTTTGCATAGAACTCACTTACAATGGCAAAGTTGAATGGTTGGGGGAGATGCTTCAATTCCTCTCTCTATGTGATGATAGCGTCCTTTGTAAGATTCAAGGACCAACCTAGCCTCCTCGGACACGAAGGTACCATCCGGGCAATAATGGGGACGATGAATGGCGTATCCTTTTCGAATTGGATTTTGGAGGCATTACCTAAGAAACACATTGAATCATTTCATCAAACACCTTACATGCAAGTCAATCTATTAATGATTTGACATTCTCAATGATTCTATTTCATTTACAATTGCTAATTAATCATACCATAGAGGCATTGCAGTGGTTTACTTGATTATATGTCAACCTACGTAGGATTTTAACAAAGATGGGTAGTGATGGGATGGTATGGTGTGATAAATTCTAATTACTGTGAAAATGTCGTGCTAATTTCTTTTTTAAAAAGGAAATTTTTTTATACACCAGTATTGTACATATACCGGTGTAAAAAGAGCATTAAAATAGCTGCTTCAGGGTGCTTTAAATAAATTTTTTAATCTAATCTGACCCGAGGGTAAATTTTATTAATTTTTTCTATGTGCCCAACACCGGTTCAATTACTGGTGCAAATGTTACAAAAAGCACCTATGTGAGGCTTCTTTAAATGCCAAAATAATGGCATTGTCAAACCCGAGGGAAAAATTACAAAAATAAATTCTAATTACTGTGCACCATTAGAAGTACCGGTGCGTAAGTACGAAACAGAGTCCCTCCCATGTTTTTCTACACCGGTAATTTTATTTTTACCGGTGTAAAAAACCATCACCTACTAGAAAATTTAATCACAATTTAAACGCATTTTCACCGATTCAATTCATGAACACTCCATTGAAATCACTGATCATACCAATCAATTTATAAAAGAGTTTCAATTAAATACATTACACGCTAAATCGCTGAATGATCATACGATTTTCCACAAAATAGGGTTAAAAAAACAACGGTTGGGAACGACCGATCTATTGCATTCACTTCATGACATTGTCCCCACTTACTATGTCACCTCTCTCATCAACCCACAACCCATCACCGTGAGAACGCCTTCCAACAATGGGTCCCCCAACACTGGGAAGAACATGAAGTCCTTATTTTTTTTTTATAATTTCAAGGATAGCGGCATTTGTTTCCTTTATGATCTCACCATGATGGGCCAATTTTTCAGGACTTATTTGCTGACAATCTGCGAACATAAAATGATACAAAATGATCAATTGAGTGTGTAGTATTGAACTATCATTGTTAATGAATAATAATGGTACTCATTTTAGTGAATTACCTATTTTGGAAGCCTATTCAATCTCAGTCTTGTAGATGGCCAGAAATTACCCGTGACTGGGATTTTTGCTCACCAGTATCCTATTACAAGGATTAATGAATAGGGATATGCAAAAGTACGTTGAGGAATTGAAAAATAATGTGTTGAAAGAATGTACCTCATCGTCATTTGTGAGAACCATAACCTCCTCCTCATCTTCGTCGTCTGTATCACCTCCGGCATTGACATCATCGATGTCACTCGGTTGCTCATCATCCTTGCCTATAAAAGACACCAGCCAATCCACAACGCTATTGATGGCCTCTCTAACATTATCGAAGTGGTGGTCCACAAAGGGCAATCCTGCCCTACGATGGAGGACTGGCTCACATACTCTCACACGAGAAACACTTCCGTGTTCGGCATCCTGACGATGAGATACCTGTCGTAACCCATGGGCAGCCATTTTCTTCTTCCCAAAAATGTCTTTAATGAAAAGAGTCATGCACTCTCCATCATGTTCGTATAATAGTTTTGTGAATAGATAAAATGGTTATGGAGATATTCCAAATGTCTAATTCAATGTATAGGACATGCATAGATTAATGAAGGTGTACCTCTTCATCTCCTTCACCATATTTGGGCTTTTCACCGGACTTTGTAGTAGCTGCAGCAATGTCATCAATTACCATATCTATAAACTTCTTGGGATAGTTAAGGCCTGGCAGAATATGAACACCTCTTGCAGATGCTAAGCCTTTCACCAATTTTTCCATGTACGATACCGTGGCTTTCACAGCCTGTTGATCGTTAGATGGTCTCCTCTGGGCAGTCTTCTTGCTTGAGGAACTGCTACCACTGTGGGTAGACGTGTTTGAGTTCCCATGTATCTGCTCGGGTGATCCTTCTTTGTTGTCACTTTTATAAGGATGTTTTCACCCCGTTGTAGTTATAATACTCCTTTTTTACTTAAGCTCATTCAATTTCATCTGAGAAACACATAGGAACGTAATTTTTTATATGAATAATGTGGTCAACTTTAGCGTAACTTATAACGTCTGATGTTATCGTCTCAACCTCTTTCGATGTGTATAACCCTTTCTTATATTTGTTTGCCTTAAGGTAGAGAAGAAATCTATAAGGTGTGAAATCCTTTTGACAGAGTTGTTGCTCAATCTCCTTACCAGTGAATTCCTTGGCGGTCAACCTAATTCTCTCCTTCTCCATCAGCTCCTTAGTCAATTTGCCATGGATGTGTCGATTACCCCTTCTGCCTGTGTGGTGCGTGGAATCCCTACCCTTGTTTCATTCAATATTTTTCATCCTGAGGCTTTGATATCATTGCTATAAAAAATAGTTGAGTAGAATTTGTGGGCAATGTAGTACTTAACGAGTATTAATTTTTTCATCATACCTGAAAATTCGGATGCCGATGCCTCTTTTCAAACAAGTGCCATTTGTCTTCATCCATCCACTTGTACGTCTCCCATGCTAGTAATCTAGTTTGATTGATACCTTTGTCCACCTCGTGAATAAACATGTTTTCCACCTTTGTCTTCCAATTCCTATGTTGGTTTTTTTCCCTCTCGGTAACCTCCTTCCTTAGTATTTATAGTTGCTCATCTATCACAGGTGTATCAATTGTGAAGCTCTCCTGGAACGAATCATATGAAAAAACATGTCATTAATTATGTCTTCACTAAGACTTTACCATAAATAAAATTTTAAATGAAAATTTTTTAGAGTCGTACCTGAACATCCTTCCAGGACTCTTTCTTAACATCTTCAGGGACATCTCTCCAGTGTTCGCATGCGCCAAATCTGATGTGGCACCAGAAAGCGTAATTGCCATAAGCGTGCCACGCTGACCAATTCTTAATGCATACTGCTTGATTCCCATGGAACTCAAACGCAACAGGAGTTGGCGTGTTAAGCTTTGCCAACATCGCAAACTAGCATGTACCAGTTCCTCGCCTCCTCAAATAACTTTTTAGCTCAAACTTGTCCCATCATTCTCCATTTTTGCTTCCAGCTTTTGTCAAGTCTCGTCTGCTTCATCAACAATTGTCTTTCTTTCATGGGGATATTTTTTTTTCCCTTACGAACTGGTGTTTTGGCCAACTATTTATTGGTGTCTTCTCCTTCAACATCCCCTATAATTATATCACTATGTTCTGTTGTTTCTTCCTTCTTCACTAGTTGGGTCATTTGTTTGCATTGCTTCTTCCTGAAATTGTATCTTCAACAGGATCCTTTTTGGAGAGGGTTCTTGGTCCACCACATCAACCTCCTCATCCACCACATTCTTCACCTCCTCCTCCTTCTTCATAACTGGTTGCTCCCTCTTTGTGTTTAATTTCCCCTTCTTTGGCGGCATCCAAAACAGTCGAATAGAAAATTATCAATCCAAACAATAATGGTACTTAAAGAAGGAAATTATCAATCCAAACAATAATGGTACTTAAATATGAACATTGATAAAATGTGGCGTAGAACTTGAGCAACAATTTCATAAAACTTTTGAGCAAAACATGGCATAGAAATTGAACAATTCTTACATAAAACTGCATTACGTATAGCATAAAATTTCATATAACATCGCGTAGAACTTGAACGAACAAGGCATGAAACTTGATATAAAAGGAAATGGAACCTTATAGAAGTTGATAGAAAACCATACCTATCTCTTTGGATAAAAAAAAATAGGCCTACAGCCTAGCAATTATCACCCCCCCCCCCCCCCCAACGTGACTATCAACATTTATCGCCAACCAAAAACTATAGTACTACATCATCCTTCCACAAAAAAATGCAAAACTTTTTAACCCCACAATTGTATAAACATACCATTCAAGTTACCCTTTCAACTTTTTTTTTAATTTACATGTTTTTTTCATAGAGGCATTTAGTCGAACATGTGTTGTGCATGAGGGTTGGAATGGTTTTTTTGAAGAGAAATTGATCTGGTAACCCATGGTAACATAAACACCAACACTTACCTTCACCAATGGAGCATTTGTGTTGCAACTCCCTTTGCTTGAACTCACCAAGAATTGAATGGGATGAACCTATGCAAGTACCTTCTTCTCTTGTGTTGTTCAAGGGTTGATGAAGGGTATCTTCTCTTTATTGGATAGATGATGGGAGTTACAATGATTAATGAGGAGTTATGGTGGTTCAATTTAGTGTGAATTGAATGGATGAAGTGAGGGATGGTAGTTTTCAAAGAGAATTTGAATATGTTTGATGAGAAGAGGAGAAGTTGTGGGAGTTATGTCCGTTTGAAACGGTTGAAGAACATATGAACTCGTATTTTTTACACCTGTAATATGTACAATACCGATGTAAAAATTGTGAAAACCAGTTTGAAAAATGCCTAACTGTTCAGCACCGGTAAGGTTACCTGTGTAGAAAAAACAAAGCAGTTGCGTGCAACTACTTTTAAATGATTTTTTCACTGACCCGGGAGCAACAATTGAAATTTTTGCTAAATGTTGTACACCAGTATTATTACCGGTGTAGGAAATGTTGTTACCGTTGTAAAATCACACAAAAAGCAGTTGTGTGTTGCTGCTTTAAATATTTCTTTTGAAAAAATACGATGAACCCGAGAGGAACTTCAGAAATTTTAGACTAAGTGTTCATCACCGGTATATGTACCGGTGCAAAAACGACATGTACCGGTACAAAAATATTTGTGCCATTAAAAAAAATTGAATTTGAAAATTTTGAAATGCGCACCAAAAAATTGAACACATACACCAGTAATTGCTTAATATTACCTGTGTAATAAAATTTTGTGAATAATTCAAATTCTCTCTTGTTTCATTTACCCCCTATGCATTTTTCCAACAACCCCAATTATTCAAATTGTCGCTTAATTATTGTGAACAGATATTGAACTAGTTGTTTCATGCAAATATCGACCACACATGGGCCCCATACGTTGACGTTACTAAGCATTGTTTAATTTTATAAGATTTGCATTTTTACCCATTTATTTTTGTTCACCCCGTGAAGCACTTTTCCACCGGCCCAAATGGAATTTTAAGAGGCTACATATTGAATAAGTAATGTTTCCATTCCTCAATGGTATGGAGGAACCCAAAAATTTGATTATATGCATTTATTGCAATTAGGTCCCCAAAATTGTGACATGCGATTACGAAATGTTAGGACACTACATAAATTACCAAATTTAATATTCTGGGGTCAAATCATAATTGCAACATATTTGTGTATGGGTGGTGATTAGTCCTAAAGCGCTAGTAGGTGTTGTAGAGTAAATGGCAAGGGTTTATTTCATTGCTTGTGTAATCCAAACATCTTCCAAACTAAGTACAGAGTCCGGACCTGTTTGTTTCCCCTTATGTGGAACATGGAAATACAAAAGGGTTGTTTTGTGGACCATCCGGTTCGATTGGATTTCAATTTCGACTTACAAGTAAACTTTTTATATTTTGCACTGTAGTCCCTCCAAGAATCTTGGAAGGGTCAAAATATAAAATTTGCTCCACATATATGAAATTCAATACATTACGATCGTTTTAATGCATTTTTAGACCCTACGGGTGGACGGAAGGCCCTGTAAAACCAAAAGTGAATGTTTGCACTATATTTCCCAAAATTATACTATTGCTCACAAATTTACTTGTGGAACCTCCATAGCTCCTAATGCTACAATTGTTTTTATTATAACCATTCTTGCAATATAATGCACCAAATTTGGCGGTCCTGATGTAACCACTTAGGCCAACTGCGTTCGGTCTATCTTTTTTGTCTTCACGAGTGTATTTGTCCAACAAAATTTCAAATCACGTATTGTACAAATTTTTTATTTGACCCATCATCATGCATGTTTATGAAAAGTACGAATGTTAAACTGTCTAAATGTAACACTGTCAATTTTTAGTACATAATCTACTCTTTCTAACTACTACTACAAGTTGTCTATGAATAATAATGAGAAAATGGTTCAACCCCGTCAGAAGGTCCTGTTGCATCACCATCTGGGTACTTGTGCCAACATCCATGTCCTCGACATCGCCTTTGCAAAAGGTAGGGAAATTTCTGACTACATCTACAGCGTTAGGAAATTGATACGTCATAACCTTGTCCATATGTTCATGCCAGGATCTTTGATATTTGGATTCTTCAAGTTTGCTACACCGACCTCCAAGGCAGTAACTCTGGATTCAATAGTAGCGACAGGCGTGTTAGATTTCTGTCTGTAGAAAGAGTCCACACAAATTTTACCCAATAGTTGGCCATAAACATCATGTGCTTGGGCACTAACTCCCACTGTTGAGCAAAGTGCACAGATGATAATGTAATAGGCATAAGATCCCATTCACTTTGCAACATTAGACAAATTCGACGATCAACATTCCATCGAAGCTCCTTCTTTATTGAACACAAGAAGGTGAGGTAAAGTTTGTAGACTTCTATGTTCAAGGTTTCTGGATGGATTCTAGATTCCACGAAGTGGTACCACCCATTCATTTCTAGAGTTAGAGTTTTCTTAGGTATTTTGCTCCAAGTTTGTTTGACCAACTCATCTATGTCCATACCTGCCCTAGTTACTGTCCCAACAATCTCCTTCTCAATTGGTTGTTGTATAATATAGCCTTCATCACCTAGAAAAATGAGTGCGAGAAACTTGTCCTCATCGTTCGGAACATTGGGAAACCCAAACAAGCCATTGATAGATTCTGGTGTGACATGGACAGTTTTACCTCTACAATACATGTGATCATAGCTTGGCCCGCACTTCAAGTTTGCATAGAACTCAGTTACAATGGTCGAGTTGAATGTTTGTGAAGTCTCGCAGAAGTTTTCCCACCCAAGCTTCCAGATAGTTTGTTCGACTGGAAGAGATGCTTCAATTCCTCTCTCTATGTGATGACGGCGTCCATTGTATGATTCATGGACCAACCTAGCCTCGTCGGACACGAAAGTACCATCCAGGTAAGTGTGCGGTGATACTTTCGACAATGATGGAGACGGTGAAAGGCGTATCCTTTTCGAATTGGATTTGGGTGGCATTTCCTAAAAAAACACATTGAAGCATTTCATCAAACACCTTACATACAAGTTAAGCTATTTGTGATGTCACATTCTCAATGATTCTATTCCATATACATTTGTTAGGTAATCATACTGATAAGTTATTGCAGTGGTTTACCTGATTATATGACAACCTACGTAGGATTTCAGAAAAGATGGGTAGTGATGGAGACGGTATTGAGTGAGAGATATAAATTTGCTACAGTGAAAATGGGGATCTGAGAGGGTTTTAAATAATGAAACATTTTTATATACACCAGTATTGTACATATACCAGTGCAAAATGAGGCCTAAAGCAGCTGCTTTAGGCTGCTTTAAAATTTTTAAAAATTCTACCTAATCCGACCCGACAGTAAAGATCAAAATGTTTTTCTAAGTACCCAGCACCAGTACATTTACCGGTGCAGTTGAACAAAAAGCAGCTGCTTTAGGTTGCTTTAAATGCCAACAAAATTTGGTTCTTCACAATAGATATGAATGCTCAAATTATTTTCTAAGTATCCCGCACCGGTACACCTACCGATGCAAATTTTATTAAATGTTGCTGCTTCATGCTGCTTTAAATGCCAAAAAATTAACATTGTCAGACCCGAGATCAAAAAACAAAAAACAAATTCTAAGTATTGTGCACCGGTAAGAGTACCTGTGCGTAAGTACAAAACAGAGTACCTCCCCTGCTTCTCTACACCGGTAATATGTACAGTACCGGTGTAAAAAACTAGCACCTAATAGAAATTTTAAGTAAAATTAAAACACCTTTTCACCGATTCAACTCATAAACACTACATTGAAATCACGGATAATACCAACCAATTCATAAAAGAGTGTCAATTACATACATTACACGCTAATTCGCTTAATGATCATACGATTTTTTGCAAAACTGTTAGTAATAAATCTTGTCAGTTTTTTTTTCTTTGTGTTTAATTTCATTTAGGAGCATTTGTTATTCCTATTTTGTAACTCCTCATTTAGGAGCATCTAGGAACATTTGTTATTCCCATTTTGTAACTCCTCATTTAGGAGCATTTAGGAGCATTTAGGAACATTTGTTATTCCCATTTTGTAACTTGTTTTTCAATTCTATTTATAGCAAAATATATGAAGAAAAGCAGCAAGTTTTCTGCACCAAAGTATTGTGTTCTTATTCTAAAAGCTAACATTTGGTATCAGAGCACGCACGATCACGGCGACAATGTCTGGCTAGAACGAGATTTCGCTGTCGCCACCGCGGGGACGTGGAAGGCAGCGTGGACGGAGCATGGCACGGCGGAACCATAATGAAGTGATCATCCACGAACGGACAAATCTTGGTGCCAACATCGTGTATCCCACGTTGACGACAACAAACTACATAGAATGGGCTCTCGTGATGAAGATAAACCTACGGGCACAAGGTTTATGGGAGGCCACCTCCGGCATCGGAGATCCGTCCGAACGGGAAGACATGGCGGCTCTCTCGGCGTTGATCCACGCGGTGCCACCGGAGATGGTACCGACGCTAGCTGTCAAAACGACGGCACATGAGGCTTGGGAAGCCATCCGGATGATGCGAGTCGGCGTAGATCGGGTGCGCGAGGCCACGGTGCAGCGTCTGCGCAAGGAGTTCGAGCAAATCACCTTCAAGGACGGGGAGTCGCTCGACGCTTTCGGCATGAGGATTACGGGCATCGTCAATAACCTTCGATCTCTCGGTGACGCCATAGAAGAGATCAAGGTGGTCCAAAAGTTTTTGTGGGAGGTGCCGAGCCAGTACGCCCAGATCGCTTGTTCGATCGAGACGTTGCTCGATTTGAACGGCATGACGGTGGAGGAGCTCATCGGCCGGCTCAGGTCGGCAGCCGAACGTTGTTCCATCAACACCATAGACAACACCAGCGGCCAGGTTTTACTCACGGAACAAGAATGGATCGCACGGGGCCGGGGCTCTAGCTCCAGGAACAAAGGCAAAGGCAAGGCTTTCCAGAAGGGGAAGAAACCAAGCCATGACCGAGACGGAAGCCAACGTGCAGTAAGCAGTGACCGGGACTTGACGAAGATGAAGTGTTACAATTGTAACAAATACGCCGGCCACATCTCCAAGTACTGCCCCGAGCCACGGCGCGAACGGAGGGAACGTGCCAACCTCGTGCAAGACCAAACGGAGGAACCAATGCTTCTTGTGGCAAGGCTTCACTCCCTCACGATCGGGAACCAGGCCTCCGAGGAGCGCGTCCTGCTCAGCGAGGCGCGGTCTCAAGCACTGTCCACAAAGGAGCCCGGGCAGTGTAACACGATATGGGTCCTCGACTCCGGTGCGAGTGCCCACATATGCGGAAAACGGGAGTTCTTCTCCGAGCTAGACACAAATGTACGAGGCTCGGTCAAGTTGGGAGACGACACCTCTGTGGAAATAGAAGGCATCGGCACGATTCTTTTTACGTGCCGGAACGGTGAGCATCTAAAGTTGGACGAGGTGTATTACATACCTCGGCTCCATAGCAGCATCATCTCTCTCGGTCAACTGGACGAGAACGGGTACGACATGAGGATCCAGCACGGGTGGCTCGCGTTACGGGACCAAAGCGGGCGCTTGCTCGTGCGGGTGCCAAGAAGCCGAGGGCGCCTCTACCTCCTGCATCTGAACTTGGCACGGCCCGTGTGCCTTGCGGTGCACGGGTGTGAGGATGGGTGGCGCTGGCATGCAAGGTACGGCCACATGCATTTTGAGGCTCTTCGTCGCCTGGCCCGAGAGAAGATGGTGCATGGACTCCCGCTGCTCGGTGACGCCGAGCGTCTGTGTGACGCTTGCCTGGCCGGGAAGCAGAAACGCGGTTCGTTTCCACGCCAAGCCAAGAACCGAGCTACCGAGCGCCTTGGGCTCATGCATGCCGATCTGTGTGGACCCATCGAGCCACAAACCCCTGGAGGTAAACGATATTTTCTACTAATGGTAGATGATTTTAGTAGATATATGTGGGTAGTCTTGTTGGCCTCGAAGGATCAAGCGGCGGACGCCATCAAGAGGACCGTGGCAGCAGCCGAACGGCAAAGCGGGTGCAAGTTGAAGACGCTGCGGACCGACCGTGGAGGTGAGTTCACATCTCACGGACTCGGCGAGTACTTTGCCGACCGCGGAGTGCACCGACAAACGACGGCACCATACACGCCCCAGCAAAATGGCGTGGTCGAACGACGAAATCAAACGGTGGTTGGCATGGCACGGTGCCTCTTGAAGGCCAAAGGCATGCCGTTGAGGTTTTGGGGAGAAGCTGTGACGACGGCGGTCTACCTCCTGAACCGGGGAACCACGAAAAGCGTCATCGGCAAAACACCCTACGAAGCATGGCACGGGTGCCGGCCGAGCGTGCACCATCTCCGGGTGTTTGGGTGCGTTGCACATGTCAAGGCCACGCAGCCGGGGTTGAAGAAACTGGAGGACCGGAGCACGCCGATGGTGCTGCTTGGTTACGAAACTGGAACCGTGGGGTACCGCATCTACGACCCCGCCACGGACCGGGTAAAAATTTCCCGCGACGTCGTCTTCGACGAGGATGCAGCATGGAACTGGACTCTTCCAGAGATGCACGCAGAGAGAGCATCGTCTTCAAACGCCGGAATCTCCACCGGAAACGAAGCCGGAGACGTGCCCTCACCAGTCACTCAAACTACTTTGGTTGCACCTCCACCGCCCACGGTGGAGTTTGTGTCCCCACCGACCGGTGCTTCAGAACCATCTCCGGCGCCTCTCCGGTACCGCACGCTAAAAAGTCTATACGATGAAACTGCCCCTGTTGAAGCAGAAGACGACGAACAGTGTCTCCTCATCGCCAACGAACCAACAACCTTTGCTGAAGCCGAGAAGGATGAAGGGTGGAGAGCTGCGATGGTGGAGGAGTTGGGCAGTATTGAGGCGAATCAAAGTTGGCGCCTCACTGTGCTACCACCGGGAAAACAAGCAATCGGCCTGAAGTGGGTTTATAAACTCAAGAAGGATGCAGTCGGGGAGGTTGTGAAACGAAAGGCACGGCTGGTGGCGAAGGGTTATGTACAGCGTCAGGGGGTGGATTACGAGGAAGTCTTCGCTCCCGTCGCAAGGATGGAAACCGTGCGAGTGCTGATCGCGCTTGCGGCTCACCATGGTTGGCCGATCCACCACATGGACGTCAAGACCGCGTTCCTCAACGGTGATCTGATCGAGGAGGTCTACGTCAAGCAACCGCCGGGTTTCGAAATTCAAGGCAACGAAGGCAAGGTTCTCCGGCTTCAGAAGGCTCTCTACGGACTACGCCAAGCTCCGAGGGCTTGGAATGCCAAACTTGACAAAAGTCTCCGCGACTTAGAGTTTGTGCGATGTGAAACCGAGCACGCGGTTTATCGCCGAAGCAACGGGCAGGAGCAACTTCTAGTTGGGATTTACGTCGATGACTTGATCATCACCGGAACTTCAATCGAAGAACTGACGAAGTTCAAGAAGGAAATGACCAATCTCTTTGAGATGAGCGATCTCGGCGAACTAAGTTACTACCTTGGCATCCAAGTACAACAACGGAAGGGTTTGGTCACTCTTTGCCAATCATCTTATGCCAGGAAGCTGTTACAAAAGGCCGGACTAGAAGAGTGCAATCCATGCACGGCACCAATGGAGGCACGGCTCAAACTAAGCAAGACCGGAGACGGGAGACCGGTGGATGCCACGTATTACCACAGCTTGGTAGGAAGCCTCAGGTACTTAGTTCACACTCGGCCGGACATTACTTTTGCAGTTGGTTATGTTAGCCGATTTATGGAGGAGCCAAAAATTGAGCATTTGGCAGCGGTGAAACATATTCTACGCTATGTGGCGGGAACTCTAGATTTTGGAGTTTCGTATGGAAAAGGTGTTGGACCTTTACTTTTGACAGGTTATAGTGATGCTGATTTGGCTGGAGACATCAACGACAGGAAGAGCACGACGGGAGTACTTTTCTTCCTAGGCCAATCTCCGGTGAGTTGGAAATCACAGAAACAACGGGTGGTGGCAATCTCTTCGTGCGAATCAGAGTATATTGCAGCTGCCACTACCGCTTGCCAAGGTGTTTGGCTTAGTAGATTGCTTGGAGAAATGCAAGGTGAACAGCCACAAGCACCAACGTTACTGGTGGACAACAAATCGGCAATCAATCTTATCCGAAATCCTGTGTTTCACGATCGAAGTAAACACATTGATACACGTTACCACTTGATTAGAAATTATGTGGAACAGGGTGATCTTGAAATTGACTACATCAACACGGAAGCGCAGCTCGCTGACATTCTGACGAAGGCACTTGGACGAGTTCGTTTCCAGGAGCTAAGGAGCAAGATTGGTGTTGCCAACACAACATAAGCAACGACAAGATTAGGGGGTGATTTGTTAGTAATAAATCTTGTCAGTTTTTTTTTTCTTTGTGTTTAATTTCATTTAGGAGCATTTGTTATTCCTATTTTGTAACTCCTCATTTAGGAGCATCTAGGAACATTTGTTATTCCCATTTTGTAACTCCTCATTTAGGAGCATTTAGGAGCATTTAGGAACATTTGTTATTCCCATTTTGTAACTTGTTTTTCAATTCTATTTATAGCAAAATATATGAAGAAAAGCAGCAAGTTTTCTGCACCAAAGTATTGTGTTCTTATTCTAAAAGCTAACAAAAACATAGTCACAAAAACAACGGTCATAAACGACCAATCTATCGCTTCCACTTCAAGACATTGTTCCCACCTACTATTTCACCTTTCTCATCAACCCACGGCCTATCTCAATAAGAGCACATTCCAACAATGGGTCCCTCAACATCTTCCAAACCAGGAAATCAAGATGGAAACTTAGGACTATCAGTTATGGCGGGCTGATCAATCTCATCATCAAAGTAAAATATCTTCTTAAGCAAAACCACGTGATACTTCTCATTCGGTGGATCCTTGATGTAAAAAACTTGTCGTGCCTGGGAAGCTAAGATGTACTTGTCTTCTATATGTCCCACACAATTCAAGTTGACTAACGTGAACCCCATGGGCTTCTCAACTACAACACTATAATTGTGTTCCACCCAACGACACTTGAAGACAAAAACCTTGAACTCTACATAATCTAACTCCCAAATTTCCCCAATCGCCCAATAAAAAGGCATCACACAAACAATCGGATGTTTATCTCTCTTGATAGGGTGTATGAAGTGTACCCTTAGAACGTGGAATCCCATTCTGCCTTCCACAGTGGGGTCCACCTGGAACACCAACGACTCTTCTTCCAACAAAGTTAATTGTACAATACTCGATGATCTCCTCAGTGACGTACCTTTAAATAATTGAGGCATTAGGCCGACTATAATTATGAACATAACCCTTGAAAACAACCAGTGACTCTCAAAGAGGTACATCCAATGCATTCCAATAGGCTCGCACATACGTATCTCCCTAACCAAGTGTACCACTAGGTGACCATGATGTCAAAGAATGACGGGGGGAAATACTTCTCCAAAGGCATAAAACAACAACAGCCTCTCGATCCAATTCATCTAGCTGTTGTCTGCTAATATTTTTCCTACATATCAAGTTGAAGAAGAAACACAAACGCATAACTGAAAATCTAACTTCCTCTTCCATACACCCACTGATTGCAACGGGAAACCGTTGTTTCATAAAGACATGATAATCGTGTGATTTCAAAGCATTAAGAAACAATTATCATTCACAAACCGACTAACATTGGAGGGGTAACCGGATGGTACCTTCATTCCTTGGATGCTCTCACACACTGATCTCCTCTCAGCAACTGACATATTGTAGGGGGGCAGGTACGTTCGAGTCACCCTTACCTCTGGTGCCAGATCCAACCGTATACCACTGTCCACATAATCTTTCCTCGCATACAAGCTGTCCTTAGTCTTCCTGAGAATGTTCAGAAGCATCCCAATTAGACTCTCATGAACTTTCTTTTCAATATGCATGACATCAAAACAATGGCGAACATCTAAATCTTCCCAGCATGGAAAATCGAAGAAAATAGACCATTTCTTCCACGGTCCGTCTACAGCCCCACCACCCTTTGATAACTTCTTACCTAGAACAACATTCAATTTCTTCACCTTATTGTGAATAATTACACCAGTCAAAGGTTTGGGTGCCTTTCTCCTCTCCTTCCCACCAACGAAGGCAACACTGTTCTCCCGCAACTTGTGTAGGAATTTACGGTGACCAAATTAAACAGTCTTCCATTGATTCCTCAACTGATGTTAATATGTCTCATCCTCAAAAACTAGGCAAGCCTTGTAAACCTTGACCACATACCCGGAAAGGTTACCATATGCTGGGAAATCATTTATGGTACAAAAAAGCATCGCCCTCAATGTAAACTCTTTACTACTACAACCATCAAACATTAAGGTGACTCCTGACAAAAGAACCTTCAAATCTTCTATCGAAGGGGAAAGATAAGTGTCTATGTCATTTACATGTTGTTTCGGGCCTGAAATCATGATGAACATCAACACATATTTTTTCTTCATGCACAAGCATGGAGGAAGATGGTAAATGGCAAGCATAATTGGCCACGAACTGTGTTACAAAAACATATTCCCAAATGGGTTCATACCATCAGTACACAAAGAAAATATAAAATTCCTAGGTTCGGATGCAAAGTGTGGATACATCCTATCAAATTTCTTCCAGTGGTCCACATCTGCCGGGTGTCGAATTATATCGTCATCTTTACAACCTCCCCTATCAACACACCACGTCAAGTTCTTTGCATCATTTTCATTCTTAAAAAACCTTCTCCACCTCGGAATAATGGGAAGATAGCACATACATTTGGTGGGCACCCGCCTTCTCACTAGCACAACATGGTCTCCACCGATAGCCACATTTCTCTACTTCATATAATGCGACACATTACATACTAGACAAGCAATCTTATCCTTAAGGTCATCCCTATATAGGACACAATCGTTCGGAAAAGCTTGTTACCAGGTGGACACAGTCGTTTTGATTACCAGGTGGAAGCTTTTCATTCAAAAACTTAGGCAGTTTATTCATGATAGTATCACTCCATCACCCTACACCTTTCAAACTAAACAACTCTATCAAACAAGACATGATTGTGTCTTTCTTCTTGCAACCGGGATACAATGGTGTATCCTTCTAACCAAGGAAGTTAACCAAAACCTCGGGACTCCCTCTAAACTCATTAACAACCTCCTCACTCATGTCATCCAACTTAGCATCCCCAACACACTCTCCCTCACTACTAACTCTCACTTGTGGTGGTGATTTTTCCCCATGAAAGGTCAACACAACATAATCTTTCGCAAACCCCCGGCTATACAAATGGAGCTTCAACATGTCCTTATCAGTACAAATTTGATTTCTACAGTAACGACATGGACATAATATTCGCTTCTCTCGACTAAAAACATGCTCCAAGAATTCATCCACGAACATAATACATACATCGCTCACCCTACTAACGTTGGCATACACATGCTTACGCCTCTCGATGGCTCGATACAACTCTACGTATCAATAAATGTCCAACCATCCAAATTCAACACAATTTAATACAATAGAAATTTTCATGACGACTTCCTAATCATGTAACATCATAAATACACAATATACACCAATATTCCACATTACAATTACAACAGTCTTAACATGTCCAACACTATAAGAATCAAAAGTCATAACATTATAACTACAACCTTGAGAACAAATCACAAATTAATATCAATAATTACACCTCGATCACCATCAAATGATCAAACACAAAATGTAAATATCTCTACTAACCAAAACCATACATGAAATCCTCAATATCCATAAATGTAATTCAAAAAATGGTACTTTCAAGAGTCTTTATTGTGGAGAATTCAATGCCTTCTTCAACAAAAAAAAAACACCATTAATGAATCTCTTAATCCAAAAATCCCATTTTTAACCCGCTAAAAAAGGTTGTAGGTGAGAATTTAATGTGATTTTCTACACAGGTATTTAGATTTTACCGGTGCGTTTGTAACACATTACACCGGAAAAAACCGTTACAGGTGTAGATATTTAGCCCAATCCCGCGTATTTTCATCTTGGGCACCGGTAAGATCATAGTACTGGTGCAAAAATGAATATTTTTGTCACCCAATTACTAAAAAATATTTCCTATGCTCCGATAATAAGAAAATACCGGTGAGTGTTTAATACCTACACAAGTTCTAATAGTAACCAGTTTACAAATGCAAATTTTTCCTGCATTTTTATTTATTTTTGCACCGGTAATTTTCCGTTATTGATTTAAAAAGATGTCATCTTGGCGCCGAATTAATAAAAAAGGGAAGTATGTACACACCGGTAATCGTTTACTGGTGCACATGTAAGCAACTGAACCGGTCATAACCACCTATACAGATAATATTGGTGAAATTTTTTTAAAATAATACACTGGTAGAACCAATACCGGTGCGAAATTAGGTGAATCGTACACCGGTTGACAAGATATCGGTGCATATGTAATTATTTACACTGATACTGATGTTAACATGATAAATACCGGTGCAATTGGTTGCATATGCACCGGTAAACCTGCACTCATAAATTTATACTGGTATGTATGTATTTATTTTCCAGTAGTGATCAAATAAAAACACTAAAAGGTAAACCAAATTAAAATAGTAAACCATCAATTAAAACATTAATGTGTTGACTTCATTTTAGTGTCAATATTTTGATCGATCGGTGGCTAATGCGTTAAAATTTTGAAAACATTAATTTGGTAAAGTATCACAAAGTATTGTCAAAATGTATACACTTTCGAAAGGTTTACACATAAACACACGATTTTACATCAAAATATCAAATTTTAGGCAAAGTCTTGTGTGAGATCGTCTCATAGCGAGACCAAAGATTATATAAAGATTAATATATAGCATATATTATGACGTTTAACTAGGGATGGGGATTCATATGAAAATTACATAAAGTTCAGGAAATAAGGAGGAGTTTATGTGCAAATATAATTTTTGGTGTTCTTAGATGCATATAATGGGGGAATTAATAATTCCAGGACATACAAATTTTGCTGGGTAGGAAAAACTCTGGAATAAATTATTTTCTCCATTTATGTGCAACGTGTGTGTCATTACTACCACATGTGATGTGTCAAATGTAGTACTTCATCATGTTTCAACCAAACTTTTTAATTTTTTTTAGAATATTTTTTTTCCTAAAATTATGCATTTTTAAGGTTTTTTTTTTTATCTTTTACTGTAAATTTTGTGTTTACATAAATATTTGACACTTTATATATTTTGACACTAATTAGTGATATTTTACATCTAAATTTTTAAATTTTAATTTGTACTTTCATATTGATTGATGTATTACTTTTTCATCATATCATTTAAAAAATTAACATCGACCCTTCTTTTTCTTCAACTATTAGATTTTGATTTAATGTATGTATTGATGATTCAATAGTTTTAATTGACTATTAAAATTTTAATATTGATGGTTACATTTTTCTGATATCACATTTTGATGTATGTCTTGATGATTCAATAGTTCGAACTGACTTTCAAAATTTTAATATTGATGATTACTTTTTGGATGTAACATTTTTATGTGACACTTGATATTTTAAAATTAATGTGTATTTAATTATTTTACTTTATGTGCTTTTAGTGTGTTGATGTGATGTTTATCTATTATAATTTCATGTTTATTTTAGTATTTTTTATTTGATACTTTATCTATTCAAATTTGATGTGTAATTTAGTAATTTTATTTGATTTTTACTATTGTAATTTGATGTGTATTTTTAGTATATTTATTTGATTTCAAATTATTTAATTTCACTTTATTTTAAATAAATTTATTTGATTTATAACTATTTTATTTTGATGAATATTTTTATTTCTATATATGATATTTTATTATTTTGATTTGATGTTGAATTTTTAGCATATTGTATGATTTTCAATTAATTTAATTTGATGTTTTATGTTTTTAGGGGGACTCCTGACTGGTGGTATGTACATAACCTTATCAACAGGTCAATAATCTATTTTCAATCAACAAAAATTGTTAATAATCTTGTGGGTCGGATCCATAATATGAATCGCGTCATTAGTTTCTTCCTGAATGCAAACACGTCAGCAAAACAGTTACCTCCATTGCAAAACAAAACATCACCTGCCGTTCCCTTTCATATCAATCCCTTCTTTATAAACCCTTCCATGTTCATTGAATTCTCCAATCGACTGGCCATTCTCCGATCAATTAGTCCAGTTCGGTGCGCAAGAGGATCGACATTTACTCGCAATCAGAATGGATGAATTTTCAAGCACCTCGTGCATCAAAGCAAATCCAATTGAAGCAAATCTGCTTGAAACACTTGGATTTGAATTTGAAATGAGTGAAATCTAGTTTCAAACAGATGAACTTTCGCCTACATCAGATCAATGTTTTTCAAATTAATAGTGTCCAAGGTATGAATTCTTCACATTCATCACATTGCTTATGTTGTTGAATTTGATGTCAATAGAATTGTTATTTGAACTTCTGAAGAAGCGGATGCATGATTTCTACGGCTATGAACATGTACAAACATGTGGTAAACATTAGCACCATAAAATATATGCTGCTGAAAATTTTAATATGACCTCTACATTTCTAAAATTAAAACATGTATTTTTACTATAAAACATGCATTGGATTAAAAAAAATTGTGAAATCCTTTCATTAATTTTGAAATTTTATCATGGGGTGGGGTATAATTTTGAAATTTTGTATTTTTTCAATTTTTCATATATACTACATTTTTCTCTTTCAACACGTGCTGATTACATTGAAATCTATATTAATTTTAGGGAAAGGAAAAAATATTCCTTATTTAAATCAAATAGATGACACTGAAAGTCTTGCAGGCGTCAAAGAAACAAATGTAGAAGCATTGCCTACTTTGTATAAAAAATGCATGTGTTATTGGTTACAAGTATAAGAAGGACTCTCAACATCTGAACTGAAAGGAAGATGCGGAATATAAATACTACAAGTGCTCGTTCCTGGTCAACCATATATTTTAAAGGCGACATTGTCAGCCCTTTTTGATACGAATATCAAATGATTTGATGCTTCCTTAAATTGTTTGATTGATTTACTTTATGATGAAGACTTGAAGAAGGAGTAATCATCGACATCTTTGGTTTATTGTTCAAGAATGTCGGAGAATTGAAGACATCACGAAGAACACTATAATCTTTTTTCCCACCGGGTTTTAAATGAGGTAGTGTGATCACAGTAAACTTAAAATTATTTCATTTGGGTTTTAGACTGAAGAGCTTGGCAATATTCATCCAAGGTATGTATTGGAAGGTATTCGACTGTGTGTGTCTAGGATTCGGCCGTGTGTGTCTATTTTAGGTATTTTAGTTAGATATGGTTTTTGCTTCTCAAATCTGTCATAAGTCGATTATGATTAGGGTTTGGGGCAAGATCTAACCCTATAAATAGGAAGGCCTTGCCACGAATTTCACACCTTTTTTATCAATCATATATTCAAACTTTTAAGTTCATACTCTGTTGCTTGCGAGCTATTTTCCATTGTTGCTTAACCCCTAGAGATAGTTAAGTACCGATAACCTTGTGAATTGATCCCACAGGCTAGTTAGTGAGGAAGTAACAATGGAGAGCATCCCGAGGGCTAGTGATCTTGAATTTCATGCCAGACAGTGAGGGTTTGCATATCCCATCACTCGATCAATGATTTTAATTTTGAAATCTAGAGTCTTCGCAAGGAGATTCATATCACTATTACATATGTAGACCCTGAAAGTTGTTATGCAACTAGAAAAGAAGAGGAAAAGAAAGGATCTGGTTATAAAAACATAAGTGTAAAATTAAAACATAAACAGTGTAGGATATGCAAATATTATTGGGTTAAACATAAGTATATTCATTATTCATTGAACAAAAAACTTCCATTAGGGAACTTACATATAGAGTAGTATTCCTATCTAGATAAATAATAGTGTCTAATTCAATGAATCCATTTTTAATCTTTGAGGGTAGATCATCTTTGAATTTCTCGAGTTTAATGTCATCTTCTTCTGGATCCTCTTCATATTGGAACATCTTGTGGAGTCCAATATTCAGTATTTTCCAATTCCTTAAAAGGTATAACTGCTTCACATTTAGATCTAGTTCCTGCAAAAAGTCATACACATGGAATACTAACAAATGCAACATATAAGTAAACAAATATATTTCATAAATCAAAATGAACGACCAAAAACAAATGAAAATAAAATGCCATACACAATACAACTAACAAGTACACATGAATACTAACAAACACAAAATATAAGTAAACACGATATGAATTAGGGCTTGATTAGGGTTTCTTATTGAATTTCGAGATTAGAGTTTTTGGGGGTTAACACCGTACTATTTTTCCCACTAGGTTTTTGAATAAGGTAGTGTATTTACATAATGAATAAACTCAAATTTCTTGTAACAGTAGAAGAATATATTAGATTAGATTAGATAAGTTTAAATGAGATTTGATAGAATTAGATTCGATGAATCTGGCTAGTCTTGCAAGGAGAATTTGTCCATGCTTTCTAGTAGTTTAGGACATGTATTTTTATTAGGATTTAGATTCCAAAGATAGTTCTAATTTAGCAAGGAGTCAGATCAAATACTAGCTGAATTATCTTGTAAAAAGGCCGAGTTATACATTATAAATAGGACATGCTTTTGATATTTTATATACCTTTTACACTTTTATCAATCATATATTCAGAGTTTGAGTTTATTACTCTTTTCCTCCGAGCATCCATAAACTTGCGAGTTTATTTTTGAGATTGTTAGACTAGAAGTTGCAAGATTTTAGTGAACAATTCATGCAACTATTGCTATCCCTATTGATTTTGACCTTTGGGTTAGTGAAAATCTAAAGTTGTTTTCCTATAGGACTTCAATTGTGTCTTCTTGAATTCAAGAGGATGCTTCGTTCAATCTTGATTGACAGCGCTACTTCATAAATACCACATCCAGAATCTTTGCAAGGGGATTCATATCAGTTCATACCTTCATATCCATATTTTGTTTTTAAATTGGAAAAAAACAAAATCCATAAACCCTACCTGCTGAAGCCTTTAAGGTCACTGGACAAAGTGACCACTAATTAACTCGCAAGCTTCGTTCACAGGTTTGAAAGGATCTAACTCGCAGGTTTAAGGATGCGATATGATTGATAAAACTGCAAGAGGTAATTAAAATTTTTCAAAGCCTCCCCTATTTATTGGGTATAACTTGGCCTCTTTACAAGAGAAAAAAGACAGAATTCAGCTAGGATTTCATCTGACTCCTTGTTGAATTAGAATTTTCTTTGGAGTTTAAATCCTATTCAAAATACATGTCCTAAACTACTAGGAAGCATGGTCAAATTCTTCAAATAAGAGAGGCCTGATTCATCGAATCTACTCATACACGAATTTCGAGATTATTCATAGTGTAAATACTCTCTCACTAAAAACACCAAGTGGGAAAAGAGTACAGTGCTAAACCCTTAAAACCCTAATCTTGAAATTAAATAAGAAACCCTAATCAAACCCCAATTCGTATCACTAAGTATTTAAATGTTTCTTCAAATTAACCTCTTGTATGTGTGTGTGTGTTTCATCTTGGCCTTTTCCGTTCAACATGCGATAAGTTTTATGTCCTTGGTTAGGATGCTCTTACTACCAAGTATGACCAGCGAAGACCTTGCTATCCAAATCTATGCAATACTACTTTCAAAATGAGGCCTATTGAAACTATCATAGAAATTAATTATGAGCTTTTTAAATTGTTATCAATATTTTCCTATAAAAGACACCATAGAAGGTTGATTAGTTCATATATTTATTTTTTTTAAATGGTTTTATGTGTATTTTTTTCCAATTTTTTTAAAAAGAAAATAAGTATGAATTCACCACTCATATTGTGAGAAATACTGAACCTTCCATTAGACTAAACAAGTGAGATCAAGACTCCAATTTTTCCTATATATTGTTTAAAATATAGTAGTTTTTTTTCATATAAAGAGAAAACCGCAAAAGAGGCTCTATATAATCTAGCAAAGAGGACTTTTATTATTCGATCACGCTTTCTCTCTCTAGCTAACTCTATCCTCCCTCTGTCTTACTAACGGAAACAAAACACACCCACAAACATTGCCTCTGTCTAATCAACACCACCACAACGGCATGAAAACCCACTGGAATCTTCCACTCTTAGAGCAACCATTGCGGCTTTTCCTGCGGGAGGCAGACCGCCGCCCACCTACGCCTCCCTCTTCAAAGCCACAATCAACCATCTCATCGTTCAATAAAATTGACCCCAATTACAAAATTCTAAGAGAAAATCTCTTGCATGTACTCTGATGAGAACATCAACAAGCTATTGGCTCCACTCAAACTAACTCTCATTGTCATCGGAATATTTGAGTTTTGCAGGCTAGGGATTGCAGTAATTAAGAATTTCTTTAAAAGGCCAGGGTTCAGGGTTAAGGTCAAAATAAGGCAAGTAAAAAGTAAAATTTTCGAAAATTTTTATGTTTGACTATTTTATTTATAATGCTTATTTTTTAATTTTTAATTTTTTTATTTCAATGTTTTATATTTTAATATTTTTTTTATTGTTTTCCCTGAAGTTAAACTATTTTTAACATAATGTATTTGAATTTGAATTTGAGTTTTAGATGACAATCCCAAACACATATTCAGCCCACTTAACAAACTCAAATATAAAATCCAATTTCAACCCGAATCCACCGGGATCAGGCCCCCCTAACTGGAAAATGGGCTAAATCCAACGAAAACATTATTTTCAGCACCACGAAATCAAGAGCTGCAAAGTCGAGCAAGAACGCTGTTCATCTCCATCACCGTCGAGGGCTGCAAAGTCGAGCAAGAACGCTGTTCATCTCCATCACCGTCGAGGGCTGCAAAGTCGAGCAAAAACACCATTCCTCTCCAGAATCATCGAGGGCTCCGAAGTCGATTGAAAACATTTTTTTTCTTTGGCTCCGTCGAGGGCTGGGAAGTCATTGGCTATGCAAAAAATTTGTCTCTTCTGCGCATACGAACTGACAACCATCGTTTTGAGGGAATGGAATTGGGCTAACCTTATGAAAATACCATTCCCGACCTAAGAATTTGATGCCTACGCAACATATTCATCGTCTTCGGAGATTCATCGACCGATCACAGGGACGACAACGCACAGGGAAGACGACAATGACACATATGGAAGCAAAGGAACGATAGTGACGACGCCGGAGACAATGGAAAAAGGCGATGGCGGGTGCAGGCAAGGATTTCTCTACTTGTCTTGAATTTTTGCAAGTCATCCCCTAAAATTATTTTAGGTTTTTAAAAAGCGCTCTGATTCTAAAGTATTAAGATTTTATTCCTCAAATTTGAAATTTTACTATTATTATACTTCTTATTCTTACTTATATCCTTGGTTTCACCATGAGACTATAATCCGACATTAAATGATTATAATTTGACATTAAAATATTTCTCGAGATACAAATGATTATAATCCGACACTAAAAAATAATAGTATGGTGTTTTAATTGGTTGCCTAACCGTCAGACGATCTAAAAGGAGACACTCTCTAGTTGTTTATGGAAAATTAAAACTAAAAATCAATTGAAAAATCTCATTTCATCAAATATTAAGATTTTTTCACAATCTAAAATGTCAATTAGCAAATTCATCGATGCAAATATACCTATACTTTTTTTTCCTAAATTCCGGGATACAAAGAACTTTGAAAAGGTAATTTAATGAAAACAAACTTTAAAAAGGTATTTACATGAGGAAAAAAATGAAAAGAGCAAATGAAAATTACTGTTTGGAGTCAAAAAAAATCAGCACATTAATTCCACAACCAACTTACAATTTGCAGCAACAAAAGATTTCCCTGGTCAAACAGCCCTATTTTGATGGTCTCCTCCCTTCTTGAAGCTCAAAAAGTTCAATATTTAATTCGTAGAAATGCTAAAAATAGAATGGATGAACGGCAAGTAGTTATACAGCATAGCAGTATCATCACCCACATGTATCCATTTATTAGATACATTTTGGTGGGAATGATTTAGTCCGCAACTGTATAAATTTATTCATCTTATGTTCATGTACAGAAAGATGGCAATGTAAGTTGGGTACATTAACCTTAAATCATGCGCAAATTGCAGGTAAGTTGCAGAAACCTTGCAATGTGACTAGGTGCGTGTTATACAAGCCAGTGTTACCATAAGACTAAGAACAAACCACAAATAATACAATTATAAGATAGGAGCTTTTAAATTTTAAGGGTCAAATCATTAATGTTTCAAATTTGGGTTAGTTTTAATCGCAGCACTAGAGTTCAGGGACCAAATTGCAAATAAACAGAAAATTGGAAATCACTCTGTGGCAGCAAAATCCTTTAACTGTAGGATAGATATGGTGTCGAATTTCATCAATTGCAAGACGGACGATGGGTTTAAGAGAGTTTGGGTTCACGGCAGTGTTTCAAGCTGGCGGCATGTTTTTTGGAACATTTTTGGTCACTCAGATAGGAAAGATTATTTTGCCCCCAAAACTATCAAATGGATCACACATGAGGCGACGGAATGCTAAGTTGACGGATCATTTAACAGAAGTGCAACGACATAACAGTTTGATTAAAGGTGTTAAAAAAGAAACTCATTTTACTAAAATAAGTAAATATCAAATAAAATACTAAAATACATGTCCTAACAAAATAGTGATAGTATCAAATAAAAATGCTTAAAATACACTTATTTGAAATAGTTGAGCTTTAAATAATACACTAAAATTTACATCAAATTTGAATAATTAAACATCCACTACTGCAGGATAGGGTATTTGCACTGGTAATTTAGATCAATAGCACCGGTATTTTGGCCCCCTGGAATATTGGTGCGTATGTACAGGTGTGTAAAAATGTAACACATTTGCATTGGTAAAATGAATTAGTGTAGAAAATTATTTGCACTGCCATTTGAGACCAATGTATAAATTTTGAAAAGTTGGGGGGCACAAAGTATCTACACTGGTAGTATTTGGAACACCGATGTAGATATTTTGCATCGGTATATAAAATATGAACCGGTGTAAGACCGTAATTTGTACACGGATATTAAATATAACACTGGTCTTTCTTTTGTAATAGGAATGATGAAACGTCAAATGCATGTATTTTTCACAGCATTTAACATCTCTTTTGTCATATTTTTGTTGTAAAATTGCTAGATTTATGTAGGTTTACATGATAAGGGGTTTAGATAGTCATTTTCGGTTTTTATATCTAAATCCTTCATTTTGTAACCTATGTTTAGTCTAATGGATTTATGGTCCTTACGAGTATCTAGATTCCTTTTTGTAAGCTTAATTTGTAGATTGTTCATGAGCACTTAGGAGTGGTTTATTGAAGGCCATTCAAAAGAATGGTAGAAGATGGAAGACCACTGGTAGGAGATAAAGTGAAGAAAAGAGAGCAAAGCAAAGGGTGAAAAATGAGCTATGTTTTGAAGCAGAGTTTTGAGAATTTTACAAGAAGAATCAGTCTCCAAGGGTGGTACTATTGGATAATTCCTCTTCTTGAGTACTATAAAATTGACTACAAGAACTCCCAAAATGGATCAACGGTTCACCCGGAGGAAGCAAAACAAAATGGGACTTTTTTCCGTTGCGACTCGCGACAAGTGTGTCGTGACTCGCAAAATGTTGACCTGAGAGCTCACAATTTTCCTGATCTAGTTGCGACTTGCGACAGAGGCGACGCGACTCGTGATAATTGCCAACATATTTTTTACTCCTTTTTTTCTTGTACTATAAATAGTTTTTCACCCCGTTCATCCCCAACTCTCAAAGGCCGACTTGGGGACTCCAAAACTCTAGTTTTACACAATTTTCTTCCATTTCTTCTTCTTTCTTTGTAGATCTTTGTTCTATGTCACGTGTTTTGATGGGAGAAATTGATTGAAGCTTCCATATCTATGTACTCTTTCTTGAAGCATTTGTTATTTAGCATTCATGTGTTTTAATGTGATGTTTTACTTCATTTATGCTATGGGAGTATATGAAGTTTTTGTATGATTGAAGTGTTAGGCTGTTAGAAAAGTTGCAAATTTCTTAGCTCTTTGACATGAGAATCCAAGAACATGGAATTAGAACTTCTTGTGCATAATGTGTTGTGATTGTTGCTAGATAAATATGTTAATATGGATTGTTCTAATGTTTATCCTATAGATGCAATGAAAGGTTGAATCTTGAATGTGGTTTGTTTTATGTTTAGCCTAATGAATGTTGTGTTTGGTTAAATTACTATGTCTTTGGAAGAAGGCATGTTGTTATCAAATCTATGGTCCTTCGTGTATAATGCCATTGATGAAATACCTTTATGGTGTGGTTTGCCTAACGTCATTATCAATGAGGTTTTCAAATGGTCGTTGTTTGTCTTTGCAAATTACTCTGAAGAAGGAATGAATGTTAATCTACAAATGGGAAGTTTTAGCATTCCCCATAGGTAACGAATGTGATAGAATGAGTGAATGATTCAATGATCTACATTTGGTTTGGAAGTGAATATTAATTTCCCCCAAGGCTTTGTCCTTTATAGTTTTTACCCCTTTTTCTTATTTTGTTTGATTATTAGCATCGTTACTTAACTTTGCTAGTTATCTTGTCTTTTAATTTCATAACTTAGTAACAAAACCAACCAAACCCCTTACACTTGTTTTTATATATCCATATATATAGATACTTCTAGCCTAATATAAACCATATATATTTAAACGCTTAAAAAATCCTTCTTCGTGGATGACCCCAATTTGCCACTATCTACTTAATTATATTTAGTAGGCATAAAGAGCTTATAAATGATAACTTTGAGAGGTACGACAATGACCTCCCAAGGAACATTATTTTTTGCACCGGAATAGTTTGCCCCGCTATGTTTTGTACACCGGTATTATTTTATGCAGCGGTATTATTTAAATAATTGAAAATAAATTATTAAAAATGTGATTAATTTTTACACCGTTTTCTACCGGTGTATGATTTGCATAAAATTATTAATGGCCAATTTGTTTTTCGATGGTCCCTCTCGGATCATTTCTAGGGCAACGACAGCCAGAGATACTTGTGAACTATTATAAATTGGAAACCTTTGAATTGGTAAGAAATTTGAAACAACCTATTTCAAAAATATCGCTCGCAAAACACGCGAACATTATTCAAACTATGAAATAGAAGAACTATCGTAAGCATGGATTGAAACAAAGTAAAAAATCACACAAGTTTACTATAACCAAGCACCATCCATAGAATTCTAATATCATCAACCATTGAAATTAAACCATCAACCTATTATGTAGTTCTTATCATCCAGAAGTTGCAATGTAGCGTTTGCCTGTTGCTGGTAGTATTCTAGCCAAGCCCCACATCATTTGTCTGCTACACATTGAATTTCGTACACATGGTACGACCATTTGGCCTCTGGGAGGATCTGTTAATTTCAAACTTACACTGTTAGTCGATAATGCTGTGTTCACTAGAAGTTAATAATAACAAATTTTGAGATGCAAGGTTTACCTCCGAGAAATTATTTGTCTCCGGGTGATTAACAAATTCTTCCATGAAAAGCATGATGGAGTACCCGCATTTCCACGAACCATTTTTGTTGTGTACTGCACAGGAAAGGTAAATGTAATTACTAACCCTAAACATAATAAATTGAGAGATGAAATGACAAAATGACTTACCATGATGTTGTTGATTTTCCATGTGTAGTCGGGTTATGGCTCTGTCTTTGTCTTCTCCCTTTGGTATGTGAATGAAAGCCTATTAAGAAAGTAAATTAAAATGTTACTTTTCCCGTATATTACCAAACTAGGATTTATTATTTGATTGACTAAAATACCTAGAAATGACCCTGAGTTTGACCAAGTTTGTCGGTTTGATACTGATGGAGATGTCAAGATGACTACCACCATGAATAAAGACATTCAACGACTTGATCAAACATTTAAAGGATATATTCGGGATCCTCTAAGTGACATGGCGGGACCCATGACTAGGTCAAGGACTAAGATAAGGATGCTGCTAGAAATGCTTTGATTGTTCGCCTTTATAATGAAGAATTGAAGAAGAAGTCATCATCGACATCTTGGATTCATTGTTCAAAACTGTCGAAGAACTGAAGACATCATGTAGAACACTATACTCTTTTTTCCACTAGGTTTTTTAATGAGGTAGTGTGATCACTGTAAAATATTGTAAAATTATGTCGTTTTGGGTTTATTAGACTAATAGCTCAGCCATGTGGGCTTTGAAGAGCTAAATTTTGAAAATTCAGCCCATTAGAGTTCAATATATTAAGTTTTATTATGATGAGAATTAGATTTGGTAAGATTAGATAAGGTAATATTCTTCAAGGTTACTTCTTACTGAATTCAACTAGATTACTTTAGATTATCATTTATTTTAGGTATTTTAGTTAGATTTGGTTTTAGCTTCTTAAAGCTGTCATAAGTCAATTTAGTTTCTAGTTGTGATTAGGAATTAGGGCAAGATTGTAACCCTATAAATAGGGGAGGCCTTTGGACGAATTTCACACCACTTTTATCAATCAAAATACAACCTTTTGAGTTCATACTCTTAGCTTGTGAGCTATTCCATTGTTGCTTACCGGAGGGCTAGCTAAGTGTCAATAAACCTTGTAATCTGATCCTGAGGGCTAGTTAGAGAGAGTCAAAATTAAGTATACCCCGAGAGCTAGACCTTGAATTTCGTGCGGCATTGAAGGGTTTGCAAGTTCTCTTGTTTTGTCAAAGATCTTAATTCAGTAATCCAGATTCTTCTGAAGGGGATTCATATCAGATAACCCCTGACAATGTGTCCAGAGTAAAAACCTTCTCTGTTCTGGGATAGATAATGATGAGGTACCAATAATCGCTTTCAGAAAACTATGTTAACAAATTAATGAAATAGAAGTGGTTTTAAATGTGAATGTAATTTCTAGGAAGAAATAATTACATTCTTATGTAGACTACAATGTAGAACTCAGCATTCGTTGCCTTCATTGTTTCCCAAATTAGTTTGAAATAGAGTTCGACAACATGCTCAAAGTTGTTCAAGTTTCCACAATTGGACAGGAAGAATTGGACGTGGCCTGAATTAGTTTCCCATATGTTCTCCCACAGGTGCCTGCAACGCTAATGATATTGAAAATGGATTCCTAATATATTATAAAAAATTTAAGGATGTAAGTTTTGAAACTCACCCCATCCACACATTGACCTGCGCATTATCGATCCAGGTCATCGAATGCATATTCCCCAGTTTCTTCCCAAACTCGACCAAAACTTCTATTCTAACACCACAGGTGTAATGGCATGCAAAAGTCGATTGTCAGAACACTGGGAAGAACATGCAGTATTTATTCTTTATCATTTCAAGGATAGCAGCATTTGCTTTCTTTATGAATTGCACCATGATGGGCCAATCGGTCAGGTCCCGTTTGTTGACAATCTGCGAACGTAAAATGATACGAAATGATCACTTGGGTATGTAGCATTGAACTATCATTGTTAATGTATAATAATGTTACTCATTTTAGTACATTACTTGTTTTGGAAGCCTATTTAATCTTCGTCTTGTAGATGGCGGGAAATTAGCTGTCGACTGGGATTTTTGCTCGCCAGTATCCTGTTACAAGGATTAATGAATATGGATACGCAAAAGTACTTTGAGGAATTGAGGGAGGTCATCGTCGTACCTCTCAAAGCTATATTTTTAAGCCCTAATTCTTCCTGTCTAACATTAAGTAGACAATGGCAAGTCAAGTAAGAAATCAAAATAAAAGAAAACTAAAAATTATTTACAACTAGCACATAATCACACATAATATGCCTAAACACTTAAAAATAAATGCCTCTTTCACGACAGCGGTGCCAAAATATGGGAGGTCATCGCCGTACCTCTCAAAGTTATATTTTTAAGCCCTAATGCTTCCTATCTACAAGTAAGTAGATAATGGCAAGTCGGGGTCATCCACAAGAAGAGAGATCTTTCCAAGTGTTAAAGAAATTATAGAAGAAAACATACTAGATATAAGCATATATAAATAAATATAAAATCATGTAAAAAGGGGGGGTATGGTTTGTTTTTTGTCCTAAGTTATAAAATTGAAAGACAACAACTAGTAAAGCAAGAGAACGATCTTAATCATACAACAACTAAATAGATGATTAAAACAACAATTAACAGAGCCTTGGGGGTAGTTGACTTCCACTTCCAAACTTCATATGCCTTATTGATTCATTCACTCATTCAATTACATTTATTGTCCATGGGGAATGCTATCACTTCTCAATTAAAGATCAACATTCATTCCTTCTTATTAGTAGTTTGCAAAGACAAGAAACGACCATTTGTCAACCTCATTTATGATCACCCTAGGCAAACAACACCATAGAGGTATTTCGTCATGCAAACATTATCGATCCTCAAGTCTTCAAAGTCTTCGAAAAGATGATCTGTAACGGCCTCCGGTCTTCAAGTCTTCAAATCTTTGAAGCAAGTCTTGAAAGTTTTCGAAAGGTGCTCTTCAATGGCATCCGGTCTTCAAGCCTCCATATTCTTCCTTTGTCATGCAAAAGCAACTTAGAAGAGGTAAAAGAGCATAAAATTGATCTTACCTCTCCTAAGAGAATTTCAAGGTAAAACACAAGCTCTTGATGATTAAAAAACAAAAAAGTGATCCCAAAAAGTACTAAATTATGCACATAAAATGAACACATCAAACCTCCCCACACTTAAATCTTACTCGCTCTCGAGTAAGAAAAGATCCAAGCATACGAAGGAAGGGATGTATCCACGTCCTAACTACTATTCCCCCTAATCAATACCTCACAAAACTCTCAATATCACACATCTCAATGATAAGGTCAGATGAGAAGTTTCCCACAACCCCAATACATAAATCTAGTCAACCCATATCAACCTATCAATTCATTGATATCTCTAAAAACATTTCTAAATTTCGAATTGAAGTTCCCAAATCCAATGGTACAAGGTGATGCTAAAAGTATATATGAAGTTCAAACACATGCTCCACTTTATACCAACATATCATCCTAAAAACGAACTATATTAACGATCAAGAATTTCATAACTTACTTCATTTTCCCCTCTAAATTTCCCACTCCCAAGAGGTCTTCAAGATGTCAAGCTACTCGATCCATCCATATGGCCACCATAACCTTATGTCTCCAACGCCAGGAACTGAGTGAACACATAACATTTTTCTTTTTCTCTCTTTCTCTCATTTTTCGTAGGAGCCGTTTCAAATTTTCATCCTAGCCACTCATCATGTTTCTTCGGCTTACATCTCACATTTTTCCACACATTTAGCCTCTCATTTTTTCCTAGGCCGACCTTTCGTATTTTTGATTTTTTGGGGCCCCCAATGTTACCTAAGATTCCCTCTTGGGTTTTCAACTTAGCGGGATTCTTTTTATTTACATTTTTTTCATTTTCTATTTTTTTCAAATTTTTTGTGTTTCTCCAATCCAAAAATTAGCAAATGAAAAATATCAAAGCTAACATCATCCAAGTACATTAAAAGGAAAGCATCCCCCAAAGAAAAAAGGGGGGAAATGTCCAAAACAAAATGAAAATAATTATCCCAAAAGTAGTGAGTCTAACAAAAGTATCTTCAAACCAAGCAGTGAAATCAGTAAATACCCCTCCCCACACTTAGGATGCTACATTCCCCTCAATGTAGACAAATAGGGAAAAAGCGTACACAGTGAAGTATGGAAAGGGTAAGAATATAGTGCTCACAAATCACAATTGTGAGGAAGAAGGGCCACCACCAAAATAACGATGCTGATAACGAGCCAGCCAATATGTGCTCCTCTGTCTCCTAGCTCTATGCCTCTCTACTCCTAGATCAGGGCCTGAGACACTTCCTGCCTGGGACTGCATCTCATGGATGCGAACTGATAGGTGGGCAATCTCCTCATCCATGTCAATTAAGCTCTAGAAGACAAACATATTGTGCTCCAGTATCATGCTATCCTTGCGGCGGAATCTATTCTGCGTGGTCTACATCATACGCTCATTGAACTCAGGTTGAGGCTAGGAGTAGTGAGGTGGCACATAATCTTCCTGCAAAGGCTCAGTCTCCGGTGGAGGCTGTGGAGAGTGCTGTTGCTGTCGCTCAGAGAAAGGCAGGCTGCTAGACAGGGGCTGGACCAAGGTTATGGAGCTAGCGCTGGAATTTCTCTCTGCACGAGGAGCCTGGTGAAATTTCCAAGTCTGCTAAGGGTGTATCAAACTCCAACTTTGCCTTGTTAGGTTAAGGAAGTGCCATGAATATGACATTCCTAGTGCCATATAACAAATGAAATACCCCCGTGGTCTGTGTGGCGCTAAGAATATCAAATTGCACCAATCTCCCAGTAGTGATGAGGTAGGAAGTGCACCTCCCTAAGTGCTGAAAATCAGCCGGTGGGACCAATTCTAGATACTCCGCCAAGAGGTCGATCATCCTCTAACCATAACCTTCCCCTTTGGCTTCCTTGCCACCTCTACAGTCCTCTTCATCCATAGCTTGGCCTATAACCTATATCATAATCACTCACTCGTCAAGTGCCATAAAAAATGAATGTCATTGTTTGGCACATTCGTCGACTCCACCGAGCAATGTACTGTGCCAGCCAAAAGTTGGTGAACTTAACGAAGTGCAGGGTGGATGATGACACTCTCTTGTCGTGGGATTTTTTCCCTTATGTTGATGACACTCTAGAATTGCATGTCGTCCTTAATCGATTGGTCATGGGCCCGTGGGTCTATCCTCGCCCGTATCTCAGCAGTGTCTCATCCAAATGCTTCCTCAACCTGCAAGCCGATCATCTCTCAAGATATATAATCTAGGTGAAAGGTGATATACCTCTCGCACGATTGATCATCCCTCATGCTGCATATCCTGACCGTGGATAGGAACTCCAGCGTATATCCTCGGTAGGATGGGGCACTCTTGCTCATGAAACCCTCTAACCCCTCTTTGGCGAGGAGGCATCGGACATACTGGGTGAGAACAAGAGCTTCCAATGTGGGTACATCTACAAAACTCATCTCCTTAAGCTGACGGTTGGCCAGAGCCTCCCACCTCTCCGTGTAGGGCCCGATGATCTGGGTCAAACCCATGTACCTATCAGGAGGAGGAGGTACATGGCTCATTTCCGGAGCCGGCGGTGGAGATGGAGGTGGAGCGGCGGTGCGCCCACCCTATGGAGGAGCCCTAGGTCCCTTAGTATGGGTCATATCTAACAAGCACAACAAACAAGTCAAATGCATAGGAATATACATACATGCAATGTTACAAAATCATATCCAACCTTAAACTAGTTTTTCCAACAACATAAACCAAATTAAATCCAAGCCAACTAGTTCAAGTCATACTCACAATTGCATATACAATCCATGTCATATTCAACATACCCATATGCTCAAGTCCATTAAGTTCTCACATAGTTGAACATCTAATATGTTATCCCATAATCACAGTCATACCTTACTAGTTCTGCAACCATTAGTACGTTCATAACGTTAACATTCAAGTAACATGGAAAAACTGTCCTAAACATAATAACATTGCATCCAAATATCAACTATTTTAATCAAGCCAACATGCCTAATATTTAGCACAAGCCACAACCAAATTCTCAACCAAAGCAACACTATAAATACAATGCAAGCACAATACCATCATGAGCAAATCAACATAATCAAAGTGAGCATAATGCTACCCCTTACCCAACCAAACCATAGGCACAATGTTTTCACACAATCCCCATCAAACCAAATCATAAGCACAATATATTCAAAAGAATCTACATTGTTCCAACTATCAAATTTCCTAAGGCATCACACAAAATCCACACAATATCCCACAAAATAAATTATTCAACATAATCACCATTGAAGCTCAAGAGAGTGAATAATTGTACCACTTAGATGCTTAGAATGAACAAGGAACTAAGCCCACAAGCAATCTGAATCTGAATTGCCAAAAATCACAAATTCCCCAAATTCTAGGGTTTGTGTTCTTCAAAAAATTAGGGTGATTTATGGGTAGGGATTGGGAAGATGGATTTGGGAGTTGTTTATTGGTGGTCATAGGGTGGTTTTAGGGTTGGGTGCCGGTGAAAGGTGGCCGGAAAGCAGTGAGGCAGCTGGAGTCATAAGGTTACGGTGGCCATATGGATGGAATGGGTAGCTTGGCATCTTGAGGACCTCTTGGGAGTGGTAAATTTAGCAGGAAACATGTAGTAAGTTATGAAATTCTTGATCGTTAATATACTTCTTTTTTAGGATGATATATTGGCATAAAGTGGAGCATGTGTTTGAACTTCATATATACTTTTAGCTTCACCTTGTACCATTGAATTTGGAATCGTCAATTAAAATTTTGGAAATGTTTTAGAGATATCAATGAATTGATAGGTTGATATGGTTTGGGTAAATATGGGAATGAGGGTTGTGGGAACTTCTCATTTGACCTTAACATTGGGATGTGTGATATTGAGAGTTTTGTGAGGTATTGACTTGGGGGAATAATAGTTAGGATGTGGATACGTCACTTTCTTCGTATGCTTGGATATTTTCTTACTCGAGGGTGAGTACGGTTTAAGTGTGGGGAGGTTTGATATGTTCATTTTATGCGCATAATTTAGTACTTTTTGGGATCACTTTTGTGCTCTTCTATTATCAAGAACTTGTTTTTTACCTTGAAATTCTCTTAGGAGAGGTAAGAGTGACTTTATGCTCTTCTACCTCTTCTAAATGGATTTTACGTGACAAAGGAAGAACATGGAGGCTTGAAGACCGGAGGCCATTGAAGATCACCTTTCGAAGACTTTGGAGACTTACTTTAAAGATTTGAAGACTTGAAGACCGGAGGCCGTTGAAGATCATCTTTTCAAGAATTTGATGACTTGCTTCAAAGATTTGAAGACTTGAAAAATGAGAGGAATTATTGTAAGGTAGAGTGCTTGCCACAAGAAAAATAAAAGAAGACAGGGGTAAGTTATGGCACCCATCGCGAGTCACGACAAACCCGTTGCGAGTCACGATGCACGGGTGGCCAGAACCCAACCTTATCTATTTTGTACTATAAATAGCATTCTCTTTCCTCTCATTCACAACTTCTTATTCCTTCAATTTTGGTACTATTCAAACCTAGTTTTCCACCATTTTCATCTTTGATTTCCCCTGTATTATGTTTTGTTTTTTAGCACTAAATAGTATGAACTCTAGTAGCTAAATCTAGTTCTTGAGAGTACTTGATTGAAGCTTCCAAACTTATGTAGACAGATTATATATTTGCTCATTTATGAACATTTATTGGAGAGTATTTATTATGGCATCAATGTTGTGTTTTGCCTCATTTATACCATGAGTTGTTTGAGTATATTAAATGTTTGTATGATTGAAGTGTTAGGGTGTTAGTAACGTTGCAAATTTCTTAGCTCATTTGACATGAAATCCAAAAGCATGGATTTAGAACTTCTTGTGTATAATGTGTGGTGATTCTTGCAAGATGAGTATGTTAATGTGGATTATTCTCATATTTATCCCATAGATACAAAGAAAGGTTGAACCTTGATTGTGGTTTGTTCTAGGTTTAACCTAACAAATGCTTTGTTTGGTTAAATGACTATGTCTTTTGCATAAGGCTTGTTGTTATCAAACCTATGGTCCTTTGGGTAAAATGCCATTGATGAAACACCTCTATGGTGTTTTTTCCTAGGGTGATCATCAATGAAGTTTGCAAATGGTCGTTGCTTATCTTTGCAAACTACTAATAAGAAAGAATGAATGTTGATCTTCGAATGAGAAGTGATAACATTCCCCATAGACAATAAATACAATTGAATGAGTGAATGAATCAATGAGCTATATGAAGTTTGGAAGTGGAAGTCAATTACCTGCAAGGCTCCGTTAATTGTTGTTTTAATCGTCTATTTAGTTGTTGCATGATTAGCATCACTCTCTTGCTTTGCTAGTTGTTGTCTATCAATTTTATAACTTAGAACCAAAAATAAACCATACCCCCCATTTTTACATGATCTCATATGTATTTATTTATGCTTATATCTAGTATGTTTCTCCTATATATGTTTAAACACTTGAAAATATTCCTTTTCTCGTGGATGATCCTGACTTTCCATTATCTACTTAATTGTAGATAGGAAGCATTGGAGCTTAAAATATAACTTTAAGAGGTACGGCGATGACCTCCCAAATTTTGGCGCCACTGCCAGGGAAGAGGCGTTTATTTTTAAATGTTTAGGCATATTATGTGTGATTATGTGCTAGTTGTAAATATTTTTTAGTTTGCTTTTATTTTTATTTCTTAGTTTACTTTCCGTTATCTATTTAATTGTAGATAGGAAGTATTAGGGCTTAAAAATATAACTTTTTTATTCCATGGTGATCTCAAGCACTTGAGAATTTGGGTGTTTCTCTCCTTCTCCAAGGGGTGAACATTTAAGAGCTTTTGGTGGTGGGTTACACTCTTCCACCAAAGTCTTCTCAAGAGAAGAAGGGAAAACCACCCTTATTGGCTTACCCATGGACACACGAGAAGTGTTGGAGGTTGCTTTCCCAAGAGTGTATTCGCCATTGTTGTTTTCCTTCAAGTTAGTACTAACAACATTTGAAATCAAAGCATCACTCAAAACATCATCTATGGGAACATTTAAAGAACTACCATCTTTGGGCTCAATTACATCTTGTTCTTTATCATCAATAACATGAATAGCTTGGTAAGAATGGTATCTACTAGGATGATCAATAGAATTGTTTGTGTCAAATTCTACCTTCCGCCCAATAAATTACATGGTCAATGTTCCTTTATGCATGTCAATTATGGTCCTTGAAGTCTTTAGAAATGGCCTTCCTAAAAGAATAGGTTTAGCACTATTGTCACCTCCCATTTCAAGAACATAAAAGTCTGTGGGAAATGTCAAAGAATCCACTTTCACAAACACATCCTTCACAATACCTTTCGGGCATATGCTAGAGTGATCGGCTAATTGGATAACAACCAAGGTTCTGTGCAAAGTGCCTAGATTTAGAATTTCATACAAGGAATATGGGATCACATTGATTGAAGCACCTAAGTCACATATGGCCTTGTTAACACATTTGCCTCCTATCTCACATGGGATTGTAAACATTCCCAAATCATCACATTTAGGGGGCATTTCATCATTAAAAATGGTGGATACATATTTCCTCTTCACACTCTTTTTCATAATTTTCAATTTTTTCCTATTGACGGTACACAATTCCTCAAGAAATTTAGCATACCTAGGAACTTGATTTAGAGCATTTAAGAGTGGAATATTTACCTCGCATGTACGAAAGAATTCGTAGATGTCCTTGGTGTCCTCCTTGGTTCTCATATCCTTTAATGCCCCCAAAAATGGTGGTTCCGGCGCATAGATAGGGTTCTCTGCCCCTTTTTTACTTCTTGTGTGGTGGGGATGAGGTTTCGAGATTTGATCCCGGTCTTGGCACAAATGTCTCCACCTCAATTTCTTCTTATTTTCCCTCTATGGCCAACCCATAGCCCTTCTTTTCACACTCTTCTTCTTTTTCAATCATCTACTCAACAATGACCCTTGCTTGGGATTCCTTAACTTCCATTCCACTTCTCAATGAGATTGCACTCACATTTTTTCGAGGGTTGATTTTCGGTTCGGAGGGAAGTTTGCCTTTTTCCAGGGCCTCAATCAGATTCACCACTAGATCTATTTGGCTCACTTGAGTTTCCAAGTTCTTGATGCTCGCCTTGGCTTCATCTTGGAATTTTTCACCCTTTTCCGCACACATGCTCAATCGGTGAATGGCTTGCATAACCTCATCTTTTGTTAACCCCGAGCTCTCCCCTTGGTCTCGGGGCCTGTCTTGGAGCCTTTGAAATTGTTGTTGAGGTGGCCTATATTGTTGTTGAGGGGGCCAATATGGATGAGTTTTTTTACCTTCTTGAGGGTTTCCATACCGGAGGTTTGGGTTATCTCGATTGCCCAAACCGTACGGCCAATTTTGGTACCCTTGATAACCATGGTAGCCTTGGTTACCTTGATACCCCATGGCACTCACCTCCTCGGCGTAATCTTCTTGCAAAGTAGGGAAAGCATCCATAGGATACGCTGATAAACAAATCTCATAAGATTTAACATGTGGCACATTTCCGGGCTTTATCATCAAAGATTTCACCATAGAGGCAATGACCGAGACTTGGTCCTCAAGCTTTCCACCATTAGAAGGGTCACTTTGGGGCATTGGGTTTCTCCTTCTCAAATTGGTCCTTGAGCTATAGTTTCTTGACTCCTCCGCTGGCTCCTCATACAATTGCATAACCTCTAATGAAGTATTATTCCCAAGGGTACCACCACAAGAACTCCTCACTAATCTTTGGTCCTCATTGAGAAGACCATTGTAGAATAAATAGACCAAGTATCCCTCCGAATTGCCGTGGTAGGGAAAACTTGCAAAAATCTTCTTGAACCTCTCCTAATAGTCGAAAAGAGATTCTTCATACCATTGGAGAATGTTACTTATGTCCTTCTTCAAGGTGGCAGATTTCGAGGCCGGGGAGCATTTGGCTAGAAACTTCATCTTCATGTCAAGCCAACTCTTGATGCTCTTGGGTGGTAGGTAGTGGAGCCAATCTCTTGCACCATCCCTTAGTGTGAACGAGAATGCCTTCAACTTATAAAAGTCTTCATCTACCCCATGGGGGACCGTACCACCACACAAAAAGTGGAAATGCTTGTTGCCGTTATCCTCTTGCCTACCAAGAAAGATAGGTTGCATGTTTATGAACCTAGGTTCAAAGTGCCCATTTAGCCAAACCAAGGGGTATTCAATGCACATCGGTTATTGATCAAGGTTGGGGGCCATAATATCCTTCGACAAGGTTTGGCCTAAGGGAATCTACTATCCTTGGAGTGGAGGATCTCTCCCTTGGAGAGAAGGATGTTGATGCCCTCCTCCCGGATGTTCATCTTCGTGCTCATGTTGATGCTCCATAGAATTGAAAGTATCCACAAAATGGTCACTAGGAGGGGTGTTATTCACACTTTCCAAAGAAAGCCTCCTAGCCGGTCTCAAATTCAACTCTAACTTGGGGTTGTAGTGTAGGGGTTCTTGTGAATGAGGATCGCGTACGAACAATAAACCAAGAACTTGAAAAATATGTTTCCAAGCCAAGAGAAAATGGCAAGTCGGGGTCGTCCACGAGAAGAGGGATCTTTCCAAGTGTTTAAACATATATAGGAGAAAATATAGTAGATATAAACATATATAAATATATATAAAATCATGTAAAAAGGGGGGGGTATGGCTGGTTTTTGGTCCTAAGTTATAAAATTGAAAGATAACAACTAGAAAGTAAGAGAACGATGCTTGGATTTCACCGAACTACGCTACCAAGTCTTGTGTGTTCATGCTTTACTTTATTGCATACTTGGTTAGATAGGCTATGTTGGAACATGGTAGTAATTATTGAATTAATTAGGTAAAACCAAATTTCATAAATATTGTCATGCACAAGTTCTAGGTCAATCCTAAGGCAGGTAAGTTGCAGAATGATTTTGAAAAGTCGCATAAAGTCTTGTCTTCATATCTTAGTCATTTACATTCTATTTATATGATGAGGCATGAACTATCTAATGACTATGGTAAATTATTTTATGCTTCAATAAGAGATGTGAATCGAGCTTTGAATAATCATTCTTTTGTTCTTATATTGTCCTTCAAAGAAATTTACTGTTCCAAAGAAAGTGTTCATGTAAATTTGCTTTCACGGTTTGTTAAATTGTTACAGGAATTTTTGGATGTCTTTATAGGCTATATGATTCCCATTTCGAGGATGAAAATTTCCATGCTTTCTAGTAGTTTTGGACATGTCTTTTGATTAGGATTTAGATTCCAAAGACAGTTCTAATTTAGCAAGGAGTCAGATCAAATCCTAGCTGAATCATGTCTTCTTTCTCTAGTAAGAAGGCTGAGTTATATACTATAAATAGGACAGGCTTTCAACATTTTATATAACGTTTACACATTTATCAATCATATATTCAGAGCTTGAGTTTATTACTCTTTTCCTCCGAGCATGCATAAACTTGCAAGTTTATTTTTCAGATTGTTAGACTAGAAAATGCAATATTTTAGTGAACAATTCGTGCAACTATTGCTATCTGTATTGATTTTGAACTTTGGTTGGTGAAAATCTAAAGTTGTGTTTCCTATAGAACTTCAACTGTATCTTCTTGAATTCAAGAGGGTGTTTCGTTCAACCTTGATCGAGAGCGCTACTTCATAAATTCCATATCCAAAATCTTCGCAAGGGGATTCATATCAGTTCATACCTTCATATCTATATTTTGTTTTGAAAAAAATAATAATCGAGATGCCCTGCCCGCTAAAGCCTTCAACATCACTGGACAAAGTGATCAGTAATTAACTCGCAAGCTTAGTTCACGGGTTTGAAAGGATCTAACTCATAGGTGTATAGATGTGATATGATTGATAAAAGTGCAAGAGGTAATTAAAATTTTTGGAAGCCTCCCATATTTATTGGGTATAACTTGGCCTCTTTACAAGAGAAAAAAGACCGAATTCAGCTAGGATTTCATCTGACTCCTTGCTGTATTATAATTTTCTTTGGAGCTTAAATCCTGTTCAAAATACATGTCCTAAACTACTAGGAAGCATGGCCAAATTCTTCAAATAAGAAAGGCCTGATTCATCGAATCTACTCCTATCAAATCATATCTAAACATATCTAGTCTAATCAAATATATTCTTCTACTATTACACGAATCTCAAGATTATTCATAATGTAAATACTCTACCTAACTAAAAACACCCTGTGAGAAAAGAGTATAGTGCTATCCCCTTAAAACCCTAATCTTGAAATTAAATAAGAACCCCTAATCAAACCCTAATTCATATCACTAAGTATTAAATGTTTCTTCAAATTAACCTCTTGTATATATGTGTGTGTGTGAGAGAGAGAGAGAGAGATCTTGGCCTTTTCCGTTCAACATGTGATAAGTTTTATGTGCTTGGTTAGGATGTTCTTACTACCAAGTATGACCAACGAAGACCTTGCTATCCAAATCTATTCAATATTATTTTCAAAATGAGAGCTATTGAAACTATCATAGAAATTAATTATGGGTTTTTAAAAATTGTTATCGATATTTTCCTATAAAAGACACTATAGAAGGTTGATTATTTGTTCATAACATTTATTTTTTTTAAATGGTTTTATGTGTATTTTTTCCAATTAAAAAAAAGAAAATAAGTTGGAATTCACCACTCATATAGTGAGAAATACTGAACCTTCCATTAGACTAAACAAGAGAGATCAAGACTCCAATTTTTCCTATATATATTGCTTAAAATATAGTGGATTTTTTCATATGAAAAGAAAACTGCAGAAGAGGCTCTATATAATCCAGCAAAGAGTTTTATTATCCGATCACGCTTTCTCACTCTAGTTAACTCTCTCCTCCTTCTCCCTTACTAATGGAAACAAAACATATCCGCAAACATTGCCTCTGTCTAATCAACACCACCACAACAGCGTGAAAACCCACTAGAATCTTCCACTCTTAGAGCAACCATGACCATTTTTCCTGCAGGAGGCAGACCGCCACCCACCTATGCCTCCCTCTTCAATGCCACAATCAAGCATCTCATCGCTCAATAAAATTAACCCCAATTACGAAATTCTAAGAGAAAATCTCTTGCATGTACTCTGATGAGAACATGAACAAGCTATTGGCTCCACTCAAACTAACTCTCATTGTCATCGGAATATTTGAGTTTTGCAGGCTAGGGATTGAAGTAATTAGGAATTTCCAGGTTGAAGTAAAAAAAGGGCTAGTGAAAGTAAAATTTTTTGAAAATTTTTATGTTTGACTACTTTACTTATAATGCTTATTTTTAAAGTTTTTATTTCGACGTTTTATATTTTAATTTTTTTATTGTTTTCCCTTGAAGTTAAACTATTTTTAACATAATGTATTTTTATTTGAATTTGAGTTTTAAATGCCAAGACCAAACACATATTCAGCCCACTTAACAAACTCAAATATAAAATTCAATTTCAACCCGAATCCACCCGGGTCAGGTCCCCCCTAACTTTTTCTCACGAATCCAATATCCCTATACTTTTTTCCCCTAAATTCGGGGATGCAAAGAACTTTGAAAAGGTAATTTAATGAGGGCAAAGTCTTGGGAAAGACGGTCTTTTCATAGGCTTATGGAAAGACGGGGTTTAACTAAAATAATAAAAGGTAAAAGGTCTTAGTTGCAATATTAAACTTTTAGTGTGTAACATGTAGTAGTTATAAAATTTATAACTCGGTTCATGCAACCCGAAAATTTTATCTCCATTTCTTCTAATTTACACTTTAAACCTTGGTCTTTCCATAACTTATGGAAAGACCGTCTTTCAAGAGACGGACTCTTTAATGAAGGGTCTTGCTATATCCCGCCCTGTATTTTACTATCCTCGCCCTAATACGTATAAATACACGTATTTTGAATTAAAATAAAATAATTTTAAATTTTAAAAAAAAAGAAAAAGAAAAAAAAATATTAAAAACCCTACAAAAAAACTATAAATACCCCTCTCCCCCTCCCTCTCTCCTTCCCTCTCCCATTCCCTCTCTCTCCCCCTTCCCTCTCCCATTCCCTGCCCTCTCCCCCTTCCCTCTCCCCCTTCCCTCTCCCCCTTGCCTCTCCATTTCCGCCTGCCGCCCGCCGCCACCGGAATCTCGCCGGAATCCCGCCGGAATCTCGCCGGAATCTCGCCGGAATCCCGCCGGAATCTCGCCGGAAAATGTAAGTTTTTGAGAAATTTTTTTTTTCTTTTCGTGGGAATCGTTGCCCGATCTATTCGAATTTTGTTGAACTTGTCGGAATTGTTAGAATTTTGTTGAGCTTGTCGGAATTGTTAGGATTTTAGTTATGTGACATAATAGAAGTTATTGAGAAACGATTTTTTAGAAATTGTGCTTCTTTGGAAATTGTTTAGCTATGTGACATATGTGGAATTAATGACATAATGACATAATTGGACATGATGACATAATTGGAAGCTTATTGTGTTTTTTAGTAATTATTTAGTTTAAATTTGGCCATAATATTTTAGAAATTGTATTTCTTAGAAGTTGGATTTTTTAGAAATTATGTAGTTATGTGACATAATAGAAATTACTTAGGAATTATTTGTTTAGAATTTGTGTTGTTCTGGAAATTATTTAGGTATGTGACATAGTTGGAATTAAAACGAAGAAATTGTGTTCTGTGTAAATTACTTAGTTTAAATTTGGACATAATATTTTAGGAATTGTTTTTTTTATAAATTGGGTTATTTAGAAATTATTTAGTTATGTGACATAATAGAATTTATTTAGAAATTGTATTTTTTAGATATTGGGTTATTTAGAAATTATTTAGTTATGTGACATAATTGGAATTAAAACGAAGAAATTGTGTTTTGTAGAAATTACTTAGTTTAAATTCGGACATAATATTTCAGAAATTGTATTTTTTAGATATTGGGTTATTTAGAAATTATTTAGTTATGTGACATAATTGGAATTAAAACGAAGAAATTGTGTTTTGTAGAAATTACTTAGTTTAAATTCGGACATAATATTTCAGAAATTGTATTTTTTAGATATTGGGTTATTTAGAAATTATTTAGTTATGTGACGTAATTGGAATTGAAACGAAGAAATTGTGTTTTGTAGAAATTACTTAGTTTCAATGTGGACATAATGGTTTAGAAATTGTATTTTGTAGAAATTGGCCAATTTAGAAATTATTTAGGTATGTGGCGTAATTGGAATTAAAACGAAGAAATTGTGTTTCGTAGAAATTACTTAGTTTAAATTTGGACATATTGTTTTAGAAATTGTATTTTTTAGAATTGGGTAATTTAGTAATTATTTAGTTATGTGACGTAATAGAAATTATTCAGAAATTATTGATTAGGAATTGTGTTTTTTGGAAATTATTTAGTTATGTGACATAATAGAATATAGTTCTATGTAAATAAACTTTAGTAATCCGATGTAAACAATTGTGTAGTAAACTGTTACGATATGTTTTAACTATTGTTTCCTTGAATGTTAATAATAGTGCGATGTGGTAAGAAAATAAGATTATTTAGTTATGTAATCTCCAATTTGTAACTAGAAAAAATGTTCCAGTTCGTTGATGCACTGTTCGAAAATATTAGTTCACACGTTGTTGAAATGTATGTTAATTTATCTTATCATATCAGTTTGATTCACTTGTTGTTATACTAATTACATATCTTGTGTCGTAGATGAGCACTGGTGGTCAACCTGACGGTCATGGTCGTTCCATACGACGAAGATGTGTTAGTGCCTCGGCGAGACAGGCTAGAGGCCGCGTGGTCGAGGATGAACCGTCGCCTCGCCCGCGGGAGTTTGATGTAGGAGCGGAGCAGCCTTCTCCACCGAGCGTTCGTGCATTCGATCCCATGCCGACATGGGACGGTCCGGAGATTAACATCCTCGCGCCCGGTGGTATCCGTCATGAAAGTGATTGGCAGATGAATTATGACCTGCCCGCAGATGTCCCCCCGGTGGGCCAACCTGGTTCGAGTGTTCCATTGGATGCCGGGATCGAACGTTATGCTGAAGCTGGAGCCAGGCACACCGTGAGGAACAGAGCTGGTCAATTCGCACAGTCTTCTGGTGGATCGTGCAATGCCGGTGAGCCTAGCACCGGAATGGCACCGAGGAATAGGAGGAAGCGACCCGCCGCCGATGAGACGTGGCTAGTGCGGGGACCAGTGGCTGGTGGCCCGCAGGATGACCTCGTCATACCAAGCTTCGGAGGACACGTCGCGCTTGACGTTTGGAATGGTATAGAGCGAGGTGTGTTGAGATGCCATGCTCGGTCGCCGCTATGCAAGCAGCTAGTCGACACGCTCCCCGAACTGAGCGATGTTGCACAGGCCCGGATACATGCGACCGGGTTGGGCCACCTGCCTGCGATTATATTCCAGTTCCTTGACATGGCACTGATATCCGCTTTTGTCGAGAGGTGGCAGCCGGACACGAACACGTTTCACATGCCGTTTGGGGAGATGACCATCTTGATGCATGACGTTGAGATGATTCTTGGCATTCCCATCGATGGTGGCGCTGTTGCGAGTACCATTTCGGCGGAGACTATTGAGGAAGCGTGCGCTGAACTGTTTGGGAAAGACGTGGAGTCCTTTGTCGCGGAAGACTGGAACGGGGGTAACATAGATGCCCAATCTTTGATGGCGAGGTGTGTAGCGGCGGGGCAGAGCCAGAACTTCCAATTTATGTGCTACATGCTGACCCTGTTTTCATCCATGCTTTTTGTGGATAAAACTGGGAATAAGGTTAGAGCCAACCTTCTACCCCTGCTTGATTCGCAGTTGTCGCAGTTGTCGTGGGGCTCGGCGACGTTGGCCAGTTTGTATCTGCAGTTGGGAATTGCGTCCCGGTCCAAGGCGCGCGGCCTATGCGGATGTTGCACGCTGCTTCAAGCATGGATATACGAGTACTTTCCGATGTTTCGGCCGGGACCGAGTACGTTGCCAGCTCTTCCGGGTCGCGCCAGTCGGTGGCACACAGGGGATAGATCGGGGAGGGGTACGGGGAGGCTCGGTGCCATCAGGCGACAGTTGGATGCCTTACAGCCCGACCAGGTATGAATTCCATGCTTTTACTCTTATTCTGACAGTAGTAGATAGATCAGATTCCATAGAAACGTAACATGTCTGTGAAACTTTTTTGCAGGTGGATTGGTTGCCATATGGAGTGGACGTGGTTAGGGCTGCGGGGGGGAGGACTCACTACCGCGGCGTGATCCGATACCTCGACGCAATGGAGGCGTACATGCCAGATCGCGTTGTGCGGCAGTTCGGTCTCCTACAGGGTATACCGCGGGGTCTTGCTATTGCGCCGGAGCCTTGTTCCCGCCCGGCTGATCCAGCCGGCTATTCAGTGACCTACCCAGGGAGGCTGCAGTTGACCCTATGGGAGATGGCACACACTTGGCACAACGAACGGCTTGCGGCGTTCCCGGTAGCCACGCCCCAATCAGAGTGTACCATGGATTACGAGGACTGGTACGCGACTCATTCGCACCTAGTGATCGCAAATCCTGAACATGCTGCCGCGAGTGGCCCGGACAGGACACATCATCAGTTATCGGTAAGTTTTCACTAACTGTTTGCTTCGAGTAATTATATTACATTTTATTGTCTCTTTATTGTAAACTCCGTTTCCTGTGTAACAGATGCTGAGTGACGTGATGAGCGCACTGGATCCGTTTGGCTCGGCGACCGTTGATGGACTCGGCGACCCCAGCATGAGGGAGTTGATGACGACTCTGCTCGGTCATCGCGATGAGTATCGGAGGCTCGGTTATGGACCCATTCCTTAGTCGAATGTTTGTTTATGTGTGAGCTCACAGTTGTGCCATATTCTGCTCATTTATGTAATCGGCTATGTTTTTGCATATCAAATTTATGCGTCATTCATTTTTGCATCGACAACGCTTTCAAAATTAATTACGCGACGCGTAGGCAATAACTGTAACGGTTGCGTACATGCCGAGTTAATAACAACAGTTAATTACTCTGGGAGTATGCTCTTCTCCTACGAAAGGGTAACTCCCAACCTACGACATCAGGCTTCCTTAGCGTGGTCCACAGATTAACCACGGGGGGCATGGGACAGTTTTCCTTCATGTTTACCCGGACGAAATGGCTTGCACTGCGAACGTATACAATGTGCAGCTCCCTACTTGTTCCAGCCTCGCCCCCACCTGCCCTCAGTGGAAGGACTGTACAGCAATGGTCCGCCGACCCGTTCTCTAAAATGTAATATAAAACCACGACCGTGTTGTAGTAGGTGGCGACGGGAAACATGTCCGCAATGACCGTAAACCAATGCTCTGGACCACATGGACCGCTGGTGTGGTGTATACGGGCTCTGGCGAGTTCAACGTCATTTTGCGAACCGTAAATGGGAACGTAGTCAGGCCAATGAGTTGATATCTCGTTAAATACTGCCCGACGCGCTGTGGACCATTCACCTTCACCGTCTACGTGGAACGCATCAGCAACGCATCTGAAGCCACAGTTACCATCACTCATGACATCGTTCCAGCCTTCGATGTAACGCCTGACAATGTGGGGGACACTTTCGAGGAACGGGAATGTCGCTGCAGGACAACACATTAACATAAATATCTTGTGCAGGCGGCGATATACATTTAGATGAACAATAAGATAAACATGTTGTACTTACCGTGGCGGCGACCGCTCCCTGAAGCACGCCCCGGGGACCTTGAACTACTCCCGTATCGCCTGTTCACGTGCTCGTGGTAGCTCGGTGAACGTCGGGTTGATCTTGATCGGGGGACCTGCACGATTGGTCTCCCACGTGCACTGGTACAGATGTCCGGCTCGCCAATGCCGCTCTCCTCCGGATGCAACTGCGCATCTACGTAGGATGCAACTCGTCGTCGGACCGAAGGGTCGCTGCGTGCCAACTCCTCCAACAGAGTGTCGAACCGCGACTGATCCTGTTCGGCCCTCGAGCTGTTCTCCGTGCTCTGCGAGTGATCACCCAATGCCAGGCTCTTAAACAGCGGATGAATGTCGTCCAAGTACAAGGGGATTCCTTCAGCAACTGCCGCGGCCATGACGCATGCACACGGTATTCCGTATGTCGAGCGCAGCACACAGCCGCAGTAAGCATATACCTGTGCTCCCAGTGCATCAATCCTGCGGTACTCGACCCTCAATTTATCCAGGCAGAATTTGGACACATTGTTGATCAAGTTGCTGAAAACGGCCATACGGTGCAATCTTCCGATACACGTTCTTGACTTCTCGAGACCGGTCTTGATCATAGTAATCTGTTGGGCTATCTGCAGGTCGACACGCCTCCATACCGTGTCCAGTGAACCAGTCGACGTTTGTAACCACCCTTTCAGTGACGAGTGTGCACTCTCGACCCTGCACGTAGTTGTGTTCCCGAAATGCAGAAATCTGTTCGTCCATGCCCTCACAAATTTCTCCTTATGGGGTGTGAGCCACGTCGTCTCAGCGTAGCTAATAACAGCCACGCTCCAAGACCATGCAGCCCTCATATCAACCAAGGCGGTTTCGTACTCTGTAACGGTGGACGCATTGCAAATCCGGAACCATGCACCGTTCTTGAACCCTGACCCGTTCCTCTTACTCCCCGTCAGCACGGTGACACGTGCCTCCGCATCCTTGTTGATATGCCAGGTGCAGAGCAGATGTTTCGATTCTGGAAACACAGTCCGAAGTGGCCTAATCAGTCCCATCTCCCGATCGGTGACCACAACCTCAGGGAACGGTCCATCCACAAGCAAGTTCTTCAGAGCGTTCAGCACCCACTCATAGGTGTCTGCCGTTTCGTCAACAACAATTGCGTAGGCAATCAAGAAGTTTGTGTTGCAAGGGGACATCCCAACCATCTCAATGAATGGCATGCCGTACCGATTGGTCTTGTATGTTGAGTCGATGGCCACAACCCACGGAAACGTGCAAAATGCCACAACAGCATCGGGATTGGCCATGAATAAATGAGTCAGAGTGCCATCACCTGCTGAGCGGTGACTAACTACATACCCTTTCGCGGTGGCCAGATGCAAACAATTCTCCGCCGTGTTGCGCCCGCCTCGCCTTTCCGTTACATATGCCGATCTCTCATTGTACACCTGCCTAATGTTCTGATGCAGGTCCGGAAACGAATTACTGAGGCTGGCATTGATATGCCTTGGAGCTGTTTCTGAATCTGTCAAATCTCTGATCATCTGCTTCGCGTCCGCATGGAGCTTGGAGCTCTGTCTGTGACCCTCGGGGTACACTGAGAAAGAGTGGTTGTGCGTCCCTCGTCTAGGATCCTTACACGGCACTACATTCCAACCATTCCCCGTGATTCCCTGTTTCAAGACAATCGCGAATGGGCATTCACAACTTCTGGTCGAGCTGCTACTCCGTCGGACTACATCAGATTTGCTCGTATCTACAGCCTTATCCTTCCGGCCCCGATTGCAAATGCAATATAACCTCAGCGGACCATTCCTGTTCTGTTTGTAGGACCCCGTCACAAGTTCAAATCCCACCTGCAGAGCAATCCGTTGCAGGTACGAATAAGCCTCGGCAACATCTGGGAACACAGCTGAGGTGGCAAATGGAGAGTATCCATTCCGCCCTGCAGTAGCTTCACATGACTGACTGTCATCCTGAAACAGCAATAAACATCAGGTAATTAGTAGGACAACAAAATCAACGCTACAGTAATTAATCGGACATAAATTATTGTACACAAATTCAAAACAGCATTACGTAGTTAAATTAACATAGTATTTTCCATCCAATCAGAATTACAACGGAACAACCAAAATTAACGTTACAATAATTAATAGGGCATAAATTATTGTAGATAAATTCAAAACAGCATTACGCAGCTAAATTAACAACAAAATTAACGTTACTGCAACTAGTAGGAGATAAATTCATAGGAGATAAATGCGCAATAATTTCTACATAACAGTTAACAAATTAAAACACAAAGAGTAGCACAAATTTCTACGGCAATAATTAACAATTTTAACAGAATAACAAAAGCAACGCTACAATAATTAATAGGACATAAATTACTGTACATAAATTCAAAACTGCATTACGTAGCTCAATTAAGAACAAAATTAACGGTACTGCAATTAATGGGAGATAAACTCATAGGAGATAAATGTGCAATAATTTCTACGTAACAGTTAACAAATTAAAACACAAAGACGGGCATAAATTTCTACAGCAATGCTTAAGAATTTTAACGGAACAACAAAATTAACGTTACAATAATTAATAGGCCATAAATTACTGTAGATAAATTCAAAACAGCATTATGTAGCTAAATTAACAACAAAATTAACGTTACTGCAACTGATAGGAGCTAAATTCAAAGGAGATAAATGTGCAATAATTTCTACGTAACTGTTAACAAATTAAAACACAAAGACGAGCACAAATTTCTACAGCAAAAATTATTAAATTTAACAACTACTTACGGACAGAAAACTAATTAGTAAAATTACCTCCGAAGACATGGAATTTGTAACACCCTTTTTGGAGTTTTTTTTCCTCGTCTCGGATAGCAAAAAAATTCAAGTGCCATTGGAAAGAATGGAATCCGAGCACAATTATAGAAGTCAAATTTTTGGAATCAGCCTGGCACGGCTCGCGCCCAAGCCACGGCGAGCCGAGGCGCGTCCGGCTCGCACCCACGGCCTGGCGAGCGGACCGCGTCCGGCTCGCGGCGAAGGAACGGCGAGCGGTGGCTCGCGTGCAGGCCAAGGCGAGGGGCGCCGGTCCGGCTCGCGCCCAGACCGTGGCGAGCGGTCCGGCGGCGGCACGCGGCCTGTCCGTGGCGAGCGGACCGGCGGCGGCTCGCCGTCCCGCGGTGGCGACCGGACCGCCGGCGGCACGCGGCCATGCCGCGGCGACCGGACCGCCGGTGACTCTCGGCCGGGCGGTGGCGACCGGACCACGGCCCAGACCTCGGCGAGCGGAGCCCCGCCACGGCTCGCGCCCAAGCCGTGGCGAGCCGACCGGTGGCGCCTCGCGCCCAGGCGGTGGCGAACCGGGTCCGGCGGCGGCGCCCGGTGGTCCGGCGGCGGCGCCGGATTTTTTTTTCTCCCAGATTTTAGCTTCTTTAAAAATTTAATTTTTTAAACTATAATATAGTTTAATTTAGTTATTCAAATTAAATTAAAAATATATACTGTATACGTATTAGGGCGAGGATAGTAAAATACAGGGCGAGATATAGTGATCCACTTAATGAAAACAAACTATAAAAAGGTATTTAAATGGGAAAAAAAAGCTGAAAAGAGCAAATGCATATTGCTGTTTGGAGTCAAACATATCAGCACATTAATTTCACAACCAACTTACAATTTGCAGCAACAAAAGATTTCCTTGGTCAAACGGCCCCATTTTGAGGGTCTCATCCCTTCTTGAAGCTCAAAAAGTTCAATATTTAATTCGTAGAAATGCTAAAAATAGAACGGATGAACTGAAAGTAGTTATACGGCATAGCAGTATCATCACCCACATGTATCCATTTATTAGATACATTGTGGTGGGAATAATTTAGTCCGCAGCTGTATAAATTTATTCATCTTATGTTCATGTACAGAAAGATGGCAATGTAAGTTGGGTACATTAACCTTAAATCATGCGCAAATTGCATGTAAGTAGCAGAAACCTTGCAATGTAAGAGTTCATATCATGTGAGCCAGTGCTATCGTAAGACTAAGAACAAATGACAAATAATACAATTATAAGATAGGAGCTTTTAAAATTTAGAGGTCAAATCATTACTGTTTCAAATTTGGGGTCAAATCAGCACTAGAGTTCAGGGACCAAATTGAAAATAAACAAAAAATTGGAATCACTCTAAGGCAGCAAAATCCTTAACTGCAGGACAGTTATGGTGTCGAATTTCACCAATTGCAAGACAGACAATGGGTTTCAGAGAATTTGGGTTCACGGTGGTATTTCCAGCTCGCGGCAATTTTTTTAACACTTTTGGTCTCCACCTTTTTTTAACACTTTTGGCCACTCACATAGAAAAGACTATTCTGCCCCTAAACCTACAAATGGATCACACATGAGGTGACGGAATGCTAAGTTGACTGATCATTTAACAGAAGTGCCATGACATAACAGTTTGATTAAAAGTGTGAAAAAAGAAATGGATAGCCAAAGGTGAACGATTATAAGAGTTTAGTGGACACAAAACTCATTTCCCTAAAATATATAAATATCAAATAAAATACTAAAATACATGTCATGACAAAATAGTGATAGTATCAAATAAAAATGCTTAAAAGACACTAAATTGAAATAGTTAAACATTAAATATTACACTAAAATTTACATAAATTAGAATAATTAAACATCCACTACTGCATGACAGGGGCATTTGCACCAGTAATTTAGGGCAATAGCACCAGTATTTTGGCCCCCCTGAATAACGGTGTGTATATACAAGGGTGTAAAAACGTAACACATATGCACCGGTAAAATGAACCAGTGTAGAAAATTATTTACACTGGCATTTGAACCAATGAATAAATTTTGAAAAGTTGGGGGACACAAAGTATCTGCACCGGTAATATTTGAAACACCGGTGTAGATATTTTGCATCGGTATATAAAATATGAACCGGTGTACAACCGTGATTTGTACACCGGTATTAAATATAACACCAGTGTTTCTTTTGTAATAGGAACATTATTTTTTTGCATGGGAATTGTTTGTACCGGTATGTTTTTCACACATTCTTATTTTATGCACCGGTATTATTTAAATAATTTAAAATAAATTATTAAAAATGTGATTCATTTTTACACCGGTACATTCATTTTCTACTAGTGTATGATTTGCATAAAATTTGCAATGCCCAATTTGTTTTCCGATAGTCCATCTCGGATCATTTCCGGGGCAACGACAGCCAGAGATACTTGTGAACTATTATAAATTGGAAACCTCTGAATCGGTATGAAATTTGAAACAAACTATTACGAAAATATCGCTCGCAAAAACACGCGAACATTATTCAAACTATGCAATAGAAGTACTATCTTAAGCATGGATTGAAACAAAATAAAAAATCATACAAGTTTAGTATAACCAAACACAATCCACATAATTCTAATATCATCAACCATTGAAAATAAACCATCATCCTATTATGTCGTTCTTCTCATCCAGCAGTTGCAACATAGTGCTCGCTTGCTTTTGGTAGTCTTCGAGCCAAGTCCCACACCATTTCTCTGCTACACCTTCAATTTCGTACACATGGTACGACCCTTTGGTCTCTGGGAGGATCTGTTAATTTCAAACTTACACTGTTAGTCGATAATGTTGTGTTTACTAGAAGTTAATAATAACAATTTTTGAAATGCAAGGTTTACCACCAAGATATTGTTTGTCTCCTGGTGCTTAACAAATTCTTCCATGAAGAGCATGATGGAGTACCCAGATTGCCATGAACCTTTGCGGTCGGTAGTGCATAGGAAAGGTAACTGTAATTACTAATCCCAAACATAATAAAATTAAGGATGAAATGACAAAATGACTTACCATAATGTTGTTGATTTTCCAAGTGTAGTCGGGTTTTGGCTCCGTCTTTCTCTTCTCCCTTTGGTATGTGCATGCAAGCCTGTCAAGAAAGTAAATTAAAATGATCACATCTGCCAGTATATTACCAAACTAGGATTTATGATTTGATTGACTGAAATACCAAGAAATGACCCAGAGTTTGACCCAGTTTGTTGGTATGATACCCATTGACAATGTGTCCAGAGTGAAAACCTCCTCTGTTCTGGGATGGATAATGACGAGGTACCAATGATCACTTTCGGACTATGTTAACAAATTAATGAAATGGAAGTGGTTTTAAATGTGAATGTAATGTCTAGGAAGAAACCCTTACATTCTTATGTAGGCTACGATGTAGAACTCAGCATCCGCTGCCTTCATTGTTTCCCAAATTTTTTTGAAATAGAGTTCGACCTCTTGCTCGAAGTTATTCAAGTTGCCACAGTTGAATGGGCAGAATTGGACGTGGCCTAAATTAATTTCCCACATGTTCTCCCACTGGTGCTTGCAACGTTAATGATACTGAAAATGAATTCCTAATCAATTTAAAAAATATTAAGGCTGTAAGTTTTGAAACCCACCACATCCACACATTGACCTGCACATTATCGATCCAGGTCATCGAACGCTTGTTCCCCATTTTCTTCCCAAACTCGACCAAATATTCTCGTCCAACACCGCAGGTGTAATGGCATGCGAATGTTGATGATCGGAACACTGGGAAAAACATTAATTCCTTATCCTTTATCATTTTGAGGATAGCGGAATTTGCTTCCTTTATGAATTGCACCATGATGGACCAATCTGCCAGGTCTCGTTTGTTAACAATCTACGAACGTCAAATGATACAAAACGATCACTTGAGTTTGTAGTATTGAACTATCATTGTTAATGAATAATAATGGTACTCGTTTTAGTGCATTACATGTTTTGGCAACCTATTTAATCTTGGTCTTGTAGATGCCGGAAATTAGCTGCCGACGGGAATTTTTGCTCGCTAGTATCATGTTACAAATACTAATGAATATGGATAAGCAAAAGTTTTTTGAGGAATTGAAAAATAATGTGTTACAAGAATGTACCTCATCGTCGGTGGTGAGAACTATAAACTCGTCGTCGTCGTCTGTATCACCTAGACATTGACATTATCAATGTCACTCGGTTGCTCATCTGCCTTGCCTATTAAAGATACCGGCCAATCCACGATGCTATTTAGGGCCTCTCAAACATTATCAAAGTGGTGGTCCGCCGAGGGCAATCCCACACAAGGACGAAGGACTTACTCACATACTCTCACACGAGAAACACTTCCTTGTTTGGCATCCCAACGATGAGATACCTATCGCAACCCATGGGCAACCATTTTATTCTTCCCGACAATGTCTTTAATGAAAAGAGTCACGCGTTCTCCATCCTGTTCGTATAATAGTTTAGTGAATAGATAAAATGGTTATGGAGATATTTCTGGTGTCTAATTCAATGTATAGGACATGCCTAGATTAGTGAAGGTGTACATATTCATCTCCTTCTCCATCGTTGAGCTCTTCCCCAGACTTTGTAGTAGCTGCAACAATGTCATCAATCATCTTCTCTATAAACTTCTTGGGATCGTCAAGGCCTGGCGGAATTTGAACACCGTTTGCAGATGCTAAGCCCTTCACCAATTTCTCCATGTTCAATACCATGGCTTTCATGACCGATTGATCATTAGATGGTCTCCTCTAGGCTGTCTGTTTGGTTGAGGAACTCTACCGCACTTGCTGCGGGAAAGATAAGGAATAGCCTCCACTGTGGGTAGACCCGTCTAAGTTCCCATGTACCTGCTCGGGTGATCCTTCTTTGTTGTCACTTTTATGAGGATGTCTTCACCCGGCTGCAGTTCCAATACTCCCTTTTTCTTAAGCTCGTTCAATTTCATCAGAGAGCCACATAGGAACACAATTGTTTATATAAATAATGTGAAATAATTTTAAAAATTAATTTAAATAGTCGATTTTGGTGTAACTTACAATGCCCGCTATGATCTTCTCATCCTCTTTCGATGTGTATAAACCTTTCCTATCTTTTTTGCCTCAAGGTAGAGAAGAGATCCGTCAGGCGTGAAATCCTTTTAACTGAGTTATTACTGAATCTTCTCACCAGTGAATCCCTCGGCGGTCAACCTAATTCTCTCCTTCTCCTTCAGCTCATTAGTCAATTTTTCATTGATGTATCGATTACCCCTTCTGCCCATGTAGTGTATGTAATCCCTGCCCTTGTTGCATTCAATCTTTGTCTCCCTCAGACTCTGATATCATTGTTTAAAAGAGAATTAGTTGAATAGACTTTGTGGGCAACATAGTACTTAACAAGTATTAATTTCTCATCATACTTGAAAATTCGGATGTCAACGCCTCTTTTCAAACAAGTGCCATTCGTCTGCATCCATCGACTTGTACTTCTCCCATGTTAGTATTCTTGTTTGATTGATACCTTTGTCCACGTCGTGAATAAACCTGTTTGCCACCTTTGTCTTCCATTTCCTATGTCAATTTTTGCCCTCTCTATAACCTCATTCCTCAGTATTTCTAGTTGCTCGTCTGTCATAGGTGTTTCAGTTGTGAAGCTCTCCTAGAGTGAATCATATGAAAAGGCATGTCATTAATCATGTCTTTACTAAGACTTTGCCCTAAATAAAATCTTAAATGAAAATTTTCGAGAGTCTTACCAAAACATCCTTCCATGACCCTTCCTTAAAATCTTCAGGGACATCACTCCAGTGTTCGCATTCGCCAAATCTGATGCGGCACTGGAAAGCGTAATTTCCATAAGCGTGCCATGCTGACCAAATCCTAACGTATACTGCTTTATTCTCACAGAACTCAAACGCAACAAGAGCTGGAGTGTTATACTTTGCCAACATCATAGACTGGTGCATGGTAGTTCCTCACCCCCTCAAATAACTTTTATCTCAAACTTGTCCCATCCTTCTCCATTTTAACCTCTAGCTTTTGTCAAGTCATCGTCTGCTTCATAAAAAATTGGCATTTCTTTCATGGGGCACTTTCCTTTTCCCTTGTGAACTGGTGTTTTGGCCAATTGTTTACTGGCGTCTTCACCTTAAACATCCCCTTTAATCATATCACCATGTTCCGCGGTTTCTTCCTTCTCTGCAGTCATTTGTTTGCATTCCTTCTTCCTGAAATTGTATCTTCAACGGGATTTATTTTGGAGAGGGTTCTTGGTTCGCCATCTATGAGGAAAACAAAAGGGAGATAGCCTTGTTACAACTGGAGCTAGAGGCTTCCCAGCGAAAAGTTGCTGAACTTCAAAGCGCTCAAGAGTGCCTTATCCTTGTAAAGAATTCTATTGTCGAGAATGCCAAACAAGCTCGAGACCCTGAGGCTCAAATGGCCATGTTGGAGGCATTCAAATAAATTCCTTCAGAATCCGGAGCTATTCAACCTCTTTGCGGAACTCCTGAGTGTTATCCAGGGCATTCGGCACTCCAGCTTAGTGGATAAAGTGATCCTTCCTAAGATGAGGCCGTCCTTATCCGAGGACAACATCAAAACGTTAAAGAAAGAGGGTAAGTCCAAGGGGCTTCAGACGATAAATCAAAAGTGGGAGAGTGTCGTGAACAAGGGTCGCATGAGCTTATTCATGATAGCTTTTTGAAGGGTTCGGGAAAATACATCACCATAGACAATATTCACGCCTTGCCTGATCCGGATGAAGAAAACAAAGATGCAGAGGCAGAGGCCGTATCGGCTCAGAAGGACCAAGTGGGGATAATGTAGTAGGGACTGGTGTATAATTGTGCCTCTTTGGGGCCCCATGTAATTGATTTTGATCTTTTTATATGAACATTTTGTTTCCCTTATTGATGTGTTTTTAAAAAATTCCATTCTCGTAGTTCAATACACTGTAAAGGAAACTTCAATCCACCCGTGAAGATTTACTTAAGTCAAGCCCGAGCTTGAAATTGCTAGGGGAGACTTAGCCCATGTTGTGACTGCCTTAGAGAATAACTCTGATGAATTAGAGCCGTGGCGTAATAAGACCCACCCCTTTATATTTGGCCTTCAAGATAGTTGCTCCAGCTTGAATACAGCTACGAGATCCTTCCAAAATGAGCTTGATCTTGCTAAGGCGGATTTGAAAGCTTGGGAAAGTGGAAAACACCCAGTTTTCATGGTGCGCTTGGAGCTGACCTTTAATTGCTGCTCTAGGCTAAAACTGTATGTCGTGCCCTCCTAACTCTATTTCCTATTTCATCATCCTCCCTGATGCTTCAGGTTTTACGAGGACCCGCCTGAGGGGATAGTTAGTGAGAAAGATGATCGTGTGCCCTTGAAAATAAGGTCGCAGCCTTCATGTCGTATACACCAGAGCTAGTATGAGTCTCTCAAGGGAAGTATATCTTGTCACAGGTCCCTGTACGGCTCGGCTTACAAAGTATATAAGATGTTGCACTTTACCTTTTTCTTTCACAAGTACTCCACTAATGGCCAAGGGCAAAGCATAATGTATAGGAATAGGACCTCCCATTTCTTGGCTTTCACTAGCATCGATAGCCTTCAAAAATGTTCCTTGAGTTTTTGAAAAGCTTGTTCACACCTATCGATCCACTCAAAAAAAACTCCCTTCGAAGCATGTCGAAGAAAGGAAAACATTTTTGGCCCCTTTTGATAGAAATCTGCTCAAAACTGCCAGGCATCCAGTGAGCTTCTGCACATCTTTCATGCTCTGGGGGCTCTTCATCCTTAACAAGGCCTCGATCTTCTCTAGGTTAACATCGATCCCCCTTTTCGATACCATAAATCTCAGAAATTTTCCTGCCCCCACCCCTATGACGTATTTAGCTGGATTCAACTTTAAATTTGCACTCCTACACCTCTCAAAAAGCTCTTTTAGGTTCATCAAGAACTCCTCATAACCCATGTTTTTACCACCATATCATCCAAATATATCTCAATGTCCCTACCAAGATGCTTTCTAAATAGCTTGTCCACTAATCTCTGGCATGGCATCCCTGCATTTTTTAAGCCAAAATGCATCTTCTTGTAACAGTAAGTGCCCACATCTGTGATGAACAAAGTCTTGTTGTTGTCTTCATCATCCATTAGTATCTGGTGATTACCCTTGTGGGCATCGAAGAAAGCCAATACTTGATACCCTGCGATTGCCTCTACCAACTTATCGAGGGGGGGGGGTAAGGAATAACTATCCTTTGGGAAGTACTTGTTTAAATCTATAAAATCTATTCACATTCGCCAAGTACCGGGATTAGCTAGACATTTTGGGTAGAACACTTCCTTAATCACGTCAGCCCTTAATAGTTTGTCTACCTCAACCTTGATTGCTTTTGCCCTTTTCGGTGCAAATACTCTCCTCATTTACTTGATAGGCTTGACTCTCGAATCAATGTTCAACCTGTGGACTGCTAACTCCTTGGGAGATCTTATGTATCCCATGAAAATACATCCTTGTATTCATCCATTAACTTCTTTAGCTCTTCTTTTATATCCCTGGGGGTAAGCTTCCCTACATGTACTGTCCCTTATCTAGGATTGGCATATGTTCAATTTCATAAAGGCTTACTCCTCCATGAACCAAAGCTGCATCCCTTATCTTTCTCGCTTCTCTAAACGCTGTGAGATTATAACTTTTGGACACGGCTTGATCTCCTCAGATGGAAGTTATCCCTCTAATAGTAGGAAACTCCAATATTAGGTGATACGGGGAGCACACTGCTAGAGCCTGGCACATCCAAGGCCTTCCCAAAATCACATTGTACGAAGAATAAGCATCAACCACTGCAAAGGTGCACTCAATCATTACCCCCCTTATCCCCCCCGGATATTCATATGGGAAGGGTGATTTCTCCAATGGGATATATCAGGTTTCCAGTAAATCTTGAGAGGGGGTGGTTGATTTCTTCATATTGTTCCTTCCAATATCTAACTGATCAAAACATTCAGCAAACATTATCTTGATCCCACTTCCATCATCAATAAAGACCATTTTCACTAAGGTCGTTCCAATCACTGTCGTTATCACCATCAGATTTGCATGTGGGGTTTGGTTTGGGATAGCATCCGCTTTTGAGAAGGTGATTGTTTCATCTGGCTAGAATCTCTTGTAACTTGGCTCTTCTCCAGTGGCTCTTCGAGACTCAGCCTTCATGGCCGAGTTTGAAGACCTCTTCTCTATTATCCCACTTATCATGTTGATCACTCTCTGGATAGGTAGATTTCCCCATTTATGTTAACCTGGTTTCCCACTGGTTGTTCTCGTGAACCCTCATCTCTCCTTGCCTTATCTCTGCCCCCGAGTTTCTTGTCCCTGATGCCTTCTATACGCTCTACTCCAGTTATTCTAAGGATATCTCTTGTATGGTGGACAATCCCCCCGAGGCCGAGGAAGTTCTCGTTGATTTCCTTGTCTTAGTCTGAGGCCCTGAAGTCCCCCCTCTCTCTTGTTCCCTTCTATCTCCCTTTTCAAATAATGCAATCATTTGTATCATGACCATAATCCTTATGAAAGTCATAGAATAAGTTTGTGGCCCTTCTCCCTACTACTGCTACAGGCGCATTTAATAAGGGTTGTGGTTGTCTGAATACCCCTCTATAAATACTTAGAATCTATTCCGAAAGCCTACTAGTGGAGTATACCTCTCGTAGTTAGGCCTTGGTGCCTCCACTAGCTTCTTCCCTTGATGATCATGGCTTCTTCCTGGCCTATCGACCATACTCTTTTTCTTTCTCCTGGTGGCCTCTTCCACTTTTGAGTGATTTTCGACTATCTCCTGGAGCTTCTGTAGGGTTCAAGGAACACTGTTACTTAATTTCTTGTACAGCTCTATGTCTCTCGTCCCAAGTAAGTATCATTGGATCACTTCATTTTCTATGGTCTCCACCACCCCTAAGCTTTCTTCTACATAACAATGGTGGAAGGCTTCTGTCAATTCCCCAGGGTTTTGTATTGTTTGGTAGCCCCAGGGTTTTGTATTGTTTGCTAGCCCCAGGGGTTCAGGGAATGAAGGTTGAGGTCGCGCCTCGTACCCCTCTCGAGAATACCCAAGGTAAGGAAATGCTATCATGGGTTGAACACCGTTGCTTGTCGGTACTTCCAAGACCGTCAAAAGGATTATTAGGGCCGAGGCAGGCGTAACCTAATATCCTGCATCTGCCAACATCTGAACTTCCATAGCTAAGTTAGATTGCAAGGTATTCACACATGTTGCTCGATTTGCTCGCAAGGCTCATTTGTAAGCTTCCATCTGTGAATCACCATAATCCTCCGTGGAATGACCATCTCTTTCATCTAATGATCATATGTATACATCTTGTGTAGGGTTTGCAGGTACTACTCTTTTGCCTGCATCACTCGCAGCCGGCCTTGAGGGTCTAGCCGAATCTCGAGGGCCCTCAAATATCACTGGAATCTGTCTGACGGAGCCTCGAACTCCCCCTGTTGTACGACTTATACCGGTTTTGCTTCTTGGGATACTGGAGGGGTAACCATTCTCCTCCTTCTTCTTCCTCGATAGAGAGATTATACTTCCTCGGTAGCACCATTTCCTTTCAACTTTAACCTCTCGCTCCTCTGAGTATTCGTGGAGGTGTACATAAACCAAGGAACTCAAACGTGACTAAATCGGTCCCACTAGGCATGCCAATTAATGCGTCTGAAAACTGATCAAGCTACACCGTCAAGTCCCTTAATGATAATCTGCAGACAAAAAGCCTGGGGAGGTCCCTGGGGTAAATCCTCTAATGCGTAAGTTAGTGAGTGCTTTTGGTAAGCATTCAAAAGTCATGAATAGTAAGTATGTACCTGCCTATTTATATTGTATCAGTGAATAACGTATATCCATATTATACTCCTTGATGTACGCCTTGATCTGTGTTGATTGAATATTCTCTATCCAAAGAGATTTACTGCACTGACGCAGGCCCAAGGTACTCTCGACCTAAAGCTCTTCTTGATCTAGCTACGGGTTCACCTATCATCACTCTTTTGTTCTGGTGCAAATCTCCAGCTTATATATACGAAGTAGTATGTGTATGGTGGTGTGAAGATGTAATGATATTAATAAATGGGTTGTCTAATATTTTCATATAAATTCGTCGGGTCCTCTATTTTATTTATATATAGTCTGTACTAATATCAAGAATGGCTCTGATTATCGATTCAAGCCTCGGCTGGTTCTCATTAACCATTTAACTTTTGACAAAGTCTTGTATAAGACCGTCTCACAATGAGACCAGGGATTTAATAGCAAATGGAGTTTCTAATTAAAATTTTAAAAGTCTAGGGGCTGGATGTGAAATTTTACTATTTTACATATAAGTACACGTATAAATATCAATCTTTCCTCATTATTCTCTCATATTTTCTAGAATTTTCTCTCTCCTCTCCTTTCCCTCACCTTTCCTCTCTCCTATTCAACTGCTCCTCCTTCTTCTTCTTATTCTGATATGAATCTCCTTGCGAAGACTCACGGTTTTTGGAATTAATATCTTTGATCTAGTGAAGGGATCTGGAAACCCGCACTATCTTGCACGAAATTCAGGAGTCTAGCCCTCGAGGTACACCTAACTTCGACTTGCTCTCTAACTAGCCCTCAGGATCAGATTACAAGGTTTATTGGTACTTAACTAGCCCTCGGGGTTAAGCAACAATGGAATAGCTCACAAGAAAAGAGTATGAACTCAAAAGGTTGTATATTTGATTGATGAAAGGTTGTAATTTTCATCAATAAGGCCTCTCTTTTTATAGGGTTGCAATTTTGCCTCAAACCCTAATCACAAATGGAAACTGAATCGACTTATGGCAGCTTTAAGAAGCTAAAACCATATCTAACTAAAATACCTAAAATAAATGGTAATCTAAGGTAATCAGGTTGAATTCTTCAAGAAGTAACCTTGAAGAATATTACCTTATCTAATCATACCAAATCTAATTCTAATCAGAATAAAACTGAATATACTAAACCTTAATGGACTGTATTTTCGAAATTCAGCTCTTCAAAGCCCACATGGCTGAGCTATCAGTCCAATAAACCCAAAATGAAATAATTTTACAATATTTTACAGTGATCACACTACCTCATTAAAAATCCAGTGGGAAAAAAAGTATAGTGTTCTTCATGATGTCTTCAGTTCGTCGACAATCTTGAATAATGAATCCAAGATGTCGATGGTGACTCCTTCTTCAATTCTTCATCATAAAGGCGATCAATCAAAGCATTTAAAGCAGTATCCCTAAGCTTAGTTCTTGACCTAGTCATAGGTCCTGCCATGTCACTTAGAGGATCTCGAACATATCCTTTAAATGTTTGATCAAGTCGTGGAATGTCATCATTTATGGTGGTAGTCGTCTTGGCATCTCCATCATTCCCTCCGTGGTCGAAAGGTTTTGCCCTCGAAACTGAATCGTCTTCAAATGTAAATGGAGATAAATTGGCAACATTGAAGGTCGCACTAACACCATAATGATCTGGTAACTCAATCTCGTAAGCATTGTCGTTCACGCAATCCAACACTCTAAAAGGACCATCTCCACGTGGACTCAACTTAGATTTCTGAGCATTTCGAAACCTCTCTTTCCGTAGATGAACCCCAACATAATCTCCCACATTGAACCTCATCAACTTGCGGCTTTGATTCGCTTTATCAGCATTCGGTGCATTTGTCCGTTCAATTCTCATGTGCACCTTCTCATGGATTTTCTTCACAAAATCATCTTTTTGTTCTCAATCAAGGTTTTTAACCTGTTTAAATTTCAAAGGAAGTAGATCAAGAGGTGTAATAGGTAGAAAACCATAAACAATTTTAAATGGAGATAAAGAAGTAGTAAAATGAATAGTGCGATTGTAAGCAAACTCTGCAATCGAAATGCATTTTTCCCAATTCTTTAATTTCTTCTGAACTAGTGCACGCAGGAGAGCCCCTAGGGTTCGATTGGTCACTTCTGTTTGTCCATCAGTTTGAGGATGACTGGCAGTCGAAAACAGCAACTTTGTCCCTAACTTGCGCCACAAGGTATTCCAAAAGTAGGATAAAAATTTAACATCGCGATCAGAGATAATGGATGCAGGAATTCCATGTAACCGAACTACTTCCTTCAAAAATAGATCTGCAACATGCTTTGCATCATCTGTCTTCCTACAAGGAATAAAATGTGCCATTTTCGAAAATCTATCCACAACCACAAAGATAGAATCATTACCTGACTGAGATCGTGGCAAACCTAGGATAAAATCCATGGAAATATCAAGCCAAGGATGTGTAGGAACAGGCAATGGAGTATAAAGACCATGAGGCTTAGTTTTAGACTTAGCCTTCAAGCAATCAAGACAATTCCTACAAACCCTATCAATAATAAGTGTCATTTTCGGCCAATAGAAGTGTTCTCGCAACAAAAGAATAAGTTTTAAAAGCACCAAAATGTCCCATTAAACCACCTGAATGAGCTTCTCTAACAAGTAATTCACGCACAAAGCATTGTGGAATACATAACCTATTATTCATAAACAAGAAACCATCATGCCGAAAAAACTTCTCATAAGCACCATTTTCACATGCAGCATAAATAGATGAAAAATCAGAATCGGTCGCATATAAATCTCGCACGAATGAAAACCCTAGCATAATGCATTCCAAATGTGTAAGTAAAACATGTCTACGACTCAAAGCATCAGCAGCAACATTTTTTTACCCTTTTTGTAACGCAACACATAAGGAAAAGGTTCAATGAAACTAGACCATTTAGCATGAAACTTATTCAACTTCATCTGACTCTTCAAGTATTTCAAGGATTCATGATCACTATGAATGACAAATTCTTTATGCAATAAACAATGTTGCCAAGTTTCTAATGCACGCACAATTGCATAAAATTCTTTATCATACACAGGATAGTTTAGAGCACCGCCCTTTAACTTTTCACTGAAGTAAGCTATAGGTCGATTCTCTTGCATCAAAACAGCACCAATACCAATGCCAGAAACATCACAATAAATCTCAAAAGTACCATTAAAATCAGGTAAAGAAAGGACAGGAGCATTACATAATCGTACTTTAAATTCATTAAATGCATTCTCTTGACTCTCAGTCTAAACAAATTTCACATCCTTTTTAACTAGTTCATTTAGAGGCACAGCAATAGATGAGAAATCACGCACAAACCGTCTATAAAAACTAGCTAAACCATGAAAAAAACGTACCTGGTTGGCATTAGTAGGTCTCGGCCAGGTCTTAATGGCCTCAATTTTGGTTTCATCGACTTTTAAGCCCTTCTTAGAGACCACAAAACCGAGAAACACCACTTCTGAAGCGCAAAATGTGCACTTCTTGATGTTCGCATACAAACTAAACTCACGGAGTGCAACAAGAACCATTTTAACATGCTCAATATGTTCATCAGTCAATTTAGAATAAATTAATATATCATCAAAATAGACCACAACAAACCGACTAATAAACTTTCTTAAGACATGATTCATTAACCGCATAAAAGTACTAGGTGCATTAGTTAAACCGAAAGGCATAACGATCCATTCATACAACCCGAACTTAGTCTTAAATGCATTTTTCCATTCATCTCCCTCATTAATTCGAATGTGATGATAACCCTGAGTCAAATCAATTTTAGTATATATCACAGATCCATGCAAATCTTCAAGCATATAATCTAACCTAGGGATAGGATGGCGATACTTAATGGTAATCTTGTTAGTAGCACGACAATCAATGCACATACGCCATGTTTTTTCTTTATTAGGAACTAAAATGACAGGCACAGCACAAGGAGATAGGGATTCTCGCACATACCCTTTTTGAAGTAACTCCTCGACTTGTCGTTGTAGTTCCTTTGTCTCCTCAGGGTTTGCTTTATACGCCTGGCGATTTGGGATAACCGAACCGGAATCAAGTCAATCTAGTGTTCAATACCTCACAAAGGTGGTAAACCCGTGGGTAAGGCTTCCGAAAAGACATCCTCAAATTCCCGTAACATCTGCGCAAACTGTGGAGGAACATTCATAGGAATATCATCACTAGCAAAATAGCTCTCTTTAAAATGCATGATAAGCACATAAGAATGATTAGAAAAGGCACGATTCACATCCCTAATTAATGCATAAAACAATCTTCTAGAATCATTAGGAAGTTCATGTCTCATCATGTAAATTGATGGCAAATGACTAAGATGTGAAGATAGGATTTTATGTGACTTATCAGAATCATTCGTAGACTTACTTGGCTTACCTGGGATGGCCTCCCTTGATATTTGGTTGAAATTATCAAGGTTTTTGCCTCCATTCTTCACCTTGTGGCCGATCTCCTTCAAGCCCTTGCTAGGGTTTTGGTCGGCCATTTGCATATCAGTCGCAAACTTCTCTTTATCGACTCTCATGCGTCTCTGTGCCTCTAAAACTTCCACTGGAGATAATGGAACCAAATTATACCTTGTTCTATCCTTAATCACAGTAATTTTTTTAGTGTAACCACCATGCATGGATTTACAATCAAACTGCCAAGGTCTCCCTAACAAAATATGACTAGATTCCATAGGTATAACATCACATAAGATAGAATCATGGTATTTTCCAATCTTAAAGTTAATCATGCATTGTTTGTTAACCCTAATTTCACCACTACCATTTAACCAAATAAGTTTATATGGTGATGGATGAGTAGTCACAGGCAAAGACAATGATTTAATAAGAAGATTGGACACAGTATTAGCACAAGAACCACCATCAATAATCAGTAAACAATTCTTATCTTTCACAAGGCAATGAGTATGAAAAATGTTAATCCTTTGTACCTGTGTCTCAGCCATTTGAGAGTTTAGAACTCTTAATGACACGAAGTTACCTTGTGTTTCTGGACCCTGTTCACCATGATCATTTATGATGATCTCTTCATCTACCTGTTCTTCACCACTTTCACACAATGGTGGCATATCAGCATATTCATATTCTTCCTTAAGTGTTGTTAGCACTCGTGCATAAGGACAGTTATTACGGACATGTCCTCTTTCTTTACAATGAAAACAAGTAGGAGAGTTAACAGAAACTGAATTTGATGAAGAAGTAGAAGACTTACCTGGAATTTTTTAAACATGTTGGATTGGTGGTGCTGCCCTCCTCTCAGTAGGATTATAAGTCAGATTTGAATAATTATGAACCGATCCTCTTCCTCCCATGGGCGGGCCCCTACTGCGGCCATAACTAGGGTTTCTGGAGTCAAACCCTGGTCGTTGACTTGGAAAACTAGGTTGTGGCCTCCTTGGTCGCACGGTACTCTCAACTAACCTTGCTTTCACCAATAAATCGTTCATAGATATGTGATGTTGAAGCTTGACTGGCATTTGAAGGGTTTCACGCAAGCCTTCAATAAAAACAATTTTTGATGAATGCGTCATCTTCTTTCATTCCAACCCTTCTCATGGTCTACTCAAGATCTTGCAAGTATTAATCAATTATATGATTTCCTTGCTTCATGTTGGATTGATAAGAATGTTGTTCCATCAAGTAAGTAGGCAAAACATGATATTCGCGAAGCTCTGATCTCAATCTCTCCCATGTGGAGATAGGTTTCTTTCCGGCAATATATCACGACTCCTTTTTATTTTTCCACCACTCAGCCGCATAATGAGTGAAAGAATACTGCACCACTTTGACTTTCTCCTTCTCCCGATAATTGTTGAGATCAAACAGATTCTCAATCTGTCGCTCCCAATCAAGATACTTCACTGGATTGTGTTGACCATCAAATCGAGGGATGTCATATTTTAAACCCTTGATATCTTGAGCTTCATCAGACCCTGAATCAGATCCTAAATTAATCTTCACTCTCCTTCGGGAATGAGGTTTACTGGGGCGATGCCTTCTAGAAGACCCTCGGTGTGATCGCCTTTCTGAACCATCATCAGAATAATCATCTGAACTTCCAGAACCATTGAATTGATGGACATATTTCTTGGTTTCTTCCCTCTTAACTGATTATGTAGGTGTAGGCAGTGCCATGCTATCAACTTTTCTCGCCAACCTTTGCACTTCACTCATAAGTGCATTTATTGCGACAGCAAACCGATCAGGATCATTGGCTTCATTTGGATTAATTCGATGTCGCTCCCAACTATTTGGAGCCTCTTCATGTGGATGACTACCACGCCCGCCATTAGAGGTGTTCGTCAATGGAAAATTGTTAGGATTGCTAACAAAAGGTGGGACGAATGGATTTTTGTCCCCCATCTTCGCTAACTGCTAAGAAAATCAAACGGTTAGTTAAAAAATCGTCCCCCTTCCCTTTGTTTAGTAAGGTCACTCACCAAGTGTATAACACTCACAACTCACAAGGCGAAGGCTAATGCGAGGGCAACTGATCAATTCACCGCAATTCAAAGCAAACTATGGAGATGAGTACTGCAGAATTTATTTCGAAATTTAAAAATATATAAACTCAAAATTTGACTCTACGATCTGTAATTACAGATTCTACAAAGAATAAGGAACAAACCACAATTTTAATGGCACGAATCGGAGCTGTATTGAATGAATTATGACCAAAACAAGATTGCTTTATATAGGCGACAAATAGGTTCTGAAAATTCAAGAACAAATTGGAATAGGAACTTAAATCCAAAACCCTTGTGGAAAAGGATTTTAATGACTTACTTGTCCCCCAAGTCAAAAAATTCAGATCAAAACTCCTCTCTCAATTGGCTTTTATTTCCTTTTTCTCTTCCAATCAGAATTTTGACTTTTCTTTTCTTTTTTCAAACCGGATTCCTTTTTCTTTCCTTTTTTTTTCAGCCACAATTCATTTTTTTCCTTTCTTTTGGTACTATAAAACTCACAAACAGAATGTTATTCCCCAACAAAAATTTCGATCACAATTACCAAAATTTTTGGAAATTGCAAATCTGCCCCCAAACTTTTGAAAATTGCAAATCTGCCCCAAATTTCAGATTTCAAATCCTGAATTCCGATTTTGAAACCCAAAATCTGCTACCTTTTGTTTTTTATTATTGAAAAGTTTTGGAACAAGAATCGCCTATACAAAACTTGGAATAAGAAAACTACGACAACTTCCTCTTGATTCCAATGAACTTCGAGGTATTCAAGATCGTAAGGATCAAGAATATGACACTATATATATGGAAAATGACACAAGACTCTTTTTTTAATAAGGTGTAATCAAGAATCAAAGAACAATTCTAGATCACGGAATCAAAGAACGATAAAGAAAACAAATTGGATTATGAGCATGCAATAATTTTCAGAAGAGTTGACGAAAATATCACAAGCACATAAACTATTTAAGCTACTTAAAACTACGAAACTGACCGGGAGGTGAAGGCGGATAATACTTGTTAACGCTCAGACCCTTCGACGTCCTCCTGACTTGATTGATGAAGGTGAAGGCGGATAGTAATACCGAAGTATTCTAACTCTCGGACCCTTCGACGTCCTTCGACTCTAGATTCAATCCTCCTGGTAAGAAAGATCAAACAAACACAGTTAAAACACGACACGAAAGACTATATATATATATATATATAAATTCGAAAATAAATTAATGCAAAACTCGAAACCCCTTTTTATTTTTCTTTTTTTCGGCCTCAGTCGATCTTTCGCTTTGCTCTGATACCAACCGATATGAATCTCCTTGCGAAGACTCACGGTTTTCGGAATTAATATCTTTTATCTAGTGAAGGGATCTACAAACCCGCACTATCTCGCACGAAATTCAGGAGTCTAACCCTCGGGGTACACCTAACTTCGACTTGCTCTCTAACTAGCCCTCAAGATCAGATTACAAGGTTTATTGGTACTTAACTAGCTCTCGGGGTTAAGCAACAATGGAATAGCTCGCAAGAAAAGAGTATGAACTCAAAAGGTTGTATATTTGATTGATGAAAGGTTATAATTTTCGTCCATAAGGCCTCCCTTTTTATAGGGTTGCAATCTTGCCTCAGACCCTAATCACAAATGGAAACTGAATCGACTTATGGCAGCTTTAAGAAGCTAAAATCATGTCTAACTAAAATACCTAAAATAAATGGTAATCTAAGGTAATCAGGTTGAATTCTTCAAGAAGTAACCTTGAAGAATATTACCTTATCTAATCTTACCAAATGTAATTCTAATCAGAATAAAACTGAATATACTAAACCTTAATGGACTGTATTTTCAAAATTCAGCTCTTCAAAGCCCACATGGCCGAGCTATCAGTCCAATAAACCCAAAATGAAATAATTTTACAATATTTTACAGTGATCACACTACCTCATTAAAAACCCAGTGGGAAAAAAGAGTATAGTGTTCTTCATGATGTCTTCAGTTCGTCGACAATCTTGAATAATGAATGCAAGATGTCGATGGTGACTTCTTCTTCAATTCTTCATCATAAAGGCGATCAGTCAAAGCATTTAAAGCAGCATCCCTAAACTTAGTTCTTGACTTAGTCATAGGTCCTGCCATGTCACTTAGAGGATCTCGAACATATCCTTTAAATGTTTGATCAAGTTGTGGAATGTTTTCATTTATAGTGGTAGTCGTCTTGACATCTCCATCATATTCTCTCTCCAACTCAAATCACCTTCTTCTCTATTCTCTTAATTTCTCTTCCATCTTCTTCAATTCAACTTCGTTTTCTTCCATTCAATTACTCATCATCTCCCATTTCTTCCTCTTCCTTGCTCACGTCGCAATTTTTGGAGTTTTTTGGCGAATTTTCCAGTGAATTTTTTGGCAGCCAAACACAATAGAGTTTCGTTTTGTGTTAATCTTCAAAGGTAATGCTTTTGCTCAGAGTTTTTATGTATATATTTTATTTCTTTTGGATTTTTTTTTGCTTTTTTTGGTTCATGTGATTTTCTAGGATTGATGTTGTTCAACGTGTCAATATTTGGTGAATTTCTCTATTATTTGTGTTTTGTGAGATCTTCTTACGGATTTGTGCTCATATTTGTCTTGATGCTGCTGTTTGTTAGATTTCTCAGGATATTTGCATCACTATTGCTGCAATCGAGAAGGAAGAATGATTTGTTAGCTTTTTGAATTTTTGGCTGCGATGTTTCAGTTACGATTAATGATGTTTCTTATTTTCAGTGTGATATTTCAGGTTTTAGGCTTTAAGTACTGTTATCAGTGTTGTGATGTTTTAATTTCAGCGCTTGATACATGTGATGTTTTCATGCTTAAGTGTGCAATTGGTGTTTGGTTTTGATTATGTGGGATATCTTAGGGTTTGTTATGATTTGTGCTAATTTTTTTTTGTTGATGTTCCTTAGATGTCTATGAATGCTTTTACCACTGTTGCTGCATTCGAGAAGGAAAAAGGATCTGTAAATTTTTTTACTTTGCAGATGTGATGTTTTAAAAAATGTTGTTGATGTTTCAGTTTTCTATGTGATGTTTCATGTTTAGGGTTCAAGTACTATTATCTCTGCTAGTGTGATGATTTAATTTCAGTATTTGATGTTTGTAGTGTTTTAAGTGTGCAATTGATGTTCTGTTTTGTTGTTTTGATTGTGTGTGTGATATTTTAGGGTTTTGTTTTGATTTGTGCTAATATTTGTGTTGTTGTTGGTGTTTGTTAGATATCTAAGAATATTTGCATCACTACTGCTGCAATCGAGAAGGAAGAAAGATTTGTCTTAATTTTTAGCAGTGGTGTTTCAGGAACAGGTAATGATGTTTCTCTTTTTTAGTGTGATATTTCAGGCTTTAGGCTTTAAGTGTTGTTATCAGTGTTGGTGTGATGTTTTAATTTCAGCGCTTGATGCTTGTGGTGTTTTCATGTTTAAGTGTAAAATTGATGTTCAGTTTTGATTGTGTGTGATATCTTAGGGTGTTGTTACAATTTGTGCTAATTTTTGTGTTGTTGTTGCTGTTCTTAGATATCTAAGAACGTTTGCCCACTGTTGTTGAAATCGAGAAGGAAGTAGGATCGTAATTTTTTTCTTTTTCAGATGTGATATTTTACATACTGTTGTGGATGTTTCTAGCTTTTTGTGTGATGTTTCATGTTTAGGTTTTAAGTACTGTTATTTGTGTTGGTGTGATGTTTTAATTTCAGTATTTGATGATGTAGGGTTTTAAGTGTACAATTGATATTCTGTTTTGTGATTTTGTTGTGTGTGTGATATCTTAGTATTTTGTTACGATTTGTGGTAATTTTTGCATTTTTGTTGCAGTTTGTTAGATGTCTAAGAATGCTTACCCACTGTTGATGCAATCGAGAAGGAGGTAGGATCAGTAATTTTTGTTATTTTCATATGTGATGTTTTACATACTGCTGTTGATGTTTGTGGTTTTCTGTGTGGTGTTTCACGTTTAGGTTTCAAGTATTATTACTTGTGTTGGTGTGATATTTTAATTTCAGTATTTGATGCATGTGGTTTTTTTCATATTTAAGTTGCAGCTGATGTTCAGTTTTGTTCTTTTGATATTTTAGTGTGTATAGTTTGATGTTTTTAAATTTTGATATTGATGTTTTAAATATTGTATATGATGTTTCTCAATGTAGTTGTCAGTGATGTTATGTGTGCTATTGTGACGTTTTAAACTCATATATTGATGTTTTAATTAATGTATGTGATGGTTTATGTTTGTTTCACAAGAATACTTTCCAAGCAAGAGCTCTACGATGTAATTGATAAGATATTAAAAAACTGCTATGAGGAATCATGCTCCTGGAGATTTTCCCTTTAATAGAGTACTGGAGCCAACCTTTGTTCTTGGTGTTAGTGGAGTAGAAGAGTCATTCTCTACTAAACCAGCAGGAGAGAAGGCAAGTTTGTGAACAAGTGAGCAATGAAGGGAAATAAGTTCGGGGGAAAATAGAATTTGATTGCTTGGGATGTTGTTGTTTGGCATTGATTTTTCGGCTATGATGGTTGATTGTTAGTGTTAGTGTTGAAGCGCTTGATTGTTTTACCTTGATTTGAATTTTATCAATTTTTATGTCAGCAATTTTTTAGGACATTTGAACCATTTTGTAATTAATGATGTTTGATGGTTCTATAGTATGGCGATTGGCATTTTCACATGCTAATGTAAAATTTCAAATTAAAGTTTGTCACTTTTATATGCTAACTTTATATGTATTTGTTGTGCCCATGATGATTCATCGAATTCCTTTGATTTTGACTTGTCAGTGTATGATGTTTTATATTTTTTTCATCCGTAATATACATAAAGTGATACATATTATTTTACATATGTATACTATCATGTAAATAAATAATAATATTAGTGGACAGAAGTGGAACGTCAAAATAGTTTTTTTTTTTCAATTGCTACAACGGTGGAATGCATATTTTCAACACTAGTTGGAGATATTTTCTTTTTTATTGATGTGTTAACTTTTCTGCATTTTATTTTAAAAATTGACATTGATGTTTCTTATTTATGAACATTAGATTTTTATTTGATGTATTCTTGATGTTTCAGTAATGTGAATGATCTTTTATATTTTTGTGTTGATGTTCAACTATTTTAATATTGAAGTTTTTAAAAATTTTGGAGCGAGTGGAGACCACACTCACTCAGTGAGAAAGATGATTCGTTCTGCTAACGGAGTGAGTCCGAGTAAACTCAGCGCAAATATCCATGGCTGAAAAACAAAAGAATTCAATAAATAATTCACTTAAAATTAATCTAATGGCGGGGAAAATGCCTGGGTGTGGGCTGGTATGGGCCGCTGAGGGCGAGCGGATTGATCGCCTTTTGCCAATGGCGGGGAAAACAATGGAAATGTAACTGAACTTACTCTTCCGGAACCGTTGTACTGAGCAACAATGGCGAAAGGAATCTCTGGAATCAACACACAGAGCTTCGTCCCCCAAATCACGATCCTCACGTTCCCCTCGCTTAGTTTAGTCGAAGACAGAATATGCTGTGTGCGGTTACGCGAATCCGACGAACACTGCCTCTCTGCAAATCATCACCGGCAATCCTCACCGGCATCCTGCAAATACTCACCGGAAGCTTCGCGAATCCGACCCCGGCGCTCTACAAATCGAGATTTCACACGACGCCGGTGCTCTGCAAATCGAGTTCTCCATCGGCGAGGCTTCCGATTTCTGAGATTTCACACGGCACAGAAGGCAAGGCGGGCCGATGGAGCAACGAGGCGGCACGGTGGAGCAACCGAGTCGGTACTGGTGGAGCAACTAAGGCGGATGAAGGAGGATGACGCATTGATTGTCAAACCTTCTGATATTTGCTCTTTAGTCCCCCAAATATTTTGCATTTTTCATTTATAACCCCGAATCTAAATTAAATTAGTTTTGGCCCCCAAATTTAATTTCCCTTTTTTTTGCATCTAATCTCTGATCTCACCATGAGACGGTCTCGTATCTTAACTTTTACATTAAAAAGGTCAAATTCGACGGGAGTTGTCGATTCTACAAAAATAAAGTAGATTTTCCAGCGATTAGGTTTGCCCCCGCAGATGGCGGAGGATGGTGACCGGAAGGCAAAGATTTGGAAATTTAATTTTCTTAAAGAAATTCTAAATTGACTTTTAGACTTACATTAGGGCATGTGACAATAAAATGACAGTAAAATGCAGGGTGTGATAATAGAGATATACTTAGTTGATTTCAAATCGGGATAAGAAAGGAATACCCTTTCTGATTAATTTTGAATATATATATATAGTTCCATATTTGTTTCTAATTTGTAGATCTTTTGTACTCAATATATATATATATATATATATATATATATATATATATATCAATACACACATCCCATAATCAATTGTGGTTTTACTTTATATTATGGTATTATACAGGTTTCTCTAAAATTCATAGTCTTTTCTCTCTTTTTTTCTGAAAATTCTCTATTCTTTTCGATCCTTTCTTGTTGCCATCTTCCTCGCACTAACGCCGAAGCAAACATCAACTACCAATCACAAGCTTCCTGTGTGATTGGTCCATTTTGTCTCTTTGTTTGTGTTGTGGATTGTCCTTTGTTTTTCATTAAAAAATCCAATCAGAGAGGATCAAGCTACTGTTCTGACCGTCTCCAATCGCCTCATCAGGCCAGGCTCTGTTGCTCTGTCACTCATCGCTGGTCACCCATCTTCCGATTGGTTTCTCTGCTTTTCTGACACCCGGATTGAGTCTGTTTTTCCGTTCACGGTGGTCCTCTTCTTCGTGGTGGTGGTCCTCTTCTTCGTGGCGGTGGTCCCGCATCTCAACGCTGGTCATTGTCTTCTCTCGCCTCCAGCTTCTCCGCCACGCTAGGCCAAATCTACGTCATCGTTCGCCAATTTGGCATCAACCTGCTGGAGCTCGATGTTCCCTCTTCACCGATGACCTGGTTTTTTCCTCCGCCTAGTGCTCTATTCAAGAGGCAAGATACACGTGAGATTCACCCTTGCGGCCTCCTCTTTTTAGAAGTGCATGGAAACACGCGCAGTTGACAAAAAATGCACTCAAGCTTCCAGTAGCGAGTGTGATCACGTGCCAAAATAGTGACATGCGTGTTCCCACCTGTCCGGTCCAGCCATCGCTGTTTTTGCTTCCTCTTGCTATAAATTGCACAGTGAATGGTACCAGTTGACGTGTCAGTGGTGTAAGAAATATGGTCACTTTGTCTCGACGTGTTCTCATTTGCTCTCTTGGATTTCTTCTCCTAGCTCTTCACCGCATGCTCGCTGGATAGCTAATTCTAGAGCGACCAACCACAGGACTTCTTATCAGTCTGCTCTCGATCTTGTGACTCCTCATTCTGATAACAATCGGGTTATTGTTGGTAATGGTTCTGCTCTTAACATTACCAATGTTGGTCATTCTCGGGTCTCCGATTTATTATCCTTATCTGATGTTTTGGTGGTCTCACAAATTACTAAAAATTTGCTGTCTATTAGCAAGTTGACTCAGGATATAAATACTGTTATTTGCTTTGATGATTCTTCTTTCATTATTTCGAACAAGTTTACTAGTGATATTATTGGCAAGGGTCATCGTGATGGGGGTTTATATGTTTTAGACTTTGGTGGTGCTGCTTTATCTACTTTTGTTGCATTGAGTGCCTCTAAAACATATTTTGAACTTTGGCATAGTAGATTGGTTCATGTTCCCCACAACATCATTTCTTCTTTGAGCAAGTCTGGATGTTTGTCAGTTACTAGTTTGTTGCCTAAGCCTCATTTTTTTACCTCTTGTCAGATTTAGAGATAATTTAAAACACATACCACGCATAATTGATTTAGACCATTGTGATTTCTGAGGACCCTCTCCTGTCATCTATCATGCCGGGTACTCTTATTATGTCATTTTGTGTGATGATTATTCTTGGTTCAGCTGGTTATATCCCCTCCGGCGAAAATCTGATTTTGTGGAGGCTTACATGCATTTTGAAGCTCTTGTTGAGTACCATTTTTCTACCACCATTAAAGTATTTCAGAGTGATGGTGGAACTGAGTTTCTGAATCATCACATGCGATCACATTTTTCATCTAAGGGCATTTATCATCAGCTTTCATGTCCTTACACTCCATAGCAAAATGGTCATGTAAAGCAGAAGCATCATCACATCACTGAGACGGGATTGTTTATGCTCTTTTATTCTGGTGTTCATAATTTATTTTGGTATGTTGCTTTCCCTGCAGCAGCCTACATCATCAACAGGCTTCCTACTCCGGTTTTATCTTTTCAGTCTCTATTCTCTGTTATTTTTGCACTACTTGTGATTACTCCAACTTTCATCCTTTTGGTTGTCAAGTTTTTCCATAACTGCACCCTTATGCTCCTCATATATTGGCATCTCAGAGTTTGCCATGTATTTTCTTAGGATACAGTTATCAATACAAGGGTTATCGATGTCTTGATCCTCTTACGAAGAAGGAGTTCATCACTCGTCATGCTCGGTTTGATGAATTGTTTTTTCCAGCTATCCGTACTAGCACTGTTACAGATTTTTCATCACCGTATGTTTCTACTTTTTTGGAACCTTTGTCAATCCCGTCGGAGGTCTTTGAGACATTTCTTCAGCACAATCACCCATTATTTTGGAAATTTTAAACTTTCTGACTGTACCAGAAGTTCAGGGTTCTTCAGAAAATTGTCTTTGTCTGCCACAGGGTGACCAGCAGCATGATCGACATTAGCCGGCGCCGCCGCCAGCAGCGCCTCTGCTGCCGCCGCTGTTTTACCTGCTGGCTACCCCGGCCGTGCGTGCGTACCACGCGCCTTCTATCCAACTACCGGTAACTTCTCCAGTTACACCAGCCGAACCAACTTCACCCCCATCGTCATCGGCGTCTCCTGTATGACCACCGTCACCTGCATTAGGTTTTGTGCCCTCCCTCTCGTGTTGTGTGCCTACCTTGGAATTTGCACTATCTTCGATTGTGAGTCCCTCTTCTAGACATCCAATGGCCACTCGCATGCTCACTTGTTCTTTACATTATAAGCATTTTTTGGTATGATATTTATGGTTTACTGAGTGCTTTGTTTTCTAAGATTGATCCCCGATGTCATCGCTCGGCTGTCAAGGATCCTGAATGGGTTGCTGCTATGGACTCAGAGATAGATGCCTTACGGACTCAACAGGCATGGGAGCTGGTTCCTCGTCCTTCTAATACAAATGTTATTGGTTCAAAATGGGTTTACATACTGAAGTATAAAGCTGATGGCTCTCTTGACCAACACAAAGCAAGGTTAGTTCCTCAAGGGTTTTTTGCAATTACCTGGTTTTGATTATGATCACACATTTTGTCCAGTGGTGAAGATGTATATTGTTCGTACTATTTTGTCTCTTGTTGTTCATCGCAATTGGCCATTGTGATAGTTGGATGTTAAGAATGCATTTTAAGTGGTGTTATTGATCTCTGGTTTACATGGAGCAACCTACTGGATACAAAGACCTGATGCGTCTTGATTATTTTTGTCATCTACGCAAGGCCATTTATGGTATGAAACAAGCTCCCCGTGCTTGGTTTCAGCGGCTCAGTTCTTTTTTTATTGGTCCAGGTTTTGTATGCAGTTATGCCGATACCTCCTTATTTGTTTTTTCATAGGGTGCCTCTTTGCTTTATTTCCTGGTTTTTGTTGATGACATTATTCTTACTGGGAATGATGGTCATCTCATTCAAAAGTTTATTGGTTGGGTTAATCAAGAATTCAAGATTACCAGTCTTGGGACTCTGCAGTATGTTTTTGGTTTGGAGGTTGTTTGTACTCCGATGGCTTATTCATTGGCCAAGCCAGATATGCCAAGGACATTTTACTGCAAGCTAGCATGTAAGACTCTACGCCAGTAGACATCCCATTTGTGGCTTTTTCACAGCTTTCAAGCTCTTCTGGTATGCCATTCGGAAACCCTGCACTTTATCGTTCTTTGGTTGGTGCACTAAAGTATTTGTCGATTACACATCCCGACTTGTCCTATGTTGTGAATACAATCAGTTAGTACATGCAGGCTCCTACTGATGAGCACTACCAAGTTGTCACTCAAATTTTGTGCTATGTGCATGGTACTCTCCACTATGGTCTTCAATTCTGTGCAAATTCTTCCGATTTACCAGTTATGGGTTACTCTGATGATGATTGGGCTCATTGTATAGAGACTCATGGGTCTACATATGGTTATGCCATTTTACTTGGTGGCAACCTGGTTTCATGGAGTCTTAAAAAGCAGCCTACAGTTTCTCATTCAAGTTCATAATCAAATTACTGTGCTATGGAAAATATTACTGCAGAGCTAGCTTGGTTGATGAATCTTCATCGGGACTGATGTGTATCGATTCGTGCGTCTCCTGTGTTGCTATGTGATAATAATAGTTCTCTCTTCCTGGCTCAGAATCCAATTTCGCATAAGAGAGTCAAGCACATTGATATTGATCATTTTGTGCGTGAGATGGTGTCTTCTGGCAAGCTCAAAGTTGCTCATGTTTCTACGAACTTGCAGCTTGCTAACATCTTTACAAAGGGGTTACCTCGTCCTCAGTTTGAGTTCTTACGTTTCAAGTTTTCCGTTGCAACCAGTCCTACGCTTCGTTTGATGGGGTAACAGAGATATAGTTGATTTAGAATCAGGATAAGAAAGGAATACCTTTTCTGATTAGTTTGGTATATATCGTGTTTCATATTTGTTTCTACTTTGTATACCATTTGTACTCACTATATTTATCAATACACACAACCACGATCATTTGTGGGTTTTACTTTCTATCATGTGATATAGCAATACTCATTCAAAATGAAAAAATGAAATATTTAATACTTTTTGAAAAAAAATTAAATTAAAAAATATTATCAAATTTCACATTCAGTTTATTTTAGGTGGACACATTTATTTAAATTAAATGTTAACGTTAAAATTAATGAGTAGGTTAGAGAAAATCAAGTGATGTACATGAATAGTAGAGAGAGCGATTTCTACCATTGTGAAAGAAAAAATAGATTGATTTTTAGAATGAGTTTGAAGACAGAGATTGAAAGTAATAACATATTTAATTGCTAGATTCCTTACCATTGCACATTGCCTTGTACCAAGAAGAGAAAGAACAGATGAATGATGGGACGTGAAGAGCTAACAGGACCCAGAACTGGAACAAATTGACAACGATGAAAGACACATGGTTGAGAAAATCACTTTCAAATCATCCCTCTAGTTTTCCAGAGATGATATCAACCTTCAATCACAGGACTTTGCCTCTGATTTATTCAATTGTAGCCCAAATTGTAACAAATAAAAATTCTAGCTAATTCACTTTCTCTATCTCAGGGTTACAATTACAAGTTCCTACAACATTGGCCCCAAGAAGAATCAAGAACAGGCCAGCAACCCAAACACATGAGTGTCAGATAACTGACCAAAACCAGGATATGTTACAATCTGATTCTCCTTCTTGTAATTCTAATTCATTGGAATTTTAAAATATCTCTTTAGTGCATAAGATTGTATCAATGCAGTAGAAACGATTTCACTAGAACAAACATGATTATCAGATCATTAATTATGCATAGAGCTTTATATGAACGGACAAAACAAAACAGGTAGTGTACTGGTTAGACATATGAGAGGATATGGCATTGTTGTGGACAGATTAAACTAGTTGTTAAAAACTAACAAAATAGACATTCTTGGATTGTTATATTTGACAATACACCATTTAAATGACATAATATTATGGTTAAACTATAAAAATTGAATAGCAGCTGAAAATAACAAAAAACAAACATGTACAAAATCATTCACTGTCATAAAATGAACCAGCAGCAGCCATGGTTGTGCCGCCGCCTACCCCAGAACTCCCTCCATACACGCTCCCAGCGCAGCCGTACACCGCCTCCCGTTGCTTCCATCAGTGTCGGCCCTACTGCAGCAGAGACCGCAGCCACCAGCAGCCCAGCTCCATCATCCCGTAGTTGATGACACCGTAGTTCAAGGCAGTGGCCCTCCTCCAGCGTCGTACCCCACTGCCCTGGGTTGGGTGTTCTCCTGGCAGCCCTGGTATCCCGCACAAACGTGCGGCCCTCCGAAAAGAGGGTTCAGTCATCCGCATTCGCTAGCTCCACCTTGCGACTGTGGCCACGGCAAGGCGCACGTAGCTGATGCGGATGCTCCTCAGCCGATGGATCTTGGTCAGGCGTTCCAAGCCTTGGCCATCCAACCCAGTGGTGACCAGCAATGGTTCATGGATACTGACCCGTCATCCCACCTCACCTCTAGTGCGGGTACTATGATTTCTCCATTGCGTACAAGCAAAATTCATTCCATTATTGTTGGTAATGGCAATAGTATTCCATTTTATAGTTCTGGTATGTCCAAATTAACCACCCCAGGCCATACCCTACACCTTACCAACTTCCTACATATTCCACACATTGTCAAAAACCTTATCTCGGTTCGTCAATTTACAAAAGATAATAACGTGACCATTGAGTTTGTCAGAATGGGAAGACTATTGAGGAGCAATAGTGCAGGCAATATTTATCCCATGTCTTCCCATAAGTCATTTATTTCCGCTTCCACGCCTACTTAGTCTTTTGTCACTTTTGCCCCGGATATCTGGCACTCACGCCTTGGCCACCCTGGTGCCCCTATTCTTCATCATATTTAGTCTCGGTCATGCATTTCTTTCAATAAAAAGCCAAGCTCCATTTTATGTAATTCTTGTCAGGTCAGTAAACATAAATGACTTCAGGTTTTTAATTCCACTTCCACTATTGTTGCTCCATTTCATATTATCTATAGTGATTTGTGAACATCACCTATTTTGAGTAAAACAAATTACAAATATTACTTGGTCTCATTGATTATTTTACTCAATATGTGTGGGTTTATCCTCTAAAATTCAAGTCTGAGGTGTTTTCTAAATTTGTGCAATTTCATGCTTATATTCAAACCCAATTTCAGCGCAAAATTAAATCATTTCAATGCGATCTTGGTCTTAAACTTCCTCTCAAAATGGTAAAGCTTAGTGCATGATTCGTCGTCTTAATGAAATCATCGTTGCTTACTATATCATGTGTCACTTTCGCCAGCCTTCTAGGTGGAAGATTTACACACTGCTTCCCACCTCCACAACATCATACCCACCAAAACCCTTGCTTTAAGCTTTCCTGCTTCTGCACAATTCCTAAATAAACACACATATGACCATCTCCATGTTTTTGGTTGTGCCTATTACCCCAATCTCTCTGCAAAATACCCCCCACAAACTATTACCTCGCTCTTTTCGTTGTGTCTTCCTCAGTTATCCAAACCAATTTCGAAGATATCGTCATCTTGATCTGTCCACTGGAAAGGTTATTGTGTCTCGTCAGGTCATATTTGTTGAAACGGTTTTTCCTTTCTTGGAATCAGCTAGTGTCTCCACCTCTACTTACCATTTTCTCGATACATCCTTTAACCTTATGTCTCCCGCTATCGTTGACCATGTTCCGTCATCCTTTGACCTTGAGTCATCAACCCTTTTGTTGCCGCACACATCTGTGCCACCCCACACACCTGCATCACCCCACACACCCGTGTCGCCCCACACACCCATGTTGCCCCCCATGCCCGTGTCGCCCCCTACACCCATGATGCCCCATACACCCATCCCGCCCACACCCTCATCCCCTCATTTCATGTTGTCACCCTCGCATCGGCTAACCTATTCCATGACCACCCAAGCTATGAGCAGAATATTTAAGCTATGTGCTCTAGTGTCCACGGCCTCTACCACCATTTCTCCACTTTCTAAATCACCTCACCTAGTCCTCCAGGATCCGAACTGCTATGAAAGATGAATTTTGCACATTAAAGGATAATCATACGTGGGACTTGGTACCTCACCCTACTGATAATCATGTCATATGTTGCATGTGGTTATATCATAACAAGTTTCACTCTGATGGCTCTCTGAAATGGTATAAAGCCAGGCTCATGGTCAATAGGAAAACTCAACAGGTTGGAATCGGTTGTGATGAAACTTCTAGTCATGTGGTTAAGACCACTACCATTCACAATATGGTATCAGGGCCCATGAGCCACGTTTGTATGATGATTAATATCGTTGCATGTGAAAGCCGTGTTAGTAACCCACATTGGTTGTTAACGGAGTTACGACTCAATATATACGATCATTGTTCACTCCCACATAGTACCAATTAGTTTTATGATAGGAGCCCATGATTCCAATAGTTAGGAATATGAGACGATATGGCATTGTTGTGGACAGATTAGGCTAGTTGTTAAAAATTAACAAAATAGACATTCTGGGATTATTATATTAATGCATGGCAATACACCATTGAAATAACATAATATTCAGGTTGAACCATAAAAATTGAATAGCTCTTGATAATTTTAAAAAAAACTATACAAAATCATTCACTGCCATAAACTGAACAAAGAAAGGACTTTAATTATCTCTCTAGTTATATTCACAAATTTAATCCCTCTAAAAAAAACTATATAAATTAAACTTAACAACAAATTCAGATATTCAAATAGAAAACTTGATCAAATAAAAATGGAAAATCGGAAAGTAAATATAAAGCATTCAAAATAGTAAATACTAAGCAATTATTATGAACAAAGAAACCATGAAATATTGCTATGACTAGTACTTCTCTTATCATACCTTTCAAGTCAGGTGGGATGCGAGAGTACATTATCGTAATGCAGAGAGGATATATTTACTCTGTGTGATTTGACCCATAACTGATAGCTCATTTTCCCCCCATGATGTCGTTACAAGCTTTTGTTGGGGCATTCGAAACATTCTCACTTTCCAGCCTTAGAAATTCATGTTGTGGCCCAAATATTTTTCCAGCAGGTCCGCTAAAGCATTGAATATAGCCTAACCATCTCATTTGTGTGAGCTTCAGCATTTGGTTTGACTAGGATCGGCAACTTCTAGAGATATATTCTCTAGCCCAAGTATGGTTCAAATAGGTTGATGGTCGAGGCTAACTTTCTCACACTCTCCCTCGAGACTTCAAAGAAGATTATGCAGTCATCTGCAAACATTATTTTCAAGACTCTTGAAAAGTTTCTCCCAATCTTGGCCCCTGCTCATGCTTACTAGAACTAATTTAATGCTAGTAAAGAGGAAAAGGCTTCCTAGCTTTAAATGAACACGAAGGGTGACAGGGGGCATTCTTGTTACAAACCTTGTCTTAGGGTAAATGTTTCGACAGATCTCCATTGAATTTTATGGTATACGTTAGTGTTTTTACCCACTCGATAATCCGTGTTACCCAGCTTGGTGGAAATCCCATCCATCTCATTACCTTCTCAAGGAAATCCCACGATACTCTGTCGTAGGCATTACTCATATATATCTATAGTGCAGCCGTTATCACCATCCCCCTCTTATTCTTTCTTATGCTCTCAATTAGTTCATGGGCTATAAGTAAGTTTTTTACTAACGATCTACCAACGAATGTTGCTAATGAGCCACATTTGACTTGTTGAAAATTTGTCATTGATGATATTCTGAGAAAAAGCCAAATGCGTAGAGGGGTGATACAAATGGAAATAAAAGCAATGGTAGGCAATTGGGGGGAAAAGGAAATTTTAAATATATAAAAATAAAATATATCATTTAGTGACATTTAAATAATTGAATTATTATAGATAATTATTTATGTCATGTATTCATTCATATATTCTCCAGTAGATACATGAGGAAAATTATTGTGAATGTAATAATAAGTATTAGAACTCTAAGATTGGCAAATATTGATGCAGTCATGAATTAGTCAAGAAATGTCTGAACTTCTCTGAGTTGCATATAACACTCTATGTATGACCGATTGCAGAAAAAATATTTGCACTAAGAAATGAACTGGGAACATATTCAATGTTACATAGTTAAGGTAGAATTTTTATATTAGATAGGAAAATTTAATAATTATAGTGAAATTGAATAAGAAAATCTTTATCAATATATTTCTTACCAAAACAATAGGCATACCTTAATAAAATCTTGAATTACATACTATGTAGTTTCCTTGTAACAAAAAATGAGAGATTGCACTTACCATGTCAATGTTTGGGCTTTTTAAAAAAAATAAAATGAGGTTTACCTATTGGGACGTGGTTTTAGATGTAGGTATATAAATCTCTACCAACTAATAATTTCACTTTAATGGAAAATAAGTAATTATAAGTGATTCAAATTTGATAATACTTCCATAAATGTTCCACCAATAACGTTGACCATTCCACCTACTTTTTATTACCATTCATTCTCTTTGTACCTTTTTTCCACTTATAAATACGTTTGATACATTCTAATGAATTTATCGATTGGACTCTAGAAATTAAGAGTAGTACGGATTATCAATTTTGCTGGAGAACTATTTTAGTTCATGAAATCACTTATTAGGCTTGGTTGATCAATTGAAAATGGATATGAAAGGCGGAAAGTTTGATTTGAAGGTGTTGGAAAACAAGGCTCGCGAAGAATTCCCCCCCCCCCCCAGTTTTCAAGCTTGATATCCAGGAAACTTGCCATCGATTATTGGTAAGTGAGCATTTACTCTAATTATTACAACCTAATATTCAAATTGTCTCTTGCTATTTGGGGGAACAAGTGAAAAAAAATCATTTTTCTTTTATTTATTGACTGTCGTTTTTAAATTATTTTATGAAATTATTGTCTTTTCCTGCGAGCATTCATCATTCAGAGTGTGAGTTTATTACTCTTTTCTTGTGAGCATCCATAAACTTGCGAGCTTATTTTCGACATTGTTAGACTAGAACTTGCGAGATTAATTTGTACAACTAGTGCTAGGTTTAGGGATTTCGACCTTTGTGCTAGTGAAACTCTAAAGTTCTGTTTTCTACAAGACTTCGGCTGTGTCTTCTTGAATTCAAGAGGGTGCTTCGTTCAACCTTTATCGAGAGCGTTTCTTCAAAAATACTGCATTCTCAATCTTTGCAAGGAGATTCATATCAGTTTATACCTTCATATCCATATTTTATTTTTGAATTGAAAAAAAACCCAAAATCCAGAAACCCTACCCATTGAAGCCTTCACCGCCGTCGGACATTATGATCATTAATTAACTCGCACGCTTAGTTCACAGGTTTGAAAGGGTCTAACTTTATAGTTTATGGATACTCGCAAGCAAAGAGTAATAAACTCAAACTATGAATACATGATTGATAAAAGTGTAAAAGGTAATAAAATGTTGGAAGCCTCTCCTATTTATTGGGCATAACTTGACCTCTTTACCTGAGAAAAAAGGAAGAATTCAGCTAGGATTTGATCTGACTCTTTGCTAAATTAGAATTGTCTTTGGAATTTAAATGCTAGCCAAATACATGTCTTAAACTACTAGGAAGCATGGTCAAATTCTTCAAACAAGAATGGTCAGATTCATCGAATCTACACCTATTAAATCTTATCTAAACTTATCTAATCTAATCAAGTCTATTCTTCTACTATTTCAAGAACTTTGAGATTATTCATAAAGTATATACTCTACCTCATTTTTAAAACTCAGTGGGAAAAGGGGTATAGGGTTAACCCCTTAAAACCCTAATCTCAAAATTAAATAAGAAACCCTAATCAAAACCTAATTAGTATCACTATGTATTTAAATGTTTCTTCAAATTAACCTCATGTATGTGTGTGTGTGTGTCATCTTGGTCTTTTATGTTCAGAATGTGGTAAGCTTCATGTGCTTGGTAGTAAGTATATCTTTTTTTATTCAAAAATTAAAAGTGGTCAAGATGCTCTTAAAACCAAGTATGACCAGTGGAGACCTTCCTATCAAAATCTATACATTGTTAATTTTAAATGAGGGCTAATGAAACTATAACAAAAATTAATTATGGGTTTTTAAAAAGTTTTATCAATATTTTCCTATAAAGTACACAATAGAAGGCTGATTATTTGTTCAAAATACTTAATTTTTTGTAAATGATTTTATTTGTATTTTTTCCATTTTTTAAAAAATAAAAAGAATATGAGTTAGCCTCTCGCATTGAGAAATATTTAACCTTCCATTAGACTAATCAACAGAGATCAAGACTCCAATTTTTCCTATGTGTATTGTTTAAAATATAGTGGATTTTTTTCAGATGAAAAGAAAACCGCGAAAGAGGCTATATATCATCTAGCGAGGAGGAGTTTTATTATTTGACCATGCTTTCTCTCTCTAGCTAACTCTCTCCTACTTCTCTCTTACTAACGGAAACAAAACATATCCACAAACATTGCCTTTGTCTAATCAACACCATCACAACGGTATGAAAACCCATTGGAATCTTCCACTCTCAGAGCAACCATGGCGGCTTCTCCAGCAGGAGGAAGACCAGCGCCCACCTACGCCTCCCTCTTCAAAGCCACAATCAACAATCTCATCACTCACTATAATTGACCCCAATTGAAAAATCCAAGAGAAAATCGTTTGCATGTACTCTAATGAGAACATCAACAAGCTATCGGCTCCACTCAAACTAACTCTCATTGGGAAATTTGTGTTTTGCAGGCCAGGGATTGCAGTAATTAGGAATTTATTTAAAGGACTATGGTTCAGGGGTGAGGTCAAAATAAGGCTAATTAATTCATGAAAATTAATGCTTCGCTATCTAGATGAGGAAGATTTCAATCATATCCAGCTCAAAGTAGATGGTAGATTGGGAGTTGTGATATGCAAGTATTGAAGTGGACTCCAAAGGCCAATCTTTATCTCTATCAACAAAGTTCCAGCATATTACTATACAAGGGAAGCCATTCAACAACTGATGGAACAATACTGAATGCTAATGAAGTTGGATGCACCGAGGGAACTCTCAAGACCATCGATTATCAGATTTTGTGTCCAGTTGAAGTTGAAAATATAACATCTTACAAGAAAAAAACCAGGGTCCAAGAGATGAAGTATAGGTACCAAGTGGAATATGATTAGATACTGAGCTATAGTTCACAATGCAACAAACTATGTCACCATTCTGAGGAACACAAAAAGGGGAGAACACTAAGGGATCCCAGAAAAAAAAAGTCACAAAAGGAGCACAAAAAAATGGCACAGGGGACGATGGTCCGGAAGAAAGTGGAGACAAAATAAAAATAGATATTGTCCGGACACACTTTTGGGCTCATAATGGCTCAAAAGGAAATAATAGATGCATCTCCACTTCCTGAGTTTTTTTAGGAGGCTTTATACCAAGAAGAGCAAGAATAGATTAATGATGGGACAAGAGCTTAGGAGGACCCAGAACTGGAGAAAACTAACAATGATGAAAGACACATGATTCAGAAAATCACTTTCAAATCATCCCCCTAGTTTTCCAAAAAGGATATCAACCTTCAGTCACAAGGCTTTGCCTGATTTATTTAATTCTAGCCTGGATTATAACAATTAAAAAATTCTAGCTAATTCACTTCCGTCGTTCCACGTTGGATGTTGTCGCTACCCTAGGTGTTGCAATAGGGCCCTCCACCAGTGTAGTACCCCTACTACTCTGGGTTGGGCGCCCTCCTTCCAGACCTGGTATCCCCGTTCCGACGCGCGACCCTCCGGCAAGAGGGTTTAGCCAGCCGCGTCCGCCAGCTCCTCCTTACAGCTATGGTCAGGGCCAGACGCATGTAGCTGATGCGGCCACTCCTTAACAATGAAACTGTACAATCAGCAGTGGCGACCCCTTTAAATTCGATCGAGACCATGAACCAAATATCTAGTTCCCATCCCATAAAACCACGATGTTTCTAATTTTCAATGACAGATTAATAGTGCACCAACGTGGAGCTTGGTGATGATTTTTAGAATTATCTAGCAAAGATTTTCATGAAATGATGGCATCTTGCTGAGGAGAACGAGGGTCTCAGCGGGAGAAATGGAAGATGACTTATTTCTATTTTTTGCACTTAGTCCCTAAATTTCAGCCTATTTTTTAGAATGATCCCAAATTAAAAGTAGGGAAAGTCTCAGGAAAGGCGGTCTTTCCATGAGCTTATGGACAGTGCTCAGGGGTATTTGCCTAAAATGTTATAATTTTTTATAAAATTTAAATATTGCATTTTATAAGTTTTTTTTAAAAAATAAATCCACATATGATGGTGGGGGGTTTGGCAGACCCCTACCTGTTTATTAATTAAAATAGAAGATACAGAAAAAGAGGGGGACTTAATACCTTACCTCAGAGAATCCAGCTGGTGATCTGTGAAACACTATACAATAGTCCTATTGTAACCTAAAGATCAACCAGCGTCATCCGTGGAAATTAAATACGTAGGTAACTGATTATTCTAATCTAACATGGGGAGTTCCATTCGCATCAAGCTTTACGTGTCCAGCCACTAAGGTAGGCAAACCTGTAGAATCATAAGTATTATTTACCTGATCGCGGATTGCCATCTTTGCAAGTAAATCGGCAGCTACGTTGGCTTCTCTGAAAATATGATGCAACGAGTAATCCATGTCTTGTAACAGTTGCCATATCTCCCTCATCAGTGGAAGCAATTTCCATGGAATCTTGAGTTGTTTATGTATCATTCCATATAGGACTTTGGAATCCGGTTCGATGTCGACACTCCTAATGCCTTGTTCATTAACAAGATGAATACCATGCAAAAGAGCACAGGCTTCGGCCTGCAAGACAGAGTCAGCCAAGATGGATTTTGAAAGAGCTCTAGTTACCTGACCAACATGATCTCTGATTATGCATCCGATACCAGCACCACCAGTGGTAAGAAAGGAGCCGTCAGTATTCAATTTGAATCTGGAAGGAAGTAACCACTTTATGATTCTAATTGGTCTATGTTTTATAGAGTTCTGCCTCAGTAATATTGGAATATGGGATAGAACCCATTTGAAATCCAGTTTGAAAGCCAAAAAGGTATCATTGAAGTGATATAGAATCCATTTAAAAATGAGCATGATATATGGGATAGTTCCTTCAAAGATGTAGGTACATCTGGCACACCACAGGTACCAGAGTACAACACAAGGAACAATTCTAATGATTTTTAAACAGGATCCAGCAGAGGAAGAAACATTCCAGTAAAAGTAGATTCTATCCCACAAAAGTTGGAAATGGTTATTGATAAAGCCGAATGTGGAGTTCACAAATTTCCAAAGTTTGTTGACTTTCACACAGGAGTTAAAACAGTGATGAATAGATTCAGACTCCTGAAAACAAAAACAACATCTGGAAGGTAGATGGAATTGGAAATCCTCTAGCACATCTGGGAAGGGAATAAGTCTATTTAAAAGTTTCCAATTAAATAAACTAATTTTCTTAGGTAAGAATTTAGACCACAGATGAGTGTAAGATGGTATCTTGCATTTTATAAGTTAAAACAAGTAATAATATGTATTTGAAGGTGAAAATATAAAAATATATAATATAAAAAAATATTTTCAAAAATTTTAAATTTTGTATGTAATTTAAGAAATGCAGTGTATAAGGTAAGAAATAAGTGGCCTGTCCATAAGCTTATGGATAGACTGCCTGTCAGGAGACCCACTCTTAAAAGTATTTCTATTTTTTTCTATTTGCAATGTACCCCTTGATCTTAATATAAGACAGTCTTGCAGGAGCGAACTTATACATTTTTATTAATTACACAACAAATTTGTTGAATTTTCCCATTTTCTTACATAACACAACAAAAATATTTTTTAAAGATCAATTCATTATTAATTTTACCAATTAAATAGAATTTTAAATTTCATGGTAAATTTTACAAAAATAAAATGATGCAAAACTCAAAGTGTATTATAGACTTCCTTTGTTTCAATCAAAACATTTATTTTTTACTTTTGGAGTTAAACTGAATCAACATCCCTTACAAAATCTAATTATTATATATGTACAAAAATGAAAGAGATCCCCTCTAATTGTGCTTCTGTTTTCAAAAGATCATATTGAGGTCGTCAAGTATGCCTAGTCATCAAAGTTACCAATATCATCTTTATTAACTACTCTAAATTCATATAATTTTAATTTTTTAGGTTAATATTCATATTAAAAATAAACTATAAATTTAGTTATTTTAGATATTGATTGAATTATATTATATTATATTTTTTATTAAATAAAATAAACAATAAATTTGAAAATTTAAATATTCATGTAATTATAAAATAAATAATTAAAGATAATATTCATAGATAATAGAATGATTTTCCGTAAGGAATTGTATTATTGACGACTAAACATATAAAGAGTACAATAGAGGTAAATAAGGAAAGAACTCTAATCAGTAATCTGATTTATTCTAACACCCCCCCAAGCGAAGCGTCGAAGATGCAAAGTTTGGACCTGAAGAACTCAAACAAGGAACGAGAGAGATCCTTGCTGAAGATATCTGCAATCTGTAGAGATGTAGGAATATGAGAAACACGAAGCGTGCCCGAGGAAACCAACTCGCTAACAAAATGATAATCAATGTTGATGTGCATAGTCTGCTTATGCGCCACCAGATTCTGAGCTAAGAAGATCGCACTGTTGTTGTCGCAAAGTAGGAGAGGCGCACCAGAAAGAGGAACATGAAGATCACAAAGCAAATATGTCATCCAGATGACCTCAGAAGCAGTGTTGGTCAAAGCACGATACTCTGACTCAGTGCTGGACCTAGACACAGGGGGTTGTTTCTTCGCATTCCAAGAAACCAAGTTACCGCCTAAGAAGACAGCATAGTCATAAGTAGAACGACAAGTCTCCAAACACCTGGCCCAATCTGCATCTGAATAATCGAGCACATATGGAGAAGAAGCCGCACGAAAACTGAGGCCAAAATGCAGAGTCCCTCCCACATAGTGGAGAATCTGAGTGGCAGCTAAAAAATTATCATCCCGAAGGTCCTGAAAATATTGACCGACTAAATTAACTGCAAATGCTAAGTCCAGAAGAGTGATGGTTAGATACAAGAGAACACCAACCAACGAGTGATATAACATCAGATTCCTGAACTGTGAACTCGTATTGCTGTGAAGCTAAGAATTTGGTAGAAATGGTGTAGAGACTGGCACTGTATCTAACATACCGACCCGAGAAAGAATGTCCTGAGCATACTTCGCCTGACCCAGAAGAAGTCCTAAGGTAGTGAGTGTGACCTCAAAGCCAAGAAAGTAGTATAAGGCACCCAAATCCTTGATGGCAAACTCCTGATGGGTGCGATCAATGAACTTCCGAATAAGAGTAGAAACATTCCCAATCAAAATGATATCATAAACATAGACCAACAGATACAACAATGACAAGCCACGAGACAACACAAATAATGAAGTATCAGAAGAACTACAATGAAGCCCAAGCTGTAGAAGATAAGCACTGAAACGGTGAAACCATGCTTTAGGTGCCTTCTTTAGACCATAAATGACCTTACGTAGATGACAAACATAGTTCGGATGAGTGGGATCCTTATAGCCAATGGGTTGCACTATAAAAATGGGAGAATTAAGAACACCGTTGAGAAAAGAATTCTTAACATCCAATTGATGTAGAGACCAAGCATGCATAGTAGCAATAGCAAGAACTGTACGAATTGTAGATGCCTTAACCACATGGCTGAAAGTATGGTCAAAGTTAAAAATGGGAATCTGAGAGAAACCCTGAGCTACCAAGCGTGCCTTATGGAAATCAACCAAACCATCTGGTTTGTACTTCAGCCAATAAACCCATTTGGACCCAACAATGTTAACGTCCAGAGGCCGTGGAATAATATCCCAAGTATGTTGACTACGAAGAGCTTCCATCTACTCATCCATGGTAGAAACCTAAGAAGGATCCTGAATTGTAGAACGATAATCAGTCAGCTCTTTCTGAGCAAGAAGAGCCACAAGAAGACCATAAGCATGAGTATCTGAGTGATCTCGGTGCTGAAAAACTCCGGTGGAAGAACGAGTAAAAATGCGAGAAGATCCCTGACACGGAAGACTAGAGACCTAGGGCATGGTCGAGACAGCATAGCTGGGGTAGTCTGTGACTGTGGCACCACCAGGGGAAGGAAACAAGGCTAGGGCCAATGCAACATCACGGGTCATGGCCATGGAACCATCAAAAGAGGAGCCCGTGTCCATGGCGCTATCATGGTAGGAGACTCAGTCCAAAACTGATTGCCATCACGGGCCATGGAACCATGCTAGGGCAAAGTCACGACACGCGGACCGGAGCGCAAGATAGAGACGTGACTATGGCGCCATTGCGAGAAGAGCTAACGTGGCCATGATGCCATCACACTCCATGGCCAAGGCGTCATCACGAAAGGAGGCCGCGTGGGAACGAGTGGGTGTGGGCGAGACCAGGTTATCTTGCAAAGTAGATGGCCGAGACAACTTATCGTCAGGAAAATGAAACAGTGGCCGGCAATGACTCTACCACAATATCTGGATCAATAAAAGATGAGACATCCAAACCTGAAGGGAGAACCAATCCCTGATGCTGGAGTAAGAGGAAAATAAGTTTCGTCAAACCGAGCATGACAAGTAACATGGACCTTGCCATTAGAAGGGTCAAGGCACCAAAACTCCTTATACTGTGAGTTGTAACTGATAAATATACATTGAATACTACGAGGAGACAACTTATGATTAGCAAATAGACTAACAAAATGGAAAAACCCGGTAATCAAAAGGATGAAAGTTATCATAGATGGGATCTCGACGATAAAAAAGACCATAAGGTGTTGATCCCTGCAGCACTGGAGTAGGCAAATGGTTGATGATATAGGCAGCAGTGGCGAAAGCATCATCCCAATGGGAAATTGGAAGACGGGAGTGAAAAAGCATCGTAAGACCCATCTCTACAACATGACAATACTTGTGTTCTGCGCGCCAATTCTGTTCTGGAGTTGATGGACAGGAAACCTGATGATGGATACCTTTCACCGCAAAATGTGATCTGAATCTAGTGTTAAAAAATTCAGTGCCACCATCACTTTGAAAAACTTTGATTTTTTTCTAAGAATTGATTCTCAACAAGTGCCTCAAACTCCAAATGAGTGTCAAAAAATATAATTTACGACGAAGGGGGTACAGCCAAGTGAATCTCGAAAAATCATCCATAAATAATGCATAATATGCAAAGCCATTTCCAGATAAAATCAGGGAGGACCCCACAAATCACAGTGTATTAAATCAAGAACATTGTCAGCATGTTTAGGGTTTTCAACAAAAGTCAATCGTTAACTTTTCGCCATAACATAGGGGGTGCAGGTATGCAGTTTAGGCAATAAAGAAGAAACTGAAAGTAAACTAGACTTACGTAAACTAGTAATCACTGCACTAGGAACATGACCTAGGCGTGCATGTCACGGCTTATATAAAGCTCGACTCTTATTCTGCTGTAAAACTGAAACAAATGTTGCATCTCCCCGGTCTAAAACGTACAACCTATCCTCACTATACCCCAGCCCACGATGGCCCTAGTTACTTTTTCTAAATGACAAAGTTCCGATCATCAAATGTAACTAGTACACCCATATCTCTGGTTAACTGACTGATAGACAGTAAATTCTTAGTAATATCAAGCACAACCAGAACACCAAACAAATGCAAGTTCTTGGAAACTTTAGAATCACCAATATGAGATATCATAACTGGAGCACCATTACCTACAAGAACACGAGATTCACCAGTATAAGGAGTGTAACTGTCTAGGCCTGAGGTGGAAATCGCCATATGACTGGTAGCACCAGAATCAAGGTACCAATCTGACAGACGAGAAGAAGTATCGGGATGCTGAGAAGAGTGATAATTTCCTACCAAGTGAGTGCTTGGTGGAGTACCAAAATGTGCCTGCATCTGGTAACATGTCGCAGCATAATGACCGAGTCGTCCGCACCAAGTATAGTGAGGACAACTGCAACCATAGACTAGACCAGCAGCTTGAGAAAAGGAGAAGGACTGCCGACCACCGCCGCGCCTGCCACTGTGACCGTCGTTGCATGAAGGCCACGCGCAGCTACCTTGAGTCGGCGAGTGATCCCATGTGCGGCCAGCTTAAGGTGCGTCGCTAGTCTAGAACTTGACCTGTCCTGCGGTTGGTCCTGAATGTCCCTGTAAATTCCTAAAAAAATGCCTCGTGGTTTTTGGCACGGGCAAGAACATTCGCATAAAAATCTTTATACTCAGGACCAAAAGCAGTCAAGAACCATACAATTTGATCAAAATTTGAAACCAAATTACCCATGACAAATAGTTGTTCAATAATCTCCCTAAATTTGAGATGAAGTTCATGAACAGTACTAGACTTATGAATGCCATGTGCATCTGCACAAAAATGGAGAATGGTGGAGACACTGCTATTCAAATAGATGAGAGCAAGATTATCCCAGATTTCTTTGGAAGTGGCACAATCTGGGAGTTCCGCGAGAACTTCAGTGGTGAGAGAGGAAAATAAGAGACTGCAGATATTTTGATCTTCATCAACCCATTGATCATACTCTTCCTTTTCTTTCAAATAAGCCTCCTTGGGATCAACCTGGCTACCACTTGGAGAAGTTGAGACTGTGGCAGAAAAATACAGGGTTTGCAGGGTAGTCGAAGAGTGGGATGAGATCTAGTGCCATCAATGAAACCGTAAAGACCTTAAGGACAAAGAACATAACCTGCTTAACGCTTCTAGAGAAGATAATTTGATGGAGTGAGTTTAATCTGCATCATCTGGAACAGAGTGTTGTAGGAGAGTTTTTCTTGAGCCATGAGGAGGAGGACACCGGAAAAGGAACGGAGAGAGGCCGCTGGAAGAGGAGATCGCTAGCGACCGCTAGTGGAGGAGACCGCTGGCGACTGTGTGGGAGAGGAGACCGCTGGCGACCGCTGAGAGAGGAGACCGCTAGCGACCGCTGGGAGAGGAGACTGCTGGCGACCGCTAGGAGCCGATGGCGATCACAGAAAATTTTGACGAGAGAGGGGTTAGCGGCCGAGAAAATTTTAGATTTTTAGGTTTTGGATCAAAAGATGCTCTGATACCATGATAGAATGATTTTCCGTAAGGAACTGTATTATTGATGACTGAATATATAGAGAGTACAATGGAGGTGGAATAAGGAAACAACTTTAATCATAATAAATTATAATCTAATCAGTAATCTAATTTATTCAAACAATATATTTATATAAAAATTTAAAAAATAGCAACGTATATAATTGTGCATAATTTAGTCTGGAGTAAGTGTGTGTATATATGTGTGTGTGCATTATTTTTAAGATTATTGATTAAATCACAAATTCTTGGTTTAAATCGTCTAAATGTTGGATGTGGCCATTTTATAATTAAAATATAATTAATTGGGTAGCTTGATATTTTTTCATTTGTTAGAACGAGTTTTCCGTAATTCTAAACATCTTTTAAATATATCTTGAAATATAGATAACTATAATCTAAATTTAAAATAATAGAAATGAGATTTTTCATGATTGGTGTTACAACGGTTAGGTGATCTAACAATAAATCTTCTCTAATTAAATAGTTATAAAATGTAAAATAAATTTTGGTGCTCTACTATTTGAATATGAATATATGAATGGAAATAAATATAACTCTTTAGTAGTTAATAAAAAAATATTATGACACATCACCATGAAACTTGACTTACGATGCTTGCATTGGAGATCAAAACTTCACTAATCCCTATCATCAATACTCATATATTTACATCACAATGACGTCCTATGATAAACTTCCAAATGGCTCCTACTTTCGTGGATGACACTCCAAGCATTGGAGATGTTCTCAGGCATTCAAATATACCTAATTATTCTTTCATAAAAAAAGGATATATACCAAAATAACTTTACCTACTTGATTAAGTACCAATATAACCATCAAATAATTTTTAGTGCAGAAATAACCTTAACTAATTGATGAAAGTTCCAATATAACCCTAAGACACTATTTCAAGCATTGACTGCACATAAAATAACTAAAATTCCCTTTAATCTAAAACCTAAAGGTGTTAAAAGACAATTTTTCCCTCACCCCGTCCACAACCCACCACCCACATCATCCCTGACCACAACCCCCAATCCCCTTTGCACCGACTCCACCTGGCCACCACCCCCAACCCAACCTGGCCACTTCCGCTCGACATTGTATTCCTACTGGAAAGTCTCGCTCACATCATACAACCAATCACAAAATAGAAACCAACGGAGACTAGCGTACTCAGTGAAAAACAAATAAACAACAAACAGAAAAATTCCAGACAAACTGCGACAAACAGAAAACTTGTTGGACAAATTGCGACAAACAATTGAACGCCAGTGTGCTCAGCGAGAGGTCGCAACCACTTTAGGCGAGATAAAAATTCGACAGTCCCAGAACGATAAGCGCCATCACCAGAAACACGGACCATGAGTGGGATGCATGCGGTTGAGGTGAATTATGGTGAGGGTGGGTACCTTAGAATGATGAAGGAGAAATAGAGGGGACGGGGAGGCGCGGGCCTGAGCGGCGAGGCAAGCGGGAGGGGAGGGTATGAAGAAGAGAGATGGAGAAGATGACTTGGGTATAATAATAATATTGTTTTTTTTAGAGGGGCATAATTGCCTTTTTATGAAATTCCGGCTAAAAGTTGCTGGAATTGGTACGTTTGCACTTACACTAACTATCTAGAATTATATTTGCACTTTCAATTATTAAAAGGTTATATTAGCAGTTATGTGAATTAAGTAGGGCTGTAGAAGCACTTTTCTCTTTAAAAAAATACCTAACCCATTTTTAGATGAAAACACGTACTAAATTTAATTGAAAAAGGGGCTTTTATAACCCTACCTGGTTGACATAAGTGCCAATATAACCTTTCAGTATTTGAAAGTGTCAATATAACCCTATCTAGTTAGTGAAAGTGGCAATATAACCCTCTCCGGCAACTTTTAGCTGGAATTTAATAAAATTACATATTTGCCCATCTGAAAAAAAAATAAAATACAAAAAAAAAATAGGAAATGACATTATTACCCATAGATTCATTGCCGGATCACCGCCAGACCACCGAGCGGGCCACCGCCAAGCCGCCGCCGGAACAGGTAGGGTTATATCAACACATTATGAAATCTTATTGGGTTATATCAGTACATTCCTAATGTTTGTAGGATTATATCAGCACATTTCTAATATTTGTAGGGTTATATTAGCAAATTCTTAAAACTTATAGGGTTATATCAGCACATATTATAAATATTAAGTGTGTGGTACTTGACTGGCCTTAACGGGCGACCACATCATCATATACATCATTATAACATCATAATAATATCATATACAACATAAAATTTGACATTATGACACCATCATTGATATTAAACACCATTATCACATATCATAACCTCATTTCAAAACTTATCAACATTAAAAACCCTAGATTGAAGAACACATCAAAATAACAATCACACACAACACCAAAGGTCATAGAATCATCAATCCAGACTAAACACAACAAAATAAATAAAATATCATTAAAACCCTATATTCTACAGTATGTGCTGATATGACCCTGCATTTTTTACTAATGTGCTGATATAACCCTACAAATTTTAGGAATGTGCTGATTTAACCCTATCAGTTTTCATAATGTCCTGATATAACCCTCTGGAGGCGGTCCGACGATGGTCCGATGAACTATGAGGGTAAAATTGTCCACATAATTTCAGAGTTAGTCCAAAGGGTATTTTGGTCAATTTACATAGAGTCAACGCCGAAAAACTGATGTCAGTGCCGGAAATAAGGTCTGAGGGTTATATTGGCACTTTCATTAACTAGATAAGGTTATATTTGCACTAAAAATTATTATAGGGTTATATTGACACTTACTCAAGTAGATAGGATTATATTACCACTTATCCCAATTTAATTAGTACAAAATCTGCAACTTGCTCCTTATCTTGCGTGAATAGTGAATTGTAGCTTATACGAGTGACTGAATCATTCCCCCCATATGTGACCACATTACTCCAAGAGAGTTCTAGCAATAGAAAGAAGTTCTAACGAATGCTTTTGTTGCTAACTGTTATCGAAATTTACTCGAAGCAATTAAATGTCTAGGATCATGGAATTGGTGGGGTCGTATTTCAATTTACTCGAAGCAATTAAGAAACAATCTCTCTGATCTCTTGCCTGCGTCAGATTCCAAGACCTTGGTCATGGTTGAGAGCTCGCCGAACGTCTCCATGGATGCTTCTGTGTTGACTTCAGGCGGTAAGCCATCCTTCAGCGGAAAAATTAGACGTTGCCTGTGGCAGACCTCCGTGCCTACGTAGTTCTATATGAGGGCATCATTGAACAAAGTGTTTGGTTATTAACAATCAGGTAACACTGAGCGTGTCAATTGATGTGTGTCAAATAACAATCTGATGGTGAAACTTTTCTTCAACGCGCCGAACCTGTAAAACAAACTCACCTTGGGTGGCTGGAGGAAGAAGTTCTTATTCCAAAGTCAGATCAAAAGTATTTGATCTGCAGATTGATAATTGATTGAATAGAATGGATGTATACCTCGGTATTTATAGGGTTTGATCACGTAGAGTTCTCCTAATTATGTTCGGATTAATATGCACATTTCATGTAGGAATATGTGTCTTACCATAATAGAAATACCCCCTCCATCCCACCCATTTCTGCAGAGATAGAAAGGGCCATTTTTTTATGTGATGGAAAATGACTAAAATACCTGCTCACCACCAACCACCTTCCACCGCCTCTGCCTTCTTCAACCCACTGCCTCTACACCACTAACCTCCTTCACCACCTAACACCACCACCCTCTACATAAACTTCCTCTGCGCATCAAACTACACTCACACCGCCATCTAGGAGATCACCTGAAACCTAAAAAAAATACAGTAAGAAGCACAAAACCAAGCACTAGACAAAAAATCCTGAAACCAAGCATTAAAATGCCTCCAGCTTCTTCAAATCCAGCGTCACTTGAAGTGAACATGACCCGAATAACTACGCATGTTGGTAAAGGATCGTCTAGCTACACTCCTGCCATAACCACCCCGCATAAGGCTAGTGATACTGAGAGTCCGGCGAAGATAAGTATCAATGAGAAGGGGAGAAGCGCAGCTTTCGGGTTCGGATTTTGGCGGAGAAGTTGAAGGCGATGTCAGGAAAACCTCTTCAGCTGAAGGATCGTGCAATTGGGGTTCAATCGAGCTGGAACTTAGCACCCAAGGTTGTAGAATCGTCAATGGAGGTTTTTCCATCAAGGAGGGTGGTTTGGGAATCTCGATGGGGGGTGGGGTGGGGGGTCGGGAAAGCTTGGGGGTGAAGGGTTTTGAGTGAATTTTGAGATTGTGAAGATTTGGTGTGAATATTGTGTGAATTTTGATAGGGAGAAATTGATGGTGTGAAGATGAGTGAAGATTTTGTGTAGATTGTGTGAATAATGGGTGAAGATTGTGTGAATTTTGAGGGTGGGTAAATTGAGAGAGTGAATTTTTGTGAGAGCAAGATTGTGTAAAATTTTAATTTTCATGTTGAGCCTTTCCTAACTGGTAAGTGTACAAATTTGGCTAAATCTAACTAGAATAGAAATTGTGTGAATTCGGTTGGGATGGAAAAAGTATTATACATTCAATCTACCCTAATTGTGCATGGAGGAGGAGTGTATTCCATGGGCAGAATCGGAATCTGAGATCTTCCCTTTTGTTATTGGGCTCTGGACCAACATAATAGCGTAGTGTGGCCTTTGACTCAAGTGAGTTGTAGCAGCACGACCTTCGGCCTAAATGGGAGTTTTTGGCTTAATCCTTATCAGTTTTTTATCTTTTTTTAATCTTGCTATTCTTCAGTTCTTTGTTGTGTTGCTTTAGCGAGGGTTTCCCGAAGAGAAATTTCTATGTTTGTGGCTACAGTAGCCACAAACATCAACAAAATATGGAGGACGCATTATGTAAATGCGTCCTCTCCGTTTCAATTTTTTTTTAAGTCACCGGTCAAACATGCCAGGCGGTGAAGGGGGTGCTGCCACGTGGTGAGGGGGGTGCTGCCACGTGGTGAGGATGCATTTTCGTAATGCGTCCTCTCCGTTTGTAATTTTTTTTAAATCACCGGTCAAACATGCCAGGCGGTGAAGGGGGTGCTGCCATGTGGAGAGGACGCATTTTCGTAATGCGTCCTCTGTTTTTTTTAAATTGTCGTTCAAACATGCCAGGCGGTCAAATGGGGTTCTGCCACGTGGCGAGGACGCATTTTTGTAATGCGTCCTCTGGGCTTTTATTTTTTTAAAAAAATGGTCAAACATTGTTGGCGGTCGAATGGTGGTCTGCCACGTGGCGAGGACGCATTTACATAATGCGTCCTCCAATTTGCTTAAGTCACACCTGAGTTCCTCCACTTCCACCATTGTTCATCTTCTTCCTCCACCATTTTTCAATTTTCTCCTTCTGTTAGCCTCCATTCCGCCAGTGTTCTGCCAGCCCGAGAATTCCCCTCCACTCTTCTCCGGCATTGCACAACTTATTCACCGACATTCCGCCATTTTCATCCGCAATTCAAATTTTTTACAAGATCCGGTGTGGTTTTTTGTTTTCCATTTCTCTCCTGTTTTGTTTTGGATTTTTTAAATTTCTATTGAATTTGTAATGAAATTTTGGTTGTAGAGATCGGATTCGGACTGAAGTGTACGTCGTTGACCCGCCGTTGACCGCGTTGACCCACCGTTGACCGCGTTGACCCACCGTTGACCACGTTGACCACCGCTGCCTGTCACCTTTGTCACTTTCTCCGTGAGTCTCCGACTCCCACCCACTCTGTTATCCATTTTCTTGTAGTTAATTGCACGCTAAATAAATATACGAATGTGTTCCAAGATTATGTGTGTATTGACGTAGACAGTCTGTTGGTTTTTTGGTTAAATTATAATCCGTGCTGAACTCGAAGTAATTTAGTTAATTTGATTGTATTGTATGATTGTGTTGTATGATTGTGTGTACTTTTAATGATTAAGTTTGGTCTGTTGCGTTTAATGATGATGTGTGACTGAATGAAGTAATTATGTGAATTGTTTAGTGATTGATGTATTGAGCTTGTAGCAATAGTAATGACATTTGAGGATACTGTGAACAAGAATGTCGAATGAGAAGGAAATGAAAGTGATGCCTATGTATAATCATGTGCTGATTAATGTGTTATGTCTGTGTTAATAGTGTTGTTAAAGTGGCCGAGTGGAGTACATGTACATACGCGAGGATGCAATGAAAAGGAATGTCGAATAAATATGAATCTAAAGTTATGTATTTGTGTGTTGCATTTGTGCGATGCTTTTGACGGTGTATATGTATAGAGGGGGTTAGATTAAGTTTGATTTAACTGTGGGTGTGTATTATGATCCTCCAATACCGGAGCGAGTAGTGACTCTCGAGAGGAGGTTGAACCACTTAGAATTAGTTGATTTAATTGTCACGAGACTGGCCATTGTGAGAGAGAGTTATTTGTTGAAAATGTATTACCGATGTCCCGAACTGATTGGTAATGCGGTATCCTATCGGTGTTATCATGTGGAAGATGATGAGTCAACCACGTTCTTCTTCAACATTGTTGATCGATTGTCATTGTCTTTTGCGGATTTTTACATTGTTATGGAACAGTTACCAATCGCTAATGATGGGGCACGGGCAAGCACGTTCATGTCATTGTTGAGCAACGTGCAAAACTTCGCCGATGTACCAAGTATACCACCACCTATTCATAGCCGAGGTTTTGAAATTGGTGAGTCCAGCCAACCTGGTAGGTATGCCCACGTGGATTGTGCTCAGCCGTCCACAAGTGGTGGTATGTATGTTATAGACCATGGCGAGCAGAATGTCTTCTGCAATGATTATGTGGGTGACATTAGCGACCATATTGTTCGGCATGATGGTAGCGAAGATGATGGTGAGGAAGCTGAACTTGATGGTGGAACTGAGGATGATCGTTCCTTATCAACCGATTCTAATCCTGGGGACGAGGAAGAGCAATTGGTGTGCACGAACAATGTACCCACGTCGTTTCATATTCTGGAAAACCTGGATACACAAGCCTACTATAGAGATTATGGGGGCCCCGATGAGGATAGCTATGACCCTACCCATTTTGGGTCCGGAGTTTCTACCTATGTTCAAGAGACTGGTGAAGTGGACGTGGGTATGCGATTTCAGACAAAGCCGCAGTTGGTTGAAGCTATTTCTCGGTGGAGTTCCATGATGAACAGGGAACACAGGGTCGTGGAGAGCAGGTCACACACATGGTATGCGAAATGCAAGGACGTCATCGAAGGAACTGGGAATTGTCTTTGGGTTTGCAGAGCTTCAAAAAAGGCTTCGCATGGTATGTGGGAGATCACCAGATGGGCTAGTAGCCATGGGTGTGTTGGGGCTGGTCGATCTACGGGTAACGTGAATCTGACGTCGGTGATGATCGCCCGTTCAATCCGCCACCACATTGATGTAAACCCTTCATACACAGTGAAAGATGTACAAGCTCAAGTGAATGATGAGTTCAATGTCACGATTTCCTACAAGAAGGCCTGGTATGCTCGACAGAAGGCAATTGACATGGTATTTGGAATGTGGGAGGATTCTTTTGAACAGCTCCCAACTTTTATGGATGAGCTTGTAAGGGTTAATCCGAGCACCGTTGTTGATTGGGCTGACGTACCTGACAGAATACACGGTCCCAGGTGTAGGAAATTTAAATTTGTGTTTTGGCCATTTGGTCAGGCAATTGCAGCCTTTCGCCATTGCAGGCCAGTCATTAGCGTAGACGGCACTCATTTGAGAGGTGCATATAAGTCCACAATGCTGGTCACCGTGACCCACGATTCAAATGATTACTTCCTCCCTATCGCTTATGCAATTGTTGATGAGGAATCGAATGAAAGCTGGAACTGGTTCATGGGGAGACTGCGTCTTCACGTTGTTGGTGGTGATAGCAGATCAATCTGTATCATATCAGATAGGCATGTTGGACTTGTAAATGCGATGACACATATGGAGGAGTGGATGGAGCCAGCCGGATACCATCAAATTTGCCTGCGGCATTTTCAATCCAACTTCCTATCACATGATCACGGGAAGTTCAAGAATGCGCTTATGAAGACTCTGGTGTGGCAGCTTGGTAGTGCCAGGCGAGAGAGCAGGTGGAGGGAGTACAAGGACGAGCTGGAGAGTATAGATCCATCTGCTTGGGCTTGGCTGGAACGGCAAGATAGGAGTAGGTGGTGTCTTGCTTTTGATGTTGGTGATCGGCGTTGGGGAATTTTAACGATGAATTTGTCAGAGAGCTTCAACAACTGTTTACGGCGCGCACGCTATCTCCCGATAACAGCGTGTGTCAAAGCGACGTTTGAGTGAACGGTTGAAATGTTTGCACCAAGGCTTACGGACGCTACGAATTGGAGGTACTTTGTCACTTAATTACAGTTTCAGATTTGTTTGTACACCGGTTTGCAGATTCTAACATATTTCCCGTCTATCCAGGTTCGTGTTTCCTAAGAGGAACTGGAAAAAGTTTCAGAAGCAGGATACATTGGCACAGGGATATATCGTCACCTTGTTTGGCCATGCGTTGCAGACTTATAGGGTTGTGGCGAGGAACATCGATGGGAGCATTAGTGAACGACATTACACGGTCAAATACCGAAGAAGAGAGTGCACTTATCGCGAATGGCAAATATTTTGTTTCCCTTCTTCCCATGCCTTGGCTGTTTGTCGCCATAGACGTGACGATCCTGCTAGTCTATGTGACAGAGTGTATCACACGACCACATATGTCCAGCAATACAGTCAGGGTTTCATGCCTGTGCGAGATCCATCACTCTGGCAGCGTGCCCGTTGGAGGTTGATTCCTAATGCAAAAAAGTTTCGCAACAGGAGGTGTGGACAGTTTGTGGAGATGAGGATAAGGAATCAGATGGATGACAGGGTGGCGGGTGAAACCAGGGGCATGCGTAGGCGTGGTCGTGCTTAGTATCGTGGTGTCATATGGTGTCTGTAATATTACCTCTGTCTTTCATATGGTGCATTGTACATCGGTAGGAGAGGGCATGCTCAGTCTGTTGTTCGTAGTGTGATGTGCTATTACTTGTATTACTTGATATATGTAGCACATTATGTAGTATTACTTATATTTGGCAAATATGTGTCACATTATACAGTATTACTATTATCTGTGCTATTCTTCCCAAAAAAATATCTAACTCGGGTTGGTATTTGCTCGCAGGGAAAAATAATGTATCATCCAGGACCCATTGAGGAGGATTTATTGTACCTCCATCAGGAGCACCGTGCTCGTGCCCTGTACAATGGACATTTAGAGAACGAGGCACTGCAGGTGCGTCGGTGCGATGGGGTATGCTGGACCGATCGATTGCCAGTACAAGTTATGAGGTATGTGCGTGAAGCAGGATTTCAGGGACTCCTGGATTCTGTACTAATACAAATTGACCATTCCCTCATCACTTCCCTAGTGGAGCGTTGGCGTCCGGATACGCACACATTTCACCTACCGATGGGGGAGGCTACGGTCACTTTGCAGGATATAGGGATCCTGTGGGGTCTACCAATCGATGGCATCCCAGTCACAGGTGTAGACACTGTTAGGCGTACAGAGGACTGGAAGCTCATTTGCACAGACTACCTGGGAGCTACACCAGACCCCAGTTGTATCAGAGGGGGTCGCATTAGGGCCAGGTGGTTGGGAATGCTATTGCACAGTCCGTTCCCCACTGATCCCACTGATGTACAATGCCAACAGCGGGCTAGGATTTTCCTTCTGCTGCTTCTTGGGGGAATGCTGATGTCTGACACGTCCGGCCACCTCATCTCGTTGCTCTACTTATCCCCACTGATAGATCTAGGTGCAGCACATCAGTACAGTTGGGGGAGTTCCATTCTTGCATTCTTGTACCGGTCCTTATGTGACGCGGCAATCCCACAAGCTAAATCCATATCTAGGCCACTTGTCTTGCTACAGGTAAAATTGTTCGTCAATCTAGTCATTTGTACATAGCATGCTTAATATTTATTGGCAGTTCTATTACATTTATTGGCAGTTGTGGGCATAGGAACGCATACCATCCATCCGACCTGCCGGTGCACTACAGGTGACAGTGACGATGAGTGCTCTTGGCTCCCGGTACATCTCGAATTCCTCAATATTCAGTATTTTTAAAACACATGTAATTTCATATTCTGGCTAATGTAATTCACTCGGTTCCTCTTAGGTGGAGGGCCCGTTACGATTTATCACAATCACCAATGCACGTTTTGAAAGTGTACCGTGATCAACTCACATTTCTCAATCACAATCAGGTATAGGAATAATTGGATTTTGATTTCTGGACTTCGTGGGGAAATGGTTTCAGTTACCTAACCGCAACACATGCATGTTGTCTCAGTTTATTTGGCAGCCATATACGGAGGATGTCATGGAACAACTCCCGCGGTACTGTACAGATGGTAGAAACAATTGGCTACTTTCCGTTGACCTCATCTGCTGGCATGCCATAGAGTATCATCATGCACATCGTGTTCTCAGGCAGTTCGGCCTAATCCAGCCAATACCCACCCAGTTGGTCAGTAAGGATGAGTACAACTTACTTCATACTAGAGACCGTTGAGGAAGGTCTGGCATGGATTGGCGTGTCGAACTAAGAAGATATCTCGATGCTTGGGAACATCGATCTGATCAACAAGTACACACACTAGGGAGTGCGGATCCATACTTCCCTAGCCGTGATTACTTGGAGTGGTACTTTCGCAAGACGGTGTTCATGATTGATCAGCCAGGACGGCCTCTAACAGCTACGGAGGGTTTCCATGGAGATGGTGCAACTGCGGAGTACTTGGTATTTCCTAAATTTCTAATATTGTTAAGAAAGAATACTTCAGAGCTCCTCAAAATTATATATCTAACATATTCATCTCGATTCTGTAGTTGCAGGCAATGACACAGTTGCATAGCATGTCAGACATTAATTTGGATGGTTGTCCCCCATATTTTGCGGACGTTATAAGGGGAATGCATCGTGTTATCACACGTAGTCTACAACATGCGCATCAGCCCTCTAGACCGCAACACTATCAGCCGTTTGTGCACTGTGAGGAACCTCCCCCTGGTGTGAGATATACTGACCTCAGAAGCCACCGTCAGGCCCTACCTGGTCGACAAGGAGTTCGGAGGCCTCGTGCTAGGGGGCATACAGAACACATTGGTTTATCACAAGGTGGACCATCAGCCGGGGAACCCTCACAGTACAACATGAATGCATCAGATTACAGTGCATATGTCACTCCAACATCCAGTCATCCATACATGCCGCCTACCACTCCATTACATACAGGTAGTATTCTACATGCCTATTGTGATTCGAATGAGGAAGCGGGATACGAAATGGAGGAGGACATATCAGGGGGAGCTCCACATGAGGAAGTACATGTACCTACACAGATGGCTGTACCACGACGGACATCCAGGACCATACGTCCTCCCCCGTGTGGAACGGGTGGAAAGCTATGCAGAGGTCATCATTAGGACAGTACATGTTATTCAACACTAATTTGCATTACATTTCACTCGTACTGTTCGGCACTGTACATTTATGCTAATTTGTATCCATTCTAACTATGCAATACTTCGTTCATGCACCTACATTCAAGACTAGTTTAAAAAATGCAAATAACATGACCCTAAATTATCGTTTGGCTTTTTTCCAAATTATCATCAAACAAACACAAGTCTACTTATGCGGAATCTTGACCGAAAACATGTGGATGAGAAATAGTAAGTTACACATTGCAGCAACCCACGATAATTTATTACTTAAATTCACGACTCATTTTGAAGAACACACTCTTGTTGAATTCAGGGCGGGAAAGACGGAATTTAATTAGAATAATAAAATGTAAAATATGGTAGTTGCAATATTAAAATTTTATTATGCAACGTGTAGTAGTTATAAAGTTTATAACCCGATTCATGCAACCCAAAAATGTTATCTTCATTTCTTCTAATTTGCACTTTAAACCTTGATATTTTCATAGTTTATGGAAATACCGTCCTTCAAGAGACCGACTCTGATGAGAATGATTTATATTTTGTTATAAAAAAATGTGATAACTTTTATAAAATAGTCTTGTTCTTTTCAACCAATTTTCTTAATAAACTATAATTAAACATAGTGAAAATAGAATATTAGACCAAAATAAATATATAGCATTAATTAAAATTTAACGTACTGCAAATAAATTGAAAAGAAACATAGGCTAAAATATTTATAAGGAATAAAAGATTACTGAATAAACAAAAAAATTGATGATAAAAGAAAATATGATGAGGGGAAGTTTCACTAAAGGTGGCATAAGATAGTGATAATGGACAAATCACTTTACCTTTTAACTTAAAATAAGATTATGGATTATTTCTTTTCAATGTAGATACTCTCTCTTTCTCTTGTCAAATTACCCACCAACTTTATTATACTAGATATGTCATCTTTCCCTCCATCAAATTTTGGCCGCATATTTAAATAGATATATGAAAAATAATACTATTGTACTCCATCTGTTTTGTTAAGTTTGACACATTTTTCATATTTCTATGTTTTTCTAAGTTTGTCACATTTTCCTTTATGGCAAAAAGTACATCATTCTCAACCACTCATTAAACTTTTTACTCTCTTCACTCAATTTCCTCCACACATTTTAACTTACAAAAAAAAACACCTAGACCTATAGTGCTAAACATAGTAAAACTGAGAGAGTATGTGATATTGTTGAATTCGTCTAATTTCTAAATATCAAATTTATATTTACCGTTACTATATGTAGTTAAACATATTAACGGTCAAGCATGTCGAACATTGTGCAGTAATTGAGGGGTAATTTGGATTGGGACGGAGGAAATATTGTATTTTATAAGTTAAAAAATGAAATAAGGGGTGTTTGAATGCGTAAATATAATAAATATTATACAATATTTAACTGTAAAATTCTTTACTTAAATTTAATAAATGCAAAAAAATATATTGGATTGCTCGTACATGAAATGGTTTTAGAAGGATTACAGAAAGAGTCCGTCTCTTGAAAGACGGTCTTTCCATAAGTCATGGAAAGACCAAGGTTTAAAGTGTAAATTAGAAGAAATGAAAATCAAATTTTCGGGTTGCCTGAACCGGGTTATAAATTTTATAACTAATACATGTTGCATACAAAAATTTTAATATTGCAACTAAAACCTTTTACCTTTTATTTTTTTTGTTGATAAACACAGAATATTGATGATGAGAAATGTTAATTCTATTCACTAATCATCTCTAGTTAAATAGATTACAAGTATGGCTATTTACAGTAACTAAATTCCTGATTACAAGGAATTGATATGATGAGATCAGATTGGATGAGATCAAATCAACAACTAAGCAATAGCTAAGATATATACTTAACATCCCCCCGCAAGCTCATGACCGAGGAAGGACATGCAGCTTGGATCGTAGAGTGGCAAAGTGATGATTACCCACAGCTTTAGTGAAAATGTCAGCAATCTGATCAAGAGCCCTAACATGCCGAACCACAAGGTCACCAGAAGCAACCTGTTCCCGGACAAAGTGATAATCAATCTTGATGTGCTTGGATCGCTGATGGAACACTGGATTGGCTGAGAGGAAAGTAGCACTGAGATTGTCACAGAGAAGAATGGGGGGCAATTGTAACGAGACATGCATTTCCTGAAGAAGTTGCTGAAGCCAGATGAGTTCAGCAGAAGCAAATGCAATAGCCCTGTACTCCGCTTCAGTGCTAGACCGAGCAACAACCTTCTGTTTTTGCGATGACCAGCTGATAAGATTGCCACCAAAGTAGATAGCAAAGCCGTGCTGAGAACGACAATCATCGGGATCAGATGCCCAACCAGCATCAGAGTAAGCCACCAAACGAGAGTCCTGAGCCTTGCGAAGAGTCAGACCCGAGGAAAGAGTACCCTTGAGGTATCGCAGAATCCATTTGACTGCACACCAGTGAGTCTCGGTAGGAGCATGCATGAATTGACAGACTCGATTAACAGCATACGAGATCTCAGGACGAGAGATAGTAGCATATTGTAATGCTCCAACAACACTGCGGTAAAGAGTGGGATCAGGTAAAGGTGTTCCAGCTGCAATAAGACGAGAGCCAGGTTCAGCAGGAGAGCAGATGGGTCGGGCACCAGACATGTTACTCCGTTCCAAGATGTCACAGATGAATTTCTGCTGTGAGAGTTGCAAAGAAGAGCCCTGGCGAGAGACTTCAATACCGAGAAAGTAGTGAAGTGAACCAAGATCCTTGAGAGCAAAGTCACGATGAAGTAGTCTGACAAACTCATCAATGAACTCGGCATGGGAGCCTGTGATCACAAGGTCGTCAACATAGACCAAAACATACACCACATGAGAGCCAGAATGCTTAACAAACAGAGATGGATCAGAAGCACAGGCACGAAAACCAAGCTGAACAAGAGAAGCAGTCAGTTTTTGAAACCAGGCTCGAGGAGCCTGTTTCAAGCCATAAAGAGCTTTCCGAAGTCGACATACATGAGTCGGTTTGTCCGGAGAAACGAAGCCCTGAGGCTGATCCATAAACACTGTTTCGGAGAGATCTCCATGGAGGAAGGCATTGTTGACATCCACTTGACGAAGAGGCCAGCCAGCAGAGACTGCCAAGCTAAGGACAAGACGAATAGTTGTGGGCTTGACCACCGGGCTGAAGGTGTCAAAATAGTCCACACCTGCTTCCTGATGGAAACCCTTGGCAACGAGGCGCGCTTTGTAGCGCTCAATAGACCCATCAGATTTCCTTTTTATCCTGTAAACCCACTTGCAACCTACAATATTAGCAGATACAGGACGAGGCACTAAGTCCCAAGTCCCATTAGTCATTAAAGCATCATATTCAGTTTGCATCGCATGCTGCCAGTTGGGATCCTTAGAGGCCTGGTGAAACAGTTTGGGTTCAAGGGAAATAGTGAGAGCAGTGGGAAGAGGATATTTAGTGGTAATGTGAGCTTTAGGCTTAAGTGAGTGAGTAGCTGACCGAGTAGTCATACCATGAGTGGACTGATCTGCTGGACGGTACCAGGTAGGTGCATTAGGATATGGAGTGATATCTGTGGAAGTTAGCGATGGCGAGTCAGTTGAGGAAGGCAAACTGGGAGATGGTGAAGGAGAAAAGGTAGGCTCAGGGGAAGGAGACTCGAGTGAGGTAGTCTCGAGTGAGGGAGGAGGAGCTGTCTGGGCATGAGTCGAGATACTAGGAATAGGGTGGTCATGAGGAACAGGAATGATGCAGGTGGAGGGTGAAGGTGGAATGGGATCGGTAGGAAGCATGGATGGATAAGGAAAAATAGATTCATCAAATACGACAAACCTAGAAATGTATGTGCGGGAGGTTGGTAAGTGGTGACATAGGTAGCCCTTGTGTTTGGAGCTATAGCCCAGAAAGATGCAGGGGAGAGAGCGAAACTCAAGTTTGGTAGTGGTGTAGGGGCGAAGAAAAGGATAGCAAAGACAGCCAAAAGAGCGGAGAAGGTTGTAGTTGGGAATTTTGTTATAGAGGCATTGGTAGGGAGATTTATGAGACAAGGTTGGGGTGATGGTTCGATTGAGAAGATAAGAGGCGGTGTGAAAGGTTTGCTCCCAAAAGGTTGTAGGAAGGTGAGAGTGGGCAAGAAGAGAGAGACCTTTTTCAACAATGGTGCGGTTGCGGCGTTCAGCAGATCCATTTTGCTCCGGAGTGTGAGGGCAGGACACTCGGTGAAGAATACCATGAGAAGCAAGGAGGGTAGACACGTTGCGATACTCGCCACCCCAGTCAGACTGAAAGGCTTTGACTTGAGTAGAGAATTGGGTTTGGACAAGTTTTAGAAAAAGTTCAACGGTGGAGTAGACCTGAGATTTGTTGGTGATAAAATAAAGCCAAGTGAATTTGGTACAGTCATCAATAAAACTGACATAATAGCGACAGCCAGAGGTAGATGACACAGAGGATGGGCCCCAAACATCTGAGTGAATTACATCAAATGGTTTTAAAGAAACAGTACGACGAGGAGACAAAGGTAAGCGGTGGCTCTTGCCAAGTTGACACGAGCCACAGACCGAGTCTAGTTTATTAGAAGAAACAGGAAGATTAAAGTCGGAAACCAAACGACGAAGAACAGCTTCATTTGGATGCGCTAGGCGATGATGCCAACACCTAAGGGGAGTACGCTCCGCAATGAGGGCTGTGGAACGGGAAAGCTGCGATAGATGAGGGGCCGACGGTAGGCAGTAAAGATCGTTCTCAACGGTTCCCTTTAGGAGGATCTGCCCCTGCAAGGTCTTAACAAGGCAATGGTCTGAGTGTAATTCAACAAAGACAGGATTATCTCGAGTTAATTTTGAAACACTAAGCAGGGATTTAGTGATCTTAGGAACACACAGTATATCATTAATGTTGAGAGATTTAGCAGCATTTGATACAGACAAAATAGAATTGCCATAATGAGTAATAGGAAGGAAAGTACCATCACCGACGGTGATGCCATCATTACCGGTGTATTGATTCTGAATGGCCAGGTTGCCCAGGTCTGCAGTCACATGATGGCTTGCTCCCGAATCAATGAACCAAGGGTCGGCTAAGTCTGATGGGCTGGCAGGAGTGACAGTAAAGGCAGATTTTCTTCCTCCCGTACCTTTGAGACGAGCAATTGCCTGGGGATTAGTTGCCGGAAACCTGTTCAAGTCAAAACGACCAAAACAATTTTTGGCATCATGACCCATTCTTTCACAAATCTGGCATGGAGGGCGTGGACCGCCGGCGGCGGCGGCGTTGACCACCGGTGGCGGTGGCGCTGACCGGCGACCAGCAGATCGGAAGGCCGCGTTCACAGAGGGCAGGGACTGAATTTCTTCCTCCTGGCGCGCCTCTTCCTGCAACAGAAAACCCAAAAGCTCATCCGATGAGATCGGTTCGGAGCGAACCGAGATGGCAGATCGGAGGGAGCCGAACTGATTGCCCAGGCCGTAGAGAAGACAGCCAACAAATTCATGGTCGGGGACGACGACTAGACAGTCCGAGAGCGAGTCAACAATCGAGCGTTTCCGGTCGAAATACTCCATCACCGACAGAGACCCCTTCTGCAGCGACTGTAACTGATTGCGAAGGTGCATTTGTCGGGCGTCCGTGTGAGCAAAGAAGGTCCGGCCGATAATTCCCCATGCCTCCGATGTGGTGGTGGCACGGGCAACCAAACCCAGAAGAGAAGCAGACAGCGTTGAACGAACCCAAAGCAGGACCAACCTATCCTTCTTGATCCACGCACCCCACGCCGGGTTGGTGTCGACGCGTTTTGGTGTGCCGGAGGTAGGATCGGCTGGGTCTGTAGGCGGGACGGCGTCAATGGTGATGGTAGGTGACGGTGGATTCGTAGCAGTGAGGTAGTCATCAAGACCAAAGGCCTCAAGTGCTGACGTGATTGTGGACTTCCATAGGGAGAAATTGTTTCTATCTAATTTGATAGATAAGTTGGGAAATTGATAGGTAGGGTTCTGGGAATCTGAAGTGGCCAGAACCAGGGAATTGATTGATGAAGAAGCCATGAGATTGATTTGGAGAAAAAAAAATGATAGGTTTGTTGGGATCGATTAGGCTGATACCATGTTGATAAACACAGAATATTGATGATGAGAAATGTTAATTCTATTCACTAATCATCTCTAGTTAAATAGATTACAAGTATGGTTATTTACAGTAACTAAATTCCTGATTACAAGGAATTGATATGATGAGATCAGATTGGATGAGATCAAATCAACAACTAAGCAATAGCTAAGATATATACTTAACAATTTTAATGAAACCCCGTTTTTCTATAAGCTTATGAAAAGACCGTCTTTCTCAAGACTTTGCCTTACAGGAAAACAAAAAGAGCTCTTTTTTAATCTCTAGATAACACAGTACTGTGATCTTTCCAATTATAGTAGTCTGAGCAATTTGAAGTTTAGATGTGAACGGACTTATGGACATATTTGGTGATCTGAAATGCTATTAATACTGAGGAGTCATTAATCATTTCCCGACGAACAAAAGAAGGAAAAAAAACTCCAGTAATAAAACAGTATCTAGTGTGCACTTCTTTTCTCTGCCGGAAATGGCCATCACCCTTTCCACCATCTCCACCACCGTGAACGGCGGAATGGATTTACAGTCGTTGGAGGTCTACAGCATGCTTCTCGAGCGGTTCCGCAGCCTGGAAGCGAGCCACGAGAAGCTGAAAGAACAGTTCGATATTCTGGTGCAGGAAACAGGGGGACTCAGCACCAGTCCCACTAATCATGATATTACATCTTACAATGATGTTGTCAGGAGGAGCTCGTGGGTGGATGCCATGGGAGAATATTCAGGCGATGAGGCGGAGGGAGAGGAGGAGGACTGGCGCTTCTGTTACATTCCGGGGAGGTTCGATGTGAGCCCCTACGGCGGCGCGTTGAATTGCATGGGTCACGCGCTTTATATATGCCGTGCTGGCTCTGGAGAGATCATTTACTGGTAATTCTTTGCCTTTTCATTGATATTTTGCACCCAACTTTCTTTGTGTGAGTGCTTTTGTACCTTAACCCCCTGTTCTTTTTAACTCAACCATAATTCAGTTCAAATCATTTCACCTGAGTTAAAATCATTGTGATTTGATGAAATTTAAGTTAATTAGTCCTATTGTTATTGTTTTTCACTACACTTATTTTAAGTTCAGTTTAATTCAGCCAGTAAGATCAAATCAGGAAAAAACTGCCTGTATACATGTATATGAGATTTTGTATATCGCTTTCTTTGTGTGTGCGCAGTACCTCAAACCCAGTTCTTTCTAACTCAACTATATTTCCGTTAGAGCTTAATCAATTTTAGCTTGATTTAGTCGTATTATTGCTATTTTTCACTGTACTAATTTTTAGTCCATTTCAATTCAACAGTTGAAATCAGGCGAAAACTGATTGTGTGTTGTAATCATCCGATTTTCAGAAGATAGTTTTCGCGAAGAACTATGTAATAATAGAGGAAATGGCCTTTTGTTGTTTTGTCGTTGCAGGAATAGGGCTGCTGAGAAGCTGTATGGATACAAGGAGTGCGAGGCACTCGGACAAACAGACGAGGAACTAATTGTTGATGAGAGGCATAGTATAGTGGCAGCGAAGATCAACGAGAGGATGCGATTTATCCAATCTTGGTCGGGACAGTTCCCTTACATGAAGAGGTCAGGCCACACCTTCATGGCAATAGTGACAAAGAGTCAGTTGTACGAGGATGGCGAGTTTGTCGGGGTCATCACCGTGTCATGTGATGCAGCTGTGTTCAACAACATGGCCCTGGGGATCATGAGATTAGGCCCCAATGGCAAATTCAGAAGATTGAATCCACAAAACTTGCAATGGAGCTCTAGCCCACTGCTTCCGGTCTCCAATCAGGTGTCGTGCGTTATGTCTTGTTTATTGTATCTTGAACCTTAACTTACTAGTTGAACTAAGTAAACAGGCCTCAAAAGTACGGCTGCAAAGCTTGGAAGATGATGAAGATGGTGGATTTTTCAACATGTGGGAGAAGGATCGAGATGATCAAATGGATATCCAGGATTTGAGCCCCCCTAGAGCGCCACCAGTGAGATCTTGTTCATGTCACTAACAAACTGTCATTTTCTTGCTTCAAAGAAAGATTAATGAGATGAAGTTTATGTTACAGGCAACAAAACCAAGATTCAGCATGAGATTTCCAGGTGCAAAGGGTACCTTTGGTGATGTAGAGCCCTTAGAAAATGAAACTTCCCAGTCAGTGAAATTTGTTAGTATCTCTCCTTATCTTGTACATTTTTAGATGAAATCTTGTCATATATGTGATCACTTAATTTGTGGTGTTTGTTGTGACTTAATTGTGAAGGCGAAAAAGGTATTCTCCAAGCTTCAAATTCCCAGTATCAGCAGATTCAATAAAGGCAAAGGAAACATCCAACAGAATGACTTTGTTGAGGTTCCATTTCGCAGAAGTAAAGTTGCGATCGAGCCAATTTCCCCTGAAGAAAATCCAGAACCTGCTTTGCGTTCTATCAGTAAGCATTCTCAGGCAGTCGGGAAATCAGAGCGAAATCAAAAGTCTGATTCTGAAAGTTCCAGGGAGATCACTGTTTCAAGTTCAGTGAGGAAAGGTTATAATGAGGTACACGCGAATTCGCACTGCGAAATTAATTGGAAAGACCTGCAGCTGCTCGAGGAAGTAGGCCAAGGTAAACATGTTTCCTCATGAAAACATTTTTAAATTTTTCAGTGGTGATCATATTGTTGATGTTAGTCCTTATCCTTCCATGTATAGGCTCGTTCGCAGTTGTGCATCGCGGAGTCTGGAATGGATCGGTAACTCATCTCGCTTCATGAAGTTTCTACTTTCTAACAACAATTGTCTTTTTCAGCAGTTAGTGGAATTGTTTCTTTTCCTTTGTGTTCCATAGGATGTTGCAGTTAAGGTTTATCATGGTTCAGAATACAAGGAGGAAACTCTCGTTGGTTACAGCAAAGAGGTACTAGTTTTCGAGCTTTTGCTGATAATAGTGCATTGGAGTATATTGTTCATTCAAATTTGAGCATTTTCTGCAGCTTGATATAATGAAGAGACTGAGACATCCGAACGTGCTGTTGTTTATGGGAGCAGTATCTACAAATGAAAAACTCGCTTTGGTTACCGAGTTTTTGCCAAGGTAATATTATCCTTAATGCAACTTCATCAAAGATCACAAGGGAATCAATGCATTATTATTCATAGTAGCACGATTTCTAAATGATCGAAGCTACTGAAACTTCCCTTACATGTAGATATGTATACTGTGTTCTTTCCAGGGGAAGCCTTTTCAAAGTGCTGCACGAAAACAGCCAGCATTTAGACCTGAGGCGGCGCCTTAAGATGGCTCTCGACGTGGTTTGTGTCTGTTCTGACTTATACAAGATTTCATTTGTTCGAATGAAGTTCTCAAGTTTAATGTTTACATTGTCGGATGCAGGCAAGAGGGATGAACTATTTGCATCATAGGAACCCTCCCATTGTCCATAGAGATCTGAAAACATCGAATCTTCTGGTTGACAGGAGCTGGACAGTTAAGGTATGTATCAATAGTTTCTGATTAGTTCTATGAATTATGATGATCAGAAACATATGACTGCCAATTGTATTTTCAGGTGGGAGACTTCGGGCTGTCGAAGTTGAAGGAAGCAACTTTCATAACAGCAAGATCTGGGAGGGGAACGGTATATGAATGAATGAACTTCTTTCTCTGTGTTTTCTCATGTATTTTCAGTACGATGAACAACTAACAATGTCTGTTAATGTTGTTGCAGCCTCAATGGATGGCGCCAGAACTGCTTCGTAATGAGCTTTCAACTGAGAAGTAAATTTTCGGACAAAGATTCTGTGATATAGTCATGTTTATAATTTTGACTAACTATTTGGAATACTCTCTATAAAAAGCAGATCTGATGTCTATAGCTATGGAATCATATTGTGGGAGCTGATGACTGATTCCATTCCATGGAAGAACTTAAATGCACTGCAGGTAAAAGCGCTAGCGCCATATCAGAATTCGTGTTTGTTTCATAATCGATTAGCACTATAAAACATGCAAAGACAAAACAAGTATGCTGTTCTAACTGATTTCATTAATGTTCATTGTTTTAAGGTTGTTGGCGTGGTTGGATTTATGGATCGGAGGCTGGAGATTCCTGCAACTATGGATCCTAAAATCACGTGCATCATCGAGGACTGCTGGCAAAGGTTCTTTGTTGTGCATTAGTCTTCCTCTTTTGTATTATGCAAGAAAACAATGCTGAGGATTCTTTGTTCTAACAAATGTGGTAAAACAGCAATGCAGAAAATCGCCCGTCGTTCAAAGATCTCATCCAGATTATGGCGGATGTCATCCAAGTGCTGCCCGGGGGAGCTCTCGGAAGAAGCCCGAGCATTAAATGATGATCTGCCGAGCAAAAGTTTGAAGGATCAATGCATGGTTTTGAAAGAAAAAAGGAGAAAATGTAGCCTGGAAATGAAGTATTCACCAGCTGATCATGGAAGCTGACATGTGGTGCGAATCATACCTTTACCAGTTTTGTAAATAATGTGTGAATAAATGTGTGATAATAATCAGTAACCATGGTTACTGTTCAGTGGCTTGGAAGTTCCAGTCTAGTAATCTTAAGTTTTGCAAATGTTGACGGTCAAATTTTGTGTGTGGCAATATCTTTCTATTAAGGAATAAACATATGTATACTGTCCTTGTTTATGTGCTAAAGAATTCTAATTTTCGAAAGTGATAATATAGTGTTTGATCGATTGCAAGTTTAAGATAACATTTGATTGGTGTAAAACTTTATAATTTAGCCTCTCTCACCATAATTTGAACCGGATAAAAACAAGGTACATGAGTACTTTTAAAAAAATAAAACCTTTATTGACACGTGCTCAAGAACTAAAGTGAAAAAATGCACTTTTTTTCTATTGAATACTGTTAGGATAAATCATATTACTGATTAGATTATGATTTATTATAATTAGAGTTCTTTCCTTATTACATCTCTATTGTACTCTCTATATATTCAATCATCAATAATACAATTCTTTACGTCAAATCATTATTTTATGGTTTCAGAGCCCTTCTGATCCAAAACCTAAAAACTTAAAATTTTATCAACGTTGCCAGTGGCTCCGCTCCTCTTCCAGTGGCTACGTTCTCATGCGCCACTATGTGCTGCTCCGCTCCCCTCCGACGCGCGGCTCTGCTCCCCTCTGATGCCAGCGGCTTCGCTCCCCTCGATGCCAGTGGCTCCACTCCGCTCCCCTCGACGCCAGTGGCTCCACTCCGCTCCTCTCCAGAGAAGAAGGCGCAGCTTCGCTCCGCTCCGCTCCAATCCGTTGCTTTTCCTCCAGTCATGGCTCAAGAAAACTCTCCTACAACACTTTGCTCCATATGATGCAGATCAAACTTTCTCCATCAAATTATCTTCTCTAGAACCGTCAAGCAGGTTATGTCCTTTGTCCTCAAGGTCTGTACGGTTTCATTGATGGCACTAGATCACGTCTCACTCTCCACCACCACCAACACCGCAGACCCTGTCTTTTGCTGCCATAGTCTCAACTCCTTTGGGTGGCAGCGAGGTTGATCTCCAGGAGGCTTATTTGAAAGCAAAAGATGAGTATGATCAATGGGTTGATAAAGATCAACCTCTCTATAGTCTCCTGTTTTCCTCTCTCACCGATGAAGTTCTCGCGGAACTCCCAGATTGTGCCACTTCCAAAGATATATGTGATAATCTTGCTTTCAACTATCAGAATAGCAGTGCCTCCACCATTCTCCGTCTCCACGCTGATGCGCATGGTATTCGTAAGTCTGGTACTGTTCATGAACTTCATCTCAAATTTAAGGAGATTTTTGAACACATGTCTGTCATGGGTAATCCGGTTTCAAATGTTGATCAAATTGTATGGTTCTTGACTGCTCTTGGTCCTAGGTATAAATATTTTTCTGCTCCTTTGATTAATGTTGTTCCAACCCAGCTTTGTGTGGATGTTCTTGCCCATGCCAAAAACCACGAGGCTTTTTTGATGAATTTATACGGACACTCAGGACCAGCTGCAGGACAGGTCGCATTCTAGACCAGCGATGCACCTCAAGCTGGTCGTGCTTGGGATCGCACCCCGACTAGAGGTGGTCGCACGTGGCCTTCTCGCGGTGGCCAAGGCGGTCACTTTGGTGGCAGGCGTGGTGGCAGTCGGCAGTCCTTATCCGGTTCTCAGGCGGCTGGTCTAGTTCATTGTCACGGTCGTCCTCACTGGTCCTGGTGTGGACGGCTCGGTCACTCTGTTGCCATGTGTTACCGGATGCAGGCACAAATTGGTCGTTCGCCAAGCACTCATTTGGCGGGAAATCACCACTCTTCTCAGCAGTCCAATACTTCTTTTTATCTGTCAGATTGGTACCTTAATTCCGGTGCGACTAGTCATATGGCGACTTCTACCTCAGGCCTAGACAATTTCACTCCTTATACTGGTAAATCTCGTGTTCTTGTTGGTAATGGCGCTCCAGGATATGATATCTCATATTAGTGATTCTAAAGTTTATGAGAACTTGCATTTGTCTGGTGTTTTGGTTGTGCTTGATATTACCGAGAATTTACTGTCTATTAGTCGGTTAACCAGGGATATAGGTGTCCTAATTACATTTGATGACCAAAATTTTGTCATTCAGAACAAAGTAACCAGGGCTGTCGTGGGTCGGGGGAACAGTGAGGATGGATTGTACGTTTTAGACCGGGGAGATGTAGCATTTGTTTCAGTTTTACTGCAAAATAAGAGCTGAGCTTCATATGAGTTGTGGCATGCACGCCTAGGTCATGTTCCTAGTGCAGTGATTACTAGTTTACACAAGTCTGGTTTACTTTCAGTTTCTTCTTTGTTGCCTAAACCGCATACTTGTGCTCCCTGTGTTATGGCGAAAGGCTAGCGGTTGGCTTTTGTTGAGAACCTTAAACGTGCTGACAATGTTCTTGATTTAATACATTGTGATTTGTGGGGTCCCTCCCCAATTTTATCTACAAATGGTTTTTCGTATTATGCATTATTTGTGGATAATTTTTTGAGATTCACTTTGTTGTACCCCCTTCATCGTAAATCAGACTTTGTTGACACTTATTTACAGTTTGAGGCACTTGTTGAGAATCAATTTTCTGCAAAAATTAAAGTTTTTCAAAGTGATGGTGGCACTGAATTTTTGAACACCAGACTCAGATCACACTTTGATAAAAAAGGGATTCATCATTAGGTTTCTTGTCCGGCCACTCCGGAACACAATGGGCGCGCAGAACGCAAGCATTGCGATGTTGTTGAAATGGGTCTCACGATGCTTTTTCACTCACGTCTTTCGATTTCTCGTTGGGATGATGCGTTCACCACTGCTATGTACATTATCAACTGTTTACCTACTCCAGTTCTGCAGGGATCGACACCTTATGGTCTTCTTTATCAGTGGGATCCTATCTATGGTAACTTTCATCCTTTTGGTTGCCGGGTTTTTCCTTTTCTTCACCCCTTTGGTGATCATAAAATATCTCCCTATCGTATTCCATGTATATTTATCGGTTACAGCTCGCACTATGGGGGGTTTTGGTGTCTTGGCCCTACCACTGGCAAAGTTCATGTTACTCACCATGCTCGCTTTGACGAAGCTTATTTTCCTCTGGCTCTGGCATCGGGAACTGGGTCTCCCTCTTCAGGTTTAGATGTTTCTATCTTTACTGATCTGGATCATGGGACGGCGCCATCACCAGCCTCGGCTCCATCCTCACCTATATCCTAGTTTCCTGATGATGAGTCGTCTCACCCTATTGCTCCATAAGTTGACCCGTGTCTGCTATCCCATCTCGCATCAGACTGCAATGGCTCCTTGCCCACAGCCAGCCGCGGTAGTCTCTCGCCCTCACCCACGCCCAGCCGTGGTGGCTCGCGCCCAGCAGCCACGGGCTCATGCGCCCCAGACGGCCACGACCACTGGCGGCCACGGTCCTTCCCACCTCAGCCGCGGCCCCGGATGGCCATGACCATGGACGGCCATAGAGCTCCTTCCCACCTCGGCCACGACCACAGATGGTCGCGGCTCCGTCGTCTCGGCCAGGTCCCAGATCTTGGATTCTCCGTGTCCAGCGCCTTCTCGTATGGTTACGAGTTCTTCCACCGGAGTTATTCAACACTGAGATTATTTAGATATTAATGATCATGGTCTTCTTACGGCTCATCTTGCTCAGAAACAACCGACTGATTATCATTCTGCAAACCAAGATCCTGCTTGGGTTACTGCCATGGATGAGGAGATGGTCGCTTTTCGTAGTCAGCATACTTGGGATCTTGTTACGCGCTCTCCAGACGTCAACATTATTGGATCTAAATGGGTTTATCAGTTGAAGAACAAACCTGATGGTTCGGTTAATCGTCATAAGGAACGTTTGGTAGCTCAGGGTTTCTCTCAGATTCCCAGTTTTGACCTTGACCATACTTTCAGCCATGTGGTTAAAGCATCTACAGTTCAAACCGTTCTTGCTATTGCTACTATGCGTGCTTGGTCTCTATATCAGTTGGACGTTAAGAATGCTTTTCTTAACGGTGTTCTTGATTATCCAGTTTTTATGGCCCAACCCGTTGGCTATAAGGATCCCACTCATCCAAACTATGTTTGTCGTCTACAAAAAGCCATTTATGGTCTGAAACAGGCGCCTCGAGCATGGTTTCGGCATTTCAGTGCCTATCTTTTGCAGCTTGGGTTTCGTTGCAGTTCTTCTGATACTTCATTATTTGTGTTGTCTCGTGGCTCATCATTGTTGTATCTTTTGGTGTATATTGATGATATCATTTTGACTGGCAATGATTCTGCTCTTCTTCGGAAGTTCATTAATCGCACCCATCAGGAGTTTGCCATTAAATATTTGGGTGCCTTACATTACTTTCTTGGCTTGGAGGTCACGCCCACTGCTTTGGGCCTTCTTCTGGGACAGACGAAGTATGCTCAGGATATTCTTTCTCGGGATGGTATATTAGATGCAGTGTCAGTCTCTACACCATTTCTACCGAATTCTCAGCTTCACAGTAGTACGAGTTCCCAGTTCCAAAATCCGACGTTGTATCGTTCTTTGGTTAGTGCTCTCCAGTATCTAACTATCACTCGTCTGGACTTAGCATTTGCATTTAATTCTGTTAGTCAGTATCTTCAGGACCCTCGAGAAGATCATTTTTTGGCTATCACTTGGATTCTCCACTATGTTTGGGGGACCCTACATTTTGGTCTCAATTTTCATGTAGCTTCTTCTCCGCAGGTGCTCAGTTATTCTGATGTAGATTGGGCCAGGTGTTTGGAGACCCGTCATTCTACTTATGGCTATGTTTTCTTATTAGGTGGTAACTTGGTTTCTTGGAGTGCGAAGAAACAGCCCACTGTGTCCAGGTACAGCACTGAGTTAGAGTATCATGCTTTGGCCAACACTGCTTCTGAGGTTATCTGGATGACTCATTTGCTTTTTTATCTTCATGTTCCTCTTTCTGGTTTGCCTCTTCTACTTTGTGACAACAACAGTGCCATCTTCTTGGCTTAGAATCCGTTGCGCATAAACTGGTTAAGCACATTGACATTGATTATCATTTTGTTTTCAAGTAGGTTTCTTTGACCAAGCTTCGTGCTGCTCATGTTCCTACATCCCTACAGGTCGCTGATATCTTCACCAAGGGTCTTTCTCGTCCCTTGTTTGAGTTCTTCAGATCCAAGTTTTGCGTCTCTGAGAATCCGAAGCTTCTCTTGAGAGGGGGGTTTTAGGATAAATCAAATTACTGATAGATTATAATTTATTATGATTAGATTTCTTTCCTATTACACCTCTATTGTACTCTCTATATATTCAGTAATCAATAATACAATTCCTTACGACAAAAACTAAAACCTTTATTGACACGTACTCAATAACTAAAGTAAAAAATGCATTTTTTTTTCTATTAAACACAACTTTTAGTTTCATTCTGATATTATCTTCTCAAACTTATCATTTCAATCTTATATAGTTTTCATTCTCATAGTGTGTGACCAAGTACTCCTTCCATTTTTTCATTTATGGCACTATAAGTTTAGCTTTTTTAATTTCTGTGAAGAAGATGAGTGGATGAAATTGAACGTAGAAAGTAAAAAGTAGAATGAGTGGATGAAATTGAAAGAATCTTGCAAAAAATAGAAATAGTGTCAAATAAAAGAAAACATCATTTTATAGTAAGTGTGTCATAAATAACAAAACATATGGAGTATTTATTTCATTCTTATTCGGTTAAATCATAGACCTGGCCTTTGAAAAATAAAAATAGATTTACCCAGTTATGATTTTAATAAATAGAACACTTTACTAAAGAGCACTACGATAATATATTATCGAAAAATTGGAGCCTGATAGAAAACATGTGAGCGAAATAGAATTTAAAGTTCTGCATTATATACATATTAGTGCAGGATCGAGGTTTTAATGACATATAAAATGGTCTATGGACGGTGATTATGAATCGCCATCTCTGACACTATTGTTGAACGCCTCCGTCGATCAATGGCGGTTGTCCAGCTGACGCTTTCAGCCCTTACCATGGCGAAGATGTTTTATTATTTTTAATGTCGTAAAATGTTTCGAAATTGGAAGTTTAATCGATTGGCATCCGATATCGAAGTCCAGCTCAATATTCCACACTTTTGGTTATGCTGTGTAGTAGTTGTTCCAGTTTCGGAAAGGTCCTCGATAGTCTGACTTTTGAAATCGAGTATCTAATTGACTTTGAATGGGGCAGCTAACGGATAACCTTTCCGATATTGGAAGTGAAGTCGGATTTCCTGGAATTAGGATGTTTTTTATTTTATTTCTAGAAATAATTGGAAAAAGAACGAAACATCTTCCGAGATTAGAAATCATGTCGCGAGATATGGTTTGTATTCTCTTCTGAATTAAAACCATTCATTGAATATGCAATATTGTGTTAACGAATAAATACACGTTCTAGCTAAACACTAAAAGCATTTCTTTAACATTATCACTTATAACTAATGAAGAACATCGAAAATCAAGTTGTAGAATTGAATCGCAAACCAACAAGAACAAATGGTACAAAGGTACTTCTAATATAGATGTCGATATCTTCCATCTCCATTGTGTTTCTAGCAATAAAAATATGCGGGAAAGTTCAATTCATCAACTAACCCACACATCTTTCACTACACCCTTAGGATAAGTATTTGATTGGTCAGCTAATTGTATTAAGAGAAAGTCTCACGAAATACGGCATTTCCATAAGCTTATGGACAGTCCACAGGGGCTTTTACCTTAAATGTTGTGATTTTTTTATAAAATTTAAATATTGCATTTTATAAGTTAAAACAAGTAATAACATGTATTTAAAGGTGAACATATAAAAATATATGATGTAAAAAATATTTTTAAAAATACTAAATTTTGTATGTAATTTAACAAATGCAATATATAAGGTAAAAAATAAGTTATCTATCCACAAAGTTATGGACAGACCGCCTGTCAGGAGACCCACTCTTTTATTAATACCCTAGTTTTGTGATAAGGTCCAAGCTTTAAAGATTCACATAGGGAATACGGTATGACGTAGATAATGCTCCTAAGTCTATCATAGCCTTGTCAAAACTGGTACTACCACCTAAGACACAGGGGATTGTGAACATGCCCGGATCATTACATTTTTGGGGGAAGGTTCTTTTGAAAAATGGCTAACACTTGTTCACTCACCTTTATTTTCTTAACGTTTTTCAATTTTTTCCATTCTCCTAGGGGTGAGCGATTCCTCAAGAATTTAGCATAACTACGAACTTGAACCCGAGGCAAAATGTGAGCAATTGAACTCGAAAAGAGGAATGTTTACCTCACATCGACGGAAGATTATAAAGATGTCCTTGTTGCCGTTGTGTTACCTGTCCTTCAATGCCGCTAGAGAAGGTGGTTCGGGGACAACTTTTGAAATACTTGACTTTGCAACCAAATGTGGGGTGGGGTGCCTTGGATATGGACTGTGTCCCATGGACGATCAATTCCTCCTCGGTCTCTAACCCCATGATAACTTCATCATTGGCCACCTTCTCAACCTTTTTGTCATCAACAATCTTTATTTCCAACCTACTCACATCTTTGCCACTTCTCAAGGTGATAGAACTCACATTTTTGCCTCGCGTTCAATTGAGATAAAAGTTTTCCTGACTCTTTGGCCTCCAACAGGTTCGTGGAAGATGCAATTTGGCTCACTTAAGTTTCCAATTTCTTGATGCTTGAGAAAACTTGAGCTTCCAATTTTTAATGCTCGGGTGAGTTTGAACTAGGAATTTCTCGAAAATCTTGACCAAGCTTGTCAATGCTTGCATGAGCTCCTCGTTTGCCATGCTAGAAACTCCGCCTTGGTTGTTTGACTGGCCTTCATTCCTAGGGTATTGTCGTTGGGGTGTTTGGTTGTATTGTTGACCTAATTGGTGGTGTTGTTGGTCACTTTGATTATTTATTCGTAAAAAATTTGGGTGATCTCTCCAACCCAAATTGTAGGTCTTCGAATAGGGTTCTAACTTCTTGTGAAAACCTTGACCCTCTGGAAACCTTGCCTACCTTGATAGCCATGGCCACCTTGAGAACCTATGGCCTTCACCTCTTTGCTAAATTCTTCTTCCAGCTGAGGAAAAGCGTCGGAGGGGTGATCCAAAGCACAAATTTTGCATGCCTTCACTTTTTGCATCATTCCCTTCATCGTAAAATCCTTCATCATTGAGGCTAAGGTTTGCACTTGCTCTTCAAGCTTAATGAATTTAGAGCTTAAATTGACCGAGTTTTGCCCTCTAATCTTGGACCTATTCTCAAATTGGTGAGTACCATTTGACATTTCCTCAAACGGGCTCAGTGCATTCGGTGGACTCTTGTTCGCTATCAAGCCACTACAAGCGAAAATAACCATTCGCGTGTCTTTATCGGTGAGGCCATCATAGAAGTAGTAAACTATATCCCCCTTAGAATAAGAGTGGTAGGGGAAACTCAAAAAAAAATCCTCTTGAAGCTCTCCCAATACTCATTAAGAATCCCATCATACCCTTCAGAGATGTTGCTTATCTCTTTCTTCTTGAGCCCAATGGGCTTTGAAGCATGAGAGAATTTTTCAAGAAACTTCTGGTTCAAATCGAGCCATGTGGTGATGCACCCATGAGGGAGATAGTACAACCAATCCTTTGTTGCATCCTTCAAGAAGATGGAAAGGCCCTCAAATAGAAGTTCTCCTCTGAGACCCCGTGTGGCTTCATGCTCGTGCACACCTAATGAAATTCCAAGAGATGCTTGTTTAGATCTTCTTCATTCATCCCATGGAAGGTGGGAAGACAATGGATCAACCCCAAGTAACATTGGATTCTAAAGTTGGGAAGGTGATGCATAAAGGTTGTTCCTCAAGGTTTGGTGCCATGAGTTCTCTCAAGGTTCGATTATTATTAGCCATGGTCGAAGGTGTTTATTCGAAATGGGGTGTGTGTGGAGTGGTTCCTAGGGGTCGGCTTCTCAACCTACGAAGGATATCTAAGAATTTAGGGTCATAGTGCAAGGGCTCTTGGTTCACAAACTAGGTACGTACCATATACCAAGAACTAGAGCAATATTTCTTACCAAACAAAATGATGAAAATTAAAAACTGCGCTAAACCCTTAACAAGTTATAAGTTGATAAGTTGATTAGGAGAGGGGTTAGAGTTTTTGTGGATCGAAGTAGAGAGAAAATGAGAGAGTCTGAGAGGTTTCTGAGGGAAACATGAGAGAATTTTGTGAGAATTTTGAGTTGGGGTTTAATAAGTGAGGGTGAGGAAAATTAAAATGGGTTGAAGCATGGGTACAGAGGTTGATAAAGTTGTTCCCCTATGTGAAACTGTCAGACACCTCATTAATGGCCTTAATTGTTGCCACCAAGGTGGTATATTTTAAAAGTCAATGGACTGTTCATTTCACCAGAGATCTAATGGGCTAAAAATGAAAATGAATCAAAAGTGGAGTTTAAGGTTGGACAACCAAATAATAAAAGTGTGCACTTTAGTCCAGAACAAAAGGCAATAACATATTCTCATTATGAATTTGAATGAAGTTCCATCATTGTGATATTACTGTTAGTGAATAATTCCTTAACTTGCAACTAAACACCGAACTTTCAATCAAATTCATTATTTACCCTTGAAATCGTTCAATTAAGTACTCCATTTGTTTATTTGTATTTGGTACTACTAACTCCATCCACTACAAGAAACAAGACATATTACTTCGCCTCTTTTACCTCAGTTTTTTTGTTAACACCAAATAACCGAGGTAAAAAGTTCTTTCTTGGTATTTTTTGAAGTAAAAGATATTATTTACCTCGGTTATAAAAAAACCAAGGCAAATAGTTGGTTTTTTGCCTTGGTTATTATTTGAACCTAAGTAAAAGGTTAAAAAATGAAGTAAATAATGATATCGAATATGGTGCGACGTCGCATATGTTATTTGAAAAGATTTCCCAATTTAGCTCAACACATTTTTATCGATATGTATTGCAAACGACTAGCGAAGTCAAATATATGTAAAAGATATGTTGAAGTAAAGGATTTGATGCTGATAGAAAAAAAATAATAAAATGGAAGTCGTGCGCTTTAATGCCGTACAACGTAGGCAAGGGATGTTCAATGCAATTAATCTTTCATTTTCACATTAACCTTATGTATTTGGACATATTCTAACATTTATTGGTAATTTATGTCCACGGTTTTGTTTTTTTGTGTCATCAAATAGTAAATATTATATTTTTGTACGAGAACTGATTTCTCCACGAATCATACCGCGACGTCGTACGAATCGGTAAAGATACAACACCGAACTGACGTCGCATAAATCAGCGGAGTTTTCTTTTTGCAACGTCATCCATTCAAAATTTTGTCGTATTAGTTAGTCACCCACATCAACAGACACATGAAGAGAGTGTCCTGGATCATGCGATCTCGCATACAATCATGAGCGATGACACTTTAATTATTCCGCAACTTTGTTCTTGTCGATGTCGCAGAGTTTCCAGGGGCATCGACGGCCTTCTTGTTGTGACCAACGTCGCTTCTTATGAAAGGCGATATCGATGGAAACGATGTCGTAGCTAAGGTGTACTATAGTCGGCCTACTTCCTTGGACTGACATCGCTCCCAGAACCTGTCGACGTCGGTCCAAAATTGAGGTACGTAAAAAAGTACTTTTCTTCACCCACATTTACCTCGGGTTTGTTATTGCAAAAAACCGAGGTAAAAAACCCTGAAAAACTGAGGTGATATGTGTTGTCTGTCATGGTGATCCCATAATAAACTTCATACTTTCCTAATTAGTCTATCCCACAAATAACTTCCCACTTGTAAAATTTTCATATGTAGTCATTCGTTCTACTGTATTTACCCCCCACTAACCCAAATTTACCATTATTTGCTACTTTTTGATGTTTTTCATGACATCATTCATCAAAAACTTACAAAAGCAGATTTTTGACATTTAAAAATGATGCCACATTAGCTTGCGTAAAGATTGAGCCACACAAGAAGCCACTAAATTAAGGGACATTATATAGACCTTTAGTTTACCTTCTCAACAAAAGATTAACTTTGATAAATCTTCTGCTATGTTCAGCCCAAATACTTCTGAGGGTGACAAATCTCGAGTCTTATCTATACTACAGATACCTGAAACAGTAAATCATGAGAAGTAGTTATAACTACCAATCTGTTTTGGATGATCTAAGTCGGCATCTTTGGAAGGGCTTAAGGACATAATATGGAAAAAAAGTTGAGAGTTGGGACCATAAACAGCTATCCAAATGTGGAAACAAAGTGCTTATTAAAGCATTTCTACAATTTATTCCCACCTACACAATGTCTTGTTTTATGTTACTTGATAACCTGATTAACAATATTCATAAAACATATGCAAGATATTGGTGGGGAAGCACTTCCTAAAAGAAGAAAATTCATTGGGCTCAATGGCGCCAACTATATCTACCAAAAGGCTTAGGGGGAGTGGGCTTCAATGACCTAAAAAATCTTCAACACTACAATGCTAGCAAAGCACGCTTGGAAAATACTTAGTAACCCTAATTCGATGGTGGAAAGAGTTATCAAAGTTAAATATTTCTCATCATCGTCTTTCTTGGATGTCAAACTTGGTTATGATCCCTCTTATGCATGGCGATCCATTATGTTAGGCGGACAACTATTGAAACTAGGAGTTCGCAGGCGTATTGGATCTGGGGCGATTACTAATATTTAACACGATCCTTGGTTACTAAGAGTCGGTAATCCTATTCCAATATCCTTCCCAGATAATCTAACAGTGAACCAATTGAAATTGGAAGGCACTAACATTTGGAATGAAAGCCTTATCCGAGCAACCTTCAATGAAGAAGAAGTCTCTCTCATATTGTCCATGTCATGTAGTAGTAACCATCATCACCCAGCTAGATGGACTTGGCAATCGACAGCTAATGGTAAGTACACTGTTAAATCAGGATATAACTTGGGAATTGATTCTCCACTTTATTCATATGCAGGACATATGGCCAACAACAATTCGAGCCACTCACCACAGTGAAAGAAGATTTGGAATTGTTGGTGCCGCCAAAGACAACGTACTTCATATGGAGGTTGTGCAAGAATCAAATGCCATCACCAGATAATCTTTGCCAAATACGCTCAAGACACGAGACCACATGCTTGGCATGCTCATGTGCAGATACATCTCTGGCCCACATATTCTTCCATTGGTTTATAGCCCACCAAATTTAGTTCGGTGCAGATTTACATGAGATGATATATAGATGCCAGCAGCAAAATGCAGAACTATAGACACAGGAGCTTATACTTGAACTAACTAGCCAAGATATGGCTCTTACAACCATGATGTTATACCAGATGTGGTTCAACATTGTATTCTCTAGGCTACCTCAACATTGTATTCTCTGGGCTACCAAACAACTATAAAGCCTTGAAAGGAAAATTGGACATCTGCTTGAGCACAACCCTGTACAAACCCCGTACAACCCAATGAGGAATAATTTGTACTTTGACACTGCAATATCTAGTGAGAATAGGGATGGTTCATAAGGGGCTCAAACGGTGAGTGGGTATACGGGGAAGCACACAGGCTACCTTTTCCATATATAGGTAAACACACGGAGGCTCTATCTATGAGGTTAGGGCTGCAATCATTTTTGGACAAGGGTCTATCCGTTTAGCAAAGTTCGGGAAGATACGCAAATTGTCGTTAACGCAACTAATAGCCTGAATGAAGACCTGTCTAATTTTGATCTAATTATAAGTGAAGTCTAAATCTTAATAGAATCTAACCTTTGTCCAAAAGTAGTTAGAGTCAAAGAACAGAACATTGTAATAGCTCACACAATGGCTACCATTGCCAGACAATTTGGAGATTACGTCGCTAAATGGGATTACATCCCATAATGTGTAATACCATTCTTTAATGATCAATGAAATCCCCCTTTCGAAAGTTGTTTGTGCTCCCAACTCTAAACTTTAGTTCAGCATATGCCCTTGAGTTAACGCAACTAATAGCCTGAATGAAGACCTGTCTAATTTTGATCTAATTATAAGTGAAGTCTAAATCTTAATAGAATCTAACCTTTGTCCAAAAGTAGTTAGAATCAAAGAACGGAACATTGTAATAGCCCACACAATGGCTACCATTGCCAGACAATTTGGAGATTACGTCGCTAAATGGGATTACATCCCATAATGTGTAATACCATTCTTTAATGATCAATGAAATCCCCCTTTCGAAAGTTGTTTGTGCTCCCAACTCTAAACTTTAGTTCAGCATATGTCCTTGAGTTAATGATGGTGGAAATGAGGGAGTATAAATCTAAGCACTTAAAATTATACTCCCTTAGATTTTTTTTTTATATTGGTACTCTTTTCTTTTTGGGATAGTGTTTTTACATTGGCATCTTCCTCCTTTGGCAAATCCTAGATTATTTCCATCCACTAAATTTACTTTTTAACCTTCCAGGACAATCTCATCCATTCATTTTACTTTTCAAAAAATAATATCCATTATAAGAATGTCAATATTTTACGAACAGTGGAAATAACGCAAAATTTGGTCCAAAAACAGACATGTCAATAATGATAAAACGAATGAAGTATAGATCTAAGGGCATGGGCAGTGGTGGTCTCTTAAAATTAAAAGACCACTTAAGAGACCGAAAACCACCACAGTGGTGGTCTCTTAAGTGGTCTCTTAACAAGAGACCACTTAAGAGTCTCTTAGTAAGAGACCGGTCAAGAGACCGCTCGTGGCATTAAAAATTCAGCCACCCATGTGCGCTAGGGCCGCTGAAATGCGGCCCTTTTTTTTTGGTCCAAATGGGACACGTGTCGTCCCATCATTGGGCCACGTGTCCCACTAAGCTCAACTAATTTTTTTTTAATTCTGAATGGGACACGTGTCCCATCCTGGTGGAGACACGTGTCCCACTAATTTTCTGGTCTTCTTTTAATTTTTTAATGGGACACGTGTCCCATTCTGGTGGCGACACGTGTCCCTCGTATTTTTTAAAAAAAATCAATTTTTTTTTTATTTTTTAAGAATTTCAATTTTAATATAATTTTGATTTTTAAATTATTATAATTGGTCGGACTAGATCAATATTTTATTTAATATTTTCTGTAATTTTTATAGTTGTTATAATTGATTTTTACAATTTTAATGTTTTTTAATTAATTTTTCATACAATAGAAATGGAGGGAGTACTGGAGAGGAGTAGGTAGCTGTCATTTTAAGATTTAACCCCAGCGATTGGTCATTTCTGAGGAAGACAGGAGTATGCCGGAACCGGAAGTAATATAAATCTGGCATTACCTACATCACATGTCAGGCATGTGTAAAATGACCTTTATAAACAGTACATGAAATGTCCCATCGCTCAATTAATTAAATCTTTTTTGCAGCACAAACAAATCTCCATCCGTGAAAATTACCCCCACTTTTTTAATATTGACACTTTTTTTAAACCGATTATACTCTGGTTTTTTAATATTGATACTTTTTATTTTTTGATCTTTTAATATTGGCCCATTTCTTTTATTTTTTTACAAAGTTAAAAATAATTTCATTCACTTAATTTATTTTTTACTATCTCAATACAATCACCTCTACTCAATTTACTTTTCAAACAAAAGTATATCAAGACTATAGTAAGAGTAAGTGCAATGGGGGTTTCTTAAATTTACAAAATCGCTCCAGAAACCAAAAACACCCAAAGTGATGATTTCTAAGTCGGTTTCTTAACAAGAAATTGGCCCTTTGTTGCCAAGGAGGGAACTAGTATGGAAACCGCCAGTCAGCGGTGCACATGGGCATGTGGCTGCGGGATGCGGCCCATTTTTTTGTCTTCAATTATGACACGTGTCACACATGCATTGGGCCACGTGTTCTGCATGCAATTAGACCTTTCTAAAATTATAGGAGGGACACGTGGCATGCCCTGATTGGACCATGTGTCCCTTTTTTTAATCTGAATTTTTAAATTTGTAAAATATAATTTTAAAATGTTTTTAAATTAAAAATATTGATGATTTTTTATTAAAATCTGGAATGATTTGGAATTAAAATTTGGAATAATTTTTGAGAAATTTATTGAAGAAAATTTATTTAAAAAATATGGAATAATTATTGAAAAAAATGAAATTCAATTTAAAAAATTATATTGTATTATTAAATTTATTGTTCAACTTATTTTGAGTAGACAAATTTATTTAAATTAAATATTTATAATAAAATTAATGAATAGAATAAAGAAAATCAAGTGGAGTACATGAATAGTAAAAAGTAATTTCTTACCATTGTGAAAAAGAAAATGAGTATTTTCTTAAGTGGTTTCTTAAAGTGAGGTGAGAGAGAGAGAATAAGAAAAAGAATATATTTAATTGATAAGAAACCGATAGCGGTTTCTACCACTGTACTTCGTCTGAGTACATTTATTTAGCCTCTCCATGATTGATAAATTACTCTCTTCGTTTTACTAATAGTGGCACCTTAGGTGCTTAGAGATATATGTGAAGAAAATGAGTGAATAGAATTTAATGTAAACTGTAAAATGAGTAGATAAAAATGAGGAAATCCTACCAAAAAATAAAAAGTATGTCAAAAATTAAATAAACAACCTAAAACTGAAAGTGTATCAGAGAAAGAGTGACTATTAAACATTAAAAGTTAAAATTTGGTACACAATTATCAAACTAACCTTAATCAACGAGAGACGATACTTATAACATTCAATTCCTTGAACAACTGAAATCATTTTAAAATTGCTAAAAACAACATAAACTCGTAGTAAGCTAAAAGGATAGATATTTACATATAGGATATAAAAGTTTCAATTATAAGGGAGGGTATTCTGTGAGGCAAACTAAACTTTAGGTAGGGGCATTTATATAATTCTAATAATATTTTAGCTTTAGGGGTCTATCTTTAATAATTTTACAGGAACCTATTTCTAATTATTTTACAGGGACATATCGCTAATAACGTTCCAGGGGTTTTTTCGTCCAATTTTTCCCATAATTTTCCATCCACTTGCAATCTGCAAAAAACAAATCAAAAAAATATTTTTAAAATGAAAAAAAATAAAAACTGCAGCAACTTCAATAAAAAAAATAGCTATTCATCAACGAAAATTCATAAAATGTCAACTAAAAAACTGCAGTAAAAAATATATGAAAAACCAAATAAAACAGCATAAAATATTTATAAAAAATCAACAAAAAATTGAAAAAAAAAAATTGACTACAACTAATAAAAAATCAACTAAAAATCATAAAATATCAACAAAGCTAAATTATCGTTTTATGAAAAACTACAACATCAACCTATATCACCCAAAAGTTAAAAACACCAATTATTGTCATTTAAAACTTCACCCGGAAAATGAAAAATGCCAACATAAGGAAAAAACACTAAAAAAAATCAATCATATCATCAAAAAAGCTACGAACATCAACTTCTATCACCTAAAACTCATTTACAAAATTAAGAACATCAACATGAGAGAGAAAAAAAACTAAAAATATCAACAAAAAAACAACAGTACCTAAAGTGTATAAATTATTCACTCTGAAAATCATAATACATCAATGATTTTTTTATTAAAAAAAACTACGAACATCAACTCCTAACAACTGAACCTCATCCGAAAAATGAAAAACATCAAAATAGAATAAAGACACAACAAACATCAGCTCCTATTACCAAAACCTAAGTCGGAAAATGAAAAACATCAACATAAGAAAATATTTTTTAAAAAACTACAAATATCAATCCATATCACCCAAACAAAACTACAAAACATCAACTCATATCAATTAAACCTTATCCGAATAGTGAAAAACATCAACATAAGGGGGGAAAAAAACTACAAACATTAACAAAAAGCTACAGTACCTCAAGAATAAAATTTCTTTTAAAAAAAAGGGAATTGGTGGGGTTTGAACTCGTGTGCTAACCCCAAATCCTAGAGCAATAACCATTATACCAAAGACTCTTATTGAACCTACACTCAGTCAAAAAATATTAAAGCTCATCATATACATGAAGAACATAAATTCTTCAAAATAAATGTCATAAAAGATTTGAACCCCTAACCTCAAAACTCAACAACAAGAGCACTAACCACTAGACCAAACAATCTTTGTTGACAATAAGCTCAGCCAAATAAATATTAAACCTCAGCAAGTCTTCGGAAAAAAAATAAAACACAAAATTTAATCTCACCTCTCGACACTGAAGCTCAGCTCTGCCACCGCCGTTGCCGTCCGCCACCATTGCAGCCGTCAGCGTCGACACCCCCGGTCGCGCGTGAGATGCACGAGCGTCGTCTCTTTCCCTGAGGCGTGTGCTTCTCACACACCTTCTCTATTCATCGTGGCTGAATGCGAGTTCGTCGCAGTGCCTTTGTAAAGCTCGTCACAGCGCCGCAGCCGTCAACGATCCAACGACGTCGTCGTCTCCTCCTCCTCCAATCATATTCGATTCACGACAAGGCAACGTTTCAAATCCAATTCGCGGAGGAGCGGTTAGGTTGCGTGGCGGAGAATTGCAGATCCAGGGTTTCGTAGCGGAGCAAAGAGGTTGTGCGATGATTTCTAAGAATAGATAAGAAATTCCGTGAGAGATTCTGGTGGAATCCGACGGTAATCGCCAGCCGGAGGTGGTTTCTGGTGGGAGGAGCGGTTTTCATTGGGATCTTAAAAAATGAAAATAAAAATTCTTGATATTTTGGTGATATATATATATATAGTATTTAGATGATTACACAATTGGTCCCTAGATTTATCAGCATATATTATTTTAAACTCATCCCAAATGAGACTTCTTATAATTCCACAGGGATCGCCGGCCAAAAGTTTAGACTGTCTAAAAGAAGAGTTTGTGCAATTATAATCATGAATTTAGCAAAACCATAATTGTATGATTAAAATTTTTATTTGTAATATCAATAGAATTGATAGAAGACAGGGTCGGTCATAACATTTTAAAGGCCTGAACCAAATTAGAAAAATGGTTTCACATATAGTAATACTTATGGTATGCAATATTCGTGAAATGGAATCTCACATCTGGAAAAAAAGAAAATTATTGATCAGTTAATTAAATCATGTAATATTTATAAATAATTCAACATATACTAGTAAAAAAAATAAAAAAAAATTGAGGCCCTATATAATGATTAGAGAAAAATGTCTTTATAACTCTACCTAATTGACATAAGTGTCAATATAACCTCCCAGTGTTCAAAATTGTCAATATAACCCTAGAAAGTTAGTGAAAATGCAAAACTACCCATTTTGATAAATTTAAGCCATAATTTTGTGAAATTACTATTTTACCCCTCTAGAAAAAAATTAAAATATTAAAAATTGACCGTGATGCCCTTAACCCTAAATTTCCCCACTTCTCCTTTATCTTCCCCGACCATTTCTACTCTTTCAGTTTCTGCCAATTCTACTCTCTCCGCCGTCACCGGCGATGATTCAGGGGCTCCCAGCTCCACGCCTACGCGATACGCTTAGGGCTCAATATCTTCTCGCACGTGTCAAATACTCTGCTTTCTCTCTAATTAAAATCACAATACCTGAGCTCGGTGAAGTGGGGTTTTGACGAGATTGAGAACCCAAATGTTTATTCCTGGACTACGTTGTTGTCAACGTGTACAAAGCTCAGGGATATATCGTATGCTTTCTAAATGTTCGATGAAATGCCCCGTAGAAGTATTGCTGTTTGGAATGCGATGTTGTTCGGATAAATCAGACTCCTGATTAGATTATGATTTATTATGATCAGAGTTCTTTCCTTATTACACCTCTATTGTACTCTCTATATATTTAGATATCAATAATACAATTGTTTACGGCAAATCATTCTGTTATGGAATCAGAGCAAGTTATGATCCTAAACCCTAAATTTTAATTTATTGTTCAGTGCCTACCTCTCCGGCCCTGATTCCGGTGAAATTCCGGCCAAATTCCGGCAACATCTGGCGTCCTCCGACGTCTTCTCAATCCTCGATTTTCCGTCGAGTTCTTCCAGATTCGAAGCTTCCATCAGCAGCAAAGTTCTTCCAGCGGCGAATTCTTCCTCCGACATCTTACTAATCCGGTCAAATTTCCATCTTCCGCAGCGAATCAAGTTTCCATCTCCGGCGTCCATCTCTGGCGTCCTCTCCGGCTTGTATCTCGGACTCCAGCACCGCCTTCTTCCAGCGGCGATCTTCCTTCTAGCAGCGCCGCCGAGTGTCCGATGGCTAAGAAGATTTCCGCCTGCATCTCGTCCAATTTTTACGAGATCCACGCGCCCACGAGTTGAGACTCCGGCGTGTAAACGTCACTAGCGATCTGACTCGCACACAAGGGGTATATCTTGCGCCTCCATTTTATCGCGAGTGGAACAGTTTATCACGATTTGCAGCATTTTATCGTGGTTCTCGCGAGCCAAAGCCATTTATCACTAGTTGAAGCACTTTCTCACGAGTTGCTCAAATTCTCGTCCTCACCCAGTCAATTTTTGTGCAATTTTCGGTCCTTTGCTATGGTTTATTTGGGCCCTATATCTCGGGAAGATTGCTCCACTAATTGGATTGTGGACAAGGAGTTGTTTCAGGCCAGTTTGAATGGTCCCAACCGTCATTCTTCGTAAAATCAGTGGATTGTTGATTCGGGTGCTACATCTCACATCACTGCTCGCACCAGTCATCTTGATAAGGTACAACCTTATCGTGGTTCTGATTCTATTCTTGTTGGCAATGGTGAATCATTATCTATTTCTCACATCGGTCAGTGTCATTTCTCTGGTTTTTCTGTTAATGATGTTCTAGTAGTTCCTAAGATTACTAGAAGCTTATTGTCTATCAGTAAGCTTACTCGTAATTTACCTGTCCGTGTTATATTTGATGCCGATGCATTTTCCATTGAGCACAAGCATACATGGACAATAATAGGTAAAGGTCGTCATAGTTCAGGTCTTTATTTTCTTGAGACGGGTGATTCCATCTTTTTAGGTGAATTACGCTCTAGTAAGCTTCATGCTTCTTTTGAGCAGTGGCACTCTCGCCTCGGTCATGTGTCTCATGATACTGTTCAGTTATTGAATCGACGGGGCCTTCTTTCTGTCACTTCTGCTATGCCTGCACCTATCAGTTGCTCTCCTTGTCAGATGGCCAAGAGTAGCTGTTTGCCCTTTTCCACTAGTGACAAGCGCTCTACTGGTTTATTGGATAAAGTACATTATGGTTTGTGAGGACCAACTGTTTTATCTGTCAATGGTTTCTCTTATTATGCCGTTTTCATTGATGATTTTTTGCGATTCACATGGTTTCTTTCGATGCACCATAAGTCGGATTTCTATGACACCTTTATCCAGTTTCAGAAATTCGTTGAGAACCAGTTTTCTGCTAGGGTTAAAAATTTTCAGACTGATGGTGGCGCCGAGTTTACTAATCACTGACTTCAGGCTCATCTCATATCATGTGGCATTCATCATCATATGTCCTCGCCCTATACACCTGCTCAGAATGGCCGGGCTGAACGGAAGCATTGCCACATCACAGAGACTGGTCTTGCCATGCTTTTTCACTCTTCTGTGCCGCACTGTTATTGGGTGGAAGCTTTCTCCTCTGCGGTTTACATTATTAAACGTCTTCCTAGTTCAGTTCTGAGTGGCAAATCACCCTTTGAGGTTGTTTTTGGTCATGTGCCTGACTATACCCACTTTCACCCGTTTGGTTGCCGTGCATTTCCATGCCTGCGTGCCACTGCTACTGATAAGTTTGCACCCCGATCCATTCCCTGTGTTTTTATTGGCTATCATCCTCGTTACAAGGGCTTCCAATGTCTCGACCCGACTTCTGGGAGCATCTATATCTCTCACCACGTTCGTTTTGATGAAACTTTCTTCCCTTATGTCTCATCTTCCACGAACAGTCGTTCGATTTCAGATCTGGAGATTTCATCATTTTTTATGGAACTGTTACTTCATCGATTGGGGCCACCACGCCTATGTCTGTGTCTATTCCAGCTGCCCCTCCTTCACCACCATCTTCCATCTGGACGGCCGACCTGGACCCGGCTCCTCGCCAAACGCCCATCATATCTCAGCCACTGGCCAACACTCCTCAGCCACCGGCCACCACGTCTCAGCCATTATCGGCTATTCTTTCTCCGGTGACTTCCGACGGCCACTCTCCGGTCAGCACAACTCAATCTTCCTCTGTGTCATCAGCTGGTTCGACTCCTCCAGCTTCGCCGCCCCAGCTTTGTACTCATCGGATGGCCACTCGGTCTTCTACTGGTGCCATTCAGCACCGGGATTATTTGGATATTATTGCTCATGGTCTCACTGCCGCACTCCTCTCTCAGACAGAGCCCACTGATTATCGCACTGCCCTTCAGGATCTAGCCTGGGTTTCAGCCATGGATGATGAGATTGATGCTCTTCGTGGTCAGCACACTTGGGATTTGGTGCCTCAACCTTTGAATGTCAACATTGTTGGCTCCAAATGGGTCTATAGGCTCAAGTATCGACCAGATGGCACTATTGAGCGTCACAAAGCTAGACTTGTGGCGCAGGGTTTCTCGCAAATTCCGGGTTTTGATTTTGACCACACTTTCAGTCCTGTGGTCAAAGCCTCCACTGTTCGGATGGTTCTCGCCATAGCCACCATGCGTTCCTAGCCACTTCATCAGTTGGATGTCAAGAACGCTCTCCTTAATGGTGTTCTTGATGTTCCAGTCTACATGAAGCAGCCCGTTGGTTATCAGGATTCAGTCCATCCAGACTATGTTTGTCGTTTGAAAAAGGCCATTTATGGTCTTAAGTAGGCTCCCCGGGCTTGGTTCCAGCATTTCAGCAGTTATCTGACACAGCTTGGTTTTCGGTGCAGCTCAGCTGATACTTCTTTGTTTATCCTTTCGAGAGGGTCGTCGTTACTGTACCTACTTGTGTATGTGGACGATATCATTCTTACAGGAAATGACTCGACTCTTCTTCGCTAGTTCATTGATCAGACACACATATAGTTTGCTATCAAGGATATTGGTGCTCTCCATTACTTTCTTGGTCTTGAAGTTTCGCCTACCTCCTCAGGATTACGGCTTGGTCAAGCAAAGTATGCTCGGGATATTTTGAATCGGGCCGGTATGTCTGACGCGGTACCTGTTTCTACTCCATTTGTTGCTGGTTCTCAACTTCACAGCTCCACCAGTCCTCCATTTCGGGATCCTACACTTTATCGTTCTCTTGTTGGTGCTCTCCAGTATCTCACCATCTCTCGCCCGGATTTGGCATTCTCGGTCAACACGGTGAGTCAGTTTCTTCAGGATCCCAGAGATGATCATTTTGCTATTGTGACTCGGATTTTGCAGTTTGTTCGTGGCATTCTTCATTTTGGTCTCCAGTTTTGTTCTGCAAGTACTCCTGATGTGTTAGGATATTCTGATGCTGATTGGGCTCGCTGTCTAGAGACTCGTCGGTCCACTTATTGTTATGCAGTTTTTCTTGGTGGGAATCTGGTTTCTTGGAGTGCCAAGAAACGGCCCACTGTTTCTCGCTCTAGCACTGAGTCTGAATACCATGCTCTCGCCAACACTGCCTCAGAAGTGATCTGGCTCACTTATTTTCTTTGTGATCTTTGGTTTCCGCTTTCTGGTTCTCCACTGTTGTTATGCGACAATAGTAGTGCTATCTTCTTGGCTCAGAATCCAGTGGCTCACAAGTGGGCTAAGCACATCGACATCGACTACCATTTTGTTCGTGAGTTGGTGACATCCGGAAAGCTGTGTGTTGCTCATGTTCCGACTTCTCTTCAGATTGTGAACATTTTCACCAAGGGGCTCTCTCGTCCACTGTTCGAGTTCTTCAGGTCCAAGCTGTGCGTCGGCGAGCACCCGACGCTCCGCTTGAGGGGGGTGTTAGGATAAATCAGACTCCTGATTAGATTATGATTTATTATGATTAGAGTTCTTTCCTTATTACACCTCTATTGTACTTTCTATATATTTAGATATCAATAATATATTTGTTTACGGCAAATCATTCTGTCAGATGTCACCAGGTGCGCGGAGTACGGGTAGAACGACGTCGTATTGAAGCTGTTTCAGAGAATGCATTATGTTACGGAGCATAAATATGACTTGTAATTGTAATTAGATTATATTTCATTTTCCCGCCTTATATAGGTATTTTGTACTAATATATAATTGACCATGAGGTTATAAATAAATAGACAGATCATTACCTTTATTTCCTACATGGTATCAGAGCCTAAAATCCTGAAACCTAATAAGCTAAATTTTCCATGTTAAATTTCCCTGTAAACACTACTGCCAACGTTCGTGCGTGACGCGCCGTCGATTCGATTTGCTTTGCTCTTTCCAATTTTTTATTAAAAAAATTTTCCTGCTTTGTCCGCTGCTCCGCCGATCCGAACTTTGTTCTCACCGAGCCTTAGTTTTCATCGAGCCTCGTTCTTCACTCCTATGGCGAGCTGGTTTTGCACTCCTCCTGCTAGCTCATTCTGCACTCCTCCGACGGCCACAGTCTGCTACTCCTCCGGCATTTTCTTGGTCACAATCTGCTACTCCTCCGGCGGCATTTGCACAGTAGCCATTTGCGCCGTTCGTCTGTTGCTCGAATGCAACTCCGGCCGACTCACGTTGCCCTCTGGAAGACCATCTCACGCACGCAACCTCGGCGTGTGTTGTCAAGCACCCACTGCATGCCGTGTCTCCCTCTTCCTTGGCTCATGTAACAATGCGCCATTACAAGGATGCGCAGCCGTTAAGGTCTTTGACAGGGTTGTATTTTTGGTTAAAATGGGATAGTGTTCATAACCAGCTCAGCGCATGTAACCACGCACCTACGTGTCTTTTTGGTTGCTTTACTCAACATTTGACTGCTGAAATTATTATTCTTTTATTTATTAAACACAATAAATAAATTGTTTTATGTCTCTTTTCGCGTAAATAGGTAAATAGTATAGACGGTGGAACCTGCAGTGGAGCCCTGAAAGGACCCCACCAAATACAAAAGAATCCAACCTTAGGCTACATAGTAAACCTAAGGAGTAAAATCCGAAAAGAGAGAGGGGGGGGGAATAGTAGAATGTAAATCCAGAAGACAACATTCTACTATCCCCCCCTTTTGTCTAAATAAAATAACAACCAACCCAATGCGAGATAAACAAGCAAAGGGAGCACAAAACAACCTGGAATAACCCAGGCTATAACACAACCGAAATAATGAGGTGAGAACAAACTCACTACTCATAAACAAACAATCCGCTTCTACCCCTAACAAATGGGGCCTTCTTCATTTCAATTCCAAAATGCATCCGAGAAATAGGGTCTCGAGTCTTGATCCGATGTAGTTGTTGGAATGTTGGTGAAGGAACTAAGATCCAAGTTCGAGTGATAAAATATCCTAATGCAGCCGAGAGTGTCTCGGGTCTTGGATGTCGCATGAAAGTTGAAGCCGATGATACAAATGAATGAACAACAGCTTCTACCATATACATCCCTAAGATGAAGATAGAGGAATGTTATTGGCCTTCTGTCATTCTCTTTTTGCACCGAAGTTGATCTTATGGGCAAAGATTAATGAGGCCATGCCTCCAACCTTTGTGGTTCCCAATCAAAGCAACCTCCTGAGGATGTGAGAATGGATGCACTTGTACCGCGTGCACCAAGCGTGGCGAGTATGTACTCGCCCACTCCATTTTAAGCAAATGGACAGCTAAATGCTAATTTAACACAAAAAGTGTAGCGCAAGCAACAAGCGCAAAAATAACCGTTAAATCAATAGTAAAAACTAGGCTTAGGAGAAAGAGCATCGGAGTGTAAATCCTTACTCTAAAACCTATTGCCTCCTCCAGAAAATCGAGCTGATGTTGCCACGAGAAATCCGAGAAAAAAAACCCTAGGCAAATCTGAACTTCCATCGCTGAAAACCGCATCATTCATCTTACAAAGAATCCTACCACCCGCGCCAAGAGAACCAGACCGTGACGCTGGATCCAGCAGCTATCGCACAAACCGTCTCCCTGCTTAGCGTCCTGCTTCCCATAAATCGGCAAGCTCCAGCGCTACTCCAGACGCCCCGTACAGCGCCAGAAAAGAAGCACCAAGACCCGCGATGTAAAGCACCCGTGAGGTAAAGCACCGAGCCCATCGCACAAACCGTATCCCTGTCTAGCGCCCTGCATCCCATCAATCGGCAAACTCCAGACGCCTCGTACAGCGAAGAAGCACCAATACCCGTGATGTGAAGCACAGCTGCGATAAAGCACCGAGTTCTGAAACATAAAGCACCATGCGCAAGGCAGCCAGCACCCATCAACCCTCCATCCGAAACAAGTGCTCGTCCGGAAATAGTCTATTCATCACCATGTAGCAATCCTTCATAATGATTTTCACCACTCTTTCCGAACTTGGTTGAGCACCATCCATAACCACATTATTCCTTTCCCTCCAAAGGCGATAAACCGTGGTGATCAAGGCTAAAATACCAAACTTCTTTCTCATCTTTGAGCCTTTAATTTGCCTCTTCACCCAAGTCATGGAACTTGGGATTGAATTAGTTCGTTTCCTTAAACCAATCCAAGTTCTTATGCGCCCCCATACAACCTCAGAAAACTCACATTTGAAGAACAAATGTTCGTTTGTCTCCTCTTCCAGTTGGCATAAAGAGCATACCTTCTCCATACTGTCCCCTTCCTCCAATCGATGCTTGTCCTTGGTATGTAGTCTCTTTATTGCCGCCAACCAAGTGATGAATGAGAATTTAGGTGGAACAAAACCACGCCAAATACTGTTAAAAACCTTCTCACTTGATCGGCCAACATCATAAACACCCGGATATTTATGGCGATGCATATGGAGATAAGCCGCACTAGTGAACTTCCCAGAACTAGACCATAAGCCAAGATGGGTAATTACCTCTTGCGTATTACCTTGAAACATTACGCACAGCTCATCCCTGAGCTTACAAAGGTCACCAAAGTAACTCGAGTATCTCTCTCCCAATCGACCATTTGCAATTCTCGGATTTAGTCCCCAGAAATCCTGATCATGAAGATAAAATGAGTGGATCCATTTAACCCACAAACAATCTTTCTTCAAGTGAATATCCCATAGCCGTTTGGCCATTGAAGCACGATTCCATGTGAAGAAGTCTCTCAGACCGAGGCCGCCAAAAGATTTGGGTGCGCAAAGCTTCTTCCACGCCACCTTAGCTTTATGCTTACCCCCCATAGGAAGCGTTTACACTTCTGCTCGAGAGCATCCATGACTGTAGACTGTATTATAAAATTCTGAATCCAGAATCCCGCAATACCTCCCACAATTGATCTCACAAGTTCCAGCTTGCCTGTATACGAAAGAGTGTGACCCTTCCATTTTGCGATCTCCGAATCAACCTTCCCCAGCAGAGTACCAAATTGTGTCACCTTCAACTTGCTGGAATCAAGTGGCACGCCTAGATACCAAACCGGGAATGTCGCCCAAGGAATACCCGTGAAACTCAAATCCTCTTTTATACCAACTCCAAAGAGTTTCGACTTTGCAGCATTGATACCTAAGCCCGAAGTACGCTCAAACTCATTCAAGGCATCCATGAGTATATGTACGGAACTCGTGTTAGCCTTGGAAAAGAGCATGAGGTCATCTGCAAAAGCCAAATGCGTGATCCGAAGTGTCTCACATCTCGGATGAAATGTGAAGTGCCTAGAGGCCGTCCTCCTTTTCAACAATCTCGAGAAATATTCCATGCAGATCACGAACAGATGAGGCGACAATGGATCTCCCTGACGAATACCCCTCTGACCCTGAAAGTGATCGCACAGTTTGCCATTTACTGCTATCGAGAATGTAGAAGTGCGCACACACTGCATGATTCTACTAGTTAGTCTTTCAGGAAATCCCAGTCCAAGAAGAACTTCTTCCAGAAAATTCCAAGAGACAGTATCAAAAGCTTTCTGCAAATCCACCATAATCATGCATCGAGGAGAATTGCGTACCCTTCCATAGCCCCTAACAAACTCCTGTGCTAACATTACATTATCCGAGATACTTCTTCCTTTTACAAATGCGCCTTGACAAGGGTCAATGATCCCTGGTAAAATTCCCTCAAGCCTGTTTGCTATAACTTTCGTGATGACTTTATAGACCACATTACAGCACACTATTGGTCTAAAGTCACTGACTTTCAGATTATCAGGCTTCTTCGGTATCAATGCCACCGAAGTATGATTAAGCTGCGCTAAAATATCGCCTGTCCGAAAGAATTCCAGGACCGCAGCCGTCACTTCCTCACCCACGATGTTCCACTGTTTCTTAAAGAATCCGGCCGTATAACCATCAGGTCCCTGAGACTTATCATCCGCCATTGCAAACAGTGCCTGCTGTACCTCAATACCCTCAACATCCTGATTGAGGTAAGCTCTATCCATATCCGACAGCTTTTGACCCGCATCAAACACATTCGGATCCGTGGGAAACCTATCTCTCCTTGTCCCAAATAAACCCTTGTAGAATTCTGCAAATAATTCACCCTTGCGACTATTAGAAGTTACAATCCGATTTTCACCATCAATAATCGCTGGGATACCTCCTCCTTTTCTTTCAGAGACCATAGTGTGAAAATACTGCGATCCCTTATCCGCCTGCGTGATATGATTTATCCTTCCTTTTTGAGCGAGAAAGGAAGATTCCGCCAGATAATACAGCATAGCTTGTTTCTTTAATTTTCGCAAAGCCAAAACCTCCTGATCCGAAGCAAGCCTAGCATCAAAATCATCGAAAGCCTTATTGTATTCCGCATCCGCACGCTTAGCTTTTTCAGAAATGTGATCGAAATCATGCTTAGCCAACTCCCTGAATGGGTTTTTCATCCGAAACAATTTCCTGGCCACCGAAAACTGCTTAGTTCCTTCAACCGACGGACTCCAATAATCCTCTACTAATTGCCCACAGTTCGGATGATTCAACCACATATTCTGAAATCGAAAAGGCCTACCTTTTCCAACAATTTCCTGCGACATATCAACTACCATAGGAGAGTGATCTGATTGAGCCGAGATTGGGAGAAAAGTTGTACGACATGTAGCATCATCCCAACCATGATTCAAAAGTACCCTATCTAGCTTCCTCCAAGTCTTCCAATCCGCACTATGCCAGGCTAAATGCTCACCCAAAGCTGGCGCATCTCGTAGTCCACACTTCACACAAGCATCCTGAAACTCCTTCATTGGATACAAACTAGGAACAATAGCCCCATAATGATCTTCAACACTAAGGATAGCGTTGAAATCACCAAGGACCATCCATGGAGCATTCAGATTGGTACCAAATGACTTCAGTTCTGCCCAAAGTGGGAGGCGCACCAAACGTCCTTCACTATGGCCATATACAAATGTACAGTAAAACTGAATACCAGAAGCAAGATTACGAACATTCAGATGAATACATTGCGGAGACTTCCCAAGGACGTCAACCCAGAAGCCTTTTGGATCCCAGATAATAAGTATCCTCGAATTCTGCCACAGTTCAAAGTTGTGCGTAAACTTCCATCCCTTAAAACTCTTTAAAAAAATATGCAACGCCTTGTCCTCCATTTTCGTTTCCAATAACCCACACAATCCAACTCTATTTGTGGAGATGATAGTTTTCACCCACCTCCTCCTTACAGGGGCCGAGAGACCCCTGACATTCATTGCGGATGTATTCATTGGGAAACAGAGGTCCCTTTTGGCTTCGGACCGCCGCCTTCCAGTGATTTACTTCCCGAACTGTCTGAGTGACTGCTTGCAGCAGATAACATACGTTGAAAGGGTTTTAGCACACCCTTCCTTTGCTTATTTATACGAGTCCTGCTCTTACTTCTGGACCTAGTCAAAGCCCCTGGCATAGGGGGAGATCTACTCTGACTCTTGCTCCTATGCACCCTTGGAATCTTCGAACCTCTAGCATCAGGATGAACCATTTGCTTGGGCATTTTTCCAGCACCTTCTAGTGGGTTATCATCATCGCCAAATTCCAATTGTTGAGATAGCGCTGGAATGGCTGAATGCGCGACTCGGCCTTTGCTGGAAATCGTGCGTTCAGCACTTCTGCCGCGCACTGCCTGGTCCCCCTTCTCGCGCGATGCCTTACTGCCGGATCCTATGCCACGTCCAACTGCGCCAGTGCTTACCTTTGCAGCGCCGGTGCTTACCAAACCCGCGCCAGTGCTTGCTGTTCCAGGCATTGGTGAAGTGCCCAGCTGCGCTGGCAGCGCAACAATTGGCCGAGTATCCTCATCCCGAGAGTCTTCGATAGTAATGCCATGCCCCTTTTATGTCTCTTTTCGCCGGCGTAGTGATGTCGCCTCAAGGGTTTGCGGTGGCCGCCTCCTCTGGCTTACCTACACGATCTGATATCAATCCTGCTCTGTCTGACGACCAATAGAGTACGACCATACATTTATTTAATCTGTTTCATTCGTTATCTAACCGTTGGTCAGGTAAGTCTACTTTACCCTGGATTCTTAATTCGGGAGCCTCATATCACATGACTAGTCACAAGGGTTCTCTTACTGATATTACTACTGCTAGTCTGCTACCAATTCTGTGAATGTTATAATGCCTGATGGATCTGTGTCGTCTGCTACACAATATGAGTTTATTTGTTTTGGTGATGTCACCCTTACTCATGTGCTCTACATACCTGCTTTGCGGTGCAATTTATTATCATACTCTAGATTGTTATCTGCCTTAAAATGTCTAGTCTTGACTACTAAAAATTGTTGCATTTTACAAAATATCAGTATGAGGACTGTGATTGGCGTGGGTGAACAGCAAGGGGGGGGGGTTTATTGGCTTCATCTCTTGGATACTCGCGTTCGTCTTCATATCCTACAATCTATTCTGACAGTTGATTCGGTTTCTTCATCTGATTTATGGCATCAATGTTTTGGTCATCCATAATATACGATATTGTCTTCTATTCATACTCTTGATTTTAGCACAAATAATACCACTATACCTGCTCTATATGTTATAGAGAAAAATAGACTAGACATAGTTTTCTATTAAGTTCTACAAATGCTACTACATTATTTGAATCAGTACATTGTGATGTTTGGGGTCTTTATAGAACACCATCTTCTAGTGGTGCATTTTATATTTTTACAGTAGTTGATGATTATTCCCGAGTTGTTTGGGTTTATTTATTAGTGGCTAAGTCAGAAGTAGCTTCTAGATTTTTGGAATTTTGTGCTCTAGTCAAGAATCAATGGGGCCGAACTATACTGCGTGTCCGGGCTGACAATGGGACTGAATTTTACCTTTGAGATCTCATTTTACTGCATCTGGGATCATTTTTGAGACATGGTTGATACACCACATCAAAATGGTAGAGTTGAACGAAAGCATCGCCATTTACTCAACGTGGCACGTGCCTTGCGGTTTCAAGCCAGTATTCCAATTGAGTTTTAGGGAGAATGTGTTCTTACTCTACTTATCTGATTAACTGGACACCAACAAAACATCTCAATGGTCGCACTCCATTTGAGATGCTATATGGACAAGCTCCAAATTACTCATCTTTCAAGGTATATGGATGCTTGTGTTTTGCGGCTCACGTTCCCAGATACCGTGACAAGTTTGCACTAAGAAGTTGCTGATGTTTGTTTCTTGGTTATCCTGCTGGAAAGAGAGGCTATCGCCTTTTTGACCTGGAATCCTGCATCATCTTTAACAGTCAGGATGTCGATTTTTTTGAAGACCAGTTCCTGTATACAGCAACTCCAACATCAGCCTCTTCAGTAGATCCCAATGGCACACCATCTCACTGCCAGCATCACTTCCACCACCACCGAAGTCACATGCCCATATCGCGGAACCACCGGTCCTACCGATCCTATGCCATCGGTCACCGTCGCTCCTGTCCCATCGGCCGTTATCGTACCCTTACCGCCGGATGCCACCGCGCCTATATATCCAGTAGCTTCTCCAATTCTGGAAACTGACCCAGATCAACGGTAACCCTTGACAGTCCAGCCTAAAATTGCACCACCCGGGACGCCACCTGCAATCGGCGATCATGTGCCTCACGCGCCACCAGCTCTGGTGACTCCTTCTGCTCTGCCGCCGAATACGGTGTCTCCGGCCCCGACTAGTTCCGCTCGTCGTTTTCTTCTGTCAGCTCCACTGCCTATTTTACCGGTTGTTCCAACATCTCCTCCAGCCACTGAATTGCCTCCTATCAGACAGAGTGTTCGCTCTCGCCAACCTCCTCCTTATTGGGAAGATTATGATTGTGATGATTATGCTTGTGCTCTTACAACTGAAGACCCTCCTCCTACTGCTACATTCAATCATGTACCGTCACGACCCTCGGGTGTTCTTTATCCTCTTACTGATTATGTAAATTATGATAATTTTTCTAGTATGTATTCTAGATTTTTGGGTGTAGTAACATCTAGTGCAGATCCTACTACTTATTCTAAGGCATCACAACATGCTCATTGGCGAGATGCTATGACTGAAGAGCTTACTGCACTTGAGTGCAATCAGACTTGGACTTTGCCCCTCTGCCTCTGGATAAGAAGGCGATTGGTTGCAAATGGGTTTACCGGACGAAGTTCAATTCAGATGGTACTATTGAATATCATATGGCGCACCTAGTGGTTCTCGGGAAACGCCAGGTTGATGGGATTGATTATATTGAGACATTAGCTCCGGTTGCAAAGACGAGTTATGTTCGCCTATTCTTATCTGTTGCAGTCATTCGTGGTTGGTAACTGCATCAGATGGATATTCATAATGCTTTCCTTCATGGTGATTTGCATGAAGAGGTTTTTATCCGACCCCCACCAGGATATGCCGCGCCCCATGGTCAGGTATGTCGCCTTCAGAAATACTTTATGGTCTTCGCCAAGCTCCTAGAAATTAGTTTACCAAATTGGCTCAGGCTTTACGAGCATTTGGTTTTGTTCAAAGGCATATTACTCTATGTTTGTCTTTTCCCGTGGATCCGTTTCTTTGCATGTTCTGGTTTATGTGGATGATTTGGTTATTGCTGGAAACTCTTCTGCGCTCCTCTCTGAGTTCAAGAAATACTTGAGTTCTTGTTTCCATATGAAAGATTTTGGTTTACTTAAGTATTTCTTGGGCATAGAGATTGTTAGAAGACCGGAGAGGATGTTTCTTTCGCAAAGGAAATATGCTTTGGACATTTTATCTGATACAGGTTTGTTTGCCTCTAAACCGACTGACTTTCTGATGGAGCTACAACACGATCTGGCGCGTGTTGATGGCCCACTTTACCATGATCCTAAGCAGTACAGGCGACTGGTTGGGCGCCTGATATACCTTACCATCACACGTCCTGAGCTTAGTTATTCGGTTCACACACTTGCTCAATTCTTGAAGTCCCCTTGTGTTCCTCACTGGCAAGCTGCAGTTCGTGTGTTACACTACTTGAAGAGCCATCCTGGTCAGGGTTTATTTCTCTCTTCCCGTAGTGCGTTACAGTTGACTGCTTACTGTGATTCTGATTGGGCTGCTTGTCCTATTACCCGGCGTTCTCTTTCCAGTTACTTTCTGATGATTGGTTATTCTCCAGTTTCTTGGAAGACCAAGAAGCAACCTACAGTTTCTCGATCTTCTGCTGAAGCGGAGTATCGTGTTATAGCTGTTACCTGTTGTGAGTTGTTATAGCTTAGGTCTTTACTGAAAGACTTAGGGGTTGCGCATACTGCTCCTATACATTTGTTTTGTGACAGTTAATTTGCTCTTCATATTGCGAAAAGTCCAATGTTCCATGAACGTACGAAGCATGTTGAAGTTGATTGTCATTTTGTCCGGGATCTTGCACCGTCTGGTACTATAGTTACTCATCATATCCGCACTATAGATCAACCTGCGGACTTGTTTACCAAAGCTCTCAGACGTAACCAGTTTCATTCATTACTTGGAAAGTTGGGCATTTATGATCCCCATGCTCCAATTTGAGGGAGGGTGTTAAGGAATATATATTACTTGTAATTGTAATTAGATTATATTTCCTTTTCCTACCTTGTATAGGTATTTTGTACTACTATATAATAGACCCTGAGGTCATAAATAAACTGACAGATCCTTACCCTTATTTCCTACACATTCTCTGGATGTTAGGCTGGATAACTATAGCTTGGCTAGTATTTTGAGTTTATGTTCTCTGGAGCTTTTTTTTTATTTTTAACTGTAAATAATTCCATGATTATGAAAACCGGGCAGATGGGTTGAGCTTCGGTTTCAAACTCTCAGCTTACTTTGTACTTCTCTTGCAAAAGGGTGGCGGTAGTGGCTTGAGGGAATGGTGGTGGTGGCTTGAGGGAGTGGAGGTGGTGGTAGGGTGGCTAGAGTGGTGGTGGTGCTGGTGGTCTAAGGGTAACATTGTCCCAACACTTTTTGGGTTTTAGGTCAAAGGACATTTTAGTCAATTTAAGTGTGGTAAATGTTGTTCAATGCCAGAATAGTGTCTTAGGGTTATATTCGCGCTTTCATCAACTAGTTAATATTGTTTTTGCACTAAAAATTATCTGAGTGTTATATTGGCACTTACTCAAGTAGCTATGGTTAAATTGGGGGGGGGGGGTTTGTGGAAAATATTTCAAGATTGTGCCAAGCCTGATAGAAGACAAAATGAAAATAACATGAAACAAATGTAAGTACTCCATCTGTCCCATGAAAAATTGCATGTTCTCAATTTTTGTCTTTCCCAATTAGAATACTCCTATGTTCCAGCTTTAATTGCACAACAATCCCTATCACATCGTTCAAAAAATATGTTTGAACGTTAATATATTTACCTACATATAATAACTGCAAATAAAAGGTTGATATTTAGAAACTACTTGTTGCGACGAATTCAACAATGATATATATGATAATATTATTATTCATATATCTATTCAAATATGAGATCAAACTTTGATAGAAAATAGTGTAAAAAAAAGAATGCAGATAGAGCTGGGATAAGGGGAGTAGCATACTTTGAAAATTATCTAAAATGACAAAGAATATGTTTTAAATTTCCACAGTTTCCTCTTTATCTTTAACAACTGGACTCAATGCTTTCCCACAATATCACTAATTTTCCACAATTATTCTTTGTCACATCAAATCTCCTAAAAAATTAATTTTAAAAAAAACATGTCATTTTATTTGAGACAATGAAGTATTATAAATGATTGTTCAACGGTTTACTCTTGTAAATATATATACATTTGTCTAGTTACCTCATGCATGTAGTTCCACTTCCTTTCTTTTAATTACGTGGTTATCGAGACAAAAGAGTCGTTTAGTTTATGTGAGAATTTAATTTCTACAGTATTTCTATTTCATGGGAAGTTACTTCTGTGATCAAATTTCTAAGATATACATAAAATGTGTTTGGTTGCACATGAACGAATTTGTATTTCCTAAAATTTATTTACCTTATGTCGTTTGGTTGCATGGAAGGAAGTTGAAAAAGTTACGCGTAATGGAAGAAAATGGAAAATTTTGCGCGCATATTGTGGGATGAAAAGGTAATTACATGTTAAAAGCATGGAGGAATTTCGTTTGACAGAGGGGGTCCTCGGTAACATATTTCTCACATTATGTGGGAAATTCAATTTCCTCAGCATTTCAAATTCCCACGTTTTCAATACTTTACGTCAACCAAACAACTATACACATTCTAAAATCCTGGGATTTTGTAATTAACACACGTGTAGCTACATACCAAACAACTCCAAAACTTGTCAAAACTAACATCTCTCTCGCTCAACTATATATTTGAATTATATATCAGTTAATAATTCATGAAGACAAATGGAACGAGATGTAACTCAAAACTTATTCATGGAATCTTCAAGGAAGAAGAAGCAAACTTTTTTTTATTTAGAGACCACATAATCAATATGAAGATGTTTGGATATAGCAACCAACCGTGAACGATAAGTACTTAATAAAATTAGGGTACCAAGTATCCATTAACTCGACCTACATAAATGATGCAAGATATATAACGAGCAGGAGCAATGTACAATTAGCCGGGTGAAAAAAGATACGGAATCTAACAGTGCCTCTATGAATCAGTCACTTCCTTTAGCACATATGCAAAGAACAACTACCAGCAACTTCCATTCTCATACAACGAAAATGTCCAGCAGAGTAAGCCTACCTTACTTGTACCTTGGAGGGCGTATTAGCATAACTCATTTTTTCCTATTGCCCTCTTGTGCGTCAAGTATGGTTTGGTGTAGACTTACACGACCGGGTTTATAAATATCAGCAACTGAGTATGGTCCTATGGACTGAAGATCTACTCGTGGACTTAGATAAAGACACATGTGATAACGTAGAAATGAACTACTTCATTGTAAAAATCACAACATGGTTCCTACCCGATCTGTTTACCAATTGCTCTAGTAGATAGAAGATACCAAAGGAAGTAGACAACCATACCCATAACCATGAGAGAGGCCTACAAAAATGCAACGAAACAAGTATTGGAGATGAATACAATTGGAAGAACTTTATTTTTTTATGCGACTGCAAGTCCAAAATGGACATATATGGGATGACATGTCCATTCAGAAGAAAAAGTATGACATATGGAAAAATTCTCAAGACTAAAATAATCCTATTCTGCAAATAGCAGAAGCATTGGCACTGAAAACTGCCTTAAGGGGAACTATTTCACACAATTTATCCCCAAATATAATCACGGGCAATGTGCAGTCAGTCATCAAAGTTGTCCACAAAATAGAAGATGATAAATCATATTTTGGTTTACTCACAGCGAATAATAAACCCGAGTTTGTAAATATACAAAATTCAAACCTAAAATGGATCTCTAGATAGGAAAATTATATAGTGGATATTTAATGACATTAAATGGCACAATTTTTAAAAATACGTCCTTTTAACTTTCCCTCATAAGGTTCAACTTCAAATTTTATGCTTTTGAATAATTTATAAAACAATAGTTCTTTAAATATATATATATATATATATATATATATATATATATATATAGAAGCCACTGTTGTAATTTTTACTAACTTTGGACTAATTAACCAAGAAATTAGCAAAGAGCTTGATATGGAAAGTAAGAAGGAGAGAATTGAGAAGAAGATAAGATGAGATAAAGTGATAAATGAGAGAATGAGAGGTGCATTTTTCTTCATCCTCTAAGAGGGGTATTTATAGTAGAATTTGGGGGTAATGACATAATATTCCCCTTTGGTAAATAAATATTGATATAATTAATTATCACAAATCTAGCTAATGAGTGTTTCATTATTCATAACACTACCCCTGGAATGCTCATTACAATAGATATGTGTTCATGCTGCCTCATTAAAAACCTTACTTGAAAAAATCCAATGGGATAAAAATCATGGTAAGGGAAAAGAGTACAACCACGTATAGCTCTCCCCATGTTGACATTGATGATTTCTTCATAAAATTCAAATTCTTCACATCCCGATGTCATGAACATGTTTTTTGAACAATGAATTGGGGAGAGTCTTTGTGAGGAGGTCTGTTGAGTTTTCACAGGAACAAATGTACTGGATTTTGATAATTTTACTCTCTTCCAGCTCTTGAGTAAATGAAAAGAACTTTGAAGGGATGTGCTTTGTTCTGTCATTTATTATGTATCATTCCTTTATTTGATTAACACATGCGACATTATCTTCATAAAGTGAGATGGGCTCATCATTTGATAGGAGACCACTAGTATTTTTGATATGTCGTGTCATGGATCTCAACCACACACACTCTCGACTTACTTCGTGGAATGTAATAATCTCAGCATGATTTGATGATGTTGTGGTGACCATTTTCTTCTGGGCACGCCAAGAAATCGCAGTCCCTCTGCAAGTAAATACATACCCAATTTGAGATCTTCCTTTTGTGTGGATATGATTGGTAACCTACATCAGCATAGCTAATCAAAACTGGCTCCGTGGTGTTGGAATAAAATAATCCCAAATCAATTATTTCTTGAAGGTAACAGAGCATATGCTTGATTTCGTTCAAGTGCCTTATCGTAGGAGATGAACTGAATCTCGCTAATAAATTAACAGCAAAAACTATATCAGGTTGAGTACAATTAGAGAGATACATAAGTGCTCCAATTGCATTGAAATATGATACTTCTGGACCAAGAATATGTTCAGATTTCTCACACGGACGAAATGGATCCTTTTCCAAATTAAGGGATCTGACGTACATTGGGGGTACTTAATAGATTTTATTTATCCATATTGAATCTCTTTAATATCTTTTTCGTGTAATTTGATTGATGCACAAGTATCCCACTTTGCAAGTGCTCAATCTGCAAACTAAGGCAATATTTTGTTTTCCCAAGGTATTTCATCTCGAACTCTTCTTTAAGTGAGATTACTTCCAGAATTTCGTCATTGGTCCCAATGATATTCAAGTCATCAACATAGACATCGATAATCACACACCAGGATGTTGTCCTCTTGATGAAAACATAGGGACAAAAAGAGTCGTTGACATACCCTTTTTGTAACAGATATTTCCGTAGCCGGTTGTATCACATGCGTCCAGATGCTTTAACTTATATAGATATATTTGTATTTGATTGAATATCTTTCTCTGGTTTTGAACTTAATGTTTCATGCATTTTGAATACTTCGTGGATCCTCATGTAAATTTCAGCATCAAGCCATCTGCATAAGTATGCGGTAACAACATACGTAAGGTGCATATTAAGTTTCTCATGAATTGCTAGACTGATAAGAAATATAAATGTAATTTCATCCATGACTGAGGAATATGTTTTCTCAAAATCAATTCCGGGCCTTTGAAAAAAATCCTGTGCAACGAGTCTAGCCTTGTATCTCACAATTTTTTTGTCTCATATCTTTTTCACACAAGTACCCATTTGTATCCAACAGGTCTCACAACTTCATATGTGAGTACTGTAGGCCCAAAGACTTTGCACATGTTAAGCTAGTCTAATTCAGCGTCAATAGCCTTTTTCCATTCTATCCAATCGTGTCTATTTTTATACTCGGTAACAGACGTGGTTTGGGATCTCCATTATTATTGTCCATAACATCGCATGCCAAACTGTAAGAGAATGGATTGTCGATTTCCTCATTTCGGTTCCACCTTATACCTGTGTTGGCATAATTAATTGAAATTTTTTTATTTTACTCGTTTCGTATTTCTGCAAGAATACGTTCCTCCATTTTGGGGTCATCTTGTTTCTCTGGTCCTTTTCTTTTTCAAGGATTTTTTTCTTTGGAACTGAGTGGTCTTTCACGCTTCAGGCATGTTGTGTGATTTCATGAATGACTTTGTTTTCAATTTTCCCTTTTGGGACTTTAATTTTAGCAGGAGCATTCTTAGCTAGGATGTGAGATTTAGTCACTCTCTTTGTGTCTGTAAATGCATCAGGAAGTTGATTTGCTCTATCGTGCATATGCCTTTGGACTTTTCCATCACATTCTTTTGTATAAGGATCAAGATGCAATAATGTTGGTACAGACCACGCAATATTCCTTTCCATCTATTTTCTTTCTCCCCCTAATGCTAAAAAAAATTCTTTATCAAAATGACAATTAGCAAAACGACCTGTACAACTATTCCCTGTTTGGGGTTCAAGGTGTCTAACAATAGATGGGCTTTCAAAGCCTACATAAATGCCAAGACTTCTCTGTGGCCTCATCTTTGTTCTTTGAGGTGGTGCAATTGGCACATAAACAGTGTAACCAAAAATCCCTAGATGTGATATATTTGGTTCTTGGTGTGATGCAAGTTTCAGTGGGGAGTATTTATGATATGCACTTGGCCTGATGTGAATCAATATTGCAGCATGTAATATTGCATAACCTCATACTAGCAATGAGTTAGAGATGTGTGATCAGCGATTCATCCAGACCATTTTGTGTGTGTAAATGAGCAATAGGATGTTCAACAACAATCCCAGTTGACATACAACAATCATCAAAAGTATGTGATGTGAATTCACGGGCATTATCAAGTCTGATTTTCTTGATCCTGTGATCAGGAAATTGAGCTTGCAATTTGATTATCTCAACAAGTAATTTAGCAAATGTCATGTTTCGAGTTGATAACAGGCATACTTGTGACCATTTGCTAGATGCATCTATCAATACCATGAAGTATTGAAATAGTCCATATAAGTGGTTGAATAGGTCCACATATATCACCTTGAATACGTTCAAGAAATGCAGGTGATTCTGTTTCAATCTTTCATGGTAAAGGCCTTATGATTAGCTTTCCGAGGGAACAAGTCTTACATTGAAAAGATTTTCCATGAGGGATCTTCAGGTCCTTCAATGGATGTCCATGTGTATTTTCAATAATTCTTCGCATCATAGTTGGACCAGGATGACCCAAATGATCATGCCATATGGTAAATATTGAAAGTTTGATCATTACCGTATTTGATTCAATTGCATTTATATGCGTGTAATACAATCCAGTATGGAGCATTGGTAGCTTTTCAAGTATGTATTTTCTTTCAAATTTATACACAATGAGAGGCATATATTTCATGGTACCTTCAGTTACAAACGGAGTGTCAAATCAATGAGAATATATATCATTGCAACTCAATAAGTTCCTTTTGGACTTTGGCAAAAATAAGACATTATTTATTGTAAAAATTGTGCCATTCGACAATGTAAAGTTTGCCTCATCAACTCCTTCAATCAGATCTACAGAACCCGATATTGTATTCACAATGGTTTGGGTTGGTTTTACCTTTGAGAAAAATGTTTTATCCTTTAATATAGTGTGCGTTGTTCCACAATCGACCATGAAAATTTCTTCATTTTTAATCCTTTGGTTGGCTTCACGATTTGCTTTATCCATTTCACCACTTTAACAAAAAACAAAATAAATTTTGAAAAGAAAGATAATAAATTTGAAAGTAGTAGACTTTTAAATAAAACCATTTATGTATATAAGAGATACAAATAAACATTGGACCATCTCGCTTTATTCCCAATAATAGTTACACAATTCTCCTTCTTTTAGTTTCCACCATTTGCTTGTTCAGCGAGATCACCAACTATGTCCATGAAATCATCATTGAAATTAGATGCTTCGAGATGAGTAGATTCATTGAAGTTGACCTCCTTCCCCTTTTCCTTTATAGACTCTTGGTAGAGTTTGCATAAGTGTTTTGGGACTCTGCAGACTCTTGACTAATGCCCTTTACCGCCACACCTAAAACAAGAGGTTCCAGATCCCTTTGATGAACTGGTGCATTTTCCCCTTTTATGAGTACTTTCATGGTTCCTCTCACATTGATGCTTCTTGTGGTAGTAGTTACCAGACTTATAGGACAAATTGTAACCACCTTGACCACATCCATAACCACGATCATGACCTCGACCTCGACCTTGTCCATGACTTTAACCTCTCTCTCGACCCTGAAAATAGCTCCTGCATTCAGGTTCGTCGGAGTTAACAGTATTTGCTTCAGGAAACGCTTTTGAGCCAGTCGGGCGAGATTGATGATTTTTCATCAACAACTCATTATTCTTCTCCGCAATGAGGAGACCAGCAATTAGTTCTATATATCTTGTAAAACCCCGCACACGATATTGTTGCGGCAAGGTCACATTTGATACAAGAAAAGTAGAAAGAGTCTTTTCCAGCTTTTTATTATCAGTTATTGTAACCCCACATTATGCTGCCAATCAAGTTATTGTTGTGAGCAATGCATAATTATAGTTGCTGGCTTTCTTATAGTCTTGGAACCGTAGATTGTTCTAGTCATCGCGGCACATAGGGAGCATTACATCTCTTGTGTGATCGTATCTTTCTTTCAAGTTTTTCCACAGCTTAATTGGTTCTTTCACATTGAGATATTCATTTTTCAGGCTCGCATCAAGGTGTTGCCAAAGGAAGATTAAAGATCTTGCCTTGTCACTCCTTGATGAGTTATTCCCCTCTTGGATTGTCTCAAGGAGGTTCATTGACTCCAAGTGCATCTCAATGTCTATTGTCCAAGGCATATAGTTATTTCAACTGATCTTGAGCAGACTGAATTCAAGCTCCACAATGGTTGACATGATAATAACTAATAGGGAAAGGAAAATAATTCATTAGATTTAATTCAAAATACATAAGTCTACAATGATTGCAAAAAATAGAGAGTACTACATGATTTCGATCATCAATGAAGAAGAACGAAAATCTTCCGGCGAAACATCTACGGTGAGAATAGTAATTGTAATACTAAAATAGTTACACCAACAAAGACAAATATTAGTCTAGACATTTTATCGGAAAATTTAGTCAAAATATGAGGCAGAGGAGAGGATGTGGTTTTGTATCATTTGATGTCTTCGTATTTATAGTGTAAAATATAGTTGTTTATAGTCGTTATATTACTGTTGGAAATATAGCCGCTTATAACCATTATATTAATTAACTGTAGTTAAAATGTTAAGAGTATATTAACAATGTAACTTCATCAAACAAATATACAAATATGTTAGAGACATAATTATTCATAGAAATATTAAAATGAAGCAGTTAAAGATCAGTTAGATGAGATCAGACCATTTTACTATAAGGTGGCAGAATCTCCTGTGCATAGAAATATGGTGTTATGTACTTACAAAGTTAATAAATCACATCACATTACTATAACGTGGCAAAGCCTCATGTGTATAGTAATATGGTGTTATGTAGTTAGAAAGTTAGTGGTGTTATGAAGTTACAAAGTTAATTATTATAAATCATATCACATTACCATAAGATGGTAAAACCTCATCTATATAATAATATGATGTTATGAAACAATAATAACAATCATTAAAGTTTTAGTGTTTTATAACAATCATAAGGGTTTTAGTGCATAATCATAATCATAGAAGTTTTAGTGCACGATTTATTTTACCCGTGTTACAAACTTACTTGATGAAGACGGAGAGTGACCGAGCTGATAACGTGTTGTAATTTTTAATAACTTTGTACTAATTAACCAAGAAATTAACAAAGAACTTGATATGGAAAGTAATAAGGAGAGAATGGAGAAGAAGATAAGATGAGATAAAGTGAGAAATGAGAGAATGAGAGGTGCATTTTTCTTCATCCTTTAAGGGGGTATTTATAGTAGAACTTGGTGGTAATAGCATAGTATTCTCCCTTGGTAAATAAATAGTGATATAATTAATTATCACAAATCTAGCTTATTGTTATTGAGCATTTCATTATTCATAACATGCACGAAATTATTCTACATTACTACAATTAAGATTGTTAACTATTAACAATAATATATCATCCATCACATATAAATAACTGAAAATTATCAACTAAGCAATTTTAAATACTCCTCATGTCCTAACCAAGATTGCACACTTACTTGTTACCATTGTTCAAGATACATGTTTGACCGTTAATATGTTTATCTATGTATAATAACGAGAAATAAAAATTGATATTAAGAAACTACTTGTTACAATGAATTGAACAATATCATATACGATTATATCATTTTTCATATATCTATTCAAACATATGGTTAAACTTTACTCTAGAATAGTGTTCAAAAAGTAAGAGTGCAAGTTTTGCTGAGATGGAGGTATAAAGGAGATGAAACTTTTTTATATTGATTCTCATCAATAGGGGCTTCTTTAATAAGCTCCAACAAGATAAGGATAAACTTAAATAAGCACCTAACAAGGAGAAGATAAAATTATCAAACTATTAATTTGATTAAGATGAATCCAAATAGCTCAAATATTCTTTAATATACCCCCTCAAGCTGAATGGTCATTGGGAAAGTCCTAGCTTCAAGTGCAGGTTTTCTAACTTGAACCGAGGCAGCGGTTTCGTAAGAATGTCAGCGAGCTAATCATCAATAGAAATATGAGAAACACGAAGAGCACCGTTCTAGACTAGTTTCCCACACACAATGATAAGCAATGGCAATATGATTCATTTTAGAATGAAAGCTGGATTAGAACTTAGACTGGTGGCTCCTAAATTGTCACTATAAAACACTGACTTTGGTAAGTTGCTATAACAAAGTTCTTGTAGAAAAAAAAGCATCCACAAGGGTCCTGTACTCGGCCTCAGTTGATGATCTTGAAACTTATCTTTGCTTATGTGATCTCCATGATATTGGTGTATTCCCAAAGTACATCGAATAACCAGTACTTGAGACAATATCATCTTTATCTCCCACCCATCCGCATTGGAAAAAAAATGCAAAGTGGCTGGGGACTGAGCATAAATGATTAAACCATGAGAAATAATACCACGGAGATACCGAAGAAGTCGTTTAAGATATGCCCAATGCTCATTTGTACGTGCTTGCATAAATTGTGAGAGTTTGTTGACATCATAAGCAACTTATGGTCTTGTAAGAGAGAGATATTGCAAGGACCCAATAAGTTGTCGATACTCCATAGGGAATGACAACAAAGAACCAGCTATTTTGGTAAGAGAATTTGGTGCACACATGGGCGTTGCAACACTCTTGGAGTCGGCCATCTTAGCTCTTGACAAGATATCGGTGATATACTTGCGTTAATTGAGAAATAAACCTGCAGGGTGTGGCTGCACTTCAACACCAAGAAAGTAAGAGAGGCTTCCCAAATCCTTAAGGGAAAACCTAGTTGCCAAAGAAGCAATTAGATGTTGCACTGAATCAGAATTGTTGCCTATAAGTATGATATCATCCACATATACTAAGAGAATTATGACATCAATAATGTTATTGTGGAAGAATAGAGAAGCATCAACTGCAGAATTAACAAACCCAGTAGAAAGGAGAAATGATTTCAATTCGGTGTACCATGCACTCGGAGCTTGCTTTAAGCCATAGGCTTTCCTCAATTTGCAAACATGATTGGGAAATTCTTTGCTTACAAATACCGGTGGCTGAAACATATAGACATCTTCAAAGAGGGTACCTTAGAGAAAAGCATTGTTGCTATTTAGTTGCCACAAAGTCCATCCTTGACTCCCTACAATAGCTAGAACTGTTTGAACCTTAATTGGCTTCACAACATGACTAAAGGTTTCGGTATAGTCATAACCCGACCTTTGATGAAAGTCTTTGGCTACCAACCGAGATTTTTACTAACACCAGGAGATAGGTTCAAGGGTTGGGTAATGATATATGGTGATTTTGGTTTGAAAGGGATATGTTTGTGCCACAAATTACACATACCGAGAGATGTATATACGATTGGTTTTGGGTTTTAAGCAAAGATAAGCACTTTGAGTAGGAGAGTATCCTACAAACACACATTAAGCAGACCTTGCATCAAGCTTGTGATTAGTATACGGTCGCAGCCATGGAAAGCATAGACAACCAAAGTTTTTGAGTTTATGATAATTAGGAAGGGTTTAACAAAGGCAGAAGTAAGGAGTGAGGTTGGCTAAGGTGTGAGTTAGAAGTTGATAAATGAGGTAGACTAAGGTTGCGAAAGAAAGAGGCCAGTAGATAAGGGGCATAGATGCATAGAAAAGAAGAGGCATGCCAGTTCCTACAATGTGTCAATGTCAACGCTCAGAGTACCCATTATGCCTAGGAGTGTGAGGAGGAGTGGTGAGATGAGTGACACCGTAGGTGGGTAAATATTTTTTGAGTGCTAGATATTCTACACCATTTCCAGAGTACAAAACTTTAATTTTGGTTTTAAAATAACTTTCAGTTAGGTTTTTTCAACGAATGAAGATAGCTTGAGTTTTAGATTTCTTTCTTAAGGGGTAGAGCCATATGAATTTGGTGAAGTGGTCGTAAAAAATAATGTAGTAGCGGAATCCATCATAGGATGTTATAGGAGAAGCCCAAACATCATAGTAGATAACTTTAAGAGGACAAGAAGAAGTAATACTTGGTTGATAGTAAGGGAGCTTGTGACCCTTGTTTATTAAACAAGAATTAAAATCACTAATACTGGAAAAATGAAATCCCACCTAACATTGGATTTGACGAGCTAGAGGATTTTATTTGAAGGATGGCCTAATTTGTGATGCCAAGAAGATGCAGAAGTGAAAGTGGTGGACTGCACGATGGGATTGAAAAGAGATGGCCAGAGATATACTCCATCGACATAAGATCCTTTAAGAAGAGGGCCCCCGAGTGGAGATCCTTCACATATAAACAATCAGGTAAGAACTCTACGGAATAACGATTTTGGTTGGTGAATTTAGACACAGAAAATTATATTTTTGTTCATTTTATGAACACATAGTTCATCAAAGAGTTGAAATTTGTGTGAAATAGAGGGAATAAAAAGAGATCCAGAATGGGTTTAAAAAGTCCGCTACCATTACCAACCGCGAGTTCATCAAGATCAGTGTAGGGCTGATATAGTGCAAGGTTCTGCAAATCATTTGTTAGGTGATGTAAAGCACCGCTACCCACTAGCCAGGGGGGGAGCAGGGTGAATGGTGATGCTGACATATGCTTGAGGTGTGGTTTGGTTTTGGAATCGATTTGATGGGGGTGGGCGAGGTGTTGGGTGTTGTTTGAGGAAGAGTGAACATTGGCCAACAATATGAACTGTCTGGCGACACCACTGACACCCTCCGATGAGTGAATGAGCGGTATTGTATTGATGTTTGATAGTTGTTTTTGGGATGTGAGGGGTGCGTATTATATTAGTTTCGTGGTAATTGGTGAGACAGCCATTGATGTTGAGAGTTGTGTTCCCTATTCTTGTTTCTATTGGGACATGCTTGTGCGTTAAAGGCGATAGTTGGTGTGTTAGAGGGTGGATCAATAGTCTTGATTTCAAGCTTTTCAACAATCAATTTCTAATGAAGATCAGCAAATTAAATTGTTTTGTCTCAGGCATTGATTGCGTCTACACCCGATTGATAGGATACATCTAGTCCTTTTAGAACATAAAGAACAAGAACATCCTCATCAACAAACTTTCCAAGAGAAGTAAGCAGATCAGCAATAGACGAGATAGACTGCACATATTCTGAGATTGATTGAGTTCCCTTGGTTAGAGATCTCAAATTTTCCTTCAATTGGTTGATGTGACCCTTGGAAAGATTGGCATATGTCCAGGAAAGGATGTCTCAAGCTTCCTTGGAGGTGTTTGCACGAGTTTCCAATGGAGCGACATGAGCAAATAGTGTACCCACGAGTAGGGTTGTTCAAAAAAACCAAAAAATCAATAACTGGTCAAAACCAAACTGGTATTTAATTTGATTAACCGGTTAATTGGTTAATATCGGTTACGTTATCCGGTTAGTGTCGGTTAATCGATTTCTTATCAGTTTTATTATTTGGTAATCAGTCTACACGGATAACTGGCAAAAGATTTTATAGCACACTAATTAATTAATTAATTTCAACCCCAAAAATTAATTCATTAAACTTTGAGTCTTAATCACACACCCAATAAGAAAACTTTAAGTCCTTAATCCAAATTAACTTATTCTTTAAACTCTATATCATTAACCCATATATCTTTAAATAATAATTATGCCCAAAATAAATAATTATGCAAACAAAAGTCTATGCAACTAATAATTGTGCCTAACACTAATAATTATTGACGACAACTCATGGTACAATTTTAATATTAATTCAAATGATTATTCAAATCCTATGCAACACAATTATCCAATTCCTAAATTTCTTACCTTTTATTCAAATTTTTGCGGCTTTAACTACTTATATATATATATAAGTATATATTAAAATGGATTTATATTTTTAATTTTAAATGAAGGACATATATAGTAACCGGTAATAACCAACACATCATCTGAAACCAATACTAACCGAACTAGTAAAACCGACACCATTATCGGTAGATTATTCGGTTCCTTACATTTTTTTATAAACTGGTAAAAACCAAAACTGATTAACCGCCTAACCAACAAACCAATCGGTTGAACACCCCTACCCACGAGTGTACCATACAAGAGTTGAACCTGTCTCATCCAAGTGATGTATGTATGATTTAGGCTTCCTTCTATGACCGTGAGGGTCTTATTAGG